>OZ007595.1:306240959-307490959 GCA_963931845.1 Maratus michaelseni
AATATTCCCTAGGACGGAAAATCTCCAAGGACGAAAAAAAAATCTGTTTTTAGATTTCTTAGATTTGTGCAAAATGTTCAGCAACGCCGTGGATGCGGTATAGCGCATAAATTATGCGAAAAATTGGAGTTGGGACAGAAAAAAATAGCTCTTACACATCTAACAGGATGCGTAAGAACTATTCTTCTCGAAAAAACGGCAAATTTCGTCGAAGGATGTTGAACAAATGGCAAATATTGTCGAAGGATCTTGAAAAAAACGGCAAATTTTGTCGAAAGATCTCGAAAAAATGGCAAATTTCATTGAAAGATCGGGGGAAAAAAATGCGAATTTTGTCAAATTTGAAAAATTTGAATTTCTCAGTTTGAAAAATTGAGATTTAAATTAGAAAAATCATATTTAAATCACTGATTTTAATTCAGGGTACGCAAAAATCTATTTGATTTAAATCAGATTTTTTTTATTTAAATGGGATTTTTTAAATTTAAATTGATTGTTTTAGAAAGTTAATTTTATTATACATTAAACACATAAATTTAGCAAGAACACTTGATGATTTTTTAAATTTAAAAATGCAATTACCATATGAAAACTAATATATATTAAGAAATTAATTTTTAAATTACATGAAAATATTTGAAAAAAAAAAAAGTTTTTTCTTTTTACAATATATAGTATTTGTCAGCATATAAGATATGTCCTATTTTAAAAAAATAATTTCTTTAAATGTATAAATGTAAAATATATAAGATATAAAATCTTTTTAAATATATGACATAAATGTTCAAAGTTTTTCTCAAAAGATTAAAGTTTAATAGCATTTTAGAGTTGTCTCTATTTTCATTTCTTATTTTATTATAATACCTGATATTGAAAGTTATGGGAAAAATTAATTTGGAACTGCCTTGGTGACTTTTAGTGAGTAGAAATATTGAAATGAAAAATAGATGAATACTTTAGAAGATATGAAAAATTTATTGTCATTTTTTTCAAGACTTAAGAACTTTGAATTCAAGGCTTTGTATTAAAAAAAAAAAAAGCAATTTTCCTGCTTTTTCATTTCCCACTTTTGTTTTTCAGTTTTGAATGTACTAAACCATAAGTATAAAATAGTCTTTTCTACAGGGTTGCTTTATTGCTTTTTCATCTGACCTTTCATAAAAACTTGAAGTGGTTTATCCACCATTCCAAAGGATACATTTGGGATACAGTATTTTGCTAAAAAGAAACTCATAAAAAGGATCTGCCTTAGCTAGGAATTTCATGATTAAAGCTACAAAACTACTGGTGAATTTATTATTTTTAGCAAAATCAAAAGTTTTTTTTCAATCTCAGTCAAATCACATCTTTTTTAATTCATCATGCATACTCTTAACATTAGCTGCAATATCTGTGACAAAGCTTAAGGCTACCAATAAAACAGTTACATTCAGCTTTGCACTTTAACATTACTTCATGAGCAATTTTTATAGCATATATTCAGTTGTGTGTAAATTTGTTTATATTATGTGTCAATGGAATCCACAAGATACCAATACCTGCTGCATTTGGTGACAATTGCACAAATAATAGGTTCATTGTGGGCATTTTACCACCCATCTAAACTCAAGCAGACTGTCTGACCTTCAAGCACTTTACAAATGTCTTCTTTTTCCTGCTTATAAATATTACCTAAATGTATATCATGAATTTCTGTGCAGGTAAATGGAATGTAACCAGGATCTACTAGATTCATCATATTTTAAATTCACGATGAATAAAATCAATTACATAGGAAATATTATCTAGCTGTTCGAGAGAAAAACATTAAAAAATTTATCAGCTATAAACTTCTGTAGATTGACAGTATTCATTGTCTTTATTTTGCCTTTCTGTGCTCTTACAACCTGTGACAAGATATTTAAAAATAAATATTAATTTATCAAACAAACTACAACAATGTCATATTAAATGGCATCTAAGTGAAACATATATAATGGTAATAATGCCATATTAATGACCAAATGAATTTTGGGCCACTTTTGTACTGGAAATGCCATCAGGATACCTTTTTGGTGATGAACACTATTCTCTCTTCAGTTATCAGAAAAAAAGAACAATATGTACAGATTACGAATATAAAATTTACAATTGAGAATTTTAAAGAGGCAGAGAGTTTTTTATTTTTTAGGTCCTTTTTTTCGGCACATTTTATCCAAATAAATGTTGGTTGTTTAAATTTTATTGTCTTCTAAATCAAGGCAAAACTACATATTCCAAAAGAATAAAATTTTAATATTGATTTAAATCAATGATTTAAAAAAAGTCAGTGATTTAAATCGAGATTTTAATCAACCTGATTTAAATCGGCGTACAATGTTTTAATTGTCTGATTAAAATCATTGTCACCCTAGTGATTTATGACAGTAAGGAATGAATTTCTGTTGAAACTTCAATACTTCACAGAAGTGATGCAATCACTTTTTATTTATGTTATAGTGTGTGTGCTTTGATTTGTCCAGTTATCCAAACTAAATGGGCCATATCCTGAGTGGTTTGGATAATCGTTACTCTACAGTTACTGTATAGTCATTCTTTTCATTGATTAAATTATGTGCATCATAGTTTTAACTTAAGGGTCCTCATCACTCACTTGCAAACACCCGCTCGCTAATCTTAATCCTATGGGGCATTATTTTTCTAATATCTCATTTGCATTTCGATATTTTTAAATGATTTTTTTTGCATTGGATAGCAGAGATCAATCTCTATTTCCGCAGTTAATTATTTTTTTGATTTTTTTTACGAAAATACTTTTGAAGCCGTTTCTGAAAGTAAAAGTATCTTCGTAAAAAAAATCTGCAAAGAAAATCGAAAAAGTAATCAACGGTGGAAACAAGATTGATCTCTGCCATCCAATGCAAAAAAATCATTTTAAAATATTAAAATGCAAACGAGATATTAGAAAAATAATGCCCCATAGGATGAACATTAGTGAGCGAGTGTTTGCGAGTGAGTGAAGAGGCCCCTTAACCATTGTTATTCACATTTTTTGTCAGCATCTAAGTTAAGTGCCAAGTGGTATCTTGGTAACCTAAAGCAGTATTTTATAAGTGGTATGTCACAACCATGGATCTAGAGAGAGAAAAGTATAACTATTTTGAAATACTTTTTAGAGGAAAAACACACATTATTGGCCTTATTTTCAGATTATTGGCCTTGATAAATTTTCAAATTTAGAGAAGAAAACTGGCCTTCATAAATTTTCAAAGTAGGTGGCTTTGATGTATCCAAGTTCTAGTTGGTTTGTTTGCTTTTACTAATCATCTGCTTGATTAATCGGCATCAGTCATTGAACGTCACATTTATATGATGGTGTTTTCTTACCCAGGTTCATCAAAATTGTTTGTCGGGTTAAATCCTTATGTTGAGTGAACACATACATCAAAATAATGAATCGCATATAAAATTGGCACAAAAAATAATTTTATAAGCTGTAACATGTGGTGTTAATTTTTCTTATCTTTTTAACAAGCAAAGTTAAGTTAAAAGAAGTAACAGAAAAGTAAATCTTAGAATTTAACATTGATACATTTTTTGTTGCCTAAATATTTATACAGAAAATAGAAGTTCTTTCACGTTATTTAAGCTAGATATTGCATTGTCTCGGTAGCACAAAGTATGTAAATACAGTTTTACTGCACACACAGTAAGAGCATCGGAGTATGGTTGTGCCGGGATATCAGATTCAATGTCAGATATATTATCAATATTCAAACCCTCTTAAACTCATTTCTTACAAACTTAATGATGTCCATTTGAACCCTTTGGGACAATCATCCTTTTATATGACTTTTAATTTTTTTTCATTACCACTATTTCTGAACAAGTCTTTGTCCATTTAATATGAAATTCTGCAATCAAGTAAGGCAAAGATTATTGTTCAGAAACAGTGGTACAGCCAAGATTTTGATATTATAATAATTTGTACTGTTTTGAGAGTAAATTTTTGTTGACATTTTATCAGTTCCATGATATTGAAATATCTCAGTGTATAAAATTAAACTGTACAAAATCAAATAAATGATTTTATTTTGCTAAAAAGGTGCTAAAAGTTACAAATAGGTTCTAAAAACTTAAAACCATCGTACATACAAGTTAGTTAAAATGCTTCTTGAGCAGTTTTAACTGTCAGTTGAAAGTGCTCGGGAAACATTTTAACATCATATCTACGATGGTTTTAAGTTTTTAGAACCTATTTGTAACTTTTAGCACCTTTTTAGCAAAATGAAATCATTTATTTATTTGATTTTGTACAGTTTAACTTTAATATAGTTTCACGGTGAATATGACGTTTGGAAAGTATAGTTAATGTTTGTTTTATTTAACTCTGTGTATAAATAAAACAATAATATGTTAATTTCAGGCAGACAATGAAGCTAAGTTTTGGCAAGTTAGCTCGTTTTACAGATGGCAACTGTATTGCTCAACTGGGAGACACATCAGTGATGGTGACAGCGGTATGCAAAAAGAAGTCTGGAGCTGCATCTTTCGTACCACTTATGGTAAAATTGTTTTAAATATTGTTTTGGTTGAATGGCTAACTACATGGCTGCAAACTTCTATGCTTTTTTTAAAGTCAAATAAATATATTTGTATTTAATAAATAAAATAAAATGTGTGCTAAATTTTGTTAAATAAACACAGCACCAATTTATTTTTTTTTGGTTTTAAAATATGTTTATATGATTTGAAAAGGGTATAGAAGATGGCAGCTATGTAAATAATGGTTTTATGATTATTAAGATTATGTATTCTGTACTTTCCAGGGTTAGAAATTAGTGGTCATTAGTCGTCAGATGTAACTAAATTATTGCATTTCACTACCATAAAATTATGCTTAGTCGTCAAATTTGACACTTTAATTTTTGTTTAACAAATGTTCTCTCTCGTATTCTAGTGTACGTTTTTTCACCTGCTGCATGCACTTCAAGAGCACCTGTTTTCGATAAAAGATTGAACACCAGCACATGTCTTAGACTCCCTTGCACCTGTCAATCACCTCTAAGTTGACTTTATTTTAATCAATGACTAAATTGATAAAACTGACCTTAAATATTACACCCTTAAAATTCTTGCACATCTTGTTCGAAAACATAGTGCAGATTTATACCAATACAGTGCAGATTTATAGCATGGAGTTTTAAAATGTGTGTTTTAAAATGGCAAAATGTGATATATCTTCCTATTTTACAGTACCATTTGCAAGTAAACATTTGAAAATATTGTTTTGTATTGTATGCCTATTAGCTTTATAAAAAGAATAAGTTTTAAAGAATAACTACATAATATGTGCTCTAGACCAGAGTTTCCCAAAGTGTGCTCCGCGGAGCCCTTGGGGCTCCGCCTACACTTTTCAGGGGCTCCGCGGCGTTCCAGGAAAATAAACAAAAGTCGAAAGAAATTGACATATTGCAAGGGAAAATTTTTCGAAAGTATGTAGGAATTTTTTTATATGTCTGTGTGTCAAAAATAAATACATCTATCACTGGGTTCAAAAATACTATTATATGTCTTTTTAAATTATATAAAAATATGCATTATACCTGTATCCATTTTCTGTATAATATTTTTGGTTTGAACTACTTTATTTTATGTTTCTGCATTTAATATGTTTTAAAAATTCGATTCAAAATAAGCTACAAGAAATAGTATTCTGAATCGAATGCTCAACGTGAATCGAAAGAGAAAAGGCGTGCCAGTGCTGTTATCTCTGCTTGCGGAACAGTTTTGTTCTTTGGAGCTCCGTCTATTCATATGTTCATAATTAGTTATTTTTTGCATAGTAACCGGGTTCTAATTTCCTAATGAGGCAAGTGTGTCTCACATTGTTTTCTTTCGCTTCACTCTTTGCGATTTTTAAAATGAGTATTTTATACTCCATTACTTGCTATATTTATTGAGAAGTATGTTAGTTAAGCTTTGATTGTTTCAGTAATAGACTTATAATTGGTTTTCGGTTTTCGTTAATATTTTAATTTAAGTGGTTTAATCTCAAATTTCATGTTCTATATCAGTTTAAAATTGAAAACTGCTTCAATTTTTTTAACCTATTTAGTTTTTCAAAAGTTGTAATTAATTTTGACACCCTGTTCGCGAAAATGGAACATATATATTTACGAAATAAATATTTATTTTCATTTTTATAATTGCTTGGGCTGGAAATTTTATTTTATAGTTAAAATTTGTAGTCAAATTACTTTTGTAACGTAATTTATTCCTACATTTTTATTACGGTAATATTTAGTATTTTTATTTTAACTGTAAAATGTCCTGTTAATAATGTTAACATTATTTAGTTAGTTTTCATAGTAAAACAATGTTTGTCGATTAAAACGCCTCTCTTTTGAAACATCTTGTATCATTTAACACTTTGCCATCCGGAGACACAACAGTGTTATCGTACGTAAAGTAACTTAATTTTAATCCTTAAATGCTACATTGGCACCAGAATTTTGGAATGAAAAATTCCCTTTTATCAAGTACATGTAGGAAAAATTTTATTTATTTTCGAGTAAATTTGTTTTCAAATTCTGGTGTCAATCAATCATTTCAACATTTTACGAATAGAAATATTTTTACGAGACATGCGGACGGCAAAGTTTTAATAAACCCCTCATTAGATTCATTTGTGTATATACTTTTCTTTTTTCTGTTTGTAACTTTAATTCCTTTAATCTGATTATTTTATTTTTATTAATTTTCAATTATTTAAATTTTCTATACTGTTTTACATAATTGTACTTAATTTTTAAAGCATTGAATGTTGCTGAAAAGGCATTTATTAACATCTTGTATCACTTAACAAGCCCTCTTTAAAATTTTGTTTTAATTGGTCTCGGCATTGGCTAAGATTCTTATGCTATGATGCCACATTTTCCTATCAAAAATAAGGCTGTAGCCATAAAAAAATATATGGGCTCTTTACATTTGTCATCACACTAACAATCTAAACTTTTGCTCAGCTCCACCCCTTGCTTAGACTTTTCGTCAATGAGTAACGCCTTGTATAAATTTAACACCGTTTTGTTAGTAAAGTTTTTCTACTAGTCGCAGTACTTTTAACATGTGTAGTTTTTAACCGTATATCTATTTTGAGGCAAAAACAATAGTGATAGAAAGTTTCTTTCAAAACTATAATTAATAGCTAAATACTTCAAATAAAACATCCCAAAAAAAGTGAACGATGCTGCACCTAACAATACAGGTTATAGATTTTGACCCGCCTACTTCAACACTAAAACGATGATCTGCTTCTAAATGTATTTTTAAAAAATGGTTTAAAAGAAGAAGTTCAGAGGCCATTTGTTTTCGTTGCATGTTTAGAAGTACTAGAAACGTAAAGAAGAACGAGAAAAGAATCCGTAATTGCATGATTGTATTACGGGTGGGTGGGACTAGCAAAAACGTGTTATATAATTACTCATGGGTGACTTTCCTATGCATTTTCTTTCTTTTCTCGAGTAGCCTATTGGGATTATACAGAAGTCGCTCTTTGTAAACGAAAACTGTACAACTTACCTTTTTTCTGTGCGTGTGTGTAGTTTTCGCCATAAATAATAATAGTTTCACGTAAGCCCCAATGCAATGCATGACCCAGACAGGGTTACCATTTTGATATTTAATTCCAAGTTCATATTGGAAATCCCAAAAGAATATATATATATATATTTTAAATGGGTGTCATTAACCCTTTAACAGTATTTCTCGAACGTCGCTCTTGTAAGCCCGCATAGCATGCACAGTCACAGTGACGTCATTGTGACGTCAATGTGAGTCACGTACGTCACGTCACATCTGTGACCAAAATGTCACCACTTTGTAACGTCACACTGTGACCAAAATGTGAACGTCTTGGAGATCTAAAGAAAACTTATAATAAACTTTAGAACATCTTATAACATAAAGAAATTTACTTTTTGACAGCTTTAGAAATTTTTGTGATGTTGCAATGACGTCACTGCAAGTCACATAAGTCACGTAAAAACTATGACCAAAATGCCAACACTCTGTGACTTCACGGTGTGATCGGAGAGTGAATTTGGAAAAAAAAAACTCATAAAATATAGATTTGAATTATGTCATGTACCTAAATCATTAATAAAAATATTGTCACACACTATTTAAATATATTGAGTATTTCCAAAATAAAATAATAAATAAATATCTGTCTACATATATGAGGCAGATAATTTTTTACAATTTTCATTACCATTTTCATGAAATTTAACAAAATATACTATATAATACACAGGTAAAAATCCTTAAATAGAAATTTAGTTATTTATCAAGTTATAAGCAATTCGTGTCACGTGACGACCAGTTTTTCTCCTGTCTTTCACTGTCACGTCGGATATTCAAATCAAAACGCCGACTTTGACATTCTTTTCTGAAAGATCTTCTGCTTTTAATAAAAAATGGAAAAGGTTTTTCAATAACATAGTTTCTGAACAAAACACGAGCCAATTTCGTGTATTTCCGAGCAAAAATGAATTAAAAACATGATATAAAGTATATGTCATTCATATAGCAATTTATCCAAAACTGGCCAGTGCTTAGTAAGATGTCACCTCTATTAAATATATTGCTCTTTTCGATAGAGTGTAAAAAATAAAAAATTTGTACTTGGGAAATTTGATTGCAATTTAAATTTATATCGAAATTACTTTATAAAGCCTATTAAATCAATTATTATTTAAAATTTATCTTTACTTTTGACGTCTAAAGCAAATGCAATGGATTAAAAAATATATAAAAATGTAAATTTTCACAGCTTATTTCTAAGAAAACAAAAATCTCTCATATAAAAAAAGAATATTATAGCATCATTAGAAGTTCATTTTTCAGCCATACAAATTATAAAGGTTTTGAAATGTCTTTATTTAAATTATTTTCTTCCTATTTCATTTGCGGTAAAGTTGGAAACATCTGCTAGCTGTTATTTTGTTGTGTTTAAACAATACTGCGCGCGCATATTGAAGGCAGACAACTTTTTCTCATTCGAAGCTAGGATTAGCGTGTGTTGGGTTCTTTGAAGTTTGTAGATTTATACTGTGTAAGTAAATTAACGTTCTAAAGTGAACAATCTCCATTTTAAAGTAAACCATCCATTTTAACATCTCCCTGTGTCTAGCCGGGTGCATTCATAAGGCCTGAGTGATATTTGATTTCTCAGATCTATGAACACACCTCTCTGCTGGAATAATTTGAAAATTATTGTAGTGGATGTACAGTCTAATTTTTCAATGAAAGGGAAGCAGATAAGGAGCATTCAACAATAACACCTTTACCTATAGATCAGCAGGTAACTTTTAATGTCTTCACAGTTTTGTTAATAGTGCATGTTTAGTACTAGTACATTTAATATTGCATTATTTAAAAATTAAGATGTTTAAATTTTCTTTTAAAAAATCACTTGTATTAAATTTTATCTTTAATGTTTTAAATTTTTTTAAATAGACTATTTGGAAAAAAGCTTAAAGAATTTACTAACAATATGTATTCTAAATGTAAAGTGTTATGTAAAAGGAGGCATTTATTTAATGTTTTGCGTTTCTTAGTTCAATTTTCATAGTTATTCATTATAATTAAAAACATTGCAATTTTTAAAACTATTAATATTTGATTTGCAATTTAATAATTTCGTTGCTAGTGTAGGTTTCCAGAAATAATTTTCCGGTATATTTGAAAAAAAAATTTGACATTTTGATGCATTGAATAATTTATTTGTCGAGATATGTCAATGTTAGATGCACAAAAATAATAAATATTGATGAAACAATAAAATAACTGTTTAGTTAAGTAATTTTTCCAGCTGTGTTATCGAATGTTTTTACTGTAAAAATTGATATTTAAGTTCTGCATTTAGTATTCTATCAAAAACTATAAATAAAATAATTTGTAAAGAAAAAAATATATAATTTTTTTTTTGGCATTTATGATCTTAAGTTCTATATTTCATTTACAACGAAAACTGTTTTACTGCTTGATACAATGTTTATTATTTAATAATATCGCACAATAGGTATATCTTTTATTTAAATTGATTCCTAATATAAATTTTTCAGAATGTTTATTTGAAAATGTATACTTATATTTTCTTTAAAGTTGTTCTCAAATACAAAATAGCTAATTTCTGGCATATTTCTGAATTCATTTTTATTCGGAAATACATGAAATTGGCAGGTGTTCTTATTCAGAAAAGGGTAGATGTGCCAGTAATGGACCGCCTTCCAGTAATGGGACACCTTCAATGTTTTTGGTTTATAAAAAAATAACCAATAAAAATTCAGCTTTATTTATTTCATTAATATGCTATCTTTAAATTCTAGTTTTAAATAGTGCTCGCGATTATACGTATAATACGTATAAAACGTATTGTAACCGGTAACGATTTTTAATAGAAATCATATGGAAAAAAGGCTTGACTACGTATACGTTTAAACGTATATAAACGTATAATCGCGAGCACTATTAAATGCAATCATAATATCATTTATCTATTACTTTTTGTGAGGTGTCCATTACTGGAGTTTAGGGTGTTTTGATTTATTTCTGTTATTTACAATTAAATTTAGATTCACATTGGGAAATGTGACTATGAGCATGGTTAAATATTGTTGGTAGAGTAATATAATATTGAAAAATGTTGAATATAACAATTATAACTATTAATTAAAAAATAATTGTTAAAGAAATTCCTTAAGGGTGTCCATTACTGGCACATCTACCCTATATATAATCGAATGGCGTTATCCATTTTTTTGTAACGGCAGATGATGTTTCAGAAAACACTATCAAAGTCGGTGTTTTGAAACAAATTTCCGACACGCAGCGTCAGAAACTGGTAAAACGTGACCGACATTGATCTTAAGTATTACATTTATCTAAAAATGGAAAACGCTATTCATTCCAAATAGCTTTAATAATCAGGCATGCAAGTGCCATGCGTTTAAAAGTTTGTTCATAAATGTGTCAGAAAGTTTCGTGTTAACCGGTTTCTCAATCAGATGCAAAGTTTTAATTTGAATACGAGTTGCATCAATAAAAATGATTGCCGATCCAATCCTTATCGTCGATCTTATCCGTATTTGGTGAAATCTTGTTATCCGAATCTATGCGAAATCATTTATCAGGTTCGGTCGGGTTGTGGGCTTACAGATTTTTTGTTGTTGTTGTTGTTGGGTTAGGATAAGAATACGGGTTGAATCAAAATATAGTTTCAGTCAACCATCATTCATGTTCAAGAAGTATATAACCGGATTCGTGTATGACTCTAGATCCGAGCCGACATCAGAAATTGTATCGTAACACAATTTCTGATAAAATCTGGTTACTTGGTCGTATGCAAGATTCTATTCCAAACAAGACTTACAGTAAAAACATTATACCCGACTCGGGTCAGATCGGGTTCACGAAAATCAGGTCACACGACAACTAATCTAAATCTATTCTGTAGCCAAACAAATCCAAAAAGATCGAACCGAAGTTTCTGGATTGGATTCGGGTAAAATCTGGTCACCCGACCCGGTGCAGTGTCGTCACAAACGTCACAAACTTGAACCATAAAAAAATTTTGATCCGAACAATCCGTATAGGATTCGGGTAAAATCTGGTCACCCTATCCGATGCAGATTCGTCACATTTTTCACATTGAAGTCGCACGGGGACTTCACAAAGTAGTCACATTGTGAGGTCACAGAAAGCCTTGAAAACGGCCATAACGACCTCGCATTTACGTCACAGTGACTTCACATCGACGTCACCATGCCTTACGGGAGAAGAGTTTGTTTTCTTCGTTACTAAAAGCTTTCAGACACAAAAATTGTTCAACTATAATTTTTCTGTATTTGGCGGACATATCTCGATTATACAAGGCAGATATTTTAATTAAAAAAAATTGGATTTTAGTCCTTATTTTTAATTTATTGTGTTCAACAATAGTAATATCAAATAAAACTGTTAAGGGGTTAAATAATAGAAAATTTTATTTTCAAAATTTCTAGTATGAATTCAGAATTTTGTATCAAGAAAAGGGCCAAACTGAGAAACTTGGCCCCATGTTGGAAACTACTGATTCGGACTCTTATCCAGGAGAACTTTCTCTGCTCCATAGGCATAAAAAACATTAATTTGTAAACCATAGAGTACCGTGTGGTTAAGGGGCTCCGCCTTAGAAATTCTTCCCAAAAAGGGCTCCGCGAGCCAAAAAGTTTGGGAACCACTGCTCTAGACTAACACATGTATATACTTATTTTTTGCACTAACACTGTTAATGTTAAAAATAAGATTTGTATAGCTTGTTTTAACTCTGAAAAACCACTATTTTAAAATAACAATCTTCTCTTTATTTAATCGTAAATTTCTCTGTTGCTGAATAAAAGAAGCATTTCTTTTCGAAAAAGTGGTACAGCTCTTAAAAATATATCTTGGCAGGAAATCCATCCAAGCAGAACAAACTGGTTTAAAAAAAAGTTGATCCTAGGTACAATGTCATTTTTTTAGGAGGGAGGGGGGATTAAACCTCTCACTTTCCCTGTTTCAAATGTTTCAGATATCTTTGCATAAACTTACAATCAGCCCTGTATGTTCACAGAAAAAATTTAAAGCATAAGACAGTCTTTGTTTTATCTTTATTTTTTTATTTATTAGTACAGACTCTGAAAATATTACTGCAATCAATATTTAGTAATATTTTCAGAAACTTAATTATAAAATTAATATTTTTGTAAGCTAATAGATAGACATTTTGTTTAAGGAATTGAAGATAATACATTATTAAAGATTTTGCTATTTCTCAATCAGTGATAAGATGATGTATGAAAATTACTCTTTTTCTGCCAATAAAATACTATTGAACTTTTTAAACAAGTAAATCCTTAATCTATTATGAATAACCCACCAATAAGTTTATAAATAAATGTATTAATTTTTTCAGATGTGTGTGTGTGTGTGTGTGTATGCATTGGATTCAGTACTTTTTTGCAAAAAATTTTTTTTGAAAAATATTTCTGTTTGCCATTAATTTCCAATTTTACAGAACTATGATAATGTCATTGACAAAATTCTGAAAATTTTTAAAGCGCTTTTTGATTTTGTCACATATAATATAATTTCTTGTAAAAGGTAGATTTCTGTGAATAGATACTTGAATATAAAACTTCGAAGTCATCATGTATATCTCAATGTGCGATACAGGAATTTAATTTATTTAACTCTCTGAAGACGGTTATAATGTCAGAAAAGAAATAATGTTAACAAATTCTTCTGAACATGTTAACTGTAGGAGTGTAATGAATATTCAGAAATATTCCATATTTTCGGTCCTTTTGATGGGCTGAATATGCGGAATTCTAAATAGATAGTTACCCAAATAAATTCAGAATAATTTTTAAAAAAGTGACTTGAAATATTGTTAATGAAAAGTATTGCAGAATATAGTATAGAATTTCAAGTATATTAATTATTAGAAAATCTAATAACACTTGATTTTAAATTGTTTAACGCACCTGTATATATATAAATGTATTTAATGATATTGTATAAATAAAAATATTCTGTTTACTGTATATTCCAGCGTCATATGCATGCAAGCAATGCATAAACTACATATATTTTAAAATACAAATTGTGATTTTTCAGCATCTGTCTCTGGCTTCCTGCTGAACCAGTTTTAAAAATTTCTTTTTGATCTGAAAATTGTTCATTTGTAGATGAGCTAGCACTAGTTATCTTTTGAAAGATTTCCTTTTTTATTTTAAATTAAAGTTTTATTGAAATTTCTTCAAAATGGTGACAATTACGTTACTTCTACTGTTGCTGAAAAAAAAAAGAAATAATGGAGATTATTTTCTCTTTTTTCATTATATTTATTGATACTTTTCTCATTACAAATAAAAAAGAAAATACTTTTTTAATTCGAATAGATAGTATTGATAATGAAGGAGCTCAAGTGCTCCAAAATTAAAATGACCTCATTTAAAAAAGAAGACATCCATTTAAGGATGTTGGCCAGCGAGATCTCAAATTCTTCTCCCTGATGTTAAACCTATAGGTGTGGAATGCATTAGTATTTTTAAAATATTGTCATCTACATTATCAAAGACCGTGCATGTATCTACCTATGTAACCTCAAAAACTCGGAAACCACAGGGTGCAGAGCTTTAAAATTTGACACATGGGTTGCTGGTAGGGAGTCCGTGAATGATTGGGGCAAAAATTTTAAATTTTATGTTTTTGATGAATTGTTGCCTTTTAGGTAGCTTTCAATACAAAAAAGTATAAAGCTACCTATTGCAGCCGTTCTGAGGAAAGCAATTCCGGAAAATTTTGATATATTTTCACCGATCATGACCCCCAGACCCCAAAACCACCCTCCGTCCAAATGTTGATTTATATATATATATATATATTGTTATGAATTTTGTATATATCTGTAAATATTCCATTTGTTTAAATTTATTTTATTTTATTATTGTGAAAATTGCAGTATTATTAATGTATTTCCTATTGAGCATCATGTAACTCAATGCTAAAGGCCTCAGATGGTTTGCAAGGAAAACAACCTTACACCCTCATCTTTATAATGGAAGTCTATTGAAATATCGCCAAGGAATGGGTTTATCGCCAAGTTGGCGATGGTTTTGGCGACTTATTTTTGTCGCCAAATTTGGCGATATATCGCCAAATGTCGCCAAGTTGGCGACGGATTTGGCAACTTTTTGTGCAACCACACACCCCTTATACCTATACATTGGGATCCTTTCTTGCTTGGGTTCTCTATCGAAAGTTAAAGCACTTTCTGGTAATTTCTAGCATCTGAAGGCTCTGGAATAATCTAGAAAGATCTCTGAAACCTATATAAGGACCTCCATCAGTTCAGTTAGTTAGTTGTCTGTCAACTGCGATTGAATTCATACGAGAGGCTTTGCATTGAGAACTGTGTTTCTCGGATCGATTTTGTCGTTGATACGTCATATTGAACGCATTGTTTCTGTGTGAAATTTTGCTGCATTTTTATTGGATTTGAAGATTACTGAATATCTTGTAATTTTCAGAAGATATTTGTGATCGTATTGCACTGTTTATAGTGAATAAAGCCTTTTTATTGTTCTTATATATTGGCATCAGTCCTTTCGAACCCCGAGCTCACAACATTTGGTGTCAGGAGTGGGGTTGAATGCCGATCACCAGAGCAATGGAGGGGGAACTGAAACAATTATTGGAGAAATTAGCTGCGAATCAGGCTGAGATGTCAACCAACCTTGGCGTGTTGAAAGAAGAAATGAAGAAGGATATGTCAACCAACCTTGGCGAGTTGAAGGAAGCGGTGAAGAAGGAAATGTCAGCGATGGATGAGAAAATGACTGCGAACCAGGCTGAAATGAAGGAAATGTCGGAAGAAATGAAGAAGGAAATGTCAGCGATAGATGAGAAAATGACTGCCAACCTTGGTGACTTAAAAGATGAAATGAAAAAGGATATGTCAACCAACCTTGGAGAGTTGAAAGACTTAATAGAGGATAAAATAGCATCTTTAAATGGCAGAATTGACGGCGTGGAAAACAAAGTTGAAGGAAGATTTCAAGAAATAGAAGGAAAGGTAGAAGAAATTCAAAGGACAGCCAGTACCGTAGAAGAAAGAGTAGAAGAAAAAGTTCAAAAGATCGCCGAGACCGTTGAAGAAAGAGTAGAAGAAAAAGTTTAAAAGATCGCCAAGACCGTCGAAGAAAGCATAGAGAATGTAAAAAAAGATTTGGAAAAAGTCAAGAAACAGAAGATAACTGCCGGAAGCTATACCGAAGATGTCAAGTATCAATCTATGCTTCCTCGTTCCTGTATTAAACTCTCGACCTATGACGGAAAATCTTCATGGCCAGTTTTTAAGACACAATTTGGGATCGTAGCGGACACCAATGGATGGGATTCCCAGACAAAGGCTTGCCAGTTAGCTGCTTCTCTACGAGCTGATGCTGCCGACGTCCTACAGACTTTGCCTGCAAATGAACCGCTGGATTTTGAAACGCTCGTCAGTGCCTTAGAATTGCGCTTTGGCGAGAAATGCATGAAGGAATATAGCAGACTCCAGCTCAAATCTCGACAGCAGAAATCCACTGAATCCCTGCAAGAGCTTGCTACGGATGTCGAGAGACTTTCCCATCTTGCTTATCCTGACTGCACGACTGAAACTAGAGAAAGTTTAGCTCTGCAGCATTTCATCGATGGTGTGCGTGACTTTGAGATCCAGAAACAACTCCGGATTGCAGATCTCAGTGACTTAAAAGGGGCTTTAGTTTATGCCCTGAAATTCGAGGCAGCCCAGCAAGCTACAAGGAAAGATAGGCACTTTGTGCGAGTAGCCAACATGCCTGAGACGTCGGATACAGCTGTGGAGCGGTTACAGCAGCAGATGAAGGACGTGATGAGACAGATAAACTCCTTGATGGACAACAAACCTGGCAGAAAGATCAAGTGCTGGAAATGCGGTGGAGAAGGCCATATTCAAAGAAACTGCCTAAAACGACCCAGCACAGAAGGTAATAACTCCGCACGAACGGCGGAGCAGGAAAACTAATTAATGGCCATCTCGCGGGGCGGAGGTTGCCAGATTTTGAGAAGCCCCATTATCAAGTGTGTCAAATTTCTGCAAGAAGTTGCGGCGAGAATGGAGTTTTTATAGTCGGGCGTGTGAATGATTTGTCCTGTAATATGATCATCGATACAGGAGCCAATGTGACCATCATTCGGAAAGATCTAGCTCAGCGGCTAAAAGAAAAACTCCTCTGGACTCCGCCCCGTGTTATCCTTCAAACCGTGACCGGGGATATGATCGACATACATGGAAGAATGAAACTGAAAATAAAGTTTGGGAACGCCGCTTACCATCATACAGTCTATGTGGCCGATATTTCAGACCCTTTCATACTCGGACTGGACTTTTTAAAAGAGCATGGATTTACACTGGATTTTAAGAAGAATGAGTTACGCTCTGCTCAAGAAGATGTCACTATTTTCAAACTTGGAAATGAGTCCGGGTCTATTCAACGGATCACAGCCAAGGCAGATGTTATCATCCCTCCTCGGACCGAAATGATGATACCTGGATTAACTGAGAACGAAAGTAGTTTTCAATGTGGCTTGGTTGGATATTCTGAGAAGAGCCCAAAAGGAGTGCTAATAGCATCAGCGCTGGTAGATCTGTCGAGAGATGTGATACCCGTGAGGATGGCGAATGTAAGTGAAAAGTCTAGAATTATCCAGAAGGGTGAAGTGCTTGCTACCTGTGCTCCAGTCACCTGTGTTTGCAAAGACCCGAGCTTGACGTTGTCGGAGCCGCCTACAAGTTTAACACCTGAAATTGGACGAAATGAGAATTTATCTCCTGAGCAGAGACATGCCGCAGAAAGACTGTTCCAGGAATTTAAGGATGTGTTTTCACAAAACGAGAATGATATAGGTCGTACTTCTCTGACACGTCATAGAATTGATACTGCCGACCATCCACCGATTAAACAGCATCCAAGACGCTTGCCATTCGCAAAACAAGAAGAGGTTTCTAAGCTCTTACGAGGGATGCAGGATAGTGACATCATCGAACCGTCATCAAGTCCGTGGGCCTCTCCCATCGTGTTGGTCCGAAAGAAAGATGGCTCCACAAGATTTTGTGTGGATTATCGTAAACTTAACGATATCACGAAGAAGGACAGCTATCCTCTACCAAGAATAGACGACACGCTAGATACTCTTTCAGGACATAAATGGTTTTCCACACTGGATTTGAAGAGTGGATATTGGCAAGTAGAGATCCATCCTGATGACAAAGAGAAGACCGCATTTACTACTGGACAAGGACTTTGGCAATTTAAAGTTATGCCGTTCGGGCTCTGCAATGCCCCAGCAACGTTTGAGCGCCTCATGGAGACAGTGCTAAAAGGCCTGACTTTTGAAGCTTGTCTCATCTACCTAGATGATGTCATCATTGGTGGCCGCACGTTTGAAGAACATCTAGAGAATATTCGAAAAGTGTTAACGAAGCTAAGAGCGGCGAATTTAAAGCTGAACCCTCTGAAATGCAAATTGTTCCAACGCGAAGTAAATTATTTAGGACACATCATCTCAGCTGAAGGTCTCCGAACAGATCCTGAAAAAGTGTCTGCAGTAAAGAACTGGAAGCGTCTGGAAAATGTCCATCAGTTGCGAAGCTTTCTGGGACTATGCACTTATTACAGAAAGTTTGTACAGGGGTTTTCCAACATCGCAAGACCCTTGCATAGGCTCACTGAAAGCAAGCAGAAGTTTCTATGGACACAAGAATGCGAGAATTCCTTCCAGCGACTGAAAGAAGCTCTCACATCCTCTCCAGTCCTTACCTATCCACACCCCGACAAACAATTCATTGTGGACACGGATGCCAGCCATGAAAGTGTCGGCGCTGTACTTTCCCAAGAAATAATGGCCAAGAACGAGTCGTAGCATACTGGAGCAAATGTTTGTCGAAACCAGAGAGGAATTATTGCGTCACTCGCAAGGAGTTATTAGCTTTAGTGAAAGCCATAGAACACTTCCATCACTATCTCTATGGCAGGAAATTTCTCCTTCGTACTGACCACGCATCCCTAACATGGCTGATGAATTTTAAGAACCCAGAGGGCCAAGTAGCCAGATGGATACAACGACTCCAGGAATACGACTTTGACATCAGGCATCGCAAAGGCTCATCGCATGGAAACGCCGATGCCCTATCAAGAAGACCGTGTCCCGAGAGCTGTCGCTATTGTTCCAGAGCGGAGAGCAAGTATAATCCCGAATATGTCATACGCCAGACGAAGACTTCACTATTGACGCCACCAGATCCCTGGAGTGATGAGAAGATTCGAGAAGATCAAATGGCAGACTCTGAGATCAAACCAATCTTGGAGTTATTAGAATCTTCTAGCACGAAGCCCAGTTGGAAAGATATCTCGACTTACAGTCCTACGACGAAGCAATATTGGGCTCTTTGGAACTCTCTCCACGTCAGGAATGGTGTCCTGTTCCGAAAATTCGAATCGGAAGATGGGAAGACATCTCGGTGGCAGTTGGTACTTCCTCGATCCCGAATACCAGAGGTCCTCAAGGAATTACATGGCAGTCCCACTAGTGGCCATTTTGGAGTCATGAAAACATTACATAGAGTCCGAGAGCGTTTCTTCTGGGGAAAAGCGAGAGCTGACGTCGAACGATGGTGCAAATCTTGCGATGCATGTGCAGCTCGAAAAGGACCAAAGAAACGTAGCCGAGGAAGACTACATCTCTACAATGTAGGAGCACCTTTCGAACGCATCGCCCTTGACATCCTAGGCCCTCTGCCAAGAAGTGCTGATGGCAACAAATACCTCCTTGTTGTCATGGACTACTTCACGAAATGGCCTGAAGTTTATGCCCTCCCTGATCAAGAAGCTTCTACGGTCGCGGATGCCTTGGTACACCAGTGGATATCAAGGTATGGAGTCCCCCTTCAAATGCATTCTGACCAGGGGAGAAATTTTATCTCTGCCGTGATTGAGGGTCTCTGTCAACTTCTCGGAATGGACAAAACTAGGACGACGCCTTTACATCCACAATCGGATGGCATGGTTGAGAGATTTAATCGTACCATCCTCAACAATCTCTCACTGCTAGTCTCAAGAAACCAACAAGACTGGGACCAAAAACTTCCCTTGTTTCTTCTCGCCTATCGCAGCGCCGTCCATGAAACAACCGGCTATTCCCCGTCTCAGATGCTTTTCGGTCGTGATCTTCGTCTACCTTGTGATCTGATTTTTGGTCGCCCCCCAGATGCGCCTTCATCGCCAGAGGGATACGTGCAGAATCTCCAGGCACGATTTGAAGACGTCCACAACTTGGCTCGAGAGCGGATCAATATACAGACGGAGAAGATGAAGACCAGGTACGACACGAAAGCTACGGGACATCAATTCAAAGAAGGTGACAAGGTTTGGTTTTATAATCCGACTCGACGTAAAGGACTTTCTCCCAAACTGCAATCGCACTGGGACGGTCCTTATACAGTCCTAAGCAGACTGAACGATGTCGTAATTCGGATCTGAAAGTCACCAAGTTTGAAGCCTAGAGTCGTTCATTACGACAGGCTGGCTCCATACTATGGCCATAGTACTTAGTTCATTGATTGTAAATAGTGTAATGTAAATAATGTAAATTAGTATGACCATGGTCTTGTATATAAATTAATGTAATTATTTATTTTGCTTAGCATTATCATTATTATTGTTATTATTATTTAAATACTTGTATGTAATAATGTCTATGCTTTAATTTAATTTTATTTTTAAATAAGTGTATATTTTGTATAATTCAGCATTATGAATGTGTTTTAAATAGTATAGCATTTGTTGGTAACGGGTTTGCTTTTCGATCAAAGGTTGAACTGCCCGGGACGTGCAGTCCTTGAGAGGGGGGCAATGTTATGAATTTTGTATATATCTGTAAATATTCCATTTGTTTAAATTTATTTTATTTTATTATTGTGAAAATTGCAGTATTATTAATGTATTTCCTATTGAGCATCATGTAACTCAATGCTAAAGGCCTCAGATGGTTTGCAAGGAAAACAACCTTACACCCTCATCTTTATAATGGAAGTCTATTGAAATATCGCCAAGGAATGGGTTTATCGCCAAGTTGGCGATGGTTTTGGCGACTTATTTTTGTCGCCAAATTTGGCGATATATCGCCAAATGTCGCCAAGTTGGCGACGGATTTGGCGACTTTTTGTGCAACCACACCCCCCTTATACCTAGACATTGGGATCCTTTCTTGCTTGGGTTCTCTATCGAAAGTTAAAGCACTTTCTGATAATTTCTAGCATCTGAAGGCTCTGGAATAATCTAGAAAGATCTCTGAAACCTATATAAGGACCTCCATCAGTTCAGTTAGTTAGTTGTCTGTCAACTGCGATTGAATTCATACGAGAGGCTTTGCATTGAGAACTGTGTTTCTCGGATCGATTTTGTCGTTGATACGTCGTATTGAACGCATTGTTTCTGTGTGAAATTTTGCTGCGTTTTTATTGGATTTGAAGATTACTGAATATCTTGTAATTTTCAGAAGATATTTGTGATCGTATTGCACTGTTTATAGTGAATAAAGCCTTTTTATTGTTCTTATATATTGGCATCAGTCCTTTCGAACCCTGAGCTCACAACAATATATATATATATATATATCTGACCTATGTCATACGATAACGCACGTATTTATAAATCGATTTTGATGAAACTAATTGTGTGTATTAAGGTCACTAATGTCTCGACCGAGTTCATTGGCCAGCTTGGTCCGCCATTTTGTTTCAAGATGGCGGCCATTTAAAAATTTAAAACTAAAATAAATATACAAAAAAGTTAAAAATTCAAATTTATTTTTTAATTACCTGTTAGGCCTTGATACAAGGATTCCAGAGCATTTTTTGGTTTACCTCTATCTTAAAAAATGGCTGAGATAGAGCAGTTTGAAATTCTAGGGTGGCTGACATTTTGAAACAAAACAGCACATTAACGCGATTACTCGCAAATTATTTTCTT
The DNA here is from genome assembly GCA_963931845.1 of Maratus michaelseni. Lineage (NCBI taxonomy): Eukaryota > Metazoa > Arthropoda > Arachnida > Araneae > Salticidae > Maratus > Maratus michaelseni. The sequence continues at coordinate 306,262,577 of OZ007595.1, forward strand.
TCATTGTTGTAATATTTTTCCCAATCATACGCATAAAACTATATATTCATATCCATTAGCGCCAAATTCTCGCCAAAATTGGCGACATTTGGCAAAATATCGCCAAATTTGGCGACCAAAATAAGTCTTCATAAATGAAGCCAATTTGGCTATTGCTCAATAATTTGGCGAATTTCTTATTCAAATTCAGTATTAACGAATCTTTTGTAAACGTTTCTTTGCATTTTAACTTGCTGTTTTCATGTAACATTAGCTAAAATTTTAAAACGAAGATATAGGAAAGCTACCTTTTCCTCCCGGTACAGGCCGGAAGGACTTTTTTAATGTTTAACCCATAATCGTGCGAGTTCTAACCAGTTTTAAATGTTTACTGCAATGTGAGATATACATATTACGTACGCCATGCTGCAATACTAAGAAGCTGTAGCGGGTATTACGATAATTCTTTTACCTCACATGCAAATAATTAGAGATTGTTTAATTGCACTTAATTATTATCTCTTTTTAACATCAACCAAACTTTTTATTCTATTTATTCCCTTATTCCAAATATATCGTTTTATTGTCTGCTTCCATAGCAACATGATAAATTAAACTTCATTAAAAAAAATGCACAGTAATAGAAAAATACTTTTCTAAATTGAATAGTTATTGAACAACTCAACACTTTAACGGGGGAAGTCTTATTTCTTATTTAGATATTTTAAAATTGTTTGTTTGGTTGTACTGATTTTTATTTTTAATTTTGGTTTTAGAATTAAATTCATGAGCTCCTGTGCATAGAATGGATTAAACAGCTAGTCAGGGAATTAATATTTGTAACTTTTTTTTTTCTGTGTAAAAAGAAGGATGTCACTTTTATATGAAGTGTTGAAATCTTACTCACAGCTCATCTACACGTAAAACGTTAAATTAAGCATATATTTTAGAAATATTTTGACAGCTAAAAAAAAAAAAGACGTCTTTAAGAAGAGAACACAAAAAAATAGTTAAAATTATTAATTCTTGAAGAGATATTTTAAAAATACAAATGCATTCCATGCCCACAGGTTTAAAACATTAGTGAGGAAGAATTTGAGATCTCAGCGACAAACACCCTTAACCCCTTCGCAACGAGCGTCCTTTACGGGATTTTTAATCTTTTACCACTTTTTTTTCAAAACAGAAATTTTCGCCTAATTGAATCGCAAAAATACTACCATTAAATGAGGCAAAGTTTACACTAAAATATAACTGATGGGAATAATCGAAGGTTCTGAGCATCTTATGCGTCACGTATACGTGTCGCTCGTCCCCAAGGGGTTAAATAGATGAAACTGCAACATAAAAGGAAGCTTACCTTTCAAACATTTACTTTTCAAAATTTTCAGTATCAACATTAAAGTAATTTGTAATTTTGCTTTGGATACAATTAAAAAAAAAATGAATGTTGTTCATAAAATCGTTTGCATTTATTAATTGCTTGAACTTGAAACACATTTTTGGGAACACTTGAGAATTACTATCCACATGGAATTTTTTTAAAAGCTTTATTCATTTCACTTTGAGAAATCCATTTAAGAGGAACTTCGGCATTTTGATCTAGTAAGAGTTCATTAAATAAAAATTTGTGTTTGTTATTTAGAGATTTTTTCTTCAAAATCAAGGTTCTTAAGGGTGTATTCAAATCCAAATTGCTTATTTTGAGACACATTTGTAAATTCATTTTTGCTCTAAAATGCATCCAATTGGCAGGTTCTCTTATTCAGAAACTTTATAATGTCCCCACTGTCTCAATTTTTTGATAAAGGCAGAATATATTTCAAAAAATGCTGTCAAAGTGGACATTTTGAACCAAATTTCCCAAAGTGATAGCGCTGAAAAAAAAAAAAAGATCGTACTGTGAAAATAATTGTCTAAATCAATTTCTAATTAATTGAACGAAAAATAAAAACATGGGGCCCTTTTAAATGTCTTTATAAATCACGCCACCAAGTCTCCTGTTGTTACTTTTAAAAATGAGTGTGGGAATGTGTCTCAAAATTTGGAGTTATTGAGCGTGGAAAAATATTTTTTTTGAATACCGCCTTAAGAAAATGGTGTTAGACAGAGAATTTTGTAAAATAAAAATATATTAAACATAAATTCAACTATATATTATTGAATATTATAACCATCTTTCTTTGTGTTTGGCTAAAAATGTACCGAGGGATAACTAAGAAGTACTTAATTTAAATTTACTTTGGCAATCATTTAATTTGTTGCTCGAGAGTGTTAAAATTTGTAGTCATCTATTTTAAAGATAACCGGCATAGAAAATATTATTTTTATGCTGAGTGTTACTTTTGATTATAAGTGTAACATTGATGAAGTTTTTTGAATTATACGGCTGTAATTTGCAGAAATGTCATTCATTTCGTTGTAGGAATTGTTGGGTTCATTGTAGAAATTGTTCATTGTTACATTGTTGTCATTGTAGAAATGTCATTCATTAAGATATCGCATAATCATTGCAGTTAATTCTGTTAAAAAAAAAAAAAAAAAAAAATTATAAGTTGCAAATCTATAAAAAAATATAAATTATCAGTGTGTGGTTCCAATTATGCAATATTTTTTGTTGAGAATAAGTTATTAACAGCAAAACAAAACCTATACTTCTGTCTTAAATGAAAAAATTGTATGGTCCCAGTAAAAAGAATACATTACAGTTATAATAGATGGTGTACTTACTAAAACAATACTTTTTTATGATTCCATGTGACTTAGCATAGTTTACCCTACTCACTTTTGAAATGTGGTATTTTCTTAATAACAAATACAATAAAATCTGCTAAGACATAATCATACAGTATTAAGGGGGAAAATCCATTTTAGAAAAGTTTCTGTCTTAGAGATATATTGCATGGTATTTCTTAATCAACAATTCTTAATAATTTATTTAACTGGAGTTACTTATGTGTCTTCATTAACTTCACACAATTATTCTAATTGGTAAATAAATCATGAGTGTTGTAATTTTTCAACTGAGTGAAAAGTGTCCAAGGCAGGAATTAAACCAGGGACTTTTGGTATAAGCAGTCAACGCTCTACCAACTAAACAATCCTGGACAAATCTGGCAGACACAATTCACTCTGACAACCTTGAATTGTGTCTGCCAGATTTGTCTAGCATTGGCAGATTAAGCCAAAGGCCCCCAGTTCAAATCTTGACCTGGACTCTTTTTTGCTTAGTTGGAAAATTACAACTTGTACTTATGTGTCTGTGCATGAATTTCTGTTCTTCCTTGCAATACTGTTATTGTACACGGTTCAGATACTCCTACATTTCAAGTACCACTATTTATGAACAGTAATCTCTAATAATAGCTTTCTACAATTAATTTAACCAAAGATTAGTTTTATAAAAACAGTGAATACTTCCTTTGGGAAATGTAGTAGCATATGAAACCTTGTGTACTTCTGATATTTTTAATTGTTTGATGATCATTTGATCCTGGATGCCCGCAGAGGTGCAAAAAAGAGATTCCCTTCCTGGATTTTTTTTTTAATGTATAATATTTCATCAAAGAAAAAAAAAAAGTCACTTAAAATATTTACACATAAAAAAAGAAAAATATATAATTCAGAGTAAACTATTTTTACTCTTTGTAATAAAGCATTTGTTACACAAGACTACCAAAAACCCTTCTTTTTAAATTCCTACTATTAGCTCACACTCTCTCTATATATATCTTGTTGGAATTTTCAATCGTTAATAAAATATTTTCTATTGATCCATTCAAGTTCAAATAAATTTTTTTTAAACTTGTACTGGATGACAATTGAAGTTAATACAGTTTTTTCAAATATTAATTCATTCAGTAAATTTAATTAATTAATTTTAATTTTTACATGGGAGAAAAAAACTTCTCCCATTGTTTCATAAATGAAATGAAAGATTTATCTCAAATTTGTGATGCCAACAAAAAATAAAATACCGCAACGATGATTATAAAATAATGTTCAATAAAGATAACGTGGGACATTAATGCTGCACAGGTTTATTTTATATATTTATGATTAAAAAGTAGGAATTGACTTAAAAAAAATTGTTTTTATATTACTTGTTTATCCCTTTTGTTTGCTTTTTTCTCTGCTGATTTTGATGCATATGTTCAATGCTTGTTACTTATCTGATAGAAATATATTTTAATTCTTGTATAACTTTCTCTAATATATTTGTTTTGATACTAATAGGTTGATTATCGACAGAAAGCTGCAGCTGCCGGGCGTATACCTACAAACTTTCTCCGTAGAGAAATTGGTGCAACAGAAAAGGAAATTCTTACAAGCAGAGTAATTGGTACTCCCTTCTCTAATTTTTATTTAATGTATCAGTACATCACTTAATACATTTCTCAGTATTATTTAAAGATTAAAAAAAATAAATAAATAAACATCTTTCAGTTTATAATACAGTAAAACCCCGGCTATTTGAAAAGCATGGTACCAAAGGATTTTCGGTTGACCGGGGTTCCATAGGAATTTTCGGATAACTATGAGGCTTCCTCACACAACTCACCCTTCTCACTTCCCCACAGTCAGTAAAGCGTTTGTGCTTGCAGTTGCAACAAGTGCCCATACTCTGTTCGATTTACCCTTCCTTTTACACGTTTTTTAATTTCCTCCAAACTTTATTTACGATGAGTAAAATTTTAAAAACAGGTTTTTATAAGCATTAGGGTTAAAAAAGTTGATACTTCCATTTCAATATATTGAGGTGCTGGAAGATGAAACAGCGTCAGATGTTTAAAAGGTGGCGTGATAAGGCAGCATTGTAGTAATGCGAAGTTGAAAAACAACAACAAAAAACACAACATATTTTGTAAAGAAATGAGTATTGTATGTGTCTATGCAATAAAATGTCTGCATTTACGCATTGGTCCAAATAAGTAAGTTGACGCTGTCTTTATTTATTTCATAAACAGCATGCTTGTTTAAAAATAAAACTTTTCATATTTAAAAAAAAAGTGTCTTTCGCTTAAACTGATTTTCAGATAACCGGGATTCGGATAATCAAGGTTCTACTAGTTTTAAAAAAATAAAATTTAATTTTTGGGAACTTCCAAACACATTTTCTTAATAAATTAAAAATGTCACTCAAGTCAATAATTATTGTAAAAATATTCCAATCCTTATATACACAACAGTTATTTTAAATATTTGTTGGACTTCAACCCACTGTTTCAATTTCTGTATGGCCAGAATTATTTCTTCTCCTGTCTCTACCACTCACTTGGATTTTTACAAAGCATATTTTATTTTTTAAAGTTCTGATAACCTTGTCAATGGTCTTTCATCATCAACTTATCTCTCTTCAGCTTGAAAATTACTTTTGTAATTTTTTTCTTCTTATCTTTTATTTATTTATATAATTTAATTAATTATTATTTTTTTTAATTTACTGCTTCTGATTTATTTTCTGACACCCCCCCCTCCCCTTTTTGGACTACTCTTTCCTCTTCTGCATGTGCTCCTCTATGATTGGTGTTTCCCTTTCAGCTACTGCTACTATTGTTTGTTAGCCCCTTTTTCTGTCCTTCTGTTCATTTGTGACCTTGTCCCTTTATGAACACATGTTTACATTGGCTGATGATGGGCTGTTAAAAATTTCCAGCTTGAAACGTGTCCTGCATGTTCTTTTGCTTTTATGGTGATTCATACAAAGTTTTATTATTTAATTGTGATTTATCACCAGTTTTGCAGTGCTGTTTCAATTGTTAAGTTTATTGTGATACTTCACAACTCAACTGAAGCACAATTTGGATATCTTCTGATTTCTTAAAAGATATATTCTTATTTTTTATTGTATCAGTAAATGTGAATTTCCATTTACAGTATTGAACCCTGCCCCTTTTTTCCCCCATCAATGTATAAGTGCTAGTGCAACCAAGATTTTTACTTAAAAAAGGATTTTTAATTTTTATTGTTACTATGGACTGCCATCACTTAAAAAACAAAAAAAAAAAAAAAAAAAAACTGATGTGGAAAAATATTTTAGCAATGTTCTGGGCCAAGGTTACTTACAAGGTATACACAGTTCTCATAACTTGGTCACAAATATCAGAACCAAAAAACCTGAGTATTTTCATGATCCATCTATAATGTGTTAAATATTATTGCTTGTTTGTGCATACCTTAAGCAAATTGTTTTTTTTATGTAGTACTAGGGCATCCACCCGGCCATCCGTCAGAATAGAGAATATAGGTGAAAACCATTTATTTTTTTTATTGAAAATGCCAATAGATTTTTTATATTTAATATTAAGTTTAGATTGCCCCCTAACAACATCAAAGAGCATTTTATATGAAATATGTCTATTATATATTGAAATATAAAATTTTAAAATTTATTAAAAGCAATAATTTTGGATTGGCCTCGTGCCAAAAGTTAATAGCCGAAGAAATCCCAAAAAATTTTGTTATCTACAGCAATTTTTTTTATTCTGTTAATTTCAGCGGTTTTTTGAGCCCTTATTTCGATTACATGTCTGTTAAATTTATGTTTTATTTGTTGTATAATAAAGTTTTAATTTCGTTTTAGAATATTAGCTGGAAACAAATGCTGAACTTTTTATATTGTTTAAAGTGCAAACGGATTAATATTTTGTAATCATATGTAAGCGATAGAGAAAGATAAAAAAAAAAATCATGTTTGAAATTTATTAAATGCTATAATAAATGAGAAAAAAAATTGCGATACAGTTTTCAAACAAATTGTATTTGAAAGTAGATTTTTTTTCCTCTATATAACAGTGTAAGAATTAAAAATGTGCGATGTTTAAAAATTAAAAAAATTGCAGTAACAAAAATCGCAAAACCGAAATTTCATCATCAAGTGTTACCATTCTCAAAATGACGTCAGTGTTACACACGGACACATTTGTCCTTTATAATATAGATAGTAACCCCTGTTATCATTGTCCAATAGATAGTTCTTAAATCATTAGTTCTAGATTAGTTAGTTTCAGTTCCAATCACAAAATTGTTTGAAATGTTATTTTTCATAGTTTGAAAAGCCATTTACATAAAAATGTAATTTTCTTTTAAAAGTTACAAAATTTAAATATTTACCAGGTTTTTGAGTCCTTTAAGTTACGTATAGAAAACTTTTTCCATGGTTTAGCAAGTCTAACATGTAAAACAATAAAATAATTTTATTTTTGTGGGAACCAAACTTATCGAGTTTTTATGTTTTAAATTTTATGAATTTTCAGTATTTTCTGGCACTAAAGACACTTTTTGTTTTTAGTGTCAGAAAATGCTAAAATAATTCAAAGTATCATAACTCGCTAAGTTTTGGTTATAAAATTAAAATTTTAATGTGTTATTTCTGAGAGCTTGGAGAAAGTTTTCTAAATATAACTCATATAATCCAGCAACCATATAAAATAAAAATTTTGTAACTTTTAAAAAAATATATCTATTCTGACATAAATGGATTTTCATATAATGAAGAACCACAATTGAAATATTTTTGCGATTGAAACTATACATCTAAAATAAACTGTTTTGGAATAATTTCTTGTCAATAGCATGAAGGGACATCTTGTATATTAATATATTGCAGATAAATAGTTTATAGCTAATTTTATTTAACCACTCCAACAGCCACGGAGATAGTCAAACAATGTTAAAGCAATTGACTTATCTTGGGGCTGCCATTGAAGGGGTTAATAGCCAAGATATTACCTTTCTATATAAATACAAATATTTTACCATGAGAATTCTTATGATTGGCCACAAATACCATAACAGGAAAGAAGAATTTTTTGTATATGTTAAGAAACTTACTTTTGTATGTACAGAGCTCAATAAATGTAGTTTCTAGGTTGCCACTGGTGAACAAAATATTTTTACTGGGGACTATGTTTATATTACTTTTCTAAATAAAGTAAGTTGAAGAATTCAAGCAATTCATGATACAGCATTACTATACTAATAATTATTCTCCCTCAACAGTTTATAAAAAGAATTAACATGTTTTTCAAAAATTCATGATTTCTTCCTTGTGTGTGTAACTGTAAGGGAAGGGGTGCATTTTTGTATTGGTAGAAATTTTCACTGACTTGCATATAAATTATGAATAATGACTTTATTTTTGTAAGCTGTTATATTATTGTCATATATATATATATATTTTGCTCTTTAATAAAATTTTATTTTGGTACTTTTATGTTAGCTGGGTGCCAGAGATAACTTGCCAAATCTTGTTGATTCAATTGGTATCATTTGAATTGCACACAACTGACGATTCATCGAACAACAAATTGAACAACTAGCAATACATTTTTACAAATTGTAAATTATATTAAAAGATTTCGGATCTTATATGACGTAAGTTTTTATTTTTGAGTGTATAAAATTAGATACGATGCTTTCATTATGAAATAAAATGTTTCTATTTATATTATATCTTATTTTAACATTTTTTCAATGGATTAAGCCTAATTCTTAATAGACCCGATTATGTGAGATTTTGTTATTTGTATTGATATGTTCGTTTTTATCTATTTTATCATATTATATTTTAGCTATTTTTAAGTAAGTTTTTAAAGATACTATATTGCAGTATTAAAATATTGGCTATTTGTTAATAGCAAATGTTAAAAGATTGGCGAGAGGAAAAAAAGGGTTGGCGAGATTAAAAACACTGGTGCCTGGCAAACATAAAAGTACCTTCATTTCAAACTGCTGCTATAATATGTACGTAAAGTGTATCTATAATTTTCTAATTTATGCCTTTAATATCTTTGTAGATAGATCTATTAGGCCTCTTTTTCCTAAAGGATTTGGCTATGACACACAGGTATTTTAATATTTCTTTCTTTCTTAAGCTTTCCAAAAGTCTTTCCAAAAGATATCTTGTAATGCATTCTGAATTATTCAGGGGGGTTTGTATTCCTGTTATATAATGTAATTTTGATATTATCTATTTCCAAACTCAACATCTTTTTTTTTTTCTTTGATACATTTATTAATAGGTCTTGAATCTTCAAAATTGAAATCCACCATACATACATTATTTTTGGGAAAATGTAATTTTTTATTTCCAAATAAAGTGATTATATATTATATGGATTCCATTAACTACATATTAATTAAATGAATTTCATTTGCTTTCATTGCCAAATTAGAATTCTAAAGCTGTAATGTATTTAATTTTACTATACTTATCATGTTTTACCAAAAGTAAGACCTCTTGCAAGAGTAAGAACAGTTGCCAAACTAACAACAAAAAAAAAAAATCATGCTACAGGCATAGATTATGAAACACTTTCCAACACTTACAGAATATTATTACAAAATTTAATTTTTTCATATAATGATAACCCAGTGGCAGAAAGTTTTGTAGCTGTCTGCGACAAGCTTTTAAAATTTCATAATCTGTCTGCAAATTTTGCATGCAATTTTAATGAATGAATAATACACTAAACTAGGAATTTTTCATCATTTTATTTAAAATAGGGTAAGCATGATGCATTCTCATTAATTTTGCATATTATAACTTTTGATGTTGCATATTGTTTCATCATCTCACTTCTTGTGGGATTTCTAAAATGGGAATGATAAGCTTATCCCGGAACCAGGGGGGATTCTGAGTAAAAAAATATTTTCTGAAATTCACAGAGTATTTTGTGAAGGATCTGGGGGGGGGGGGGATTTCTCTCCCCTGACACAGCTACAGAAATTCTTTCTTTAGAAAAATATCTTAATTAAAGTCCTGCATCAGCTGCAGATCGAGTTAACTCTGTTTTCAGTTCGAGCTGAGTTTATATTCCTGCAGGTTGGGTTCAGGTTAACCCAATTTTTTAAAAGTTGGTTCTGTATATTGATTTAAAAATTTATGTATTAAACATAGATGTTTGTTTGTGTGTGATGTTTTCCGAAGAGACTGCTAAGTGCAGAGCTGCAAGATTTAGCAGGAAGAGTCTGAAGTGTTGTTTTGTCTGAAGTTATGCACTTCGAAGCCTGTTTTTGGACAAGTTTATGTAATTTTTTTTTCAGCAAATTTTCTACATTAGTGAAAGAAATCCGGAATTCCTACATCTGTTTTTGAATTTTTAGCATTTCTTCTCGTTTTGCGACGATCTTAATTAGACATTAGTAAAAGGAACCGAGTTTCAATATTTTAGCAGTCTTTTAATGCAGTAAATTTTGTCAATACTCACGATTATTGTTTTCCACAATCGTTTGATAAAAAGCGTGTTTTTTTTACCGCGATATTTTGCCGAAATTTGTGTGTTTTTACCGCGATCCTTTACCGAAATTCTCGTGTTTTTACTGCGATCCTTTGCCAAAAATCGCGTGTTTATACCATGATCCTTTGCCGAAATTCGCGTGTTTTTACCGCGATCTATTGCCGGAATTCGCATGCTTTTACCATGATCCTTTGCCGAAATTCTTGTGTTTATACTGCGATCTTTTGTAGAAATTCGCGTGTTTTTACCGCAATCCTTTGCCGAAATTCACGTGTTTTTACCCGATTTTTCCATAAATTTGCGTGTTTTTACCACGATCCTTTGCCGAAGTTCGCGTGTTTTTACCGCAATCCTTTGACGAAATTTCATTAGTGCAGACAAAAATTGTCCGCAAGTGATTTTCTTTGTCTGCGACTATGTCGCCACGTCGCGGTGTTTCTGCCACTGGGAATGATAACATATTTGAATAATTTTAAAAACAGTGAAAATCCCATTTTCAGCAATTGCTGTTCACATCCAGTAATGTATGTGAATTCTTTTGTGCAGCCCTGTATATGTCCTATACTACCACGTAATATACTTAAAATTAATTAATTTAAAAAAGGCATACCACAGTTATAACCACACTTCAATCAACTATCGATCACAAACAGTCGTGTAACCAATTTTTTTTGTGCATTTCTGTAAATGAATGAAAATGCTATGCACTCCATAATCTATAGAAACCATGTTGTAGTTTATCTCAGTGATGAATATCAATTTAATTATGCTTGAAGTATGTAACATGATAAAATGCACCACAATAATTTTTTATAAACCATAATGTAATGGAATTCTTTTGTGTGTTCCTGTCAGAAAACTATAAATGTTACGCACTTTATTTTCAATAGTGAATGTTAATAACATATGAAAATTACATGCCAATCAAAGTATATTTACTAATAAATCTACAGATCAGGAGCCTTAACGTCAGTTCTCCAATATGTTGTTTTTTAACACACCTTTCACAATATACAACTTCCTACAAATCCCAATTTAAACTTTTAAAATGACCTAAATATTTTTAAGAGTATAAAATACTTTGAATGTTTCAGAAATTAGAAGCATAAAATTAAACACGGGACTATACAATGATGTTCTGAAAGCCTGATGAATTTCTTAATTTTGTAATTTTTTAGATAAAAAAGTACATTTCTTCAGGGGGCTCTACCCCCTGATCCCCCCCCCCCCCGTAGTTATTATTGATCCGGTATCTTGGATTTTGTTTTACACTGTGATTTTATTATGGTAAGCATCAGTTTGGTAAAAGACTTCATGTTATTTTAATATCCAAATAGCAATATTTACTTACTTGCCAACCACGAAACACTTGTATCTTATGGATAAGTTGAATAAAATCTCATGTGCTAAAGCAACTTATGGAAATGTAAACTTTATCTACTATATTTCACATATATCTGATTTAGAAATCTGATATTTTTACAATATTTGTTAAAGAAAAACAGTTTTGATGGTCATTCCATAATATTTAGATGCAAGATCTTACCTAAATACATCCCTGATCTACACAATAGCAATAGCATACTAAAACTACCCAAAAATAATATTTGGAAATTTAAAAATCTAATGGGTAATCAATTGTAATCGTATCTACTATCAATTGACTAAATAGTGAATGTTATTTGGCTCTATAAATAATTATTTAGATAGCCTTTTAGTAGTATCCACATTCAATTTAAACCGCAATGTTCCTAATTTTGTTTATATTTGACGCAAACCTATCAAGTAGGCCTGATTTGCGAAATTTAACTAATCTTTAATTAAATAAAGTAACTATCCTTTTATTTCCCGCATGCAGATTTTCTGCTTTCATAATCACAGATTATTTGAACGATTTTATTTAGGCTATGAAATATGGTTGCTAGGGAACTGATAAAAGGGGAAATATGAATTATGTCAAATAAATAAAGTGATAAAAGAAAATGTTTTATATTATTCGAACCGATGCATAAAATTTCTTTAAATATTATAGACCTAATTTAAAAAATCGGACACATCTATTAACCAAATTTCAAGCTAAAAGGAATTATTTAAGACCCTTATTGAAAAATTTTAAATTCAATAATTTGTCATTTAAATCCATTAATCAAATGCTCCATTTCTTTTCAACGAATGAAAAATTTGAAAATTGTCAATCCCCATAGGAAAGCATTATGACCTAAAAATAAATGTTCTATATTTATCAAACGAATGAACCAACTGTAACTAAAAACTATCGTACTAAAAACAGCTAATTCTGGGTATCTCACCAATATACCCACCAAAAATCAACCTAATTGTTTTTTACGACAGTTATTGCAGAACAGAGAGACAGACAGACAGAAACCAAAAACTTTTCGTGTCTCCACAGTGAGCCTTCACTGACATTTCGGCAACTAGAGAGAAAAGCAGACAAACCAAAGTCGCAAACACTTTTCAACTACGTTTATAAAGTATTAAAAATATTGATCATGACAATTTTATACCAATTAAAGTCTTTTACTTTTGAAGATGTAATACAGTTTTTTTTTTTCATTTGTTATATGTTTATAGTTTACTTATCAGTAATACTTGTTATATTTACGTATAATGTGAAAAACATTTGTTTATAAAATTTATTTTAATTGTATCCAAGATTTGATTAAATGTTGTAAAAACTTTTAATTCAATTATGTATACAATCAGGACAGCCGCTGGCGACTATTTTTTTTCCCTCTACCACTATTTCAAAATAATAATCTTTGTGGTAGATTTCTACTAATCTTCAAGCTAGATTATTATTATTTAGACATATAGGTAAGCAAATTAACAATAAAAAATATTTGGCAGTGGCAGCCCTGAATCATAACTAACATGCTAATATATATCAGTATTTTGTTGAAAAAAAAATGCAAATAAATTTGTTGTTTGATTTAAATGATCTGTTAAAATCTTGATTTAAATCAATTGATTTTTTAAATCATTGATTTAAACTAGATAAACGTACAAATGGTTTATATTGGGAAATAGTTTCATAATAATCAGAAATATGAATAAGCTAGTCGGGTATATTATTAATGTCCGTGAACGTCTGTGTGTGTGTGTTTCTGTCTGTGCACTCCACCTTTGTACCCGCAAAGGCTCCGGGACCAGGCGACGCACGGACGGCGGACGCAGACCGAAAAATTCGCAAAAAAGGCGCGACGCTCAAGTTTCGACTGGGTCGGGATTCCGACCCGGACCCGGGGAGTTATTAATGAGCGAAAGTGTTTTAATTACCGACCGAAACCGAAGTTGGAAGAGAAGTCAAAACAGCGAAAAGTTCGCCTCCACCGAGGGTTGCCGGTACACGTCCGGTCCGGGAAGGAAAAGGCAGGGGGTTCCCAGGGAGCGATTTAAGCCCCAAACTGCAGCGCAGGTCCGACCCCTATCTCCGGAAGTCGGGGGGCCAGAAATTCGTAAGTCGCACGTACGCAACCGGGACGTCGTCAGGTCTCATAAATTCGAAAAATCGTTTCCGTGCGACGATTAGAACCGTAAAAATCCTTTAAAAATCGATCGATAAAAAATTATTTTTCTTTTCTTTCCGAGCTGCGATTCCCAGATCGGAGACGCACAGCCAGACGATTGTCTGGATCGGCATTTTCTTTGATGGAGGTGAGGTCACATGACGTTCAACTGGGGTTTTACAGAGGGGGGGGGGGGGGCATCTCTGATTCTAAGAGGCGCAGAAATTCCAAACTTTGACAGGGCGACGCTAAATGGATTCTGCTTTCAGAATATCTAAAAATTATTGTCATATCTTCATTACGAGCCGATATATTATTTTATTGTATAATTAATCATCGTTATTTGTATAATTAAAGCAAAAGAAAGATTTCCATTACAGTGCCGGCTAGATATTACGATTTTAAGAAGTAGGCCGCGTCTAAAAACTGCATTACGAGTATTTTCAGTTTTTGTTTTAGAGTGGCAACCAGATATTATGATAGGAAAAAGCGGGCTTCGCCCGTTATCGATTTTTTTTTTTTTTTTTTTTTAGTTTTAAGTTTTTCTACAGCTCACTGTCTTTGAACTAGAACACAGGTAGTCTACATAAGCTGTTTGAGGAAAAGCAGTGCCATCGCCAATCCCCCCCCCCTTTTTTCTTTTAACTGTGGTCCGTTTCTATAACTAAGAAACTATGTTACGGATGTCCACCAAACTGATTCCAAACATCATAATTAAAGTAATAAGGACTCCCTATCCAGATATTATGATAGGGAAAAGCGGGCTTCGCCCGTTATCGATTTTTTTTTTCTTAAGTTTTAAGTTTTTCTACAGGTCCCTGTCTTTGAACTAGAACTCAGGTAGTCTAAATCAATTCGACTCGACATCGATAGAGCTTACCGATTTTATTTCGTTTTTTCACCACTAGGGGGCGCTTTCCTATCTTCGGTTCTACGGGCATGAAAACGACGGGGTATGGCTCATTCGACTCGACATCGAAAGTCTTAACGATTTCAGTTATGATCATATAAACAGATTGCGCCACCTGGTGGCGGAAGGTGGAACTAACGTATACTGCAGCGCGTGCGCAGCACGACTGCTATACAGTGCCGCAGGCAGCGGGGACCCGAGCCGCAGGTTCGTTCAGTTAGAGGTTTATACTATTCCATGTGCAATTTAAGGGATTATCCGGTGCATGCGTAGCACGACCGTCACACGGTGCCGAAGGCAGCGGGGACCAGGGTCGGAAGGACTGCTATACGGTGCCGCAGGCAGCGGGGACCCGAGCCGCAGGTTCGTTCAGTTAGAGGTTTATACTATTCCATGTGCAATTTAAGGGATTATCCGGTGCATGCGTAGCACGACCGTCATACGGTGCCGAAGGCAGCGGGGACCAGGGTCGGAAGGACTGCTATACGGTGCCGCAGGCAGCGGGGACCCGAGCCGGAGGTTCGTTCAGTTAGAGGTTTATACTATTCTATGTGCAATTTAAGGGATTATCCGGTGCGTGTGCAGCACGACCGGTATACGGTGCCGAAGGCAGCGGGGACCAGGGTCGGAGGTTCGTTCGGTTAGAGGTTTGTACAATTCAATGTGCTAATTAAGGGATTACCCGGTGCGTGCGTAGCACGACCGGTATACGGTGCCGAAGGCAGCGGGGACCCGGGTCGGCGGTTCGTCAGGTTTAAGGTTTTGCAAGATTCGAGATTTTCTACAATTCGAGGCACCGATGTAAATTAGGGGCCCGCTGGCGGGCGAAGCCAGCTAGTTTAAAATATAAAGAGAAAGGGAGATAGAAGCTAATATTGCCTATAATGATGCATAATGGAATAGAATGTTTATGTATTTAACATAATAAACTAGCCTAGTACTATACAAATGTGTAAGGGATGTAGGATTAGAATTGAGATTATCCTATCCTAATAATATTATAAATCTGATTGTGTGCAAATGTTAGGCTGAAGCCAGCGTCAAAATGGAGAATTTAATTACCTTGTATCTTTGCGTATAGGTTGATTATAACCCGGGTATGAACATAGACTGGTTTTTGTTTATTTTATTCAAATATTTTCCCTAATAATTCAAAATTTCATTATTTTTATAGAGAGTAAATGGACATTTTTACCTTATAAAATTTTAAAATGGTTAAATTTACTATACCGTTGCTAACATTTTATCATTGCCAACACTAAATTAAAAATCGGAATAATAATTTTTACTCAACAGTTTAGTTTCAATTGAAATTTTTTCCCGTGAAAAATGAAAATGAAATAAAAAAATTTAAGAAAAAAAAGATTAAATAACATTACTAGAAATAAAATGTACTTTAAGATTTTGATAATACAAGGTTTAAATTTTTTTCAATTCAAAAAAAATATTCGAAAGTGTTCTCTTTTTCACAATAAATTAACTATATTAAGCAGAATACACAGTGGAATCTTTAAGCTTGGAAATGCATGGATGTGGAAGACTTTAATAAGTACAGCAGAAGTAACAACAAGATGACTTTTATTGATGATTAATTACAAATGACAAACCAACGTCAGCTTTACTTTCGCCGAACAAACTTAAAAATAAAATCAAAATAAACTTTCATCAAAAAATAATAGCCGCCAGCAGCCTTCAAAACGTAGCCAAGCTACGACGTCGTAAATATAGTTTCATGGCAAGAAACCTAAGTGCTGCTTTCAAGCGAGCTACGTAAGAAAAGCAAGACAAAGCAACAACAGACAAGGGAGAAAAGGGCGAAATACAAACATCTTGACCTGCTACATATACTAGTCTGCCTTGGAAAAATTTGCATACAGTTGCTGCCATTCTGTGAAAAGAAAAACGTACGTGAAACTCCATTGGCTTCACGGACTATGACGTCAAACTACGACCAATCAGAGCGGCGATCGTCAGACGAGAGCTCTGGGTCGAAAGTAACAGCAAGTAACAGCGATCAACAGTGATCCAGAAGCACAGCGATAGATCGTGGATGAATCGCGTGTTTACCCGAAAACATCGTGAAGCAATGGAGTTCGTTTGTAATTTAACGTAGGCTTGGGGATGGTAAAAACAAATGTATGTCATGTGAAAAGAGAAATATTTAAATGAAACATATTTTACTCTTAAATTTAAATACATGACATAACAGAAAGAATAATTTCAGGTCAAAATAATTTTCTTAATAATTAAAAATTTTATTATTTTCATCGAGAATCAATGACTTTTTCCTGTAAAATTTAATTGACCATTTTACGTTGCTAGGCCTACCGTTGCCAATAAATACAAAACCTGGAATAATAATTTTTCCTCAACAATTATTTTTCAATTGAATGATTTCCACGTAAAAAATGAATATTCAAAAGAATTAAAAAAAGATGAATTGCCATGATATTTGAAAGCAAATATGTAGTATGTTATTATACATGAAGTATGAATATCGGTTAGGTTCAGAAGACATTTTCTGTTAAAGACTGTTATAATTAGATGGAAAAATGAACACTAATTTTATTAAGGAAAGATTTCGCTTGGACCATGGAACTATGAAAAGAATCTTCCTAGGCTTGGACAAATATTACGTCATAAATGAAACATGTATTTTCAAATATTCGTAATAATACAAGAAGCATCAATATCAGTATATAATGAAAGTAGATATATAATAAACGTCATATTTAAGATGAGAACCTGAAATTTTTTTTTTATCAATACTGATTAATAAGTTTGAATATAATTTACATACAAATATGAGCTTTCTGCTAAAATTTACGTCCCGATTGCCTGGAAAAGAAAATTAAAAAGGAGTGTGTCATTAAAAAGGGATTTCTCTGGGGGAAAAGTGACTTCATATTTCAAACAAAACGGGAAATTTCCAATATGTTTTAAAGGGAGTGTGAATCAATTCCGTACATTAATAATACAAGGATCAGTAAGTATAGAAAGTAGACGAGTTTCACACCATATTTAAAATGAAAAATTTTAATATTTTTTTATCTATACTGATTATTAAGCATGAGTATCTTTTAGAAACAGATGAGAGTTTTCTGCTAAAAATCACATCACAGTTTTAAGAAAAGGAAAATGAACACGAATCTATTATCTTAAAATTTGACCATGTGTTTGTATTTCACAACTACTCCTAGACTATCGAATGCAATACGATTTAATTAACATCGGTAATCATTGATCCGAGGATGTCACAAAAACTGTCAGAATTGAACAGGTAGAATTGAATTTAAAGAAAAAGCATGTGCTATTTCCAATTAATTATTTTTTAAGGTTGTCTGTTAAAACGTTTCACAATGGCGTTAAAAGTAAAATTGTTTATCAGGTAAAATTGACATTTGTTTTTACCCAATTCGTCTATTCCCACGATTTTATTTGGCCCTCCTCTTTGTATTGGTTGCAATTTCATTTTCGTGATTATTTGGCACAAAATTTCACTTTCTTAAGACTGAGTTATGCCAAAATCCTATAACAAAAATACCGTAATGTCATCTATGAAATGTGATAAAGAGTTAGTTAATTATTTACGTTTTTAACTATCGGGAGTGAAATATTTTGCTTATTAATGTATTTCTTCTTTTTATGTTGCGTGAACGAAGTCACGGGTAACAGCTAGTTGTATATAAACAAGAACGAAAAATCATGCGTCAAGCATAGATTATGTAGCACTTTCCAATGCTTCTAAAATAATTTTACAAATCATTACCGTTTAATAAGCTGAAAGATGACATCTAAGTAAACAATTTGGAAAACGCATAACATATTTAAAAACGTAATTTCAGGAATTTTCAATATATACAATATTCGGAAAAATATCCGAATACTTTTATGTAGCCCTGTATATGATCTATAGATTTGTATATATACATAGGATGCTAAATTTTAGTTTAGTTAGGAAACGCGTAGCACTGTTTAAATTCTCCTTCTGGAGTTTCTGTCAATAAACGGAAATGTGTTCGCGAACTTTTGTGCTGCCCTGTATAGGATCTACAGAATTTATACACACCCCATAATAGACAAAAAGCTAGTTAAGATTAAAATCGCGTTTAGTAACTTAAAACGCACTTCCAGGAATTATTGTTAACAGACAGTAGAAAATTCTTTTGTGTGGCCCTGTAAATGAACGATGACTGCTATACACACACTATTCTGTAGTAAGCCTCTTGTAATGCACCTTAGTAATATATATAAACTTTAATGCGTTTAAAATAGTGGAACATTATTTAAATAAGTCGCAGATGATTTTTCTCCATAGACGTAATGTAACGGAATTATTTTGACTGTCCCTGTAAAGTAACTCTAAGTGCTATACACCTACTATTCCATATTAAGCTTCTTCTAATGCATCTTAGTGATCTATATAAATTTCAATGCGTTTACAATAGTGAAACATTTTTAAAATAAACCGCAAATGATTTTTCCCCATAGACCGCAATGTAACGGAATTCTTTTGAGTGTCCCTGTAAGAAAACTATAAGTGCTACACACTTCAGTTGAAATAGGGAACGTGCCATAGATAACGACAATAACATATAAAAATTGCAGAGCAATCCGAGCATATTTACGGGAGTTAGAGCACGGACAGACGGCCAGACGGCCATACGGCCAGACAAACCGAAGTCATAAGCACTTTTCAACTAGGTTGGAAAGTGCTAAAAAAGTAACCCATTTTACATTAAAAAGAAATGCTGATGTAGCTCGTAATGTGATCTCTTAATCTACTGCTACAACTTCAGATTCAGTTAAAGAGAAATACTTGCACAAATGTGCACATTTTACAACCCTTACAAAATAAACATAATGATGAAAAATGCAGATCAATCCACTTTAAAAGCATTCTATATGCAACATAAACAATCACTAGGAACATCCTTGTTCTCTTTGGTATGTGTTTCCCTATTTTTGTGATAAAAAATTAAAATAAAAGTGTATTTAAATAAAAAAATTATTACCTGGGGAGGGGGGGGGGGGGGGATGCTGACGTAACTTAAACTGCTTATTAGGTTGGGGTCAGGTAAAATCAGGTTGCCTGATGCAGGACTGTAATTTGAACCCAGCCATTTTTAAGACATGGCAGTTTTTAAATTATCATATGAATAATGTCATGTCCTTTCATGTATTTCCTACAAAACAGCTTACATTCTAACACATGTAAGCAATTTATTTGTGTTTTTCTTTTGTATAGTTTTTAAAGTTTTTGGAAGTAGATGTTATATTGACTCTATGGTGCCTTCTATTATGCTCTGAAGTAATGCCCTACAATTTGAGATTCTTTGCTGTACACTGCACAAAACTAGGAAAAAAAGAGATCTCTTTTATTATACAAATAGTGCCATTTGGACAATATGACCCTAAGTTAAAAAAAAAGCATCAAGCATAGATTATGTAACAACTTTCCAACACTTACAAAATAATTTTACAAATCTTTAGCGCTTAACCTATAAACGGGGGGGCTCGGGCAGCATCTGTCCGAGAATACGTGCAAACTTTGACAGATGCTGTCCTAAAGGTTAATAAGGTGAAAGGCATAATGTATTTAAAAACACAATTTCAGGAATTGCCAACAATATTCGGAAAAATATCAGAGTTATTTTGTGCAGCTCTGTATATGATCTATAGATTTATATATATACTATATAAAATGCTTAATTTTATTTCAGTTAGGAAATGCTTGGCACAGTTTAAAATTCCTCTACTGGAATTTCCATAATTAAACAGAGATGTACTCGAGAACATTTGTGCTGCCTGTATATGATCTATGGAATTTATACACATCAAGTAATAGACAAAAAATGAGTTAAATTTAGAAACTTGTTCAGCAACTGAAAATGCACTTCCAGCAATTTTTGTTAACAGACAGTACTGAATTCTTTTGTGTGTCTCTGTAAATGAACGATGAATGCTATACACACAATATTCTATAGTAAGCCTCTTGTAATGCACCTGAGTGATATATATCAATTTCAATATGTTTCGAATAGTGAAACATTATTAAAATAAACCACAAACAATTTTTCTCCATAGACCGTTATGCAACAGAATCGTTTTGAGTGACCCTGTAAAGGAACTGTAAGTGCTGTACACACCCTATTCTATAGTAAGCAACTTGTAGTGCATCTCAGTGATATATATCAATTTCAATATGCTTAAAATTTTGTAACATCATTAAAATAAGCTACAAATGTATTTTTCCCATAGACTGTAATGTAACAGAATTCTTTTGAGTGTCCCTGTAAAAAAACTCTTAAGTGCTATACACTTCATTTTCAATACCGAACCTGCCATGGTAAACCTCAATAACATATATCAATTGCATGACAATCCGTATATATTTATGAGAGTCAGAGCACGGACAGACAGACAAACAAACCAAATTCATAAACACTTTTCAACTATGTTGGGAAGTGTTAAAAAGGTTAAAATCTGTACAAAAAAAAACCTTATGCATTGTCGACGACTACAAAATTAAGTGGACTGTAAATTAATCTACTATCAATAAAATTTCAACTTTTTATGAACGAACCATTTTTTATATTTACTTACGACGAATTGGTTTTCGGAGCTCCCCATGGAACAACCGAACGAAACAAGAACAAAACAACTTCTGAGTTACATTTATCGCCAAGCGATATTAGAAGCCAAGAGTGGCGCCAACATACCGGCCACCACTGAAATATTTATTTCAGCAACATATCTTAAATGTCCTTCGTTGTGAACAATTAATTTTTTCTTTTTAACAATAAATCTTAAATTATAATACAAGTTTCAATTCAATCAATAATACAAATATACAATTCAATCTAATTATAATATTAAAATACAAAGTTACTGCAAAAAATTTTCAAATATAAATGCACAGAAATACAAGAAAAATAAATATTTACATTATAATAAAGGATCATTTATGGGCAAAATACTAACATTAGAAATTGCTCGTTTGAATGTACCATTTGGGGTTTTTACAAGCACAACCCTAATTTTACCATCGCTCCCATAAATAACGTCTTGAATGCGACCGACTGACCAAGTACACATGGACAAATTACTATCCTTTAATAAGACCATAGTTCCAATTTTAAAATTTTTTTTTCAAATAACCATTTTGTTCGCTGTTGAAGATTATTTAAATAATCTCTACTCCATTTTTTCCAAATTAATTGATTAATTTTTGTAATTTGCTGCCAATGACTAAGTTTATTATTGGCAAGGTCAGTCAAGTTTGGTTCACAGATGCTATTTATAGGGCGGCCTATTAAAAAATGTGCTGGGGTTAACGTTTCGTAATCGTTTGGATCCGAAGATAAAGGTATTAGAGGCCTACTGTTTAAAATACCTTCGATTTGATTAACGACAGTTAAAAATTCCTCAAAAGTTAGTTTTAAATCTCCAATAGTTCTTTTTAAATGGTGCTTAAAGGATTTTACTCCTGCCTCCCACAAGCTACCAAAATTAGGGGATCTAGGAGGAAGGAATTTCCAAGAAATTGAATTAGCCAATAAGTAAGCAGCCAATTCCTCGGATTGATTTTTTACAATTTTATGCAATTTTTTCAATTCTGAATTCGCACCAACAAAATTAGAGGCATTATCGGAAAAGATGGTGGCACAAATTCTGCGCCTAGCTACAAATCTTTTTAAGGTAGCTATTAAGGCTTCAGAAGTTAAATCTGTTATTATTTCTAAGTGAATTGCACAAGTAGCAAAACAGACGAAAATTGTGACCTAAATTTTACTAAAAAGTCCTTTACGTTGGTTTTTGTATTTTATAAAAAATGGGCCATATAAATCAATCCCTGAATTTGTAAAAGGGGGGTTGATATTTACTCTTTCTTTAGGTAATGAGGCCATGATTTGTTCTGCAATTTTAGGTTTGTTTTTAAAACAAACAATGCAATTATGCACGATTTTTCTAGCTATGTTTCTGCCATTTAAAGGCCAGAATCCTTGTCTCTCAAAATGAAGCAAGGTTTGAGCACCAACATGCAAATTTTTTAAGTGAAAATACTGGAAAATTATAAGGGTAAGCCTATGATCTTTCGGTAAAAGAATCGGATGTTTTTTATCATAAGATAAATTTGATTTATCTAAACGACCACAACCCTAATAATTTCATCCCTATCAAGAAAAGGATTTAAATTACTTACTCGACTATCCTTTAGTTTCTCACCTTTCTTGAGTGCCTTCATTTCTCTGTCGAAATACATTACCTGAACCAATCTGACCAAATTAATCTTTGCTTGGTAAAATTCCTCCTTTTTAATAGGCCTTACTATCCTTTCTTTGTGCTTGCAATTATAAATAAATCTATAAATATAAACTAAAATACAAATTAACTTAAAATAACTGTTACTTAAATTGCAAAGTTTGTTAAGAAAATGATTAAAGTCCTGAGAAATAAGATGCAAATTAATAGTATTGTTCGATTTAAGTTCGTCTAAATATGCATCATCATTTGGAAAGTCAGTTTTTTCCTCTTTTTCTGTCAAGTCCAAGATATTATTAGTCAATAATGGACCTTTCCACCACAGTTCCATATCTGAGAGTTCCTGAGGAAATGTTCCACGAGATATTATATCAGCTGGATTATCACTAGAAGGAATGTGTTTCCATAAAAATTGTTCAGTGAGAGACTGAATCTTTGAGACTCTATTTGCTACGAAAGTTTTTAATAGATGAGCAGAGGTTTTTATCCATGCCAATGCTATAGTTGAGTCTGAGAATAAAATTACTCCTTGAATGTCTAGTTGTAAGGAAGGGAGAATTTTGGCGACAAGTTGAGAAAGAAGCAAACAGGAACATAGTTCCAACCTTGGCACAGAAATGGTCTTTAGAGGTGACACTCTTGATTTGCTCGCAATGAGGTTTGATGTGGTCGAGTTGGATGAATTTAAACAATATATATAAACTGCAGCACCATAAGCTGTTATGGAAGCGTCAGCCAAACCAAGAACAAATATTGCTTCTGTGGAAGGAGTTAAAATGTATCGACTAATTGTTATATTTTCTATAGTTTTTAGTTGACTTACGAAGTTACACCAATTACTAGCAAGAGGTTCCGGAATATTCTCGTCCCATCCTAGTTTACACAACCATAATTTTTGAAGATAACACTTAGCCTTGGAAATAATTGGGCCAATGAGCCCAAGCGGATCATACAATTTTGCTATGACAGAAAGAACCTGTTTTTTGGTGTATGATTCTTGCTCTTTCACCGAAACTCTAAACGCTAATTGGTCTTTGTTGGATTTCCAAACCATACCTAGAGTCTTAGCTGAAGTGTCAGACTTAGTGCAAAAGGAGACATCTTCGATTTCGTCATGATTTAAAAGCTCATTCAAATTTGAATTCCATTTGTGCAAAGCCATTCCACAAGAACGAAATATGTCAATTAATTGATTTTTCAGGGCTATTGCCGAGTCTGAATCTGGGGATCCAGTCACGATATCGTCCATATAGCTATCAGAAAGAATAGCTTTTGCCGCAAGAGGAAATTTATCTTTCTCATCTAAAGCCAATTGTTTGATGCACCTTATGGCCAAAAAAGGGGCGCATTTAGTTCCATAAGTGACCGTGTTCAATTTAAAGGCAATTGTGGAATTATTTTCGTAATCCTTCCAAAGAATGCGTAGAAGGTCCCTTTGCGAGGGATCTATCAAAATTTGCCGAAACATTTTTTAATGTCCGCAGTTAAAGCAATCTTATATTTTCGAAATCTTAACAAAATATCAAAAAGATCTTCCTTAACTTCACCGGAAAGCAAAATATCATTCAAGCTTTTTCCGGTTGTGGTAGGTGCAGAGGCATTAAAAACAACCCTTAGTTTAGTAGAGGATTTATCTGGTTTAAAAATGCCATGATGAGGCATGTAATAAACTACTGAGCGAGAATCTTCGACTGAAATTCTTTCCATATGCTCCAATGTTTCATATTCGTTTAAAAATTCGCAATAAAGTTTTTTCATAGCACTATTATTTTCCAATCTCTTTACTGTTTGTTGTAAACGCCTTTCTGCTAATTTTCTCGAATTTCCCAATGAATTTAATTGATCAGTTTGAATCGGCATTTCGACAATAAACCGTCCGGTATTATCTCGTTTGTGTGTTTTTTGAAAATAAGATTCACAGAATTCGTCTTCTTTACTTAGAAAACGGTCAGGTGAAATATTTTCTATTTCCCAAAATTTTTTAAGATTAGATTCAATATTCTCAATTTCAGAATTAAATGTTAATCCACAATATGAATTAGAACTCTTGATTTTAACAGTTCCAGTAGCAATAAGGCCAAACACTGAATTTTGAAACATTAAATTTGGTGAAATGCGATTTTTTCCTTCTTTTATTATCTCATAAAAGAGTTCTGCGCCAATTATTAAATGAATTTTTCCCGGTATGTCGAAAGTAGGATCAGCTAACAATACCCTATTTGGTAACAATGCTTTAACAATTTTAATATTTGAAGAAAGTACACAATCCGTAATTTTCGAAACAACAAAAAATTCGCTAGGTGAAGAGAATGAAGCATTTTTATTACGAATTATTGTATTAACTTTCCCTTTAACATTAAAGGCATTTCCACCTAATCCACTAACGGAAACATTTCTTTTTTCTTTTTTCAAGCCCAAATAAGAGGCCATCTCTTGCGTAATACAGTTTGCTTGGCTTGCACTATCGAGGATCGCCCTTGCCTGAACGAAACATTTATGTAATGGACTATAAATATAAATATATGCCGTAGACAAAAGAACTGCTTTTTTACTTTCATTATTATGTGATGAAAAACTCTGAGATACTTCCGATAAATTTTGTTTATTTGTTTCATCATTTTCTTTACCAGAACGACCGTCTGGCGCCAAAGACATTTCAATTTCAGAATCGGGGCTTTTTAATGACGTTTTATTTTGAAATGATTTATTTTTATCACAATGAAGTAACACGTTATGTTTGAGAAAACATCGTTGACAGCTGTATTTTGAACCGCACTTCGAAAGCATATGCGAATCATTTAAACAATTTATACAAAGTTTATTCTTTTTTACTTCATCAAATCTTTGAATTGGAGTCATTTTTAGAAAAACAGGGCACTGGTGAATTGCATGTAATTTTTTACAAACAGGGCATGAATTAGAATTCAGAATAAAAGTTTTTTGTTTGTTCTGGGTTTTAAATTTTTGCGAATTTATTTGTGTTCCTTGAAGGTTTTCCAATATTTGAACACGATTTTGCAAGAATTCGATAAAGTTATCCTATCTGGGTAGATCTGTCATTGTTAATGTCATTTCGAATTCCTTACATGTTGTTCTATCCAATTTTGTCAAAATAATATTAATTAATAAATTTTCACTAAAATTGTTCAATTCGACATTTAAAACCTTTAAAGCTCTTACATGCTTTAAAATACAATCCAGCAGCATTCTTAATTTTTCAGCTGAATCAGTACAAATATTATCTAACATTAATAAAGATTTAATATGACTGTTAACTATTAATCTTTTATTGTCAAATCTTTTCTTAAGTGCTTCAAATAATGACTCATATGTGTCATCAGTACTTTGGATTTGCTTTGCTGTCCCGACAAGGGAGAATTGCAAATAAAAAAGTTTCTGATCGTTAACAATTCGTTTGAATCAATTATACTATTAAACTGAGTCTGAAAATTATTCCAATTTTCATACGAACCATCGAATTTCGGCAATGGAATTTCAGGTAATTTGACATTTAAATTTTTTGTTTTGACACCATTATTTTCAACATTATTATCAACATTTTTAGTTTTAGAATTATCAATAAGCCTTTTAAATCTTACCTTGAGATTTTGGAAATCTTGTTCGATTTCTTTAAATTCAGCATCACATTTATCCATTTCTTCATCTTTCAAAATTTTATAGAACTCCATTTTCAAGTCGTCTAATTTATCTTCTAACTTGTTCAAATTCTCAATTTTGTTCAGAATATCTGCTGAGTCTATTTCTTGAGCCTCATCGGCTATAAAATTTGTTAACTTCGTGATTTGGGCTTTGATATTGCCCCTCCTTCGATTCAACACCTTTATATCCATTGTTATTGTTCCGATTTCTTTTTTTTCTTTAAACAAAAATGAAATATAATCCTATGATGGCTGATTATTCTCCGCGAGCGGAACCATATCGACGACTACGATATTAAGTGGACTGTAAATTAATCTACTATCAATAAAATTTCAACTTTTTGCAAACTAACCATTTTTTTTGTTTACTTACGACGAATTGGTTTTCGGAGCTCCCCATGGAACAACCGAACGAAACAAGAACAAAACAACTTCTGAGTTACATTTATCGCCAAGTGATATTAGAAGCCAAGAGTGGCGCCAACATGCATGTTACATTGTTAGGCACAGGGATGGGAAAATTTCAGGAAATCTTACCATCCAGTAAAATGCTACATACAGACAAAAAAAAAAAAAAAAAAAAATCTGACAAAATGTATGTAATTGCTAAATAATTTATAACTGTAGTACATTTTTTTAGTAACATTTTTATTAAATTGTTGTTTAAAATTAAGAAAGATATACAACAGTTGAATGTGCATAGTGTGGGATAGAACTTAGTCATGTTCATTTTGTGGCAATTGGGAGATATGAGAAATATAGCCAACAAATAAAAATAAAGTTTTTTTACCTGTAGCTTTCTGTTTTAAAGACTGTCCAGAAGTTTAATCGCCCTGTCGCAAAACTCGCGTATCAGTGGCGAGTAGATTCAGGTAATCCTCATAACTGGTTAGGGAGATTTTAGAATTAAATACTTGGAAAGATTTAATATAATTTATGTTGATTTAAAAAAATACTGTATCTTATAGGTGGCTGGTACTATACTATGTGCCATAGTATCATATGAAAGTGAAAGTTAATATTCATGTTTGGTTAAAGACAAGTTGGAAATTTATGTTAAATGGAACAAATGAGGTGTGTTTGTACTATAACTAGTTTTACAATGTAAAAAAATCATCTTTATTATTTCAGCGAAATGAATTATATCATCTGTTATGAGCAAAATGAGCATACCTTTTTCTTTTCTCATTGCATATGCCACATTTACAGATGTGAATTTTTCTTCAACACCAGACAGCACTGCAAAATTCACTTTGGCGATCTTGCTTTTCAATTGATTACCTCCATGGTTTAATATTTCTATGACTAATGAATGAATCTCTTGTGTTTATTTATTTTAATGGATTGAGATATTCGGCTGTTAACATAATTTTCACTGGAGTTATCTCAGAATCTACAGATTTTTTAATGTAACTCATCTCTTAAGCAAACAATTTTTTGAGCAATCTTTCTAAAAATTTAACTTTCACGCAATTTTATTTGAACAAATAATTTTGAATAAAAATGGCCCCTTGGCATATCAAAAAAGAAGTGGTTAGCCCGTATTTGTTTTCCTCAGTCACATGACTTGCGCTTTTATTATATAGATTACGTATGATAGGATTTAATAGAATAAAGAATTATTGATATCTTTTTAAGTTTTGATACGATTTTCATAAAATTTGAAATGACTTGATAAAATTCTGCAATGATTATATATATTAAATTTCAAACCATTCGCTTGGGTAATTTTTACGCTGTTATATGCAGACGGATGGACCAGAAGACGACTATAGGTGCTACATATTTATATAATTACAAACGCACCTAAAACAGGGATATCAGATTCAAGAAAAATGAGAATTTGATTTAGCTGTGTTTATAATATATATTGGCTTAATTGTTTTTTAATTAAAAGTTTTATGAATGTATTTAAGAATTTTTCTTAGCTAAAACTTATTTAATCTATGTATGTTAAAATTTATTTTATTTTTTAGATTTCTTGTAATTTATTGGCTGTTGATGGAGTTCATGATCCTGATGTAGTTAGTATAAATGCAGGTATTATTACACTTAAGATTGGATATTTTATTATCCCATCTTTTCTATTATAAATAGATTTGTTGATATTGTATTAAAAAAAATGTATATATTTATTTCAACTTTACATCATTTTTATGGTTTTAACTAAAATTTATTCTGATTGTGTTATTTCTATACCCTTTTTCAACTTTCTAATCTAGGTTTTTTTTTTCTTTTCAAGACATGTATGATGTTCACATAAATTTGTTGTTTTTATATTATTAACACCCATGTTGGAAAAATTGTTTTTTTTTTGCTGAACTTTACCCCTATCATCTTTATTGTTAACCTTACAGGCTAATGTTCGGTATCATATTGAAAAATCAATAAAAAATTTCATTCATATTTGCTTGAAACATATTAAATATTACTAGGTATATTGCAAACTGATGCATTGCATTTAAATTGCGTGAGATCTTTTGATTGTTTAGACAGAAAACAAATCAAATTTTATTGCATATTTAGAAAAGATTTATAGTATTAGTCAGACTTGTATAAAACCAAAAACTTTCTGCAAATTAATTTATTGTTTGATAAAATTGCGTGTTATATTATTTTGACGATATGAATTAAAAATAGTAGTTTAAAATAATTACCATTTAAAATTAATTATATTAATTAAAGAATAATTATTTTGGTTAAAAAATAATAAAACTGAAAATCCATGATAGGAAAAGCTGAATTCTTATCAATTATTTTGTCAATGCATTTAGAAACAGCCCAATCCGTAATATTTTGACCTTTTCTCAAGCGTCTGTAATGTCACAACAATCGTTTGCATCTTTAAACTTTGAATTGTGCGTAAATAGTAAATATAAAATAAATACCACATAAATAAAAATACATAACATTTGAATATTTTTTTTTTTGTGGTGTTAAAACAAAAATTATGTTTTTCTTTTCTAAAATTTTTTCGGCAAAGTTCTGAATGTTGCAGAAAATTTTATGCGTGTGCACGTGCGTCTACATTATACAACTCTGGTATTAGTTTTATTAAATACTAAATTTCAAGTAAAAAATCATATTTAGAAGGTAGGTTAAAAGTTTTCTGAATGAAAATGAATGTTTTCAAGAACATCACTTGTCAAAAGCATTTCGTTTTCAAAAGTTTTCTTTTAATTTTGGAGATCATGGAATGAAAATGACCATGCATAAAATATTTACATTTCATCTATTTCAGCTGTCCTATGAAATCTGGCATTCATTTTTTAAATGTTTGTGTTTAAAATAAAAAAATATAAATACAAGTAATAAAATTTACTAGCTGTGTGACAAATTGATATGTTGCTTTTAAGATCTTTCTATTGTTTGGGGACGGGGGAGAAATATAATTTCATTTTACATCCGTGATTTTGATATCTGGGTTCCTGGGACACTTTCAAATAACTGGGTCTGTTTTGCAAAAGTGTGTCCTCTTTTAAAAAAATAGATGTGTTCAATGTATTCAATACAAAAGTCTCTTTTGCAATTATCCACGAAATGTTTTATTCCTTGATAAAAAAAAAAAATTATGCATTCTGGAAGATTCATTGCATTTTTTTTTATCTATCCCCTCTTCAATTTTTTGAAGTAATGATGCTCTATAGCGCATCTGCAGTATCACTGGCACATTTAAAAAATTTATATTATAAAACAAAAGCATGTTTGTGAGTAACATTGATGGTGCCAACACCTGACCAATGATTTTCTCTTTTACTGCAATTTTTCCTTTTTACAGCTAAACATCACACAATTTCAATTTTTCCACTGTAGAATAGGAGGAAAAAATGTTCTTTCAAATGTAATTTGGTTGAACATTTTTTTTCAATTTACTGATTTTTTATGGTTTTAAAAATAGTTTTCAAACATGAATGAATTTCTTTTATATATTTCTCTGGCTCATGCAGCCTGATTATAAAAGATTATCCCGTTTACTCTTAACACAATATAAATAGTTCGGCATTTGTTTCCGGCTAATATACCATAACAAAATTAAAACTTAATAAATAAATAAAATAATATAAACAAACATAAATTTCAGACATGTAATCGAAGTACATGCTTAAATCACTGAAATTATCATAATCAAAAAGGCTGCTGTAAGTAGGGAAATCTTTGGTGATTTCTTTGGCTGTGAACTCCTGACATGTGGCTTATATGAAAGAATTTTTAATAAATTTTTAAATTTCATTTCAGTACATTATTAATATTTACAAAAAAATAGTTTTTGGAGGCCTTTTTTTAGATAAATACAAGTGGGCAATCTAAAACAAGTTGGTAAGTGTGATCGAAGATCCCTCAAAGAGTTTCGTTTAATATTCCTTTCAAATACTTTATCCTTTCTTTAATAAATTCAAATAAATTTCTTTTAGCAAAAAAAAAAGTCATGTTTTTTATAAAGTAAAAATTTACCGGTCTATTCTTTCATTTTTTTGAAAATCTAAACCAGCCTGCTATTATATTCCGTCATAATAATATCTGTCATGCAGACTAAATGCGATATTTAAAAAATGATTTCAAAATTAAACAAATTGTACACTTTCAAAATGTTAAAATATGCGAATATTTCCATAATCAGATTTTTATCATGATTCAATATGTTTCTCATATATATACATTTCTCAATATATATACATATGAAAAACAATCAATTACTTTTTGAAGTCGGTGCCAAACTACCTTAAGTTTAGTAAGAATTGTGAATATATTGTACCTAGTATCTACTAATTTATCGATTGGGGTTGTTTGGCACCGACTTCAAAAAGTAATTGATTGCTTTTCATATGTATATATTCGTAAACTAAATCATAAGTCTGTATATTCATCTCTTGTAAAATATATTCTCTCGAAAATCCATGTTTGGTGGGTATTGAACTGTACATATTAAATTTATCATTTTTATTCTGACACATGATATCGGATTTGTGATTAATGGATAACATTTTGTCATTAGAGAATTTTAAAGAATTATTTAATACTTTTTAGTGCTTTTTTTAAGTTGGTTAATATTTTTTTTGTAAAACTTTATTTTATTTCCTACTTTTTAGTTATTAATACAGTAATACACAATTATCTTGATTTCAACATCTGCTGAATAAATAAGTAATTTGTAATAGAAATTATAATTTACCAAAATTATCCATTAAATAAATACTTTTTAATAAAATCTTTGACATAATCAAATTCTTGTCAATCTGGACGACAACTGGAGAAATATCGCCAAATTTGGCGATCAAAATATGTTGCCATAAATGAAGCCAATGTGGTTATAGTTGACTAATTTGACGAAATTCTCATTCAGATTGACGAGAATTGGGAATGAATTTTCTGTAATCGGGTTCCACGCATTTTTTAATTTTGAAAAATTTTTAACAACAAAATTGTTTTAGTCATCAGAATTTGACGAAATTTAAATGGGACCACCACTTGCACTTTTAAACAAAAAAATATATACATCAAAATCGGTGCACATTTACGAAAGTTATGCGTGAACAGGACTAAAACATACATACATAGGGTTAAATTATTAACATCCTCCTTTACTCACCTTCTTCGATCTAAATAGAAGAAAGTATTGTGATCAAAATTTTTTCAACTTGCGGTTTTCGACGGATTTATATGTTTTAGGAGTCAAAGATCCTGAAAAACATGTTTTTACAAAATATCTGTCTGCCCGTGTGTTCCCTCTTTGTATCATTGGAAAGTGTATCAAGTTATGAAGCAACCTAGAATTGAACGAAATTTCATTTATAGGTTTTTGGCTGTGACCAGCAGGTCCTACTTGAATTTGCAGATATTCTGCCGAAAGCGGGCGCTGTGATAGCGATTTTTATTCCATTTAAATTATTGTATTATCGAAAAGTGTATTAGGTTATCCACAGTACTGAACCAAATTTTTTGTATGTGTTTTTTACTATGGCCTGCAGGTCCCAGTAGAATTTGGGGATATTCGGCAAGAAGGAGGCCCTATGATAGACACTTAAAGATTTCAAATTCAAAAAGATGTAGTAGAAGTCGTTAAAAATATTAGAAATCCTAAAGGTTTTTTTCAATTGAATGTTCAGCCTTGACCCAAGGATATCGGTACAATTTTTGTTTTGCTCTACCTTAAAAAGTGGCTGAGAATCAGGGTTCGTAAATATCATGATATTTTTGAAAATATCAAAAATATCCGATATTTTGATATATATCCGATATTTTTGATATATATCCGATATTTTCAAAATAGTCAATTTACTGCTGATAATAAATATTTTCAAGCCTAATATAGATTAGAAACTAAAATGTATTGCACTTAACATGGAAACTTAAACAATATACTAAAACTGCTTTTTTCCCCCCCTTTTCATCTTTTATTTTTCACTTTGAATGAAATTGAAGATCAACTAATCAACAAAACAGAAACAATTTGCTTTATACAATTATAAAAAAAAAAAAAAAAAAAAAAAAACTTTAAGATTCAGTATCAACTATCAAGAAATCAAAAATTTATAAAATCACTACATAGTATAAAACAAAGTCGCTTTTTCTGTCCCTATATCCCTATGTACGCTTAAATCTTTAAAACTACGCAACGGATTTTGATGCGGTTTTTTTTAATAGATAGAGTGATTCAAGAGGAAGGTTTATATGTATAACACGGCGTTCTACGTAGATTAGTTATTGAATTATGATAGAAAGTTTTGTTATTTTGGCCGAAAAGGTTACCATTGCTATTTTTTTGACGATCATTATTGTTGCAGAAAGAAATGAAAAGGCTATACATCTCCAAAAATAAAAGAAAAACTGTGTTAAATTAATTAAAAAAAAAAAAAAAAAGAAAAAGAAAGAAAAAAGAGTTTTGATGAGAGAATATTATAAAACGAAAATATTTAATTTAAACATGATTGGGAATGTTCGCAATGCTTAAAAAATTATTCAAGGGCCAAGATTGCTATCGAAACAATATTTCGCGATTTATCTTTTGTTTTTGGCGATTTTGATTTTACTTTTGATCCTAAACAATTTGATTTTAAGCCAAAAGGTGTCTTTTTTTTTTTTTTGATGCAGAAAGAATTGAAATGGCTATACAGCTGGAAAAATAAAAGAAAAAGCTGTTATTAATTTTATTTAAAAAAAAGAAAGGAATTATAGGGGGAAATTCGAAAATCAGGTGATATTTTTTTTATCAAATATTAGCTTTTTCAGTATTTGATTCATATTATGAAAGATTAGCTTTCTGAAAAAGTTCTACTGGACGGATTTTGATGAGAATTGTATTGTTAGTCAGATGCTATTTCAGGAATGGTTTTAATGTACTACATATTGTTCTACGCTGCTTAGTCAAACAGTTGTGTGAAGGTTATACAGTCAGGAGAACCCGATTCCGAAAGATTAGCCTTTTTGAAAGTTTTTACTGGGCGTATTTTTTGCGACTTGCATTGTTAAGTAGATAATTTGTAAGGATGGTTTTAGTATATTTTATATTGTCCTGTTTTAGAATTACGTGGAAAAGTTCTATAATCAGATGAACCCGATTATAAAAGATTAGCCTTTATAAAAACTTCTACTGAATGGATTTTGTTAATTAGTTTGCATTGTTAGTTCGATAATTTTTAGTGATGGTTTTAGTATATTGCATATAGTTTTATCATTCTTTAGCAAACCTTAACTGTAAATGACCAAATAAAAGAGTTGGTCCTTAACAGCTAAAATTTTGACTGCACATTAGAAAATATAATAGCGCAATCACGTCATTTTTCAGTAATGTGGAAGGATATTCCAGGTAAATATACAAATTGCTTTCAAATACAAGGTCAAATTAAACGATATATTTTGTTTGCTTCAAGGTTCATTTGTAGAAACTGACCAGCGCAGCGGGCGTAGCTTGCTAGTAAAAAAATAAATACAAAATAGTTTTTTTTTATTTGAAAAATTTAAACATAAATGTAAGCTTATTTATTTTTTATTCCCTAACATGTTGTACAATTTAAGCTCAACAACACCAAAACCAGAAATTGATTCTTTTCTAATGAAGCTGTATAGAACTGATTATCTAAATTAGACAGTTTATCTTTCTATGACTGTCCTAAATTAGTTATGTCCCACATAATTATTAGTCCCAGATAATTTACATTTAAAAATAAAAATTTTGAACAAAGCTTGGATATGATTTTTGTTGTTTTCTTCAGCTAGAAAATTCACTGCCAGAGACAAATATCCTTTATCTACAGAATGGAACAGTCAATATCAGTTGAAAATGTCATTTACACTTGTTTTGACTTAAAATATCAAAAATATCTTGCACAGTGATATTTTGAAAATAAATATCAAATATTGAAAATAATAAACATCTTGATATTTTGAAAATAAATATCAAATAACATAAAAATATCGAAACTATCAAAAACCTTGATATTTTGAAAATAAATATCGGATATATATCATGATATCTATCATGATATATATCCATTGATATATATTAACGAACCCTGGCTGAGATATAGCATTTTGAAATTTTAGAGTGGCTGACATTTTTAAACAAGACAGCAGGATTCCTCCATAAACGGTTTTAATTTAAGAGTTTTAGTGAACATGCTATCTCGCAAGTTTTATTTCATTGTTATACCATCATTTAACTCTTACATTCTTAACACTATATATTCATGTTCGCCAGCGTTAAAATCTCTCCAAGTTAGGCAATATTTCGCGAAATATCAACAAATTTGGCGACAAAAACAAGTTGACATAAATAAAGCCAACTTGGCTATAGCTGACGGAATTCTGATTCAAATTCAATATTGACGAGAACTGTGACTAAATCTTCTGTAATCGGGTTCCATCCATTTTTATAGCTTGGTGTTTTCCAGTAAAATTAGCTAAAATCTTAAAGCCAAGGAATAGGTAGGCTGTGTTTTCCTGCCGGTATAGACCAGAAGGACTTTTCATAGTTTAGTATACATAATATATCAGCTACAAATAAATTAATCTCTCGTGTAAATATGTTTTTAAATTGAAACTGTTTGGAAGTAATGTTATTTGAGCTTTTTAAATATGACGTAAGTTTCCCCATTTAATGTTTTGAACGTGTAATAATTTAATTATTTCTCTTTTTTAATATTCACGTGCAAGTATATTTTTTATAACGTATTTTTCTACATTTACTGCTTTTAACATTTGATCTTTAATTATTGTTTTAAAGTTTTATTTCTGTTTTTGATAGTCACGTGTAAATACGTTTTTTAATTGAAAGGGAATATTATTATGTGCGCTATTTTACAAATTGGCAACAATCCAAAAATGGACTTTTTGAAATATAAAATAAATTATCTAAATAATGGAAATTTGAATAAAATAATTTGTTTTAATGATCAGATTTTGACGAAATTGAAATGGGACCACCTTGGACCCTTACTCTTTCAAACAAAATAAAAATTATCAAAATCGATGCACATTTATGAGAGTTATGCGTGAACAACATAATACATACATACGGGTCGAATTGATAATCTCCTCCTTTTTTTAAGTCGGTTAAA
Organism: Maratus michaelseni; assembly: GCA_963931845.1. Taxonomy (NCBI): domain Eukaryota; kingdom Metazoa; phylum Arthropoda; class Arachnida; order Araneae; family Salticidae; genus Maratus; species Maratus michaelseni. The sequence continues at coordinate 306,298,712 of OZ007595.1, forward strand.
AACCACTTGATAACATAACAAACACGTATAATGCTTCTGACATCAAGTAAATGGTACTGCATTTTTAGCATTTAATCTAACAGTTTGGCGATAGTTTTTTGTTATGAAAAGTAGTCGACGGGATAATAGAGAAGTACCTTTTTTTTTTTTTTTGTGTTATTTCATAGTTTTTAAACATCCTAAATCGGCAAAACAATTTGGTACAGTTAAAATTGGATAACATATTCAGAAAGATTCTGCTCTTATGTCTCAAATACAGCAATCAATTCGAAAAAATATTGTTAACCTTTTGATTTTTTAAACACTTTCCAACCATGTTGAGAAGTGTTTATGACTTCGGTTTGTCTGCCGTCTGTCCGTGCTGTAACTCCCGTAAATATTCTTTGATTGTCCTGAAATTTTTGTATGTTATTGTCGTTTACTATAGCATGTTCCCTATTTCAACAGGAGTGTGTAGCACTTATATTTTTTTTACAGGGACAATCAAATGTATTCCATTACATTACAGTTAATGGGAAATAATCGTTTCAAGTGCATTTTGATGACGCTACGTCATTTAAAACATGATGAAATTGATATATAATTATGAAGTGCACTAAAACATGCTTTTTGTAGAATGTGGGTTGCAAATCATTTATTATTCATTTACAGGGCCAAACAAAAGAATTCTGTTACACATCGTTCTATGGGGAAAAATCATTTGCAGTGTAATTTAGTGATATTTCACTATTGGAAACACTATGAAAATTGTGTGCATTACTGAGGTGCACTATAAATTGCTCTCTTGTGTGCATTGCTTTTATTTACTACAAGGACACAAAAGATATTGGTTATGTGCAATATTTACAGTCTGTGTGATAAGTGTGTTTTCAACTTTGGATTGCGTTTTTAAGTTTAACTAAATTTTTTCATAGTACGTGTGTGTTTATATACTCAGTTGATCATATACAGGGCTACACAAGGGCATTCATAAGTATTACAGACTGTGGGAGTGAATTGCTTAAGGGTAGTTTTTTATTGTGTTTACGCATTTTCCTGCTCAACTATATTTAGTAGACTAATAGAAGTTTGTGGAATATAAGTAAATTCATATACAGGGCTACGCAAACAAAAAGATACGTTGTCGTTTACGGTTAGTAATTGCTGCGAGTGAGTTTTAAGTTCCCTTTTAGCTTAATATGTTGTGTGTACAAAAACCTTCGGGCTATATATATATATATCGGGCTAATATACAGGGCTGTACAGAAGATTTCGAGTGCATTTCCATCGATTGCCGGAAATTGCTAAGTGTGAATAACTATTCTAACTGAACTAAATTTTATCATACTATATATCCACATCTATTGATCATATACAGGGCTGCACAAAATACTTTGACTACTTTTAATGACATTGTAATTTCATAGGTAATTTCGAAAACTGTATTTTTCAATGTGTTATATGTTTTCTAAACTGCTTACTTATATATCTTCTTTCCTCTTATTTAACGGTGAAGTTTCATTACAGTTTTCTGGCTCTGTTGGAAAGTGTTTCATAATCTATGCTTGACACATGATTTTTCATTCTTGTTTCTTTTTCAAAAAGGTGGTTTTCTCGAAGGACATTTATCTCCCTTATATCAATGCCCCTCCGGGCTGCAATTTTAAAGGTATTGACAAACCAAAATGAAGCCCCAAAACCTTCTAATCAATGGTGAATCAGTGTTTAAAAATACGAATTTTAACCCTTTCAAAAACACCAGCGCACAGGTCACTTCGCGCCTCACAGAGACTATGTTTTTCTACGCTAAAAGTTACTAAATGTCCATATTTCGTCACAATATTTTTAGAGTATTTCAGTAGACAAGATTTACACCAGTTACAAAATTTTTGAAGCATTCAGACGTGCAGAAATATTTTAAATAAAATAAAATCTGAGCAATATTGGCAAAAAATAAATGTGAAAAAGTGGATGTTTCACCGTGATTTGCTCTGCTTAGACTCACGTTTTCACTACTAAATCTGCATATTTAAAAAAAAAAAATTAAAGAGAGCTTGGATACAGTTATATTTATAACTTATTGAAATTTCAGAGATTTCGGAAGATGAGAACTATTTTTTTATTGCTATTTTAAACGAGCCGATGCACAAAGAAATAAACAAAAAGGGAAAAGAAAACATATTTCTTTGACAACTAGATAACAAAATTTTTTACAAAATTGTTAAACGTGCTGTAAAACAGTTTTATTTATAACCGATAAATATTTCAAATAGTTCGGACAACAAGAACTTTTTTTTAAATTATGAAATGGCCCTATGTGAAAAAACAAGAAAATGTTTATCACTAAATATTTTTTCACAAATTTTTCATTTAAAAACATAATTTCATACAAAAGTGGGTTAAAGATATAAAAACTTGAGATTTAAAAAAAAAAAAGTATTATCATGGGCCCGGGCAATGCTGGGCAGGTCAGCTAGTTTACAATAAAAGTTTACTTGATGAAAATAGATGTTTTCAATGATGACATCTTCGTTTAGGGGAGTTTACGAAGCATGTACAATTTCACTGGAACATGTGGTCCTACTGTGACATTATACTCCATGGTTATTTATTATTTCAAATGCAAATTTTTTAATGTGAACATGTGTGTAAACAATAGTTTTGGTTTTTGATTGACATGCGTACTGATGAGGAGCTTGTTTAAAGCTTGAAGAATCTACAGTAATTTATTATATTTTGTAATATTAATGCATTTTTTAGTTTATTAAATGTCTGATAGTAAATGTCTTTTAGTTTTAAATTCTGATTCAGATATAACATGTTTAGTTATTTGAAAATGGTCATTTTCGTTTAGCTATATAAGAAATTTTAATTTAATTGTATAAGAAATTTTCAAAAATGTTTTAAGCTATAGTTACCATTTTAATTATCACAAAATATATGTTTTTTTTTTCTTTTTAAAATATTACATTAAGTTTATTATATATCTTAATGAAAGATTTGGAAACTTTGGTTTTTAATAAATGAATTATATACGTTTTATCCAAGTGTTACAAAAACATTAAATTTCAGTCTTTAAAATTTCTGATTTTCATCCATGGACTGAACTGAAGATGACTATTTATGGATGGATGATAATGATATTGACATTGAGAATGAAATTGATAATGTATCTAAAAGTATAAATGAAGATAAATTACAGCAAACTTTTCATGTGATCTGATAATGAAAGTTATTAAGCTTATATAATTTTTTTATAAATAAATAGCATATTCATTAATGATGAAATCTGAATTGTTATACAATTTTTCATTTTTATACCTGACATATTAACATGCACCTATAAATTTTGTTCAAGTTTTTTGTATCAAAAGTGTGTTATGTGCCAAAATATATGACATATCACTATATTCAAGCAATATTTGTATGGCTCATGACACTCTTGTCCTTCTTTATTTGTCATTATCATTATTTTTAAGAAGGTTAATTTCAAAATAGCTCATTAATACTATGAATCTTACATAATTGTTATCTGTATTGTAGAAAGCATTGGAAATAACCAAGAACCAAGGGGAAAACGATGATAGTCACAAACTAGTTATTCTGAGTTATTCCCGTTTTATGTATGTGCTTGCAATGTTTGTCTCCCTTTGTATCTATCTTCAACTGTGTTTTTCTAAAAACTACTTACATTTTTAGCTTGATACAAGCTTATCATATTAAACTTCTCTTCTCAAACTAACATATGGTATAGTTACTGCAAATCTTACAAAACTGGACTATCATAATTTTTCTCTCTGACCCTTCAATTATTAAATGACATACTGGATCTTATTGAGTCATGTTATCATTTATTCTTATGTTGTTCTATTATTTATTTGTTAGTTTAGTTCTTTAAATAGGTTCCTTTGTTAAAAGTAAAATCTTAATTTAATATATATATTTTTTAGCTTCTGCTGCACTGGCACTATCGGATATACCATGGAATGGACCCGTGGGTGCTGTAAGAGTTGGCTTAGTTGATGGCGAAGTAGTAATCAATCCCACAAGAAAAGAACTTAATGTCAGCACGTTAAATCTAGTAGTGGGTGCCACGGAACACAACCAAGTTGGTTAGTATTTATTGCTAGTAATGTGATGTAATCATTCACTTTTTTCTTTCTTTGCAAATATTTTACTGAAACTTTAGTAACTTATACAATATCGTTACTTTAAAAGTGTTTATTCAAGATTAAAATTACTTTTGCTTGTTTACTATCTTTTCACAATTTTTTAAGTTAAGCCCTAGAATGCGCAGGGGTGCAGAATATGTCCGATCCGGCGATCTAGGATCGGGGGAAATTTTAGCCATCTAGGAAAATTTTGCGAAAAAATATACAATTGATTTTGATTTTAACAAGGAATTACATAATTCCCTGAGATAGAAAAATGATCCGTATGGCGACTTTCACAAAATCGATCTCAGAAAAATATGTACCGTATATACTCGCGTATAAGGCGAGAAATTCTGGAAAAATAATCCGCTACAAAGTGGTGGGGGGGGGGGGGGGGGGGGGGTCAACTTATACGCAGGACAAAAAAGTCGAACATTTTTTTTTCGGGGTTTAAAAACGCCGACGTTCCGAAGTAATTAACGCAATCGCGATCCTCCGAATTTCTAAGGCTTTTTCTAATGAATTATCTTAGAAAAAATTTTTTTTTTAAGTACATTTTTTATCTGGTATAATATTCTGACGTTAAAAAATCGGACACAAGATTTAAAATACAACCTGAAACCTAAAAATATTAAAATCAAGCTGACCCGCAGTGAAAAAGATAGTCAACCCGATCCGCAGCAAAAAATTAGAGCCAATCAAACCAACAGATCGGGTAAGGGTAAAAACGTATTACCTGACCCGATACAGGGCTCTAATGGGAAGGATCGAATTTTAAAACATCCATGTGCATTCACATTTATACATAAAAATCCACATATATTTTATAGTGCGTAATTTTGCATGGGTAGTCTACACATTGCATAGTTTGCAGTAGTAGCGGAAAAACGGCCATAAATTAAACACTTTTACGTATTTAATAAGATAATATTAAAGGATTTTACAAACTGCAAATAGAAGAAACAAAGAAATTTAAAAAAATGGTAATACTTTATTAATTGTATTTAAAAAAAAAAAAAATCTGCTATATTTTTAGCAGTTGTAATAGACTTGATGTAAATAAAATGAAACATCAAAATCTCTTGTTTTTCTATCAAATCCAGAACTCATGAATCACTCTGCTACGTTGCGTTAGTAGGTCGTGACCTTTGGATATTCCTCACAGGCGCTAGCAGTTTCTGTTTACACTTTCTCTCTTTGCCTGCTATCAGCATTTCAGACTAGTATTTTTCCCCCCAAATTCTAAAACTCCGAGAAATTAAAATATCTTTATCAAAATTTCACATTTAACTTAATAAAGATAGTAAAGTATGCATCTCAAAAATCACCAAGATCGGAAAAAAACTTTCAGAGATATTTAAAAAAAAAGAAAAAAATGAAATGCACAGAGCAGGTTACATTCATTTATATTTTTTTCTTCCTTGATTAATTGTAAAAAGAGGAGCGTATTAGGTATTGTTTTATTAGAGTTTAGTTTTTCTAAATTCTAAAATCTAATAAATTAAAATAGCTTTCTTTGGAAAATTTAGCATCTGATAAGGATAAAAAAGTGTAACCGGCAAAAACCTAAATTGGAGATACACATCCACTTCGTGGCAGAATGTACGCGACGTTGCGACGCCTTATCAGATGCTAAATTTTCCAAAGAAAGCTATTTTAATTTATTAGATTTTAGAAAAACTAAACTCTAATAAAACAAAACCTAATACGCTCCTCTTTTTACAATTAATCAAGGAAGAGAAAAATATAAATGAATGTAACCTGCTCTGTGCATTTCATTTTTTTTTTTTTTTTTTTTAAATATCTCTGAAAGTTTTTTTCCGATCTTGGTGATTTTTAGGGCATCTGCAGACTAAAAACATATACAGCGATGCCGCGGACACGTTATTAGAGCATAAATTACGCGAAAAAACGGCAAACTCCGTCGAAGGATCGCGAATAAAATGGCGAATTTCGTCGAAAAATCGCAGGAAAAACGTGAAATTCATTTAAAGTTCGCGAAAAATGGCTAATTTCATTGACAGATCGCGCAAAAAACGCAAATTTAGTCAAAAGGTCGTGAAAAAGGGTGAATGTTGTCAAAAGCCAGTCAAAAAAACATCAGTTTCTTTGAAGGATCGTGGAAAAATGCGAATTTTTGGCGGAGAAAACGCGAACTCCGTCGAAAGATCGTAGAAAAAACTGTTAATTTCGTCGAAGGATCACGAAAAAACAGTCAATTTCATCGAAGAAACTGCAAATTTCGTCGTCAGATCGCGAAAAAACAGAGAATTCTGCCAACAGATCGCGAAAAAACGACAAATTTCGTCGGAGGATTGCCAAAAAAACGGAAAATTTTGTCGAAGGAGCTCGAAAAAATGGTAACTTTGAAGAAAAACTTCTAAAAACTGAATTTAATAAAAAAAATCCTTAATTCTGAAAAGAAACCATCACTTCTAGATCAAGACAGTGGTATTATAAAAGAAGCTCTTACCAATCCTGATGTGTACACTGATGTACCAGAAATAGTTTACCTCCTTGAAAACTGCTTGAAAATTTGCAGTGAGTGTGTTTGTGAATCTGTTGGCTCTGTTATTGGAAATCACATTTATAATAGAACCCAAAAATCGGATAATCTCTTTCATGAAGTTTTTATATCGTGGAATGGACCTCCAGTGCATAAAGCTGCGGAATTATTAAAAGCATCCTTAAACAGACATTTTCATGGTGGAAATTATCATTTCACTAGATTTTCTTCAAGAAACAGACTCAAGATCTACAAAACATCAAAAGTGATTGACAACATCCACAAAGACAGTGGAAGATTGAAGTTTCTCAATAATTGACAATTTATCAGAAAAGGTAATCAAAAACATTGTATTTGTTGTTTAAAACTGTGACTTTATTAATAAATATTAGGCATAAGAGTTAGATTAAAACTTACATGCATTAACTTAATTTACATTTCCAACAACTTGGCATGTTACAAGTTCAGTCTATAGGTTTTTAAAGATACGACTTGTATATTGCAAAATTTTCTGTACCTACGGTAATACAGAAATTTGGGGGAAATTTTCATATGGATTGGGGGAAATGTTGGGAGTGAAAACATTTTCTGCACCCCTGAGAATGCGGTCATATTTTTTTAATAAGATTTATATACTTTCAACTTTATTTTATCAATAAAAGTTTATGCAACAACTTATATCAACTGTTTTTTATACATATAACAAATAGCATTATGAGAATTTCATAGACATAGTGCATTATTTATTTTGAACAGATTAGTAAAATTTTACATAATGTTTATTTGACTATATTTTAATAAATTTTGCAGTATTTTCTAAGTTTGTATTGAAATTTTTATTTGGAAAGGACAATGTCGTGCAAAGATAAATCGAATTTAAATGTACAGATGTCTGGATATAATGTTTTCATATAATGTTTATTTTTAGTTTTTAAAACTGATTTCAAAATTTATAATATTTTTCATTTACATGTAATTATTTAACCAGATTACTCTTATTTATTTAACCAGGACTTGTAAATTTAATTTAAAATGCAAGTCTAGAATAAGTTCTTTTTCAAAATAGTTATTAAGTTTTCTTAGGAAATTTCTAAAATAAAGCCTTTTTTTTTCTTTTTGCCAAAAAGAAGGACATTATGTTTTCAACAGTATTAAAACTAGTATGTGGGACCTGCACAAATTGAGCTGTGCAAGAAAACATTCATTTGATGTTGTCAAGCAGTCATTGATAATTTCTAATTTTTAAATGAACATTAACATACTAATAGCCACAGCATACCTGCAATAGCTCTAATAAAGCTCTTGGCTGTTAAAAAACTACAATCAACAGTAGGTAAACCGGAATCTTTCTTTGTTTTTAAAAATTGTATTGTTTGTTTAAATGTATTGCTGTATTCTGTTTCTTAATTCCTTTGTTAAGATAGTGTCTTTTGTTTAATAACGAACCATTTTTCTAACAAACTGTTAACCATGGGAAGCCTTTCGGGTACAATAAATGAAAATGCAATATCCTAAAAATATCTATGCCTTCACGTTCATAAATCGTTAAAATGACAATTGGAAATATTGATGTTATATTGACACAATCATAGTGACCGTGTAAAAAATGAATAATAAATTTGCAAAAGAAAAGAAAATTATTCAGGTTGCATTGTTAATATGACTATGTTACGCACAGACAGTTTTTTAAATAATATACACATTGTTCATATGCAGTTTCTTTTTGTGACAATAAGAAAGAAAAAAAGGGATTTGGAAATTTAAAAAAGATAGGGACTTTTAATCTTATGTCTATAATTATTTATGTGAGAATTTTTTTCTCTTGAAAACCATGATGACCATGGCATCTATCACTGTGCTGAATCAGATTGCCATCAGCTTAACAATTTAGTAGTTTTAGAGTTACAAAGAAACCGTTGGCATCACTGCAAAAGGAGCTCAAATTTTCTCAAACAGGACCTCCACTAATTTTAGTTTTGAGCTGCCACTCATTAGTGGTGAAACATCACATTGAGGCTTATTGTTGAGCCATGAAAAGTCTTTGGTTCTGTTTGTTAGTCTGTCCAATAGTTCCTGGGGAAACCTAAATAATAACTTTTCCCCCCTCCCTCTTTTAAAATGCAAAATGCTATCTCCCTGTGTTGAAAATGTAGAGGTTTTCTGAACCATGTGTAGAAACGAAAAACCTTGGCTATAATCAGCTGTAAAAAACAGCATCAACAACACATACCCATAAAATATCACATTTTTAACATGCTGTAAAAAAACAAAAAACATTTTCCTGCTCCTCTTTTAAAGCAAGGAATGATATTTCACAGTGTTGAAATAGAAAAGCAAAAAAGAAAGAAAAGCATTGCTTCTTGCTCTATTGATGTATTGAAAAAAGAATATATATATATATATATATATATATATCAATCTTATCAATCCGAAAATCAAACTTCCTGATCAATATTCCAAAGTACACCTTCCTTAAAACATGAAATAATATCTAAGAAGGCACTGGAAAATAAAAGTCTGGTGAATTCATGAAATAACCTCCTAGAAAATAGTTTTTTTTTTTTTTTGAAATAGTAAATATTAATATTTTTTAAACCAAATCTATTGTCAGGGATGAAAGTTTTCCATCCTCAGGACAGAAATCGGTCTTTTGAAAATGTTCAAGTACAGAAGCGAGACAGAAAAAACTCCTTTCATTCTTAGATTTACAATTAGTATTCATGCAGTATTTTTAAAAATTCCACTTAACTCCACTTTTCGAACATGCCACTTAAAGCTTTGTTTAAGATGTAAAATTACATTATATTTTTTTCTAGCACGCAAATGTTGCATGCTAGGATTGAAATTACAATGATTGCAATTTCCCCATTTTTCTTCGTTTCCCTCAGATTTTTTGGATATGCAAAACTTGAGGTACAGCCAAAAGTGTCAAATTTTTGCCTTTTTAGTCTGTGCAAAACCTGAAATAATGCAAAAATTGTATTATTTTTGCCCTTCTTTTTTTTTTTGGACATTCTATATTTCAAAAACATCCGAAATTGTAAATTTTACTCCCCCCCCCCCCCTCTGTATTTTTTTAGTTCACAAAACCCCAAATAAAGCCAAAATTGTAAAATTTTTGCTTTTATTTTATTTTATTTATTTATTTATTTTGACTGTTTATGGAACAGGAAATAGTAAAATTTTTGCTTTGATTCTTATTCCTTACTCACAGATTTTCCAGGTTTGTGGGCAATACCAAAAATGTAAATGCCCTCTTTTTTATCAAGTACATAGGACCCAAATAACGTGTAAATTGTAAAATTTTATTTTTCCAGACTCTGTGGGAATGAAAATAGTGTTCAAATTTTAAAACTTTCACCTCCTTTTTTTTTTAATCTGCCCCCCCCCCTCACAAAAAATAAAAAATTAAAATATAAATTAATTAAATAAAAAATTGTAAAATTAATGTTAACTGCAAAATTTTTGCTTTTTCTTTCAGATTCCGTAATACCAAAAGTAAACCCAAAATAGTAAAAAATTTCTTTTATTTTTCTACCTTTTTCAGGTCTACTACAAAAACCAAGATAATCTTTTTCATCTTCATTTCATTATTTGGATTTTTTGCTTCTTGCAGGACCTAAAATTGTACAATTAATAATGCAGAAACTAAAATTTTTGTACTTTTTTAAAACCACAAGAAATAAATTAATACCAAAAAATAATACAATTTTCATTTGTTTTATTTTTCTTGAATTCCTTCGTGATTTTTCTTGTCTGAGGAATCCGAAGTAACATCGAAATTGTGTAATTTTCTGTTTCTTTTTTCATATCTTAATCATGTCGTAGTTCTAGTAATTCCATTGCTTCAAAAGAGAAAAATAGTACACCAAGCATTTTTGTTCAACATACAAGAGAAGGACTTGCACCACAAGATACTACAACTTGAATTAAAAAAAAATAATAATAAAATCCAAGTGTGTAACAATAACAAGTTTTTTAAGAAATAAATCATTTGTTCATGAAAAGCTGTGATGGTGAAGTTATTAACAAATTAGAGTTGGACATGTATTATTTTCATTGCATTTATTTTTCTTTATCGTTTTGAAATTATAAAGGTGTTTAACTATTTATTGCTGAAACAGAATTTTCTAAAAATTTGAAACATCTTTTGTGGTATGTATATTAATTTGCAATATCCGTAATTTAACCTATTTCTGTTATTGCCTTAAAATGCTATATAAGCAGAATATTGGCGGTTTGGTTTCAACTGTCAAAGTAAATTTTAGTGATTTACTAAATTTTAACTGTTGTTTCTATCTAGTACCTTCTAATTTAACTTTTCAATTACAGTTTATATGTATAGGGATATTTTAAGTGCATATGAAGTTGTTTAAGATATACTTTTGATGTTTTTAAATATTATGGCATTTAAAATTTAATGTACGATGTATAGTCTGAGCCATTTGAACAATGGTGTATGTTCAAAATATTTTCAGTCATGACCACCTCTCATGACTTACACTGATGGGATATCATTAGAACCAAAAAAATACCACAAAAAAGCTTTCGTATTTTTATCCAAGAAAATGAGATGACATTTTAAAACTGCATAAAAAATAAAAATGAGCAAAATCACAAATTGACCTTTAAGTTATATTTATATATTTTAATAATAAATATTAATAGTTTTAAAACTGAAGATACCATTAGAAACATAAAAATGATAAAACACTGAATAAGTAGGTATTTTTAATTTTTTTTGTATTTGCATCTGAGATACAAAGATTATAGTTTCAAAATGCTGAAAAAACAGAAAAAAGTGCGGAAAAAAACCCCAAAAAAACATGAAATCCCAATTTAAAAAAAAAAAAAATGTAAATGTAAATATTATTATTATTATTATTATTTTTAGACATCATTAGAACTGAAAACGTATCCTGAATAAGTCTATATATATATATATATATATATATGCTAATGCTTATATATATTTAAACTAATGCTTAATCGAGCTAAAAAAATGCTTTTTTAAATAGTTAATATTAATATTTCTAAAAAGATCCCGTTATAACTGGAAAATCAGCCTGAATAAATGGGTATTTTCCTTTAAAATAAAAAAAAATCTATGGGGAACCTAGTGATTGCAATTTTAAAATATAGAAAAACTGGAACTCTTTCCATTCGTCTGCTTGAAGAACCGAGGAAAGCTGGACAGATGCTGACAAAATCAGCAGATCTGTCAGTATGTGATTTTAATTAGTTTTTAAATAATATCTTTGCTAATTATGATGAGGTTTCTTAGTGAATAGAAAAAATTACTGTGCCGTATTTTTCTGTGTTGAATGATACCAGTCTGGACCCTGTACTCCCTGATACTATCTAGGATTCTAGGAGACGTTTATGGATTTTAATTGGTAAGAGATTTTCTACTGCATGTCAATTGTGAGTTATGGTGATATCTAGAATTCAAATAAGAGAATGCTGACTTACAAGCAATCAAATTTTATTGGCTGAAAGGATTTTGGACAAACATTTGATAAGCCTCCAGTATTGCCAATTTAATGTTTGTTGATTTGACTCACTCATCGAATCGAACTGGTCTAGACAAGTATTGCCAAGTTCTGGAATGTGGGTTTGGACAAAAGCTTCCAATCTGAGTGTGTGCCTGTGTGTGTATCTCCATCCTCTTATTTTTAAAGCACTCTACTGATAACAGCATAGATTAAATTGAATGTGGGTGACAATGAAGGGTTGTTACAAAAAACACCCTGTTATGCCAATCCACTCTCTTTAAAATATGTTAACTGGCATGCAATAAGTAAATAAAAATAAGTATGTGATGTTAATATTATGATTGTTTTTGCACACTTGCAAACAAGTTGTGGATCAGAGTTGAAACAGTCACTTGCCGTTGCTTTCATTTTTTAATTTAAAAATCACTTGTTTTTAAATGTATTTATTATTTTATAATAGACATGCTTTTTTCTTTCTATTTCATTCCTCAAAACTGGATTCTCATTGCATCCAAACTCATAACAGAATTCAACTACATTTATTTGTCATGATTATTTTATTAATTACTAGCTGAGGACAATCCGCTTCTCTGTTTTTCTTCTTCTCTTTTTTGATACAACTGTGCAGTTTTTCTATATTCAATATAGAAGACGTGCCTTAAAAGACATTTCTTTTTAGTTTCTTCTTTTATTTTTTAGAGCATTTGGTCGAAATATGCAAATGCCCTCGGTCGACCACTTTCAACCACCATATCTCACACACTGCCACAGAAAAGTCCTTGAACATTCCAGAACATTCTCGATCCTTCTGGTTCATATGTAAACCTAATAAAAAATATGTATATATATGTAAAAAAATATATATATTTATGTATAAAATATAAAAAATATTGTAGTATGTTCTAGAAAATTCTAATCCATTCAAGAACATTCTAGTACATTCCAAATATTTTTAGAACGCTTTGGTAAAAATATATAAATGTCCTAGGTTGACCACATTCAACCACCATATCTCCCACACTCACCAACATGCAACCACCATAGTGCAGGATGGGAGACTTGAGGCTACTACCACACACAAACACCAGTGGTCTGCACTGGGTAGTTGTGGTTTCAAAGTGAAATATAAGGACACACACGTCTGGTCTATCTTTTATTAAAAATGCCCAAGGTCAGGCACTTTCAAGCACCATATCTCCCACACCTTCACAGCTACCGAAATGCAAACACCATAGTGCACAATGGGAGATTCAAGGCTACTGTCCCACACAAACCCCAGTAGTCTGCACTGGGTAGTTTTGGCTGCAAAGTAAAATATGCGGACACACACGTCTCTTTATATATATATATACAGATTTGATGTGTCAACAACAAAAATTTAATTTGTTATTATTGTTCATTTTAGTGATGATAGAAGCAAGTGCTGACAATGTTCTGCAGCAAGATTTTATGAAAGCTCTGAAAGCTGCTGTAGAAGAAATCCAAAACATCATTAGAGTTATACAAGATATCCAGAAAAGATATGGAAAAGTGAAAAGAGAAATTGAACATACGACGATTCCTACAGAAGACATGATAGAATCAGCCAAACTGTAAGCTAAATAATGTAGATTTGTTAGTTTTATTTGATAAATTTTATTCACAATTATTTTCTTAACTTCTTCTACTTAAACTTCATATGTTTAACTACTGTGAACACTGATGTTGCACACTTATGTGCAAAGAGAAACAAATAAAAAACATTAAAGTTTTCAGAAAAAATGAAGAATGTTTTCAAGATTGAAAACAAGTTGTTTTTTATTTGAAATGGATCTGGAAGTAATTCAAAATTTTTATAGCTGGAGTCTTATTTATTTCATTATGAGCCATGTTAAATAGGATTACTTCAAGGTTATCTACAAACCTTCAAGTAATCCTATTTAACATGGCTGCATTCAAGAGTTAAAATCTTCTGAAGATTTGTGATTTTCTACATTTAAGTAGTTTAATTCCCCCCCCTCCTTTTTTCACCTCTACTCTCAATTTTGATTAGGGAACTTTGATTTTTAGTCTAACTCTCATCTTATTTCTCACAAATTTTTGTTGTACCTAAGCACACCTTGTTGTACCTAAGTTACATTTTAAGTGTAAAATTTACACTTTTTGACCATTTTTTACACTTTTCACTTAGGATACTTTTTCTTGCACTTTCTTTTGTCAAAAATTCTCCAAATCTTTTATTTTTCTTCCTTTAATTTATTAATTACATTTTACATGCTTTTAATAATGTAAAATGCTGAATGTAAGGGGATATTTAATAATATTAAAACATAAATTTAGGTTTGGTTGTCAAAAACACCATAGGAAGTCTTTTAATTTTCATTCTATGTAAAATGAAGTTTGTTTTGAATACATTTTGCTCAGATATTCTTTAAGAAGTTAAATTTATATATAAAAAAAGGCCATGCATGTGCTTTTGAAATCAGTTTCTTAATGGGTGTTACAATATATTTCATATTTCTGTCATCAGTATACATTCAGAATGGTCATTGGAATATAGTAAAATCACATTTATCTAAAATAATAATCTATTAAGATGTGGTTCAATGTCATTTTAGATTTAAAAAAAAAAAAAGTATTCTTAACAAAACAAAAAACATTTAATAGTAAAAAAGAACAGTTTGGCACCAGGATCTACATGTAAAACAAGTTGGAAATTGTACGTCAAACGTTACAAACGAGGTGCTTGAAGCACCTCGTTTTAGAATTAAATTCATGATATCCCGTGCGTAGAACGGGTTAAACAGCTAGTTAAGTATATATTTTATGGCACTGTTCATACAAATATCTTAACTAGTTATATAAATATTCAGATATATATGTATCAGCTAGTTATATAAATATTCAGATCTTGATGATTTTTAATTCTGTGAAATGAATTATATCGTCTGCAGATTAATTTCTGTCATAAAATAAGCGTCTCGGTCGCTTGACGATTAAACTTCGGAAGCTCCTATAACAAAAAAGCACCGATTTAAAAAAAAAACAAGAACGAAAAATCATGCGTCAAGCATAGATTATGTAACACTTTCCAACGCTTCCAAAATAATTTTACGAATCATACTCTTTAATAAGCTAAAATGTTAGATGTTAAAGATAACATCTAAGTAATCCGAATACTTTTATTCAGCCCTGTATAGGATCTATAGATTTGTATATATACTACATAGGATGCTAAATTTTAGTTCAGTTAGGAAACACGTAGCACAGTTTAAAATTCTCTGTCTGGAGTTAAATAATACGGAAATGTGTTCCCGAACTTTTGTGCTTCCCTGTATAGGATCTACAGAATTTATACACACCACGTAATATACAAAAAGCGATTTAAAATTAAAATCGCGTTCAGTAACTTAAAACGCACGTCCAGGAATTATTGTTAACATACAGTAGAGAATTCTTTTGTGTGACCCTGTAAATGAACGATGACTGCTATACACACAATATTCTGTAGTAAGTCTCTTGTAATGAACCTTATATAAATTTCAATGCGTTTAAAATAGGGAAACATTATTTAAATAAACCGCAGACGATTTTTCTCCATAGACGTAATGTAACGGAATTCTTTTGACTGTCCCTGTAAAGTAAGTATAAGTGCTATGCACACCCTATTCCATATTAAGCTTCTTCTAATGCACCTTAGTGATATATATATAAATTTCAATGCGTTTAAAATAGTGAAACATTATTTAAATAAACCACAAATGATTTTTCCCCATAGACCGCAATGTAACGGAATTCTTTTGAGTGTCCGTGTAAAAAACTATAAGTGCTACACACTTCCGTTGAAATAGGGAACATGCTATAGATAACGATTATAACATATAAAAATTGCAGGGCAATCCGAGCATATTTACGGGAGTTAGAGCACGGACAGACGGCAGACGGCCAGACAAACCGAAGTCATAAACACTTTTCAACTAGGTTGGAAAGTGTTAAAAATTGAAATTTCTTAATAAATATTTTTATTAATATCTCCTAAAGTTTTGATTCGATTTTAATAAAATTAGAAATGTCTCGACAAAATTCTGCAAAGATAATATATTTTAAATTGCAAACCATTTGGTTGGGTAGTTTTTGCGTTGTTATATGCGGACAGACAGACAGACGGACGGACCAAACGACGACTATAGGTGCTACGTATTTATATAATTACGAACACACCTAAAAACATTTACTTCATTTCAATTTTAAGAGGCATACACACTAAAAATAGGTTACATGAGTCATATGCAGACTTGCATAAAACCAAAAACTTTCTGTGCACATAAATATTGGATCAAAAACTTTCTGCAAATTAATTTATTTAATGTTTAATAAAATTATGTGTTATATTATTTTGACAATATGAATTAAAAACAGTAGTTTATAATAATTACCATTTAAATTTAAAATTAATTAATATTAATTAAATAATCATTATTTTGGTTAAAAAAATAATAAAGCTAGATATTTATGATAACAAGAGCTGACTTCTTATAAAATATTTTGTCAATGTATTTAAAAACAATCCAATCCTTAATATTTTCGCAAGCGTCTGTAATGTTACAAAAAGTTTTGCATCTTTAAACTTTGAATTGTGCGCAAACAATAAATAAATCGTACATAAAATTTGGGAATATATATATATTTTTTTTGGTATCTTTAAAAAAAAATATATAAATAAATAAAAAATATATATATATTTTTTTTCCCTTGCAAAGTTTTGAATTTTGCAGAAAATTTTCCGTGCACGATGTACGTGCTTGCGTCTATATTATACAACTCTGGTCATACGTTTACATGAAAGTTTTTTTTTTTTTAGATACACATTTTACACTTTGTCATTGTCAAAAGTTGGCAGATATGTACTTAGTTTTTTGTCAATGATCCGGATCCAACATTATGTTGAATAGCTACATTAGCATGACTAGCTATTTCAAAATGCATTGACAAAATATTTGATAAGACACTGAGGAAATTTTGGGACAGAATAAAAGAACATGAAGCAGATCTGAGATTAAATAGACCCCACACTGTGTTAGCAAGATTAGTGCAAACTGAACCTATAAAAGTAGATTTCAATGGATCCAAAATTACATTCCGCACAAATAATCACCTGGAAGCTATCATAAGAGAATCTCTAAAAATAATATCTAAAAAAGAAATAGTCTGTAACGATGTATTATCGTATGATATCCACGCAGTCTGGAATGAATTAATGCATCATTGATTACCTTTCCCATCCCACCTTATATTCCAAACCCTTGAAATAAAATAGTTTATTCCGGGCAAGCAAAAAAACAACTCAACTCAAGAATAAGTTTTTCACTGATGATGACCAAGTAGTTCGGTTGAAAACGTTTTGAATTTTTTAAAAGAACTTTAATGTGCTTTTAAATGTTTTATGTATGTTTTTACGCACCTTCAAGCAATATATTTACATTTAGTTGTATCTTTATGAATTTTATTTTTGAAATAAAGAAGTTGGAGAGGCTTTGATACTCAGTAGAATCAAATTTCATTTTGTCAGGTTCTTTGTCCAACATTTAAAGTAATTAAAAATTTATATTTATTCTTCCTCTTCTTATTGTTGCATTAAAAAACATATTTTCCTATTTTATTTTTAATGCTTGCTGTTTTCACCCCTGTGTATAAAATTATAAGCCACAAATGATAAAATCGTTCTAATTCAGTCATTTTTAATCATGCTTTTAATGACAAATGGGAAAGTATGTTTGTGATTTATTCATATTAATATCTCAAAACTGTTTTTTTTCAGTTGGTCATTTCACAAATAAGAGTGCAGTAAATATTTGCCATAATATAGGGCTGCTACATGCAACTATTTACAAAAAAAAAAAAAAAAAATCAAAAAAAAAATCAGCTCAAGGTGATTATGTTAAAATGCTGAAAAAACAACAATTTTCATGCTTGCTCTTTAGGTTACTGTTTTCAAACCTCTCTTGAAATTATTGTTCAAAAGTACTGGAAAATCTGCTAAAAAATGAAGCAGATTTCTCTAATGATATTTCAGTTTTGTTTTTAAGAAAACAGCAAACTTTCTATATTCCTTTCGAGATAACTTGGCTGCAATGCTATGGAGAACAAATACTGCTAGAAATATATTATTTATTCAAAAACTAGACTTTGCTAGTTTTTATTAGAGCTTGTCACTTTAATTAATAAATTAATTCATCAAAATTTGCATTACTCATCTGCCAAGTTATTGTAGAAGAATTGTAGTATGAATGATGTTTTCTCAGCAGTCTCCTTAATTGAGTCTTGTTATACAATTACTTATTTATGCATTTCAAAAATATTTTATTTTAGGTATAATTATGCTGCACACTGCATCTGTTCATTTTAATAATTTTTAACGATTCCTTTTAATAATAAAATTTAAGTTTTGCTTTTTTTTTTTTCCCCTGGGTTTTTACAAGTTTTTGCCCCTGTCCAGGCAAAAATATCCATCCCTGGTTTGTGCCGATGAACATGCTGTTGTGTTTAGTTTTAAGTGTATTTTCTCTTGGATAATAAACAAAACAAAAAAAAAAAACCAATTTCTATGATTGTCACTGTGACATAATTTTTATTGATTTTTTATCCTGTAATTACAAAAATTAAAGCTGAGCTTCCATTGATTATTTTATATTGATTACATGTCAATGGCTACTTTATTTTGAAATAAACTATAGATTAGATGAAAAAAAAGGTTCAATAATGTGAAAAGTTAATATAAATATGTGTTTTGGTAACTATACTTCAAAGTAATAATTGTTTTTGTAGTTAGTGTAAGGTTGATTGTTTTTTATTGTAGTTCTTTTTGTAGGTTTAATATGAGTTTATTTAACAATACCTTATTGAACTTTTTTAATTTGGCCAAATTTTGGCAGTAATCTTTTGTTTTCTGTTTATAGGTTAAACTGTGCCATTCTTAATAAAGCCAGACAGTAGAGACTTTTAAATATTGGAGACTATCATTTTTGTTGTTATTTATTTAAAAAATATATTGCATTGATTCTGAATTTTTTTTAATATAATAAAACTTTATTGAATGTTTTTTCTGACCTAAATAATGGGTTTGTAAATGTATAAAAAAAATTTTACATTCATATGTGTTAATATTATGAAATCTTTTTCAGTTTATTAGAAGCCAAAGTCAATGAAGTACTGACAAATTATTCCTATGACAAGGTGATTAATTTTTATCAATGCTGTTTTCTATACTCTCATTACTTATGAGATTATTAATTGAGATTATTTATATTTTTTGATGTGGTACATTTTTTATGTAGGTTTCAAGAGGCGTAGCGGTAGATGCACTTCAACAGGAAGCTCATGAAAAATTAAAAGGTTTGTCTCTCTTAAAATTTTTTATTTGGTATGTTATATTATCTATACATATATATAAAATGGGAATGTCTGTCTGTGATTTTTTTTTTCAGAAAAACTCTTATTTCTAAAGTTCATTCGACTTAAATATGTATGATGTATAGCAGGGCATGAAATTTCAGTTGGAAAGGTACTAGCCAGACTAAAATTTTTGCTCGCCACTATTTTACATTCATTCAGACAGTAATATCGGCCACCATACCTGCCCAGAAAATGAACTATTTATGATAAACTGAATTGTAATTGACCATTGTTAGAAGGAGCTGTCTGTTAAATCCAGAATATTTTACTTTCATGAAAAATATGAACAATTTTTAAAATGTTAAAAATTTGGGAGAAAGCGAATAATTTTTATCGTGTTTCAAACAGCTGAGTTTAGGTGGCGAAACCTGATTCACTTCGTGCAGGAATGAACAGGTTCGACCTTGGAAGCGAAAAAAGCAGCCTTGGCGCTTGAGCGGTGCGAAAGCAGGGGAACGAATGCAGATAGGGGAAGTTCGTTCCTCCGTAGGAGAGAAGTGGGTGAAGCTGCATTTCTTTTTACTTTTGGACGATAAATGCCGTCGCTTGATTTTAAAACACTTCCGCATGTCGCTAGATTGAGGCACGATATTATGAGCGTATACAGTTTGATTTCAAGCACAAGATTTCAAAAGACGAAACTTACTCGCCAACCTTAAATATTTTCTTGCCGCTGGTGAGCAGAAATTTCGTGCCCTGATGTATAGTCAAAAATATCATTATATTTTTTGGAAACGGAGAATCAATTAATTAACGAGTCTTTCAATACTCAAAAACTCGAGAACTAACTGATCTATTTTCAGGCTCTATTTATTTATTGCACACGATCGTACACAATCTTGAATCAATCTTTTGTGTGTGTGTGTGTGTGTGTGTGTGTGTGATCACATGCACACACACAACATAGAGAGAGATTTAAGTTTGTTTTAAAATAAATTTTAGAGTAATAATACAAAGAAAGCATAGGTGAATTTATTAATTATGGCATCTGAGTGTGATTTATTTCAGTACCCCTATGTATCATATTTTCTAAAGAAACTATTAGTTGCAATTAGCCCTTATTATATTGTTCATGTTGGCAGATAACAAAAAAGCATATCAGAAGGTGTTATATAATTGAAATCGTTGAAAAAATTAAAAAAGGATGTAACTTAAAAATAAATGCTTTATATTTGTCACCAAACAATAGTTTTTACACATTACAATTTTCTTAATAAAATGAAAACAACAGAGAACTATTATATACTTAAAACAAGAACGAAAAATCATGCGTCAAGCATAGATTATGTAACACTTTCCAACGCTTCCAAAATAATTTTACGAATCATACTCTTTAATAAGCTAAAAGATAACATCTAAGTAATCCGAATACTTTTATTCAGCCCTGTATAGGATCTATAGATTTGTATATATACTACATAGGATGCTAAATTTTAGTTCACTTAGGAAACACGTAGCACAGTTTAAAATTCTCCGTCTGGAGTTAAATAATACGGAAATGTGTTCCCGAACTTTTGTGCTTCCCTGTATAGGATCTACAGAATTTATACACACCACGTAATATACAAAAAGCGATTTAAAATTAAAATCGCGTTCAGTAACTTAAAACGCACTTCCAGGAATTATTGTTAACATACAGTAGAGAATTCTTTTGTGTGTCCCTGTAAATGAACGATGACTGCTATACACACAATATTCTGTAGTAAGTCTCTTGTAATGAACCTTATATAAATTTCAATGCGTTTAAAATAGGGAAACATTATTTAAAAATACCGCAGACGATTTTTCTCCATAGACGTAATGTAACGGAATTCTTTTGACTGTCCCTGTAAAGTAAGTATAAGTGCTATGCACACCCTATTCCATATTAAGCTTCTTCTAATGCACCTTAGTGATATATATAAATTTCAGTGCGTTTAAAATAGTGAAACATTATTTAAATAAACCGCAAATGATTTTTCCCCATAGACCGCAATGTAACGGAATTCTTTTGAGTGTCCCTGTAAAAAAACTATAAGTGCTACACACTTCCATTGAAATAGGGAACATGCTATAGATAATGATTATAACATATAAAAATTGCAGGGCAATCCGAGCATATTTACGGGAGTTAGAGCACGGACAGACGGCAGACGGCAGACGGCCAGACGGCCAGACGGCCAGACGGCCAGACGGCAGACGGCCAGACAAACCGAAGTCATAAACACTTTTCAACTAGGTTGGAAAGTGTTAAAAAGGGTAGACAAATTATCCTAGCTTTCTTTCTTTTGGGAAAGCATTGATAAAAGAGCAATATAAAAAGAACTTATCATATTAATAAAGTATTTTGTGTACTTTTTTGACAGATTTACTTTGTAATGATTGCTCATTTTAATGGAATTAAGTTATTTTTACCAGCACTTGAGTTATGGGAATTTTTTTAAACTGATGTTCTTTTTATTCTAATTCTGAAAACTTTTACTCACTTATTGGAATTTTTCACATCTATTTATATATTCTATATGGTCAAAAGTCACCTGACACTGTTGATTTTAAATATTTTGTTGAATATCTAGAGAAATACTTGACAAATTCTTCTATAACTTCAGGAATATGCAGAATATTTTTGATCTCACATTTTTCAGCAAAGGTTTGGTAACAAGGACAAACAGGGGGCCAATATCAAGTATAATAAAAATATTAATTTTCAATTCCCTGTAAAATAAAATGCTTGAAATGATCTATAGCTTAAGCACATGACTATGCCATGTGGGTTCTGAAAAAAAAAAATTGTGTTCATTTGTGTAAAAATAGCACATAAATTCATGGCAATATAAAGGTTGCTTTAAAAAATTAAAGAAATTTCTGCATGTTTTTTGTTTGTAGCATGCAGCAGAGTTTTACAAGTTATACAGCTACAGATAATTTTGACCATTTTACATTACAGGGTGACCACAAATATTTCTTATATTTAATTTGTTGTTCGTCTTTATTTTGCCCTTGTGACCAAATGTTTACTAAACTAGTCGGATGTACCAATACCAGAACTTTCTTCTACCTTGTACATGTTAATACCTCAAAATTTGCTATCGCATCATCAATAAAATCAATATTTTCATCATTCTATTATCAGCTGCATGCAAATCGTCGGGCTACCTGGATGTGAAGCACTCTTTGTTGCACAAAGAAGCCAGTGTACAACACAACTGCGAAAAGTCCTTCTGGCCTGTACTGGCAGGAAAAGATAGCCTCCCTATTCCTTGGTTTTCAGATATTAACTAATTTTACTGGAAAACATGAAGCTAAAATGCATGGAACCTGATTACAGAAGATTCATTTCCAGTTCTCATCAATATTGAATTTGAATGGGAAATTTGCCAAATTAGTCAGCTATAGCCAAGTTTGCTTCATTTATGGCAACCTATTTTTGTCGCCAAATTTGAAAATATTTCTCCAATTGTCGCCAGGCATGGCGAGAATTTGATACCAGCAAATATGGATATATAGTGTTAAACATATAACAGTTGCAATGATAGTTATAACAATGAAAGAATATTTGCCAGCAATCATGTCCTTAAAACTCATAAATTAAACCTGTTTAATGAGCAATCATGTGGTCTTGTTTCAAAATGTCAGCACTCTAAAATTTCAAACTGCTATATCTCAGCCATTTTTTAAGATAGAGGTAAAAGAAAAATTGCTCCGGAATCCTTAGATCAAGGCCGATCATTTTAGGAACAGAAAACACTTTTAGGATTTCTAATTTTAGGTAGATTTCGTAAGAAATACTACCTATTACATTCTCACCTAAGTTGGAAAGTTTGAAAAATGTTTGCAGATCTACGCCGATCATGACTCCCAGAACCCAAAACCACCCCCAGTTCAAAACTTTATCTATCTATCTATCTATCTATCTATCTATGTCACTTTTTCTGACCATGATAACTGGAAAAATTCTGCATAAATCTCTTCCAAACTGATACATAAAATCAAGGGTCACAAAATCTCGGTCAAGTTCGTTAATGGGCAAAATCGAACCAAGGGGGGGGAGGGTGGGGGGCTTTTTGTGAAAAGAGAAAAAACCCATAATTTCTTAATTATGATATGTATCTAATCCGTTTAAAGTTATTATTACTTCTAGGAAAAGGGCCGAAAATTTATGTATGACAGATTTTTGATATAATTAAAAATGGCCCCAAGGGGGGGAAAAAGGGGGGTTTTAGAAGAAAAAAAATCATAGCTTCGTCAATTCACAAGATATCAAATCCGCGTAAATTTATTATTAATCCTCTTAGTATTATCTAAAACTTTTATATTGACAAGTTTTTTATAGGACCAACCGTTATAGCAAAAAAAAATTAAAAACAAAAAAAATTCCTGCCGGCTCCGCCTGCAAACAAGTTATTTTTTGAAGTAGGCGGTTTCAAC
The DNA here is from genome assembly GCA_963931845.1 of Maratus michaelseni. NCBI lineage: Eukaryota > Metazoa > Arthropoda > Arachnida > Araneae > Salticidae > Maratus > Maratus michaelseni. The sequence continues at coordinate 306,322,684 of OZ007595.1, forward strand.
TCCCGCATCTTTTCGATACTGATACATAAAATCAAGGGGCATAAAATCTCGGTCAAGTTCGTTAATGGGCAAAATCGAACCAAGGGGGGGGGGGGGACTTTTTGTGAAAACAGAAAACCCCCCATAATTTCTTAATTATGATACGTATCGAATCCGTTTGAAGTTATTATTACTTCTAGGAGAAGGGTCGAAAATTTATGTATGACAGATTTTTGATATAATTAAAAATTGTCTTAAGGGGGGGAGGGGGGTTTTAGAAGAAAAAAATTCATAACTTCGTCAATTCCCAAGATTTCAAATCCGCTTAAATTTATTATAAATCCTCTTAATATTATTTAAAACTTTTATAGTGACATGTTTTTTATAGGACCAACTCTTAAACTCTTAAAGCAAAAAAAAAAAAAAAAAAAATTCTTTCTGGCTCCGCCTGCAAACAAGTTTGGTTTCGAAGTAGGCGTTTCCAACTGCAGCATCATCGTAAAAAGGTTATTTCTTCCACAATTCCCGACAAACAGGCGCCCCACGGTCTGCGTCTTTGAAATCTACCTGTGCCTGTAGGCCGAGCCGTCAGGGATTTTTTTTTGTACCTTTTTTTCAATTTAAAGTCTTAAGTGGCTATCACAACGTCCTTTTCTAGCAGAATATCCCCAAATTCAACTGGGACCTGCTGTCCCTAGCCAAAAACATTTAAATGAAATTTGGTTCAGTTCTTGCATAACTTCATACACTTTTTGATGATACAAAGAAAACATACACATGGACAGACAGACATTTTGTAACAACATGTTTTTTGGAATATGACCCCTAAAATGTGTAAGTCCATTGAAAACCAAAAGTAAAAAAAAAAAAAAATGACTGTCATACTTTTTTCTATTATGGATAGAAAGAAAGAAAAATATGGGTTCAAACATGTTCTTAACAACCATTAAGTTCCAGAAGAATTTGTCAAGTGTTTCTCTAGATTTTCCACAAAATGTCTAAAATTGAAAGTGTCTGGTGACTTTTAGCCTTATAATAGTATATAGTACAAAATAAAGCTGTAAAGACAAAAAAGTATATTCTCATACTAAGTCTGCCACAAATCATTGTTATAAAAATGTGACTGGTACCAATCGATTAGTAATAACGCCTACTAATTAATTCTATACTTAAATTTTGGTTAAGAAATCATCTACATACAGAAATTGTGAGAAATTTTAAAATTTTCAATGCTAACACCTAAGTTTGATATTATATTTGGATTCTCTAGTAAATTTTCCTTGAATACCAAACAGGGAAGACATTCGGTTAAGTGGTTTAGGAATTATGCTACTTTAAAATTTGGAACTCTTAATGCTAGATTAATTTTTAATCATTGCAATACAGATTGCAATGCGAGTAGTTTTTTAAGTGTAATTCAAAAACTACATGGCAGAATGAGCTGTAATTTTTTTAATTTAAATATACAAATTCAAAATTACTGCTCATTCCACCAAGTTTTTGAATTATGCTTAAAAAATTATTCATATTGCTGTTTATTTTGCAACTATTAAAAGGGAATTTAGCATAAGGAATTCCAAGTTTTAAACCTGCATAATTCCTAAACTACTTGACAGAATGACTTCCCATTTAGTATCCAAAGGTAAAATTACCAAAGAATCCAAATATGATGCAAAAATTACATGTTAGTATTGAAAATTTCAAAGTTTGTTACAATTTCTACATGTAGACAAATCCCTAAGCAAGATTTAAGTGTAATATTAATTAGTTGATATTATTGCTATTTGATTGGTACCAGTCACATTTTTATATAACGATTTGAAGCAGAGTTAATATGGCGGTATACTTTTTTTTCCACGACTGTACATATATTAAATGTCATTTGTTTTTTCCCATATTTGTTTGTTTTGCATGCTTTTATTTTCATACAATATAAATTCAGTTTTTCGTATGTTAAAAATGTAAACATTGAAGGTTATCCTGGGCATTGCTGGGTTGGTCAGTTAGTTTTGAAGTAAAAAATACATGTGCATAGTATGTAAGTGTATTTATTTTTGATTTACATTAAAATTCATAGTTATTGACATACAATTGATAATTATTAACCTGCTAAAAATAAAAATAAAAAGTTTATTTTGAAACTAAAATTGATTTAGAAGAAAGTAATATTTATCTTTGAATTAATCCACTCCTTGGGAGGAAAAGTTGTGCGGATTATAAGTCACAGCTTTGTTTACATTTTTGGTCAGAGTTTGTTGTGCTTCAATATAGAGTTGATGATATAGATATTTAAGCTGTTGTGAATTTCAATATTTAATTTGCAGTAACCCCATTTTGGATTCTTTGAGGTCAGAAACAGAAATTTTTGTAGAAAAGGTTAGTTCTTACCATTGATTTTGAAAATCGAAATGAAGCAGAAAAATTATGTCATACTTTTAATTAAAAAAAAAAATCATCATGATAATAGTAGTAAATTCTTCTTGAGCCTTTAAAATATTGTAGAAAAACTTAACTGATACAGGAGAAATAATTATAATTTTTTTACAAGTGATCATCTTTAATAAAATTTAATAATGGCAGTGTGTTCAGCTAATCACAATATCACCTCTTTAATGTATATTCAAAACTCAATAGTCTCTGAATTTGTACAATCAAAAACCAAATTATACAAAACATGGTCTCAAATATAAATTCAGTAAAGCTTCAAAATTATGTGCTGAAAACTATGGGTTGGAGTTTTGTCTCTTTAAAATTCCAGGAGTCAAAGTTTGAATAGGAGTCTGTCAATTTTTCTACTGACACCACAGCTCACTTTTTGCTTTTTTGTTCATAGCAGTCACCTAACCTTACCCCTTCTGTAAAGCCATTTCTGTTACAAAGTTGAACACAAACACCCTATAAAGGTTAAGTTATAACTCTTTAAATTTTTTATCTAAAAGTATTAACTGTATCAAGATTGAAATTTTATTATTTAGTGAAATATAAGAAATATACTTTATCAAGGTTTAAGTTTTATTACATTAAAGAATTGAATAAACTGGTGTGATACTATAAAAGGATAAAAACATTTTCTTAACACCATAAAAATAAGAAATGTGCTAGACCTTTCGAAAGAACTTTGTCTTTCTTCATCAGGCGCAAAGAAGACGTGCAACCACTTTGAAGGCAGGAGCAAGACTGGCAGGATCAAGCCTTGCTCCTGCCTTCAAAGTGGTTGCACATCTTCTTTGCACCTGACAAAGAAAAACAAAGTTCTTTCGAAAGACCTAGCACATTCCTTATTTTTATGGTGTTATTAATAAGTTTTTTTATGCTTTTAAGTTTTATTATTTTGTTAAATGTAAGAAATGTAATGCATTTTACAAAAGGATGTGCGTGAAATGTGAATTTATTATTGATGCGATCCTGTATTCATTTCAGAAAACTATCCCGAAAGTGATCCTTCTCTTCTATACGAAGCTATTAATGCTGTTGTAAAGTCTACATTCAGAAATCAAATTTTGGAGACTGGAAAACGGTAATAAATATTAAGGTAGTTATTATTAATAATGTAAAAATATATAGAAAGTATGTTCCTTTAGAAAGTCTTTTATAAAGGCACTCTATCAGTTATGTGTTGTCAAAAAAATAATCTTTCTTTTACAGACCATATTACTTAATTTCTTAATTTAATAATAATAATTAAATCTTAACTAAAATAATAATAATATAATAGAAAAACATTAAAATTTTTTAAAAACCCTATGTTACTGATCTTGTATAACCATTTTCAAACAAAAATTAACCAGAGTAGCAGTACATATACAACCTAAATTACATTAAAACAATCACAATATCTCAAAATAAAAATGAATTTTTTTTTATCCTATTAGAGAAGCAAAAATCAAAGCTTATCTACTTCTCTTTTGTTCTATTTTAAAAGAAGTGAACTTTTACTTGAACAATTGAAAAACATCATGTGTTTGTTCATTTTTTAAGTCTTACTTTTATTTAAACTAATTTTTGAACTGTGTGCAAAAAAACATAAAATGCAATTATCTGAAATTTTATCATTGTAATTTCATGCCTGCCAAGACAAAGTCAAGTTTTTCCATAAGACTTCTGATTTTTTGCTAGCCTGAGAATAAAATCTGTTTTCAGTTTTTTCTTATTTCTGCTCTCTAAGATGAACAATGCAAAACTAGTAAATTTTCAGATCAGGGTCCTCAATGTCAATTTTGTAAGATATTTTAATTTAAATTTACACAATATCCACCCTCCTGAAATTCACAATTTAATAACATTAGATAATATGTATATTTCTAAGCATATAAAATTTCCCAAAGATTCTGAAAACTTAACTTTTCAGATCTGTTATATTAAACATGATTTCATACAATTATGCTCTTCAAGACTTCAACTACTTAACCCCTTCGGGACCAGTGGCTTTTACAGTTATTTTATTCGGTTGGCACCACTTTTTTTAAAAAAGCTACCTTTACTTAAACTATTTCAAAAATGCTCTAATTAGAGAAAGCAAATATTACTTTTATTTTTTACTGGTGCCTAAAAAAAAATCTGTATGCTCTTTTTGAAGGTGCTTATATGCACCCATGGTCCCGAATGGGTGTAATGTTCAATTTTTTAGAAACAATAATGTACATTTTTTCAGCCATTGTTTCATTGAATTTATGTTTGAAAATGCAAATGAGATTCTAGTATGCGTTTTAAATTACATTATGATAAGCGTCTTGTTGTACAGGAGATTTTATCCTCTCTTGATAACTCTTGTACTATCTTGTCAAGCACAAAACATCGACATTTGTTCCAAAAGTGGCATAAAACCTCATGTAACAAAATACTCATGCAAATGTAAACTTCCCTTAAAAGGCTTATAGCCAATTAGAAATCCAACCTTTTTTATAATTTTTGTTTGGAAAAACCAATTTTAGTGTGCATAATAATAGAGTATTTAAAAAAAAATAGTTCTTATCTAAATAAAACTGCATCTATTTCGGTACAAAAAGCATATCAAAATCCCTTCTCCCTGGCACACACAGAAAAGAAATTGCTTTCTTGGGAATAATAAAATGTTGTAATTTTATTTTAAATATCCTCATGTGGTGATGAGCTTTGTGACTCTTTAATCTATACAATGCATTGCAACATGATATTTTCTCTAATTAATTGAATTATTGTATCCTCTACCAAATCTGAACAACCAATAGCAACAGGAAGGATATTTTTCCATCATGGGAGCATTTCATACATTTTTTATTGTTATGTTCTTCAGCTTTTTAGTACAGAGCTTGACAAAACTACTATACTTATTCACATCGTCAGTTATGCTCCAAAATGTTCACTTGTGATTCATTTGCAACACTTTCACTTATGTGTCGGCATTTAAACCTGTTGTATAATTTTCCATATTCAGATCCACTGGCAAATAGCATATTTTAACAAGTGAGATTTTGCGCAATAGAGTGGTTCTTTAGTAGTATCTACACTGCTGTCCAAAAATGAAGGGGCAGTGACTGGACGCTTTTGTTTTTTACACAGTTTGTCAAATATCTACTGAAATTCTTGACGAATTGTCCTTTAACTTCAAGGATGTAAAGCACATGTTTGACTTCAAGAACAGTAGAAACAGTATACTGCAATTAAAAAATTAAATATTGAATGTTTGATGAAATATGGGCATTTGTATGAAATAATTTTTAACTGTGCATGCGCAAAGTATACGAAAGATTTTTTTTTTTCATGATTTGGTAGTTAGTTCTATAAAGCAACTCGTATAACAAGACTAGTCAAATATCGTGAAAACTCAAAAACATACAGGTATTACAGTGAGCTAATTGACAAATTGGGGGAAAAAAATTCCCATTTCAGTAAATATTTGATTTAGTAGTTTAGTCATTTTGAAAATTAATTTAAATGAAAATTAATTAATTAATTAAAACATACAGGCATTACAGTGAGCTAATTGACAAATTGGGAGGAAAAAAAATCCCATTTCAGTAGATATTTCATTTAGTAGTTTAGTCGTTTTGAAAATTAATTAGAAGACTATATCTTTGACATAAACTTGTTTCCTACCTTATTTTGAACACCTCTGTTATTTCCATTGCATACTTATCTCCAGCAAATAAAAAAATTAACGCATGTTTAAACTTTTTTGGGGGCATAAGTAAATATAAGTATTTATCTCCATTTATAATATAAGCTATAAAATAAAACAAATACAGAAGCTCTTTTAGATTTTAACTAGCACCAGAGTGTTTTGTGTGGCTTATTACTTGCACATATGTTGCATAAGCATTTTAAACTTTTCACATTGAAGAGTTCGTTGTATTTAAATTTTTGTTAAATTCATGTATAAAGCCATAGAGTTAGTTACTAGTCCATACAATTTCGTGTTATATTTTATTAGTTATTTCATACTTTTACATAATCTGGGAAAGAGATTTGGGTTCACTGGAACTTAGATGAACAAAATATTGTGTCATCACATTAAAATTGGGATCATCACAAACTTTGCTAACTGCATATTTATTAATTTAATTATAATTATGGGATCGTTATTTTTTTGCTTTTTTAAATTTATTTTTAAAAAAATGTCAGACATATTGCATATGTTATTTGAAATTTATTTCTATGCCATTTTTTATAGTTGTGATGGCCGTAAGCTCACAGACTTGAGAAATATATCGTGTGCTGTCGATGTTTATAAGCCTCTTCATGGATCTGCAATATTTGAAAGAGGGCAGACACAGGTAATTTTCTGTTTTCTTTTCTAGTTATTTAATACCTAATCATGCTACAGTAAAACCTCCACAACAGACACTTTCGAATAGCAGGTACTTTTTCAATTCCCAACATCCATATAATTTGTACATTTTTGCATCTGAATAGCAAACTTAAGTACTTTAAAGTAAGATAGCATGTTTCATATTTCAATAAATATATTACATCATGAGTTGTAATTGATTGTTCCCCATTGCAGATGTACAGGTTATACATGATATCTGTAAGCAAAGAATAATGATTTTAATGATTTGAATCATATACCGTATTTTCGGGAATATGCGCCGCACCCATCGTAAGCGCCGCATCATTGAAAAATCGGTAAAAAAATACAAATATACACGTAAGCGCCGCACCCATTAGAAGCGTCGCATCATTGAAAAATCTGTAAAAATGAAATAGTCATGATAAAAAATGATCGGCAAAATTGGATTAAAAGTAACATGAATAGCGATAAAATCTTACAAGATATATGAATTAACAATAAAACACAGGTTATCTGAAAATACAATAGGAAAAAAAATGCGTACTATGCCAATCGATTATCATTTTAATCGAATATTGCCGTATGCGGTGTGCTTATGAAATAAATATAATTTATCAACTATTGTAAAGTATACAATAAATACTTTTAAAGAGTGAGCTATTAATATTGAACAGAAAATAGAGAAATATGGGTAAGTTAAATATATTTTGACTATAGTAATTACGTTTTTATAAAAAAGATATATTGTGATACTATGTACTGTTTATGAACTTTATACTGAGATTAAATGAATGTAAATAAAGGTGAAATATGAATGAATGTTTGTAATACACCTTTAATAAATAACCCTTTTTCTTCCGGTTTCTTCTCGTTCACACTTTTTTTAATTCAAAGGCAAAATTTTATGAATACCATTTTTGTTCTTCTGCTTTCATCATACCACAGGAATCCAGCAATTTTCTCGATTAAACACAAGTTTATTTAATACGACGAAACATTACAAACATTGAAGAATACGCACGTAGATATACATAAAGATGAATATTTGTAGTAGCAGCAGCAGTTATAATATTATTATAAGTTCTATCACCAACTATATTTTATTTCATAACATGCCCACTGCATGCACACACCCTTCCACTTTGGCCTCCCGCCAACCTCTCTTCCCGTCTCTCCTACTCAGTAGTCGAAGAGAAAAAAAAGGGTTGCCATAAACCTGATGTCACCGGCATGACAAATGAATCCATGTGTTTAAAAGTGTATTTGAGGCAGTTAGACTAAAAAAAACCTGAAATGAAGGCTTGTTTTTCACAATATCCAGATTTTGCTATGTTGAGGAAAAAAAAAATCATCGTACCCGCCGCCCTTGCGTATGCACCGCATCGCCGATATTTTGAACTTTCAAACATGTATGCGCCGTGGCGCTTACTCCCGAAAATACAGTATACCTTTGTATTATTTTCCTTTAGATTTGCGAATGAATCTTTATACAGGCAAATAATTTTTACAAAAAAAAAAATCACGGATTGTTTTTATTTTATTGCACATCGGTTGGTATATTTTAGGGAAAGTAGTTTGGTGCAATTGAGTGTTTTTGTAGAACTTTTTGTCATTATTCCCTTTTCCTTTAAATTCTATTGTTGGGAATATCACACTGTAGACGATATATATTGAAATTTTTTATCTGTCCCTGTAGAAAAACTATACATGATATGACGACAACATTAAGTAGTACTGTATAGCTTAACACCATATTAAAATTTTGCGGCAAGTGGATATTTTTTACAAAAGTTGGGCCTAAAGTTAAAAAAAAAATACTACTTAGTAGACAGAGACATATATACTATTTTTAAATCCTAATGAAATCACTACAAAATTACCACAAGCCTTTCAAAAAAATGAAAATCAGAATATTTATTTAAAAGTTATGTGTGGATATGCATTGCATTTTCCATTACACACAAACTTCACTTTGTGGGTGCTCAAGGTTGTATCTATTGACACGAAATTATCCAAGAATTGTTGATAATGATTTTCAGAAAAAATTGTCAGTAATTAGCTGATATATTAATCAAAAACTTACCTAAAAAAACACGCCATGCACCATGATGGCATTACAATTTTGCAACCTCCTTTCGAAGCACGCTTAGCACAATGCCAAGTTTACATTTTGTACAAGGTTTTTGTTTTAGGTCAGGCAAATCATAGCGATAATTATTTTTCATTCCAATTGAATTCATTTATGGAAATATAATTCATAGAATTTCAAGACATTATAAGTCAGTAATTTTGAGGCAGCAATTGCTTATAACCCAATATGTAATTCATTTATACAGAAAAAAGCATTTGATTACAAATCACTTCAATAATAATTGAATTTAGAATTTATTGTACACGAGTAAAACTTGAACTTGACCAATTATTTTTTTTTTTTTGTTCGCAAATGAATGAATTTTTTTGAAGCTATAAAGTAACATTCTTTAGTATATTTATCTATTATAAACATATTGTATAATCATTATATTTTAGCATATTTAACCTTTGAAACTACACCATTACCATACACCATTCAGTAAATAATGTCATCACATTATTTACTGAACTTTACATAAGTGCAGCATAAAGATAATAAAATATGCATTACAGATCTGTAGTGCTCATTTTATCATCTTTATGGTACTCTTATGCAACGTTCTTATACTTTAATTTACTTTTGGTGATCCCTCTAGGCCATTTTTTAAGTGTCAGTACCAAGCTTTTTTATAAATCAACAAAATGCACCCTGCACTTTAAAAAAGTATTCAAATGCGTTTCTAGTTGTACATAGAGTAAAAATACCCTTGTAAAAATCTTTCCCATACCACATTATTTCTATATAAAAAAAAATTATAGAGCTTTCTCATTTTTTTTAATAAAAACATAAGATATTATTAAATCATGTTATAATTTAATTATATTTTTTTATTGATAATTTATAAAATCATTCAATATTAATGCTACTTTATTTTATTTCTTTTAAATGCTAAAAGGTGTAAATTAACAACATAATAAATACACAGTAAAATATCTTTTATTAGGTTGTTTGACATGTTTCGAGTTATTTTACTGTGTATTTATTATGTATTTAATTTACAGCTTTTAGCATTTAAAAGAAATATATTAGTACAAGGTGTTATAATTTGTTATATTGTTACTTTATTTATCATATCTAAAAATTACACTTTTTAATTGTTACTAAACACAATGCATTTTCTTTTGAAATAACGCTTTTTAATACTGAACTAGTGCCCCCCCTCTTTTTTTTCAGTAGTGCCATTTTTAGTAACCAGTACCCTGTCTTTGTTCTCTTTCTAAAGAGTGAGCACTATTTACTTTAATCTTTAAATTCTAGTGAATGTAAGAGTTGTCAAATTGACAATGGTCGTAGTAATGTTATAGAAAAATGAAATTTTTTATTTTTTTGAAAAAAAAAGTGATATAAGAAGTGCACATTGTTCCAAACCAACAATATGTATGTACTTAGGGACTCTATAACACTGCTCATCACCTCCAGAAACATATAGTATCGCTATAAAATCTAAATAAATATACACATCACAGAAAACTTTATCATATTACTTTCTACTAATCAACAAATTTCCTTGCACTCTACATCAGCGTTTCTTAAACTGTGGTCCGCGGACCCCTGGGGGTCCGGGAGCTTACAGCCGGGGGTCCTCAAGCCCAATCTTCAATTTAGAATTTTTTTTCTTCGGGAGAAATTTCTGTAGCTCCAAAGGAGGGGGGATTTGCAAGACTAGAACTTTGAAAGTCTAGATCATTAATAAGCATAAAACTCCAAATGCTTTTGGGGAGACTTTTAATGTTCCGAAGGTGGAATATATGTGTGAAAATATTAAGAACCGATTGATTCTACATGTAAATAATCAGCCCTTGTTACGCATTGTAACTAGATGAGCGTTTAGACATTTCTAATACTGTAAATTTGAGAGTTTTCTTTCATTATGAATTTGGTGGCAAGATATGTGACGATTTTTTGTTTTGCAAATCCCTTCCTATTTACACAACAAGTGCAGCGCTATTCATATATTTCAACAGTTTTATACAAGAAAATTATGAAAAACAACTGTAGAACTCGACGGCATGTTGAACCAGTCTTATTTAATCATTGAACGAGATGCTGCACATCCAGTAGCAAAAGATAAGCAGCATACTTCTCATAAATAATATTACTATCTATATTTTAACTGTCTTAAAATGTAAATTATAATTATTTTTATTGCTATTATTTATCTTGTATATATTGATATTATTATTTTTCTTGTATAAATGTAACTGATTTTTCTAACACCTTTAACAAAATATAGAATATATATAATTGAAAATAAATAAGGTGTATACGTTAAAATAATTCATCATACATTAAGAAAAATATTGTTGGAGGTCCCCGAAATGCATATAACATCAAAAGGGGGTCCGCGAGATCACAAAGTTTAAGAAACGCTGCTCTACATTATTAATTTTCACTCTTTCTGATTCATTTACTAAAATTGCATACCATAGATCTTTTTAAAAATAGTTGTCTCTTTACATGCAGAAATAAAGACCTTTTACATACAGATATAAATGATTCGTCATATTGATGCAGTCTTATAAGAAGAGGACCAAGCTTAGTAATCACAGATTTTGATTATTTTTATATATGTTGTAGGGTAGAAATCCTTAGTTTCAGGTTCAATGAATTTTATACAATGCTCCTTAGTTCTCGAGAAATAGGGGGTCTAATATTTTAACACAACTTAAATACTTACTTTGTAAACAAAATTACTGCGTTGTCGTAGTTCAGTTATGGCATCTGTTCGTTGATCCACAGGCCCGGGTTCAAGACCAGGATGAGCTACGTTTGTTTTTCTCATTTTAGGTAGATTTCGTAAGAAATACTACTGTTATTAAATTGTGAATTTCAGGATGGTAGATATTGTGTAAATTTGATGAAAATTAAAATATGGACACGATAACTGCAATAATTCTGCACAGATCTCTTCGAAACTGATACATAAAATCAAGGGGCATAAAATCTCAGTCAAGTTCATTAATGGGTAAAATCGTACCAAGGGGGGAGGGTGAGACAGGGGCTTTTTGTGAAAACAGAAAAATCCCCATAATTTCTTAGTTATGATGCGTATTGAATCCGTTTCAAGTTATTATTACTCTAGGAGAAGGGACGAAAATGTATGTATGACAGATTTTTGATATAATTAAAAATGGCCCCAAGAGGGGAGGGGGGGGGAAGGGAGTGTTTTAGAAGAAAAAAATTCATAACGTCGTCAATTCACAAGATATCAAATCCGCTTAAATTTATTATAAATTCTCTTAATATTATCTAAAACTTTTATATTGACAAGTTTTTTATAGGACCAACCCTTATAGCAAAAAAAAAAAATAAAAACAAAAAAATCCCTGCCGGCTCCGCCTGCAAACAAGTTATTTTTCGAAGTAGGCGGTTTCAACTCCCGCAACTATTCGAAACTGATACATAAAATGAAGGAGCATAAAATCTCGATCAAGTTCATTAATGGGCAACATCAAACCAAGGGGGGGGGGGGATGTGGGGGGCTTTTTGTGAAAACAGAAAAAAAAACATAATTTCTTAATTATGATACGTATCGAATCCGTTTGAAGTTATTATTACTTCTAGGAGAAGGGCCAAAAATTTATGTATGACAGATTTCTGATATAATTAAAAATGGCCCCAAGGGGGGTGGGGGGGAAGGGGGGTTTTAGAAGAAAAAAATTCATAACTTTGTCATTTCCCAAGATTTCAAATCCGCTTAAATTTATTATAAATCCTCTTAATATTATCTAAAACTTTTATATTGACAAGTTTTTTATAGAACCAACTCTTATAGCAAAAAAAAAAAAAAAAAAAAAAAAAAAAACCCTGCTGGTTCCGCCTGCAATAAAGTTAGGTTTCGAAGTAGGCGGTTCCAACTACCACATCATGGCAAAAAGGTCAGCGCCTTCGAAATCTACCTGTGCCTGTAGACCGAGCCGTCAGGGATTTTTTTGTTTTATAAATATACTTGTAATTATTATTTAATAATCCTAATTAAAAATTATAATGCTATTAATTTTTTATTTGTAACTAAATCGTTGTATAAAGCATCATTAAACAGTTAATTATTTTTAATCACTTTTAAAATGTATTTCATATATGCTTTATCGATGCAATGATTGATATTGAACAATTGTGTCAATGCATGATTTTAAAGAAACATCATTTATATATTGCCTTAACAAGGGAAGTCAGTACGATGATAATATTACTCTGTTTTTAAAGTAAGAAGCATAATTACATTAAAATTTAGCATAAGAATTAAATTACAACATATTTTTTTTTTTTGCATATTGAAGATTTTTAAATTTGTAATACGTATGTTTGCACTTTAAATTAATTTATAATTAATAAAATACGGTATGATTTTGTAACGATTTTGTAATTTTTACTAGTCAATAATGGATTTATTTAAAAAAAAATCTCTTTAAATGATCAGAAATGTTTAATAATTGATTAAATATCAAATAAATTAAATTTAAATATAAATATGTTAACATTATAATTAATGAACGATATTAAAATTTTTACTTGAGATTATTAAATTATAATTACAAATATATTTATAAAACAAAAAATGAGAAAAACAAACTTTGCTCGTCCTGGTCTCGAACCCAGGTCTGCGAATCAACCTTCAGACACAATAACAACTGAGCTACGACCAATGCAATGATTTCGTTACAAAGTAAATATTTAAATTGTGGTAAAATATTAGACCGCCTATTTCTCGAGAACTAAGGAGCGTTGTATAAAATCCATTGAACCTGAGACTAAGGGGCTTCTACTCTACAACATATATAAAAATAATCAAAATCTGTGATTACCAAGCTTGGTCCTCTCCTTGTTAGTAAAATATTTTATTTTCATGCATGAAAATCCAACTTTTCAGAAAATTATGTCATTTCCACCACCAGAACCATTCCATGCTTCTGTGATCGCATAACTTAATAGAGACGAGACAGTGATTTTTATACGAGTCTTCAGACCCAGGTGGGCTCAGGCTCAAAGTGTAAATTTTATTTATTCGAAAATGGAAAACAGGAAAAAAAACTTGCTAGATGCTATTTAAGAAACAAGAATGTAGTTTAAGTTTCTTAAAGCATTTTACTATCCTTGAAAAATCAGTTAGAAAGGGAATTGAGTTGTTATTGATGGGATATAAGCGGAAATATTCTATCTAATTCTGAAGACTTCGCATGGTCAGTGTTAGTAACGTAAAGAAGCCATGGGATATCTATTGTCTAGCATTGCCTTCTGTTTAAAGTCCTTTCCCAGAATTACTGGGAAACAGAACTCATATCTTTCTGGCTTTCTGCCGTAGTTGTATATTTTAAAAGTAAAATAATTGTGACTTTTATTGATTTCTGCCAATTGTTGGGCATGAATAACAAATTTACTATTTTAAATAAATTTTTAGGGATATGAAAATCACAAAACATTGTCATGAGGATTAATATTTATTTCTAAGTAAGAAGAGATTTTTTAATTTTCTTGCGCTCTGATTTCACAAAATTTTTCGGGCTGCAGAAAAATAGCCTAAATTCCTCTCTTATTGTTTTATTTAATATGTATAATTTTATAAATTATAAATTAATATTAATTTATAATTTTTCTTATATATTATAGTCAGTTTAAAAAGTTTGAGCTTTATTGAATATTATTATTATATGGAATTAACATAATTTTAAGAAACATTTTATTCTGTGCATACCAAAAATCTTTTAATCAGGCAGGAAAATTTTCATATTTTTCACTGAAATCAACTTTATTTAATGTCATTTTGGCTATTTCTTAGATTGACACAAAAGTGTAAAAAAATCATAGTCAGAAATTTTTGAAGGTGGAGTGTTTTCTTGCAGCAATAATTTTGTTTGCTTCAGTTTGAATAGCTATGCTAATATAGCGCAAAAATGTTAACGTGAGGATAGGTTTGAACTCATAATAGGAGAAAGTAGGGTAAAACCAGGTACCTAACAGTTTTTCTTTGTTGACAAAAGTCTAGAAGGGCAGAAAAATCGGAACACCTGACAAAAGTATTTGAGGATATCTGGGCTATTATAAAACCACACCTGTTGCCACAGAAAAATTCTTCTCTACTTGGGAAAAGGTGTTTTTTAAGACCATCTGAATCAGCTTCAAATTTTGGTGGTAGGGTGAAGCCGAGCACTAATCAAAAATTAAGTTTTTACACTTCCAATAACAAAAAGGTTTATTGTAATAAATTTTGAATGGAGAATTTGCACGTTTTCTAAATTTATCACGAAACAATAGAACATGAAAAATTAAGAAGGATAGCCTGCATATATTTTTTTTTTTTTAGCTTTTATTGTTGATTTATGATTGTTTTAATATCGCACTATTTACCGTATCCCGAAAGCGCTGCGTAATACATCTGACGTCACAGTTCATGACAACAAACGACATAGTTATTGTTTTTACATACGTCGCTTTTCAACTTGTCCCTTTTAAATATTGCTGTTTCGAAAATTATTATGACTGACAACATAAAGTCCTATTATAAATACTGCAAAACAAAAACACTGTAATAGATTTCATAGGTATATTGTATCTATAAAGATTCATAAGCAATAATCCTGTTTTATTGATGATTAAATAGGTAAAACGTAGAAACGTCTAAGAAATGACACACAGAAATATGTTAGTTTTTAATTCAGGAAGTAAATAAAAATTTTATTGCGTAAGTGTACATTTTTATAAAGTTAGGGACTAGGTTTTAAAAAAAAAGGATTTATTTCAAAAAAATATTAAAAAAGAGATTATAAAACGAGTTATTTCAAGGCGTAAAATAACTACTGTAAATATTTGGTATTTGGTAGCGCCATCTACCGAATTCAAAATCAAATGTTCTTACACCTCAAATATTGTATATATGATTCAATTCTTTTTTTTTTCTGTTTTAAAGAATTAAAAAAAACAGTTTTTCTTAAATTTCAGATTTACTCCTACACTTCATGTTTGTTTAAAGAATAAAATCATAGAAGACGGAATTTTCTGTTAAAATATCACGTATGTTTGTCCGTTTGTAATAGATAAATAATTTGAACTAATATATACTTGCTAGTCAAAAATAATTTTTGTTTGAAAGAAACATCGTATAAGGGACAAAGGCTACCAAGCATGCATTTTATCCAAGATAATTTAATTGAATCTGTAATCAAATATTTTAGTTAAATTAAGAAATATATATTAGAAATAAATAAATGAAAATGTCTTTTTCTTGCAAAATAATTATAATAATTAATTAATAAATATTCTTGCAAAATAAATAAATCTAGCTCGTTATTTGCTTTTATTATATAAATTGAATAATATAAAAATAATTTTATGTACCTTTTCGTTTTAAATCCCTCTTATTTCTGCTCCCATAAAATCGGGGGTTTTCCCCAAGAAAGAAAACATAGCCATGCTATCTATTCTTGGCAGATCCGGGTATAAGAGACATAATTCGTAAAAATATATACGAAATTAGAAAAAAAATCAACAATCAGAATGAGATGATGATGAATTATTATGAAAATCCAAGTAGAAAAAAAATTGGATGTCAAGAGAATACGATTGCCGCTTGCTAACAGAATGTAAACATCAGCATGTCGTGAACTGTGACGTCATAGTAAGTCACGCCCCGATTTGGAGTCATGTGATTTTAGCTTACTTTTACGATTAATTATTTAATTATTGATTTTATTTTTTGCGTTTTTGAGAACATTTTTGAAAACTGTGGATGTAGAATTATCAGAAAAATATAAAAATGATCAAATCCCCCATGTGTGCAAATTCCTCATTAAACTTTAAAACATCTAAACATTTTTGAAGGTCATGAACCTTTTTTTTTTTTTTTTTTTTTTTTTTTGAGGTTTTCAAGCAATTTTTAATGTTGCCATATAATGGCTTTCACAGCTTTTACTTCTCATATCCACTGCACTCCTCATGTGCCCACTCTTTGCAGACTGAGCATTGTTTCCATCCTTCACCACCTGTTGATTGAAGAAACATTTCATTGCAGAATTCAATGTAAAACAATGGGTACTTGGTTTAACCCCAACAAGACGACCAAAAATCAACATGGTGGTTCTCCTGGATAGCTGGATGTACACACTTCTACTTGGCATCAAATTATCTTGTGAAAGCTATAGAAAACAGTGGATTTTTTCCACAAAAAAATCCATCAGGCTGTATTTATTTGAAGAGCAGAAAATATGGAGAAACATTAAAACTTTTGAGATTAATTTCTTTCCAATAGCACGGCACGAACACAGAGATTAACTCACTTCAAAAGCCGATGGCACACTGCTTGGGGATGTTAAGGGATGTAGTTAAGATGGGTGACCCAATTTTATCCTACTTTCCCCTACAGTATAAATAAAGGAAAATAGTTGTGAATAAAAATAATGGTTTTAATACATTTTTTGTTTACTTTACTTGTATATTTATTTTATATTTTATAAACTTAAATCAGTTATTTTTTGTAATTTCTATTAATATTTATGTCTGCATGTTCATGTCCTTATTATTAATGTCCGTATACGTCTGTGTGTGTGTGTGTGTGTATCTGTACCCGGATAAACTCTGCGAGCGGAGCGAGTAGCGAAGCGCTTTTTGTGTAAAAAAATTCAGAAAAATCCGGTCCTCCAGGAATTGCAGTTTCGAAAAAATCGGCCCTTAATTAAGGGAGTTATTAACGAACAAAACTGTTTTAATTACTAAAAAGAAACCTACGTGGAAATTATTCCGCGCATGCCTAGAAGAGCTCAATCTTCATCTTCCGCAAAAAGAAGAAGGAAAGATCGCTTCTGCCGGTTTCGTTTTACGACTGTCTAAACTCGCCGACGGCGAACCGACAGAAATACGAAAAAACCGTCCACATATTCTCAAAGAAGGTACTTTTACGTCTCTAACGATCCGGTCGGTTCGAAAAAATTTCGATATTAACCCTTTAAAAAAAAATAATCAAAAAGGGTCGAATTCGTGTTTTTGATTTTCTCCCTTCGTCCGAACCTCGCATCCGCCGGACTAAGAAAGATTCGGATAAACGGATTTCACCAAATAAAAGATCGGTCTCTGTCCTCTCCAATACCGCCTTCCATTAAAAAAAATACGTCAGTTAACCCTTCGAAAACGTATATTTTCCGTACACCGTTTCGCGATTTCGGCAATTTCGACTATTTTGAAAAATTCGCTGCGGCGGTTCCAAACGAGTCAGGGAAAACTAAAAATACCAGACGAGATCTACATTCTTTATCCTTTCGAAATCTGCGATCGTTTTTGAAAAATACAAATATTAGCGCTTCGAAAAAAATTCGCGCGCAGACTCACTTTTGCAAATTCCGATTCTCTGCAATTTTTAAAATCGCGCATCGGCGCTCTGAAAGAACAAAAAAACAAACAAATACACCCAAGTACATTCCCGCTCTTTTGAGATTAATATAAAACCTTTAGTTAAAAAAAATATTTCAGTTAACCCTTTCGAAATCTTTTTTTTCCGTAAGTCTCTTTCGGTTTTTCAGCGATTTCTGCAATCTTTAAAAATTCAATTCTGGGCTTCTAAACTAGATACGAAAAAATAAAAATACCGAGCCTAATCTACGTTCTTTTTCCTTTCAAAATCAGGTATCAGTTTCGAAATTATCGTTTTTTAACCCTTCTAAAAAAATGGTTTCCGAAACTCACTCGCGTGAATTTTCGTTTTTAGGCCAATGTTTAAAAATCCGCATCGACTCGGAAAATGTGAATAGAGACAAATAAAATACACCAGATCATAGCCACGTTCTTCTTCTTTGAAACATATATTTCAGTTTTAAAAAATATGTACATTAACCCTTTAGAAACCGATCGTTCCCGTACGTCACTTTCGTGTTTCCTCTAATTTGCCAATGTATACCCCCCCACCGCAGCAATTTTTTATCGATTTACATAAATTCCTAGAGAAAAAACTAAAAGTGCATACATTCAGCTCTAGAAAGACACCTTTCAGTTAAAAAATTCGAGTATTATCAATTTCAAAAAAAATTCTTTTGTGATACCCGTTTCTAGAAATAAGCGTTTTTCGGCGCAAGCACAGATTAATCAAAGTGTAATAAGTGACTTTGCTTTGGAAGTAATTATCTAATTTATTAACGATTTTATTTAAAAAATCGTTGTTCATTTTGCGTACAGAATTGAATGGGCTTTCCGAATATATGATTTATTTTGAGAAATAATTATATTTTCATAGTTAAAATTCTATTCTACTAGGATATTTGTATTCTGAAGCAGCCGATTGCACTGCTAATACCTGGTTTGTTTACCTTTTTCAAAAGCTCCAAAAGATATCAAAATAAAAAAAAATTATTTCTATTTTTTATATATCGGATTCTATATAGTTTGTTTAAATTCCGGTTTATGATTTTGTGTTTGTGTGGGGGTGCGATATATTTAAATTTGTCGTTTTAAAACGCATCCTTTTTTCATTTCGTCGGAAAGAAATGTTGCCATTTGAGTTATAGAAACTTTCTATTCGATGGATCAGAGATTATACACTATGTAAAGAATCAACTTCATTTCGATCGTAGTAAAATGAACCAGAGAGTTAACACAGGAACATCACCGCCAGGGAGCGCTTCCGGAAATCGGGTTCTATGGGCCTGATTACGACGTGGTTTGGCTCTTTCGACTGGATTTCGATAGCTTTACAGATTTCGTTCATGTTCGTATTGAACAGATTGCGCCCCCTGGTGGTGGAAGGTGTAATTAAAGGATTTTTCATCCAACTCCGGTTCTATGGGTCACATCACGACGCGGTTTGGCTCAATCGACTCAACGTCGATAGAGGATACTAGAGCTTATCGATTTTTGCTCTGAGTCTCACCACCAGGGGGCGCTTTCCTATCTCCGGTTCTACGGGCATGAAAACGACGGGGAATGGCTCATTCGACTCGACATCGAAAGCCGTAACGATTTCAGTTATGATCGTATAAACAGATTGCGCCACCTGGTGGTGGAAGTTGGAACTAACGTATACTGCAGCGGCACGACTGCTATACGATGCCGCAGGCAGCGGGGACCCGAACCGGAGGTTCGTTCAGTTAGAGGTTTATACTATTCTATGTGCCGGTGCGTGCATAGCACGACCGGTTTACGGTGCCGAAGGCAGCGGGGACCAGGGTCGCAGATTCGTTCAGTTAGAGGTTTATACTATTCGATGTGCAAATTAAGGGATTATCCGGTGCCGAAGGCAGCGGGGACCAGGGTCGGAGGTTCGTTCGGTTAGAGGTTTATACTACTCAATGTTTAAATTAAAGGATTATTAAGGGATTATCCGGTGCCGAAGGCAGCGTGGTCCTGTATCGGAAGTTCGTTCGGTTCGAGGGGGTGAGCCGGAGAATACAAAAGATTCGAGGCACCGATGTAAATTAGGGATTTTATTGATTTTAGTTACCGATGTAAATTAGGGGCCCGCTGGCGGGCGAAGCCAGCTAGTGTATTTATATTGTAATAACTTTGTATCATGCACATAGTTCAGCTTTTTCAGTGAACTTCAACTTTCATGTCTGTTTAATAAATAAAGGGGGTTTGGTTTCTGCAGAAAATAAAGATCGGTGAACATGATGTCATATTTACTCTATCATAGTAGAACATTTTATTTACATGGATAAAATTATCTTTTCCTTTGATAATGACATTATTTCCGTGTCTGAACCATTCTGCTACTTTGAGATTTGGCCTAATTTTATTTAACACAATCATTTTGAAATGTTTCAAGTTTTTTGAATGCCAAAACAATTTTTCTTTTAAATACAATGTCTTTTCACTGATAGAAGCAGGCTTCTGATTGGTGGATTCTGATCAGGTGAATTGAATTTTATGTTATAGAGAGTTATTATTTTTTCATTTGAATATTCCTTCTTTATTTTGCAGGTATTATGTACTGTGGCATTTGATTCATTAGAATCTGCTCTTCGTACTGATCCTGTTTCAGTTATATCAGGGTAAGTAAACCTTTAAATTTTTGTAAACTGAATAGGAAAACTAAAAGCACACCTTTAATTCTTCTTATTATTTTTTTCTTATCTTCTTATACTGTAAATTTTGTATTGTTGTTTAAATAAGAATTTTTCCTACTTATCTGGAAAATAGTGCTATAATTACCACTGGTTTGAAAAAAATAATAAAGTTTTCTTTGCAAACCGAATACTTTAACTATAGAGATCTGACATTCCTAATTCTATATATGATATTAAGCACCTGCACATATCATTTTTAAGAAAAATAGTTTTATAATAATAAAGAGTAATGAAGGGTTATTATTTTGTTATTTATATATTTGTTCATTTACAATGCTAAATAAAATTAAAAACATGAAAAAGGTATTTTCACTGTCTCAGAAAAAACAAGTGAATCAATAAAAATGATTATAAAAAGCCATTTTGTTCTTGTGCATTGTTCCTTTAGTGTCCAGCTGTAACCTGCCAACATATTGTTAGTCTTTTAACATCTGAATTGATATTTATTTATTTATAGCTTTCTTATATATTATTTTACACATTTTATTATATATGTAGTTTCCACTAGTATTATAGTAGGACATAAAGTACCTAAATTTTAAAGTCAACCCTTTTCCATAAGAAATGGCATGTGATGCAGTAATTTCATTGCCCTATTTTGATTTTGTTATGTGGAATCTATGAGAATCAACCATTACTTTTGGGGGAGAGGAGGGTGGTTGGTGCCAACCAGGTCACAATGCAATTAAAAAAAAAAAAAAAAAAAAAAAAAAAAAAACTGTTGATGTGATAATGGACTATGTCATTTAGTCTGATTCCTTTTTAGGTGTGTTCGTAATTATATAAATATGTAACATCTATAGTCGTCATCTGGTCCATCCGTCTGTCCGCATATAACAGTGCAGAAACTACCCAACCAAATGGTTTGGAATTTAATATATATTTTTGCAAAATTTTGTTGAGTCATTTCAAATTTTATGAAAGTCGAATCCAAACTTAAAAAGATATTAATAAAAGTTTTCTTTATTCTATTAAATCCTATCATGTGTTAACCATATAATAAAAGCGCAAGTCATGTGGCTGAGGAAAACAAATATGGACTAACCACATCTTTTTTCATATGCCAGGCGGCCATTTTTATTCAGAATTATTTTTTGGAATAAAATTGCATAAAAGTTACATTTTTAGAAAGATCGTTCAAAAAAATTGTTTGTTTGAGAAATGAGTTACATTAAAAAATGTATAGACTCTAAGATAACGTCAGTTAAAATTAGGTTGACAGCCGAATATCTCAATCCATTAGAGTAAATAAATACAAGAGATTTGTTCACAGAGCTGCCAACTGCTACGAAAAAATCGTAGTTGCTACGATTTTGAACCAGAAACTACGATGCTACGAAAATCTGTCTAAAACTACGATTTTCTGGGAAAAAAAAAAAAAAAAAAAGCGAATTTTGTCACAGGATCACTTGAAAAATCACGAATTTCGTCACAGGATCGAGCTAAGAAATGCGAATTTCGTTACAGGATCACTGAAAAAACGCGAATTTCGTCAAAAAATTGGTGGTAAAAAGCAAATTTCGCCGAATACACGTGAATTTCATTCAACTGATTGCTGAAAAATGCGAATTTCGTCAAAAGATCGTTCAGGGGTGATTCTAGTCCGAATTTTCCGAAAAATTAAGGCAATGATTTCCGAAAAAATAAAAATATCGGTCATAAATCCGAAAATTCAGGCATTAAATGTATCGGTATTTCGGCAAATGATCGCTGAAAAAAATCAATCTCGTCTTTCGTTCGAAGAAAAGTCACCAATTTTGTCAAAGGATCGCGGGAAAAACATGACTTTCGTCAGAGAATTGCGAAAAAATGGCAAATTTCGTCAAAAGCATTGCGAAAAGCGGCAAATTTCGTTAATAGATCGCGAAAAAACAGCAAATTTTGTCAACAGATCGCGGGAAAAACGTGACTTTCGTTAGAAAATCACGAAAAAACTGCAAATTTCGTCAAAAAATATCGAAAAAAAAAGCACATTTTATCAACAGATCTCGAAAAAAACTGCAAATTTCGTCAAAAGATCGCGAAAAAACGACAAATTTTTGTCAACAGATCGCGGGAAAAACGTGACTTTCGTCAGAAAATCGTGAAAAACATTGCAAAAAATGGCAAATTTCGTCAAAAGATCGCGAAAAAACGACAAATTTTGTCAACAGATCGCGGGAAAAACATGACTTTCGTTAGAAAATCATGAAAAAACGGCAAATTTCGTCAAAAGCAATGCGAAAAACGGCAAATTTTTTCAAAAAATATCGAAAAAAACGCACATTATATCAACAGATCTCAAAAAAACTGCAAATTTCGTCAAAAGATCGTGAAAAAACGGTAAATTTCGTCAAAAGATCGCGAAAAAACGGCAAAATTCGTCAAAAAATATCGAAAAAAAACGTACATTTTATCAACAGATCTCGAAAAAAACTGCAAATTTCGTCAAAAAATATCGAAAAAAAACGTACATTTTATCAACAGATCTCGAAAAAAACTGCAAATTTCGTCAAAAGATCGCAAAAAAACGGCAAATTTCGTCATAAACATTGCGAAAAACGGCAAATTTTGTCAAAAAATATCGAAAAAAACGCACATTTTATCAACAGATCTCGAAAAAACTGCAAATTTCGTCAAAAGATCGCGAAAAAACACAAATTTCGTCAAAGGGACGCAAAAAAAAAGTGGCGGGAGTGGACACCTCCACTCCCGGTTGTATCAGCTTACTCAACCTGATGAAGGACTCTAACTCAGACATTTTTCTCTGGAAGATATACCCGTACAGGGGTCGGTCCAGGAAAAATTTGGGGCCTATTTAGGGCCTCTTCACAAAAATCTATTTAATAAAATGGACCCCTTCACAAAATTCTATTCCATAAAAACTTACTATTTATTATTTTGTGATGTTTTAAAATGTGTAATTTGTAAACAAGCAAGTTCACCAGAGAGGAAAACTTCAGCAAAAGGATTAAAAAAAGTTTTTGTTTTTAAATGCTTGGTTTGAATTTGATTAACTGAATATCAACTTTCGTTACAAAATGTTATTTTTCACAAAAATATAATAAATTTCACAAAAATAACCTTTACTTTTCACAAAATGGGCCCCAAGAAAAAAACCCTGCATCGACCCCTGCCGTAGTTCCATCACCCCCTCCCCCCAACTGCCTTGGAATCTTTCAGAAAATTCAATGTGAAGTTCAGAAATTTGTCCTAGGAGTGGACAGAGCACTAATTGAATAGGAATAATTATGTTTAATCACTCCCACCCGCAACAAAAAAATTAGCAAAAACAAAAGAGTCTCCTACTTCGTGTGCTTATGGATATACACATGTGTTTAATTGATTAGTATTTGCTCGCTTAAAATTTACAGCGTAAAAAACAGCCACCAACCAACCAACCTTCAGATAAATTTGAATTTGGTGTGCTACTATTTCTCATTTTCAAAGGTTGGCAGGTCTGTGTTCATTATGAGTCATAAAAATATTATACCATGAAGGTAATCATTCGCAAAGCAAGATCTCCATGGTGAATATTGTAGTGCTGCCTGGTGTAGAAAAAAAAATTCACATTTGTAAACATGGCATACGTAATAAGAAAAAAAAAAGGGGCATGCTCATTTTGCTCCTAGCAGACGATATAGTCCATTTCATTGAACTAATAAGGATGATTTTTTTACATTATGAAACTAGTTATAAAACGAACGCACCTCATATGTCATGTTTAATGTAGAATTTCCAACTTGTTAGTTTTTACTAGGCTTTATTTAAATAATTTTTATTGATGAATAACTTTTGAAAATTATAATTTGTACATTTCTCATTTGTTCTATTTATTTGTTTCAGTGAAATGAAGGAAAAGAATTTCTGGGTGCATTATGAGGTATGTGACCTTTCATTTTCATTTCTTTCAATATTCATTAATAATAATAATAATAAAAAGATATTCTTCTTGATTAGGGTTTTTTAATGTTTTTCTTATAATCAGAGGTGGTTATGTTCAGGATATATACCTGAATCCAGGTATTTTTTCCCGTTTTAGTACTGAAATTCCGGTTTTTCTAATAGTTAATTTCGTAAAATAAGACTAAAATATCAATTTCATATGACTGCTAAACATAATTAAAATTCATTTTTTTTTTCATAATTTGACCTTCCTGTAATAAATTATATGTTCCCCCCCCCCCCCATCCCTCTTACCGTCTCACCATATGAAAACATTTTCTCGCTAAAATTTCTAGTATTTTTTTCAAGAACCCACAATCACTCCAGCATATATATATAATTATATATATAAGCGGTATTTAATTTAATTTAATAATGCTTGATTAAACAGTCATGAAAGCTTTCAGCAAAAAACTGGAATACAATTTTTTTAATGTCATTCTGGCTATTTCTGAGGTTGATGCATAAACATGCAGAAATCATGACTGGAAAATGAGGTTGGGGGTCCACAGGACAAGTTGGGGGAATACAGGATATCTGAAATTCTTGTTAAAAGAAAAAAATAAAGACCATACTATTTGACTAACAATATTTATCCTAGAATTAACAGAAAGAAAATATTATTACAAAGTTTTCAACATACTTACCTTGCTTGGTGTGATATGTGATGATGATATAAGGAATGCTGGAAATGCATAGTAATTTGGTCAGTGGCATGTGCTGTCATTCACAAATATGAAGCATCTAGTTCAGTGTTGTTTGAACTCAAATGATAGCCACTTTCAGCACTGATAATATTACCCAAGCACGTGATTTTTTTTTTTTTTTTTGCAAATTACACAAATTCCACGATTTATTCTGTTTTTTTACAGAAGTTGATAAATCATTTATATTTTGCCAAATTCTTCAAAATCTATTTTGGAAATAGAAAAAATATATATCAGCTAGAAAAATAGGTAACATTTTATGAGTTACACAAATGCTTCTACTATTATTTTCTATTTCTGTGAGAGATGGAATGTAAAAGATCTTATTTTTTTAGTTTCCACCATATGCCACCAATGAAATTGGACGAGTTGGAACATATGGTCGTCGAGAATTGGGTCATGGAGCTCTAGCTGAGAAAGGTTTAAGACCCGTTATTCCATCAGATTTTCCATTTACTATAAGGCTGACGTCTGAGGTATTAGAATCAAATGGTGAGTAAATATAATAATTATTTTTTTAAAAATTGAAGATGGTTTTGCTTGGTATTGTATTGTGTTATTTACTTCTATATTTCTTGCAATTTTTTTAATTTTTAACAGTGTAAAAATTATGTAAAGTTTTCTAAAGCATTTATTCATACTCTTTCCTTCTTTTTTTTTTTTTTTCCTTTTGAAGAAAATATAAGTTACAAAAGAAATGACTATGTTTAAAATAAATGTAATATTTTAATAAATTATTAATAATTGTTAAATAAGATATATAATAGTTTTTGAGCTCTTTTAAGCTAGGGTGAAAAAGATGTGGCTGTTGTGACCAACAGAAATTAAAATGTTCTCTGAGTCGCCACACTACTAAAAAAGAGAGCATTAAAATCATTGCAGAGATTAGCCATTGAACTTAAATAATGTTCGGTTATTCATTTTCGTTTGTTAGTACTTGAACTCCGGGCATCTCAGCTTGGTGCTATGTGTGGTTCTGGTAGCTTAAATAGAATCTCACTATACGTTACATTATAAAACGTAATATACGTCATCTTCCAGCAAGTCTACTACAATTTTCTATTTTTGGATTCCAGCAGAGTAAATATAGTGAAACAAGTTGGAAATTGTACGTCAAACGTTACAAACGAGGTGCGTTCGTACGCACGTTTTAGAATTAAATTCATGATATCCCGTGCGTAGAACGGGTTAAACAGCTAGTTAAGTATATATTTTATGACACTGTTCATACAAATATCTTAACTAGTTATATAAATATTCAGATATATATGTATCAGCTAGTTATATAAATATTCAGATCTTGATGATTTTTAATTCTGTGAAATGAATTATATCGTCTGCAGATTAATTTCTGTAATAAAATAAGTATCTCGGTCGCTTGACGATTTAACATCCATCGGAAGCTCATATAACAAAAAAGCACCGATTTAAAAAAAAAATCAAATTTCTTAATAAATATTTTTATTAATATCTCCTAAAGTTTTGATTCGATTTTGATAAAATTTGAAATGTCTCGACAAATTTATGCAAAGATAATATATTTCAAATTGCAAACCATTTGGTTGGGTAGTTTTTGCGTTGTTATATGCGGACAGACAGACAGACGGACGGACAGACAGACAGACGGACGGACCAAACGACGACTATAGGTGCTACGTATTTATATAATTACGAACGCACCTAAAAAGCAATGAATTACTTGCACATAAAGAACAGTGTTTAACTTTCATATTTAAAAGAAATGTGAATCATAAAAAGTGCATTTTTAAAGCTCAATTATTTGAATAAAATTAAAATGATGCTATTTTCACTGCTTTTTCATGTTATATATCAATTACAATCATGTAACCATTAACCTGGTAAAAAACCTTGATAACTGATTCTTGTAAAAAAAATAATCCTCTTATTTGCATCAAATAAAATATTCCTAAACTTCCATAATGGAGTCCACAACCGAGTCTGAAGTCAAACATTAGAAAAGTTTTTGCAAGGATATAGTTACAAATGTACCAGAGTTAGCTTCAAAATGAAATTAATTATGCGCCAAACAACGTATCATAAAATAATGTCAAATTGCTGTCGACTGAATTATAGATCTTTCACCAATAAAACTCCTTGTGAGAATGATAAATAAAGTTAGTTATGCAAAATTTTTAGTACTAATCTTTTTTGTGAATACTTGAAGCGAAGATTTTTGTGCCTTTCTCTAATGAGCATAATAACTGGGAGAAATAATAAGGCTTGCTATTTCTTTTATTTTCAAGATTACACTATTCTTTTGTCTGTTGCCTAAATAAACTCCATAAGGTACATAATCGGTTAATTTGTCACTATGCTTAGCAGCTAGGTTAGCCGAAATTGCTTTATAATAATTAAAATTTTATGTAATCTGAATTCCAGGTACTTTTTTTCTTATCTAGGCTAAAATGATAAATCAGCAAGTATTGTTCCTGGGCTACCATTAGCATTTAAAAGTACTTTTCGTACATTGCAAGTGTTGCCTTTTTAGTGATAGTAAAATAACTGCAGATAGAAAATATATGTTAGTAAATCTTTTTTTGTCCGTTTGCTACATAATGAAAAACTATAAATTTACTAATCGCTGAGTACAAATTCGCTGAAATCGGATTCACCATCTAGAGCCCCCTTCAAATATAAAAGAAATTTCCAACAATATAGTAAATACGCCAATTTGTGGGTGAACCTATTGCAGAAGATTAGTCCAATATCTTTTAAAAACCTTCAAAAAGAAGAAAATATATGCAAAGAAAACTAAAAAGAAATGAATAGTGAAAATGTATTTAAATGTGTGTTAATAATTAGTGTTTGGCAGACATTAACATTAAAATTTAAATATTTGACTCCATTTTTGTAATATTAACTGTTATTTATATAATTTACATCTCAATAAAAAAAATTACCCCAAAAATATTGTTGTATACTTGAAAATCACCATTATTGTGCCATTACTGTGACTGATGTCATCCTTATGCCTTTTTTTGGCTTAAAATCAAATTACTTGGCGACAAAAGTAAAATCAAAATCATAAATAAACCAATAACATGTGACTCACAATTGCAGTCATTTTTATAATTACATCTGCTATTGCAAGTTCCATCAAAATTCATTCAGCAGAATTCAAGTTATAAGCAGTCGGAACTGCTTATAACTTGAATTTGATTTGATACTTCTACTATATCTATATAAAATACAAACAAAAATTTTTGTTTGTATTTTATATAGATATATATAGTAGAAGTATCTCTATTGCATTTTATGTACATTTGAATATTAGGTACCTTTATTGCCTGGAGCTGATTTGTTTTGGATTTGATACATGGACACCGTACAGAAGGGTATTATTATTATTACTATTTTGAGGATGCCTTAAGACCACTAAAATACTTTGTCCAGGGTGGCTAAAATGTTTTGCGATTAAATACTTTGACATGGATAATACTAAAAAAATATTTTTTAATATGTGCTTTTAAATGTAGTAAAAGAATTACATTTCAATACATCAATTATAAGAAAATCTCCCAACATTTACTCAATTTTAAGTTGCACAACATCTATCTATATAAGTGCATTTAAATTTTTTATGTCAGCAAAACTATTTTTTGCTGCATATTTAATCCTTGTGGGCATTTGCAAGCATTGCAATCTCTGATATTTTATAAGAATTACTCAATTTTTTTTTCTTCTTTAACTATTTTTAGCCAGAAAGAAAATATCCCCTAAAAAAAATCCCTGGTAAGAGTTAAAATGTGAAATATAGGTACCACATTTCATGCTTAAATCATAAATGAAATTAATAATATGAAACTTAATTTTTTTATCTGATCATCAAAAATTACTTCTTAAACTGTAAATTTCATGAAGTGAATAAAAGTATTCTTGCAAAATTTTTTTAACCTTCTTCAGAATTTTAATATGAACTATGGTACAGAATAAACATACTAAAGAGCCTTCTTTATGTTTATTAATTTTCTGTTTTAATTTTATATAGGATAACATCCATACTGCATTGACTAGTGTTTCTTAATTAATTATTTTTTTACTTTTTAGTTGTTTTAACTGGCAGACTAGTTTATAATTTCTAAGTATGTTTGGAGTTGTTTTAAGAGGTGTTTGTTAATAGTATTGCTGGTAAGTTATGGGCCTCCTAATGGAAGTAGGTTACTTAGTCCAATTAAAAAACTACTCTCCATATTTAACCAAGTGAGGTACAGGTTAATACTTCGTCCCGGAACCTTTGGGTGTTGACTTAACAGGTAAAAAAGTGATAGTTTTTTCTGGACATAGGTGAAAATTAAAGTAATTAAATAATTAATACACATACTTCTGAATTTCCCAAATTAATTAACTCTAACTAGAAAATTTTAAGTTTATTACGTTGTGATACTTACACCACCCTACGTCGTATAAAGAATGACTAAACAAGTATGCAAATACCAAACATATTTAGAAATTATAAACTAGTCTGCCTGTTAAAACAACTAAAAAGTAAAAAAATAATTAAACACTAGTCAATGCATTATATGTTACCCCATATAAAATTAAAACAGAGAATTAATAAACATAAATGAAAATATTTATGTACAGGTATTTACCAATACAAAAAGAAGAAAAAAAAATCAAGAATTGTGAAATTTAAGTAAAACATTATAAAAGTACATATCATTAAATGATTACTGAGCCGCTTACTGTCCCTACTGAACACTTAAGCACTTTTAATATAATCACACGTAACACAGTGCAAAATAAAATTGTATTGAATGAGTCACTAGATGTTCTACTAGTATTATTAAAAAATTTAAGGTTAGACAATTTCTATGTTTTTTTTTCCCATGTTCAACTCTGACATTCTTATATTTTTGTATACACACAAAAAAAGGGAATAAATAATCAATTGGGTAGCTTTCACCTCTGGAGCACATCTGATACGGATGACAATCCTTCCACAGTAAGCGGGGTAGGAACTGTTCCCTTCCTTGTTGCAGTATAAGACACTGTGTTTACATAAACATCTTTGAAGAATCACCTCTTTTGGAGCACAAGATCGCTGATATTTTTATGCATTTTTAAAATTGTAAAGTGCCAGACTCTCTACAGAATCCAATGTCAACATCTTTCTCTTTTTTCTCTGGGGTTTTTTTCTCCCCCACCTGCTGACAATCTCCATTGGGACCCTTTTGAACAAAAGTCTATGCTTCACGTCTCATTGGTCCTCCTCACCTGCATTCAGGCACTGCCTTCACCGGCCACAAATCCTTTTTAAGTTGTAAAACTGTCCTCCATAAGTGCTACATTGTTAGATTCACAGATTCCTCTACAGAGCTTCATCAGTCCAAATACGGAGTGGAAGTACTTTACACGAGAGAAATAAGTGGTGTATATTTGTGTCTACATGGTTAAAAATAAGCATAAGAGTTTTTAGAAGGAATAAAGGGCAAGAGAAACGTGAAATGAAAGATAGTGAAACAAAAGTTAAAGGAAATATGTGTGGAAGAACTGGGTATATGGATTATACTTTTTTGTTAAAAATGTTGAACTTAATCATATGCCCAGTAGCAGAAACAGTGCAGCATGGCAACAGCGCTGCAGATTATTTTAGAATTTGCAGATCAATATAGCAGTTTAAAATAAAATTCTGGGCTATGAAAAATTGCTAAATTTTTTTTTTTTTTTTTTTTTTTTGTTTCTAGATTTATTATATTTTCTTCTTATGCTTTCTTTATAAATACAAATTTTGCTTATTTTATGAGTTACTGTAATTTCTTATGATAGTAAGCTTGATCTGGCATTCATGGGCCACAGATAAATTATGGTTTGCTGCAGATTAACTCGGAATATTCTGCTACTGGGATCATATGTGTTTTATACATGGATAACTGACTATATTTTTAATGATAACTTTTAATATATGTATATTAATGACAATACAAATAAATGTATTTTAAAGAAGTGCAAGAGTAATTAACAATAATAGTACTATTAAAAAAAAGACACATTTATACGACTATTACTCTTGAAAAAGATAAATTCTAATGCCTGAGAAATGGTAGAAAGCTAAAGTACGATTTAAGTATATGCACGGGCATTATAAAAAAACAGGATGTTCTGTTTTTGAACGGTTTGCTTAAGGTTAAGTCAATTAACGAGGTCTTGAGTATATTAATTTGATTCACTAGTCTTTCACACTATTTTAATGCTATATTAAGACTACCATATTTTACATATATATTTCTGTTTCAATTGCAGGCTCTTCTTCTATGGCATCTGTTTGTGGAGGCTCTTTAGCTCTGTTGGATGCAGGTGTTCCTATTTCAGCTCCAGTTTCAGGTGTTGCTGTAGGTTTAATAACTGTTCCAGATCCTGAAAAACCTTATGAAATTGTGGACTACAGAATCCTAACTGATATATTAGTAAGAGAAAATTTATTATTTGCTTAAAATGCTTCTTTTATTTTTGTTTATTTTAATTAACATGAAATGTATTTTTATAGGGTTTGGAAGATTACCTTGGTGATATGGATTTTAAAATTGCTGGAACTGAAAAAGGAATTACTGCTGTCCAGGTACAAGGTTTTTAACTTAATTTTCTGTGACTAGTAAATTTGATAAATTGACTGGGATATGTAATTTTTATCATATTAATTTTAATCTGAGTTACTATAGTGTGGGGAAAAAAAAGAAGGGGAAAAAAACTCAATTTTACTTCTAGTTAGAACAAGTAATAAAATTCTACTTTTTCCTTAGGAATGAATCATCCACTTGGCAAAAGTGTGTTTTTACCTTTTATTTTGCAGTAAGAATCAATATATATATATATATATATAATCCTTAAAATTACTTCATTAAAGAAATATAATAAGATTAGAAAAATGAAACTGAATTAATGGTAGATTCTGTACTTGTTAGAAAGGTTAAAATCATTATTTTTTATCTTTTAAATTATCTTCATCCTTAATATTATATTTCATGCTTAAAACATCCTTAGTTAGTTACACACTTCTTACATACTTATTTAAACACATCTCCATAGTTACATA
Source organism: Maratus michaelseni (assembly GCA_963931845.1). Taxonomy (NCBI): domain Eukaryota; kingdom Metazoa; phylum Arthropoda; class Arachnida; order Araneae; family Salticidae; genus Maratus; species Maratus michaelseni. The sequence continues at coordinate 306,355,292 of OZ007595.1, forward strand.
CATCCCTGTGTTCTTAAATATAATTACCTATCTTACACACTTAATGCATTTGTATACTTGCATGCATTTTATAGCATCTATGCATACATGCTTACATACAACAAATTTCAATATATATATATAATAGATATAACAACTTTTATTTAAAAAAAAAAAAAAAAAAAGTAATATTTATTAATGAGGAATTTTCCAGAAACCTAATCCACAACACAACAATCATGACTACAATGATTTTTTAGCATGATCTGGATGCTTTTATCATAAATTAAAATAACATGACTTTTTTAGAGGGGAGGGGGACAATTGAAAGTAATTACCAACTCAATATCTTAATAAAGTCATAAAGGAGTTCATCTTGTTATTTGTTATTGAACAGTCACTATAGATGTATATTAATTTAAGATATACTAGCTGGAAGTGTTGCATTTGCACTGTATGAGATCTTTCAATTTTTTGAGGGGGAAAAAAATCCCATTTTATTCTACTCCTTGAAAAGATTCATTATAATAGTTTTATTAAATTTCTTATTATAAGTAAAAAATCATATTTACAATGTAAATTAATTAAAAATTATGAAAATTATGTGATTTTGTTATAATTACAAGGGAATGGTGACATAATGTAATTTTCAATGGTTAAGAGTATTTTAGATAAAAAGGTGGTGATCTTACCATTATTGCTACGTTAATGTATGTCTGTTTGTCGAAGCGAAATAGTCCAGGTAATAGTCCAAGTGAGTATCTCTAGTGTGAGTTTGAACAAAAATATCCAATCTGTATACTTCTGTTCAGACAATCTCTGTACAATCTGTTCAGACTTCATGTTCAAAACTTCATGTTCAGAACTCCATGTTCTATCAAAGTCCATTCATTCATCTACATAATTAATATATATATATATATATATATATATATATATATATATATATATATATATATATATATATATATGTTTTCTCTGTAAATTATAAGTATGGCTTCTTTGCTTTTTAATATTGTATTTTATTTTTCATTTTATCACTGGTTTGCTTCATTGTTTATGAGATGTAGTCCCAAAATCATATTTTTTAGCAATGTATGGCTAATAAGATGATGAAACATCTCATTTCATTTTATTTGTGGTATTTAGGCATTTGGGACTTGATAATTCTGTTTAAATTCCACAAATTTCATTGCATTTAATTCATTTATTCCATTTATTCAATTTTTTATTTAATTTCTTATTCTTTTAATATGTTTTTGTTTCCATATTAAGTGTGTTGGGGAATCTTTCATTGTCAACTAATTATTTCATACTTAATTATTATTTCATTGTTTAAGTTGGTGTTATGATAATGTTTCATTTATGGTTATATATATATATATATATATATATATATATATATATATATATATATATATATATATATATATATATATTTGGAAAATGGTATTTCTTATAGTAAATATGCAGTATGTAAGTCACATGAATATTCTTTACTTAATATTTTTGATAATGAGCCTTTAAAATGAAAATCATTAAATCGATTTATATAAATATAACAACAGCAAACATAATATTTCCACAAATTCGGATGGCAGATGATATCCCATTATGTTATTTTTCATTTTTTTTTAACACTTTCCAAAATAGTTGAAAAGTGTTTATGAATTTGGTTTGTTTGTCTGCCATCTGTCCATGCTTCAACTCATGTAAATATACTCGGATTACCATGCAATCGATATATGTTACTGAAGTTCACTATGGCTTGTTCGGTATTGAAAATGAAGTGTGTAGTAGTTATAGGCCATTTACAGGGACCTCAGAAGAATTCTGTTACATTACGGTCTATGGGGGGAAATCGTCTGCGGTGTACTTTAGTAATGTTACACTATTTCAAATACATTGTCTGACAATATTACTCAGGTGCACTATAAAATGCTTACTATGGAATAAGGTGTGCATAACATTAATCATTTATTTACAGGGATACACAAAATAATTCTGTCTATCAATAATAATTACTGGAATTGTATTTTCAGTTCTGGTACTCATTTTTAAGTTTAACTCATTTTTTGCACATTACTTGGTATATATAAATTCTATAGATCCTATATAGGGCTGCACAAAAGATATAAAGTACATTTCTGTTTATTGGTGGAATTTGCTGAAGGAGAATTTTCAACTGTGCTATACATTTCCTAACTGAAGTAAATTTTAGAATACTGTGTATGTATACAAATCTATAGATTAGATACAGGGCTACACAAAAGAATTTGAACACTTTTCTGACTAATGACAGTAATTGCTGACATTGGTTTTTCAAATATATGTTATGTGTTTTCCGAATTGTTTACTTAGACATAATCGTTTGCTATGTTATGCTGCAAAGTTTTGTTACATTGTTCTGAATGTGTTGGAAAGTGTTTTATAATCTATGCTTGATGCATGTTTTTTTGTTGTTGTTTACACAGCAATGGGGCAATTTAGTTGATGTCATTAGAGAAATTTTATTAAAAATGTAAAAAAAAAAAAAAAAAAAAAAAAAATTTGAAAATTAATCTAAATTTCAAAATTTGGACAGTTATTATAACATCTATTTAATGTTTACAAATAATTGGTTTTCTTTTTAACTCTTAGTTCAACCTACTCTCGGAGGAGTAGTTGTTCACAAATACACAGATTTTAATATATATATTAGAGTCCTGTACAGGTCGGGTTGTACACTTGACCCAAACCCACAAATTTCATTTGAAGTCAAACCACAATCCGACCCGAACCCGCAAAAATAATTTTTGGCAACCTGCAACCTGGCCTGAAACCGACGTATTTCAACTCTCATGCGACCCGAACCCGAAATACTTCAACTCAATCTCAACCCCAAGATCCGAACCCACAATGAAAAGACAATAAATCATGTTTTAATGTTACTATGAAAAATAATGTACAATTATATATCATCTAATATCAATATAGAAAAATATATATTCTTTAATGCTCAAATATAGTGAAATCTCTGAATAGTGGATTTTTCCTTTTCAGGTCAGGATGGCTCTAATTTTCTTTCTGTGTGTCAGGTCCTAGAATAATTATTCTGGGTCATATTTAGCAAGTCGGATTTTTGGGATTTTCACAAAAAGTTTGAACATAACTATGTTTCAGATGAAAATACGTATTTTAATATGAATGAATATATATTTAATTTACTGCACTAGAAAAAATAAAATGTATATAAGAAATGTAATCATAGATTATTCTTTCTTTACAGTGCAGTTAAGAACCATTTTTTCTTTTCTCAGAATATGAAAAAACATTACCAACATTTTGTTTATGATACACCAAAAAAACCCACATGTATCATATTTGTGATAGTTTATATGCACATGCACATGCTACGTGTGTGTAGATTTTGAGGCGCCCACTATTCTAAGATATAAGTGTACAAATATATAAGTGTCAGGAATTGAAAAACTGTTCGCTAAATAGAGGTGTCTGCTTTTTGGGAAATTCCATTATGTAGGTCTTATTGTATATACATTTTTAATCTGAAAGAATATTGGGGATATTCTTTTGAAAAAGTGGGTCAACCTAACCCCAACCGCAACAGAAAAAAATATAGTGCCATCCTGATCTGAACCACAGGCCGGGTCCAGATAAAAATGGGTAACCAGACCCGATGCAGGACTTTATAATAGATTCCTTATGATGAATGTTTCTAGCGTAATGTACATTATTTACAAAAATCTTGATTCCGTTATTTTATGGAAATGCTTTGTTTTTAAAATGCTTTCTTTCAGTTAGATGTGAAAGTACCCGGCTTACCTTTGCGTATTGTGATGGAAGCTTTGGAACAAGGAACTGGTAAAAATTAATTATTCTTTTATATTCTATTGTATAAATATTTGGCACTCTTTTGATATTGTATTATTGTATATGTAATACTTTCTTGTGTTCTATTGTATAGTTTATGCTTTTTTGTATTATTATAATATTTTATTTCAAGCATGGCGATTCGGCATTTTGGCAGGTTTCTGGTTTTAAAAAAAAAAAAAAAAAAAAAAAAATCGTTTAAAACATAATTGAGGCAGTGAAAAAGTAAAATATAACAGGCGATGGGCATTTTTAGAGACAACATTTATTAATGGATCCAGCACAGCTTTCTTATTTAAATAATAGCATGAAACTGTACAGAAGTGTATTTTGAGCATTCAACTTCTGGCAGAAATCAAGAAAAGTTCAGTTTTCAGAAAAATTTTCTTACAGAAGACATTTCTAAAACATGGTATTTTAGTTTTCTTCCTCAAAAAATCTCAATAGGCTTAGTCGACAGGTATACTGTAGGAGGGTATAGTATCAGACTGTACCTCCTCAGTTATGGGTTAAATTCATCCAACAAAATTTCACTTCCTCTTTTTGTCCCTTTAGCACACAGATTTTAAAATATTTGAAACTCTTTAATGGATTTAAATTTTTATGCCCTTTTTGTTACTTTGTTGTAACAAATAAATAATCATCTAAATTCTCCATCTTCTAATTTCTGCTCCCCTTCCGCCTTTCGGCATATAAAGTTTAAAAATCTTAAAAAATCTTTGATTGTTTTAAAAATTTTCTGTCCTATTTCTTATATTGTAGTAACAATAAATAAATAATCAGTCATCTAAATTAACCCTTCCACCTAAATTTTCTGTACCCTTTTCTTCCTAATTTCTTTCGCTTTACTCCTATAGCATACAAAGTTTAAAATTTTTAAAACTTCAATTTTTTAAACATTTTACACTATATTTGTTACTTTGTCAATAAATAAATAATCAATCGTCTAAATCTTGCCCATCTTTCAAATGTTTGCTCCTCATTTGCTTCCCTCATCTTCCCAGGAAAAAGGCAAATTTATAGATATAGGTGAGGGGCTAAGAGAAAATACTTTTTTCTTTTACAATTTGTCTGTTTGTCTTTATCTACAACTAGGGGGCTCTGCCCCCTACGAGCTACGCTCTCCAGCCCCCATTCTGACACCGCAAACTTTAAAAACACTCTGATTTGATCAACTCTAAAATGATTATGGAAGATTGAATTATAATTAAACGACCAGTGACTATCTGCTGTAATTGGGTTTTCATTCATTTTCCTTTGACTGAGGGATTTTAAGGCTGAATCAACTGCTGTCGAGACAGCTAACAACTGTTTTCATGATTGATAAAATAAGGTTAATTAAACATTTGAAAATCAACTTGTGCAAAACGGTAAGTAAGCAATGTCACTGCATTGGGAAATTTTATAACGATGCTACAGAAAATTGGGTATTTCTTCATTATCCCGTGTACTACTTTCTATAAAAGAAAAGAACTGTTGCCAAAATATAGAATTTAAAGCCAAAAGTGCATATCTGTGACATCGCATTCAATTAACATCAGATGTGTTACGCATATTAGTTATGTCATCGAGTGATCTTTAATTCAACGTTTATCTGTATTTTTAATTATATTTTACCAATTTATTAGTTATTTCGTTGATTTAAACGTAATTATTAAACATAAAAATATAGTTTCTAATTAAAGGGAAATATTATTAATTACGCTGTTTTAAAATTTGCAATAATCGGTAAAATATTTTGTCAAAATAAATTAATCGTGCCCTTCTTAATGCTTTGAAAACGCGTAATAATTTAATTATTTCTCTTTTTAATATTCACATGCAGGTATATTTTTTATTACGTAATTTTCTGCATTTACTGCTTTAATACGTGATCATTTAATTATTATTTTAAAGTTTTATTTCTGTTTTTAACAGTCACGTGTAAATGAATTTTTAATTGAAAGGGAATATTATTATGTGCGCTATTTTACAAATTGGCAACAATTCAGATAATAGATTTTATGAAATATGAAATAAATCATCATCAAAATAATGAAAATTTTGAATAAAAAATTTAAATATAACCTCAAAAAATCGCTCAAATTAAAAAAATAACAGTCTGCACACCGCAAGCTTGTCAACTATATCCCTGTAAATTATGGTTAAATTCCTGCGCATAGTTTTTGTTTCTATAAAACTTTTTTAAGACAACTATTTTGACCAACTTTAATATTAAATATCTCTTAAAATAACTCTTTGATTTAAAAACTGTCTACTTCAGCGTGTTTATTGAACATTTCTTTATAAAACTACCAATTTTCATATTTTTATATGCAATAGTTTTCTGGATATTAGTCCAGAAAGACTTCAAGGTACAAAATCTTAATTGGCAGCTGCTGCGGCAGCAGTGGTTACTTTTTTTTTAATATAGAGAGATATATGTGTTTATATAGTTGTATCTAGATATCCTGATCCAAGGCTATATCCGGAGGTGGCATAGGGATTTGGACTCCTTCCAAAATTAATCAAGAAAAAATTTTGCAGATTGTTAAAAAATATTTATAATTATATTCTAAATATCAACTATAATGAGTCATGATAATCTGCATTGAATTTCAAAGATCAAAGATGATTACTGAAGAATGCCTATGTGGGGCGTAATACTCACGTTTACTTCACATCTAGATGAGAACTGTCTATGGAGATGGCATCAGAAGATTCAGAAAAGAAACTGAACAATGTGAGAAATCTGCAAAAGATACTCTCAAACTTTTTCAATTCCATAAGCTAAAATTTAATTCTTTTTAGTAACCTTCGCTTCCCTGTTATATTCTGCTTTGTTAAATTGTTCATTCAAGTATATCGCTGGGTATAAGTGGTATCTCTGATGGTTTTTAATTATTTATATAAAATTGTCTGTCAGAAAGATATTTTTCACCAAACTTCTCGTCTTGTATTTTTCCAATGCAGTTAACATTATCTTTAATTTAATAAATGTTTCCTTTTCCATGAAAATGTTCACTTCACTTATGTCACTTTGCTCACATAATCTTATAATCTGTTTGAAACTAAAGTTTCAGTCCAGTTTTATGAAACAAAATTAAAACATTGCTGATTTTATTTTTTATTTTTCTACAATTTATTCTCTTAACCTGCAGTGGATGCAGGTGTTGTTGTAAAGGATAGTGCTGCATTGTCTTTCGTGTTATATTTGTATGCTTTCTTTTGGAGATAAGGCAATTTAATTATTAACATTTGCTTGCATTCTCATATTTAAAAAAAAAATAAAACTTTGTTGCATGTGAAAGGTTTTACAACAGATTTTAAAAATGAAAGAAAATTAATTTGTGGAAATTTTTTTTAAATAGCATTGTGGTAGCGTGAGACGTTGTATATATAATTAATAAATTCCATTTATCGTTTGAAACGAAAAAACTTTATTTTAAATTAACACATTAAAAAAAGAAAACAAAAGTAAAAATGAAAAAATATGATTATTCATGTTCATGCTGTGAAATTACAATTTCAGAAAATCCTAAGATTCTGAAGTCTGCTCAAAGACAACTTCACTCTAGCTTGTTTTACAACCAACTGCCGTCTTTCGTATCTCTCCTCGCATTCGTTCCTCTCCGGCAAAACTGGTATTTTTTTCTCCATAAGGAAAGAAACGCCCTCTGGCCTTCCTATGAGTGACAGCTATCTTAATCCCATACTTATCCAGTTAGAATTTCCAACTCATATGGGCTAGATCCCTTGTATCCAAAAAAATGCCATTCACATTTCTTATCCACCCATTCAGATAACATATCATTCAATACAAAGCATGTATTGCAGCTTGGCTTATCTCAAAGTGAAAATGAAATTCACACTATTGATAGAATTTTTGTCAATAGAGATCAATCTGTCAGATTATTTTCATTCCAGAGAGATTATCCTTTTTCCACAAATAAAGGGAGGAGTTGAAACATGTCAACTCATCACAACACCTCCCACTAAGAAAAAATTTCTAGAAGAAATTTGGCATATATATTAATAGAATAAGCTCCTTCAATCAATTTCTAAAGAGGTCATCAAAGCACAAAGGAATTTTGAATAACACATGAAAAATCCCTATAGAATACAAACTCAGTATTCATACTCAGTATTTGATAGACCACACTGTCAATAAGATTTACTATAATCCCATACCTACAATACCAAAGTATAATTCCAGGAATAATATATACAATTGATGCCCTAAGAAAATTTTTGAAATACCTCACATACATATAATACCAAAAACAGATTACACTTTACATGATTCTAACAAAAAAAAGTAATAATAATAAAAAAAGAAAAAAATCTATATACAACACAATGCCTAAAACGATTCTCTTAAAAACTTGCTTAAAAGCCTAAATTTAGACACTTCTACAAACAAAAAGAAAGCATACTAAATTATGCAATTATTAAATTAATGAAGTTTTACTATTACGAAAATAATATTAAGCATTAAATGATAAATAAACACAATACAGATATTACAAAAATGAGCACTCCCAAATTTAGAATAAACTTAATTTAGAGAATTCTCCCGAAAACCAATATCTATATTACTTCTATCGGAAAATCTTTTCGACAATAATTTTCGCCTCACAACTTCATAATCATGATTTTTCCTTTCAAAATCTTGTTTGATTTCAATAAATCTTTCTTTGTGATCCGTTTTAAAAGAAGAATGCTCCATTCTTTTTAACTTTGATTTCTTATTCACATCTTCTTGGCATTTAGCCCCCCAATTCACTCTATTATTTTCCTTCATCCTAGAGTTAAATTTACTGGCCACAGTCATAGATGAACTCAATTTCTTTCTAATTCTATTTCTAACATGTATAAATCCCATACTACCGCCAAAATACCTGGGTATATTTACATCATGCTCAGAATTCTTTTCCCGAAATTGACCTCCAATACCTGACCTTTTATCACCATCCTTTTTAGACGCACCCTCTTTTGTATCGATCAATTTAGACCCTTTTTCCAAATACCTATCAGTCACGTCTTCCAGTGAATTTACCTCTATCTCATTAACAGACTTATTATCCCTTTCACAGATTTCATTCACAACCATTTTTCTAACAACCCTTTGCTCATGATCGCTAGATAATCTGAGGGTTCCCTGCCCATTTAATTCTCTTTGATTCCCCACTTGTTTATACACCGAATTTTGCTTTTCCATATTTCCTAACTTTAATAAGTCATAAACAGCTGGTGTTATAAGGGGCGGAGAATTTAGTTTTCTCACAACTGCAACCACCACATTTTTTTCAACACACTCTTTTTCACCTTCCATCAAAGCAACCGGCACTGACACCAAATCCGCTTTTTGTCTATTTCCGAGGGCCGGTATAAGAAAGACATTTCCCACTTTCTTAGCACTCCACGGAATGTCATTAGCATCAAAAACCGCAATTTGCGCACCTGTGTCCTTAATCGCTTTTACTTTCTTACCATTCACGCATAAATCAACCGTAGGTAATTCGGTTTCCACACCTTCCTTATTATTTACACTTTTCCCATCACTAGTAACAATCCAAGCTATGCTTTTATCCTCATAATTAGATTTACTTTTTAACAATTCAGGACAATTTGGTCTGATGTGGCCCACTGCCAAACAATTATAACGTTGGACTTGTCTTTGCTTTTTGAAAGCATTGTCCTTCTTAAATTGATCAAATTTCCCACACTCTTTCGTATTCTCAAATTCCGATTTTGGTTTAATTTCCTTTCTACTTTTAGAATTAAAGCTGTCTTTTTGCTTATCCTGAAAAGATTTATTTTCCCACGGTTTTCTATCCGACCTGTTAAATTCTCTTCTTATACTCTCAAATTTATCTGATTTTTCCGCGAGTTTAGAAGCAATCTTTATTTCCTCCCAATCATCAATAAATTTTTCTTTTATCTCAAAAGGGACACGTTTTTTCAATTGTTCCGTGAGCATTAGTTCTTTTAAGGATTCAAAATCTCTCACTTCTAATGACTCTAACCAATTATCCAGATAACCCCTTAACTCATAAATCAGATCTACCCATAATTCACCAGATTTTCTTTGATGAGTTTCAAATTTTTGTTTTAAGGCGCCTGTACTTAGCCTAAACCTATCTAACAAAACTTTCTTTACATGTTGAAAATCATCACATTTATCTGCTGGTTGTTTTACAATAATTTCGGCAATATCAGAAGGTAACAAAGGAATTAATTGACTGACCAAATCTTCCTGAGAAACTTTAGCTTTCTCGGCTTGCCTTTCAAAAATCATAAAGAAAAGAGTTATATCAATTAATTTAGAATCAAAGCGCGGAACTAAATCCTTTAAATTTACCTTAGGAGTTCTATGAAAATCTACATTTGATTCATTAGATGAAACACTAACAATATCCACAGAATTTTGAATACGCAATTTTTCTAATTCAAATTGCTGTTCTTTTTCAAGCTTTTGTAATTCAAGTTGTTGCTGTTTTTCGAGTTTATCTGCCTCAAGTTGTTTTTCAAGTTTATCTACCTCAAGTTGTTTTTCAAGTTTATCTACCTCAAGTTGTTTTTCAAGTTTATCTAACTCAAATTTCCTAAGTTTATCTTTTTCCTCTTGCTCAATCCTATCTAATTCAATTTGCCTCTCTCTTTCTTTACGATCTTTTTCGATTTGTTTTTCCTGCTCTTTCCGCTCCGCCTCCTGTTCAAGAAAATATTGTAATCGAATTTTAGCGAAACTTTCATCATAATCCTCTGCATCTACGATAGCCTGAATTATAGCTTTATTTTTACACGTTTTTGACACACTGGTCTCAAATTCCTCTGCTAATAACAACAAGACACTTTTATTATATTTTCCTAAATATTCTGCCATATTTTCCCCCAAAATATAATAAATTTCAAAATATCAGATATATTCAATTTACAATAATACAATAAATACAGAAATAGAATTTTCTTCACTATACGTATAATAATGTATTCAGAAACGACACAATTTCAATATAGCAAATTCTCATGCAACAGTGACGTCTTTCAAACTGAGTATATCCCCCAAAATAAATTTTATACCCAACAGTACAGTATAACATCAATTTATTTTGAAACATTAATCATAATCATCCACAGTATACCCATAAAATTAAGCTATAACTTTATTACTGTAATAAATAAAATGTATATAAACAAAACTCTTATTTCCAAAAGTTTTATACAAAATTATGATTAAAATACCCTGATTAATAATCTCAATTAATCAATAACAATTTACTATACCCCAAGTAAATTTTAACATATACATAAGTATATAATTTTCTTAACCCAATATTATACCAAACAGATACCAGAAAATCAACAAACATAAAAATTCTAACTAAAATTTAAATACCAAATTAATAGCTTCCCTAGAATTCTTAAATTTCACATAGAGTTTTGTTCCCCAAAATTAAAATTTATACACAAAATTCAATTTAAAACAGACCTCTATAGAAGATTTCATAAAAGAGCTTACCTTCAGATGCAGATATTTCCTCCACACTGATACCAGGTTTCCAAGCACTTTTAAAGATGACACACACAGATTTTTGAAGAATTGAAGACACTGATGAGGCACTAAATTGGCTTCGATCCATATGTAGACAACTCAGATGGTACACCGCATATCTTCATTCCACTGGATATATTAAGAAGCACAAACACGTATCACCAAATCTATAGTTGACTGTTCATACACTACACAGCTTTTGTCGATAAAGTTTTTTTTTACCAGTTCTCTGCTTGCTAGAACTCCGAGAAAAAACCACGACTCCAATTATACTTCAAAACTCCACAATTCTGCTTATCCGTTTTCCACTGGCTCTTCATCTGTTTAATCAGGTTAACATAGATCCGTAATCTAATTTATTCTATATTACATATCCCATTTACTGCCACCAATTAATTATATATACTATTGCTGTGGTAGCGTGAGACGTTGTATATATAATTAATAAATTCCATTTATCGTTTGAAACGAAAAAACTTTATTTTAAATTAACACATTAAAAAAAGAAAACAAAAGTAAAAATGAAAAAATATGATTATTCATGTTCATGCTGTGAAATTACAATTTCAGAAAATCCTAATATTCTGAAGTCTGCTCAAAGACAACTTCACTCTAGCTTGTTTTACAACCAACTGCCGTCTTTCGTATCTCTCCTCGCATTCGTTCCTCTCCGGCAAAACTGGTATTTTTTTCTCCATAAGGAAAGAAACGCCCTCTGGCCTTCCTATGAGTGACAGCTATCTTAATCCCATACTTATCCAGTTAGAATTTCCAACTCATATGGGCTAGATCCCTTGTATCCAAAAAAAATGCCCTTCACATTTCTTATCCACCCATTCAGATAACATATCATTCAATACAAAGCATGTATTGCAGCTTGGCTTATCTCAAAGTGAAAATGAAATTCACACTATTGATAGAATTTTCGTCAATAGAGATCAATCTGTCAGATTATTTTCATTCCAGAGAGATTATCCTTTTTCCACAAATAAGGGAGGAGTTGAAACATGTCAACTCATCACAGCATGTATATTCCATGTTAGTACAAATAAAGTACTAAAAATATGTGCTATGCAAAATAAATAAAATCATAAGAACATTTCCATTCCAGTCTTTTGCTTGTCAGATATCTGCAAATAGAAGAATAGTTACAGGAAATATTAAAAAAAAAAAAAAAAAAAAAAGGCAAAATGAGTTTTACTCTAAATGTTCCCATTGAAGTTTTTTTAAATTCTGCTAATATTCTCTTATTATTTTATTTAAATTTTAGAATGCTTAGAAAACTGGAGAGGAAAAAAAAAAGATTTTTATGTAGATTTCGTAAGAAATACTACCTATTACATTCTCACCTAAGTTGGAAATTTTGAAAAATGTAGATCTACGCCGATCATGACTCCCAGAACACAAAACCACCCCCAGTTCAAAAGTTTATATATATATATATATATATAATATATCTATCTATCTATCTATGTCACTTTTTTCTGACCACGATAACTGGAAAAATTCTGCATAAATCTCTTCCAAACTGATACATAAAATCAAGGGTCATAAAATCTCGGTCAAGTTCGTTAATGGGCAAAATCGAACCAAGGGGGGGGGGGGGGGAAATGGGGGGGCTTTTTGGGAAAACAGAAAAACCCTCATAATTTCTTTATTTTTATACGTATCAAATCCGTTTAAAGTTATTATTACTTCTAGGAAAAGGGCCGAAAATTTATGTATGACAGATTTTTGATATAATTAATTGTTGTGAAAACAGAAAAAACCCCCATAATTTCTTAATTATGATACGTATCGAATCCGTTTAAAGTTATTATTACTTCTAGGAACAGGGCCAAAAACTTATGTATGACAGATTTTTGATATAATTAAAAATTGCCTTAAGGGGGGAGGGAAGGGGGGTTTTAGAAGAAAAAAATTCAGAACTTCGTCAATTCCCAAGATTTGAAATCCGCTTAAATTTATTAAAAATCCTCTTAATATTATCTAAAACTTTTATATTGACAAGTTTTTTATAGGACCAACCGTTATAGCAAAAAAATAAAAACAAAAAAAAACCTGCCGGCTCCGCCTGCAAACAAGTTATTTTTCGAAGTAGGCGGTTCCAACTCCCGCTTCTTTTCGAAACTGATACATAAAATCAAGGGGCATAAAATCTCGGTCAAGTTCGTTAATGGGCAAAATCGAACCAAGGGGGGGGAATGGGGGGGACTTTTTGTGAAAACAGAAAACCCCCCATAATTTCTTAATTATGATACGTATCGAATCCGTTTGAAGTTATTATTACTTCTAGGAGAAGGGCCGAAAATTTATGTATGACAGATTTTTGATATAATTAAAAATTGCCTTAAGGGGGGGGGGGGGAGGGGGGTTTTAGAAGAAAAAAATTCATAACTTCGTCAATTCCCAAGATTGCAAATCCGCTTAAATTTATTATAAATCCTCTTAATATTATCTAAAACTTCTTTGGAGACATGTTTTTTATAGGACCAACTCTTATAGCCAAAAAAAAAAAAAAAAAAAAATCCTTGCTGGCTCCGCTTGCAAACAAGTTTGGTTTCGAAGTAGGCGGTTCCAACTGCAGCATCATCGCAAAAAGGTCATTTCTTCCGCAATTCCCGACAAACAGGCGTCCCATGGTCTGCGTCTTCGAAATCTACCTGTGCCTGTAGGCCGAGCCATCAGGGATTTTTTTTTTCTGCCATGTTTTTAACCCCTTTGCGACGAGCGTCTTTTACAGAATTTTTAATCTTTTACCACCGGTTTTTCAAAACAGAAATTTTCGCCTAATTGAATCGCAGTAATGCTAAGATTTAATAAGGCAAAGCTTACAATAAAAAATAACTGGTGGGGATAATCGAGGATTCTGAGCATCTTATGCATCACGTGTACGTGTCGCTCGTCCCCAAGGGGTTAAAAGTGCTCATCTGAAATTTATAAAAAGAATAATACACATTTGGAAATAATTATTTGTTTATTGATATAGTATTATGTCCAAGTTTTTCTTGTTACTCTAAAATATTTTTTTCTGAAAAATTCAATAAATGCTTATTTTTATTATTATTATTTTTTTTAAAGCACAATTGTAACATGCTTTCAATTTGCCACAAAATAAATGGCGAAAAATAAATTAATATTGCATATTAAAAAACTCTATTAGAGTATAAGTATTTTTTTTTAATTTGCACATTTAATTTGCTCTAAATTTCATTTAAATATGACGTTAATTATGCAAGTTGTGTACGATCCTTATTTTTAAGGACTAGTGTCTCCAAATACTAATCTTCACCTTATTTGATTGCAGAAATTATTACAAATTCTGTAATTTATTAAAAGCTAAGATTACTATTTGGAAATAGTGGTACTTAATAAATAAGGCCCTGTAGTATATATTAAAGAAATAAATATCACTAAAATGTTTTTATAACTTTTTATTATTCCTGCTTAAGTCATATAAGTGGTTCTCCTATTTTACAATTTGAACGCTGCCTGAAATTGTTTTCTGGATACAGCCTTATACTGAACATTGAGAATATCATCATTAAAAAAAAAAAAAAAAAAAAAATTAGTGGTTTTGTTAGGTTTGTGAAATTTTGCATCCCTGGGACCCCATACACCTTCCAAAAACTGGGTTCCTTTTTTACAAAAATAGGTCTAAAATTTAAAAGAGAACAAACATCCTCATACAAACCTTTTCATAAACATGCTCATAAAAATTTCTTTTACTTCAGTAAGGTGTCACATAAAATACATATCTAAACAAATAAACCACTTGACATGTTTCGGTTTTATTAGAGATAAAAACCATTATCATAAAAATTCATCATTGATCAAGACCAATGACATTGAACAACTAAATATATACAACATACAAAACACATAAACACCTTCTATTATCAATCATGAAAAGAAATAAAGACACTGATTTAAGATTGTTTACTCACATGGCTCCTTCTATTCAAGTTTTCTGTAAAATATTTATTTAGTAATTCCAACCATAAAGTTGGAATAATATAGGAAAGGGTATCGTTGCAGACTAAATCTCTATGTGTATGATTTCTATGGATTCTCTTATGGGTCTTGTTTTTACACATAAAATAGATTCAAGTATTTAATATGAAATATGCCCTTTTTGTGATTAAACACCAAACATATTATATTTTGCATCAGAGTAATTATGCATCCTGAAGGACCCATCACAATTTTTTAAATATATTCTCCAATTTTTTGCTTAAATGATGTGCTATAATAATGCATCCATGGCATCACTGTGCATTTAGCATTTAATGTCTCTAAATTAATTTTAAAGTATAATTACGAGAAATGTAAATTTGAATGCTAATAAAATTTATTTGAAGACTTAATTTTCTCAATTAACATTAAAATTATGAAAACTAAAAGAGAGTTTTAATAAATCATCAAAAGATATAGGATTGCTAAAATGAGCAGTCGTTATATTGAGTATCCAGGTGTCTCTCCAGACTTTTCTCACAAGGTTGCTGTTTTTGTAAAATTGAACAGCTTTTTATATTTGTGAAAAATCTAGTCATAATTTTGTGAATTTGAAATTATTGCTGTATTTAGGTTCTTGCTTATAAATTTTTAAAATGATTCTTTATGCATATAAAAGCTAGATAATAGGTTCTTTGGTGACTTCAGTTGTTTTATGACAGGTCAGATTTTACTTTTAAATGATTAGATTTGTGAAAGGTTCATTTTGGAGATGGAAAAGTTTTATGAAGGGTCCTGTTTTAAGGTGAAAAGTTTTGTGATGAAAAATTTTGTGAAAAGTCCTTTAAAGGACCCAGTTTCTTCCTAAACAGATCTCTAGTATCTGTTGTACATTACTATTTTTTATTGAAATAACATTGTTTTTTAAATTTCTTATTTTATTATTAATTGTAAATTTTTCCTCTTCAGAAGGAAAAAATAGGATTCTGAATATTATGCATGACACCATCTCAAAACCCAGAGAAAACAAAGACAACTGGCCAGTTTCAGGCATGTATTTTTTTTTCTTTTAATTTTATGCTGTGAATTGTTTATTTTTTGTGCTTGAAATTTTGAAATGTTTGTACTGCTGCTTATTTATACCTTAAAAATAAATTATAGATAAATTGTTTTTATTTAGAGTTTATTACATTGCAATATTGCTTTTCATGTTTGTATTTCATATTAGCTCTTAAAAATTATTAAAAAATTAGTTGATAAAAATTTTTCCACAATACTGTAAGTGATTTTCTCATTTTATTGTCTGTTTGAAAAGCTAAGAATATTAAAAGAAGAAAATGGACAAGCTTTAAGAGGTGATAGTACACACTAAAACAAACAAAATTGTATAGGAAACAAATGTTGTAATCCATTCATTCAGAGAAACATTCCAGATGTCTGGCTTCAAGATGAACACAGGTTTTCATTCATAATTTTAACAGCAAGGAAGATATTTCACAAAATAAATTTCAACAGACTAATTTTGCTTTGTGGAAATATGAAGTATGTGCTATCAGCTGCATTTTCAATTTTTGGAGCATCTAGCTCAGTGTTCTTTTTACGTGATTGATTACCATGTTCAACACTTCTTTTGATTTTAATGCATTTCAATGAATGCAAAATTTTGAAAAAAACATTACAATATCTTCATTATTATTGCAGTTTTGAACATAAATCAGAGTTTGGCTGGAATTAAAACTTCCTGTTTTCTTGAATAAATAAGTTTTTTGCAATCCTCATTTCCCGTACAATAATTGTTTGATTTGGTATGTACTGCCACCTCTTAACCCTTATGGTACTATTTTGTTTACACCAGATGCTACAGAGTTGACCTAGACGGTCACTTGTTTACTACATTTTATCTACCACTGTTTTCAAATAAAAATCTTTGTCTTACATTCCTAATAAAAATCTTACTATGAAGGTTAGCATTTGGAAGTAATAGTGATAAAATAATTATTATAATTAACAAAAGAAAGGCTCCTTTGGCAACCATATTGGTATCATGGAAAAGTGTATGAAGTTATGCATAGAATTGAACCAAATTTCATTTATATGTTTTTGACTATGGCCAGCAGGTTCCAGTTGAATTTGGGGATATTCTGCCGGAAGGGGGCGCTGTGATAGCGATTTTTGTGCCATTTTCATTATTGTATTGTCGAAAAGTGTATGAAGTTATGCATAAAATTGAACAAATTTTTATGTATATGCTTTTGACTATTCCCTGCTGCTCCCAGTTGAATTTGGGGCTACTTTGCTGGAAGGTGGTGCTGATATAGCGATTTTCTCTATTTTTTGTATTTGTGTTGTACATCAGCTGCTCATGCAGCGAAGAGTGTTTCACATCTAGATAATCCGACACGCTTCAGAAGCAGCTGACATACAACAGAATAATGAAAAATATTGATTTTATTGGCACTGTGATAGCAAATTTCAAAGTATTAACATGTATGAGATAGAAGAAAGTTTTGGGATTGGCATGCACATTCAACTAGTTAAAATTCTAACCTTAAGGCACAATCCTGGACTAGTATATGATAACCCCCCCCCCCCCCCCCCCCCGAAAAAAAATATTAAATAAATAAAAAAAAATAATATTTTATATGTTTTTGGAAGAGATAAAAGTTCTTCATTTGGGACACTTTTTTCCTTCCTAATATCTATTTAATTTGTCTGCCTACCTCTTCTATAACTATTTAGTACTACTAAAATACATGTATATTAGAAGCAAAGACATTCCATGTGTAATGCTGACATCCTGACAAATAAATTTTGCTATTACTTCCATTTTTAACATTTCTAAACATTGCAGAAATTTTATTTTTATATCGTTAGAATAAAAAAAAAACTTTAAAATGTAATTTGTTTGAAAACTGTAACTTAATTTACTGAATTTGTATGGATTTTAAACAATTTTCAAGCATGACTATTAAAAATCTGCATACAATCCAACTATGCAAGGTTAACCTATTCACACTTAAAATAATGTAAATAACTCAATCTTTCCCAAAATAAGATCACTAAATATAATTAAAATCTAGAGAAATTCTTAAGTGATACTAAAAGAAACAACAAAAGGCTTATAAAAAACCTTTTTAATGATCAACATACATTTCAACTCTCACTACGGTGTCATTTTCAAGAAATATAATGATAAACAAAGTATTCTTGCAAATTTTGAAAAATAACCCTGAAAACACTAATCACAAGATCCAAATATGTAAAAAAGAGAAAAGCAGGTGCTTGAAGTAGCCAACTGTAATCGTGAAAATTATATTTCGTTATTGCTTTTTAAAACGGAAAAGTAAGCAATAATGAAATATAATTTTCACGATTACAGTTGGCTACTTCAAGCACCTGCTTTTCTCTTTTTTACATATTTGGATCTCGTGATTCATGTTTTCAGGGTTATTTTTCAAAACTTGCAAGAATACTTTTTTTATCATTATATTTCTTGAAAATGACGCTGTAGTGAGCGTTGAAACGTATGTTGATCATTAAAAAGGTTTTTTATAAGCCTTTTGTTGTTTCTTTTAGTATCACTTAAGAATTTCTCTAGATTTTAACTCAGTCTTTGTTTGTTTCCATGCAGTATTCTATAACTAAATTGCTAAACAAAATTAAAACTTAAAATACAAATAAAGTATGAATTTTACAGTTATGCAATCAAACTACATGCTTAAACATTGATATAATCAGAATAACAAAGGTTGCTGTAAATAATTAAATGTTTCACGGTAGATTGCTGACATGCATCTAATTAGAAGGTAAAGGAAAAGTGCTTTTTGGTGTAGTTTCTGGATAATAAAAAAAATATGCTAAATGTAAAAAATCTATTAAGTGTTTTAAATTAAAAACTATTTTCATTTGTGCTTTGTACACTGGACAGTATACAGAACATCTTCAACCTGGGTAGCCTGAGTTGGATTGTTTACTTATATGAGGAAATGTGAAAAGGCATTGGGTAGTTACAAAATTATTATGATGTATTTTTTCATGATTTCATTGCAAATGTTGATTTAGAGATGCAGGAACTGTTATATTAAAAAGTAAATAAATATTTTAAACTGTCTATCACTAAAATAGAGATGATTGTTCATCTGTGTATCTGTATGTTGGTGATGGTTAGGGAAATCTAGTGCACGTAGAGGTCTGAAAATTTGGATGAAGATAGATGGACAGGTCCAAAATGCACCTGATGATCAGATTTTTTTTATTATTTTTATTTATTTTTTATTTTTTATAATTAGCCAAGATTTTTATTAAAAATCCGAATGAACATCGCAAAATGATAAGTTTCTGTTGTTCTACTGATGTTGTGCCTGTGCTTTTACAGATTTCCTCGCATCTTCATGCAGAGGAAAGCAAAGTGTTTGATTTCTTTGTGTATTTCACAATTGTGGTCTTCTCCCCATAAAAAAAAAAAAAGGATTTCTACCCACACACCCAAGTGGGTCAGCTAGTTAAAAAATAAAGCAGACTTACCAGTATAAAGACATATCAGTTAGTGTATTTTAGCGAGAGCAGTTTGGTTTGACAAAGCGTTTTTTGTAAGAACTTTTTATTGTTATGCACATTCTTCGAACTACATTGTTGATATGTCTCTTGGATGAAAAAAGCAACAACAACTGCACATTACAATGACTTTTTTTAAACCTAAAGTAGAAGTGTGTAACAATATTCAAATTCCATGGCGATTAGGAAAATATGAAAAAGAGAAAAAAAAGTACAGGCAGATAAACATACTACTTTTGAATTATGATGAATCTATGCATAGATATACATTAAAAACACATACTTATGTACAAACTGTACTGTGTATTTCTATACAAACAAATTTACAATTTTTTTTTAAAATATTGATTTTGGAAAATTAAAAATATAAATAAGTACAAGTATGATAAATATCAAATAAAATGTTTTTAAAAATTCAAAATAATCTATCAATAATTTTATTTTAATATTTATATGTTTTAATAGATAATTCATGATTTGATAGTTTCTCATTTTTCACATTATTTTTTATTTCATTAATATTATCTTTCTCTGATTTCTAAATTTTTCAATAAAATTAATATTTATAGAATATTTTTGTAGTTATGTTAATGCAGGATATAACTTTTCTTATTTATTTTTATTTTTTCAGAAAAATTAGAAGTTCCTATGCACAAGCTGTCCCATTTTTATGGCATAGGTGGCTGCAATATTAAAAAGATAAGATCTGAAACAGGTATGTTAAACTAGGTTGCATGTTTCTATTATGGTTTTGTCTGAAATGCAATTTTAATGAAATGTTTTATTATTTCTCTATCCTCTGTGCTTTTTCTGTTTTTTTTTTTTTTTTTTTTTTTTTTTTAAGTATCTTCACTGTTTTCATTCTTGTGTACAATACAATTGTGATTTATCCAGAACTCTTTAATTATTGTTTTAATTAGTAACCACATTTTGAAGTTGTTTTCCTAGCTTCCTGGCAGTTTCAATTTTGCAAAATCTCTTTTGCCAAATAATAATTTTAATCGAATTTAATTGTGTTGTAGGTGTACAGCTTACAACAATTGAGAATGGTGTTTTCTCTATCTTTGCTCCCAATGCCACGGCAATGGCTGAAGCAAAAGAGATGATTGATAAATTATTAACAGAGGAGGCAAGTATAAATTATTATGATTAGTTGTAATTTTAGTAATGTATTATAGAATCTTAATAACTCAATAGAGGAGCCAGCTGCAAATTATTAATAATTGCTAATTTTGGTAATGTATAATGTATTGTTTATTTGTAAGTGTAGATACAATACATTTTACTTAATACAGTGCAAAGTCCAAAATCTAGTATCTTCTGCTCCCCAGGATTCTGAATTTTGGATTTATCAGAATTTCTTATTTGCAATTTATTTGTCCAAAAAAAAAGCCCCAATCTACCCTCCTTCAGGAACTTATATGCAATACTATAAAAATATAATACTAAAGCAGATATTTTAATGGAAGAATATATATATATACATAATCTTTTTTTTTTTTTTTTTTTAATGTAAAAAACAAGAATTTTTTCACGAATGTAAAAAAAATGCTATAGAATGAGAAAAATCGCTAAAGATCCCAATGAAATTCTCATTGAAAATTGCTTAAAAAAAAATCAAAAATCACACAGGACAAAATATACTATTAGGCTAAAAGTTTCAAATCTAATTCCTTTTAAGAATTAAACAAAAAATCATTGCAAAATGCAAAAAAAATCTAAAACTTGCATAAAAAAATTTGCAAAAAATTCAAAAGTCGCTGTGTGATTTCCAAATAAACTTTATTGAAAAAGGACACAATTTACTACAGAAAAGATAGAAACTGGATTTCATTTACTAATGTGGAAAAATTGCCACAAAACATGAGAGAATGTTACAAATTGTATAAATATTAAATTTTAAAAAATCATAAAAGTCTGCATTTTAGAGAATTCCAAATTTTAGACGTCTGGACTTGAAATTTTGTACTGTATATGGATTTATATATATATATATATATTATAACGATATTTGGGGATCGTAATGAATATAAAAGAAAAAAATTAAGATGAATCGCCAGCGACTTGCACCGGAGCGATTCCGAGTACCTAAAAATTTTGAGGAAACATATATTCAATACTTTCCCCAAACATCATTATAGGCGCGAACGATAGTGGTAGTACAATGCGAAGCCATAAAAGTTAAAGTTTAATAATAAATTATAAGTTTGATAATATATCTTATATATGAAATTGATAAATAATATTATAAATAAAAAGAAAAGACAAAACTCACCCAAATGAAGCTAAACAGATATTTATTCACAGAATAGTGCACCACAATAAATAAAACACTTAATAACTTCAAACGTAATATCATTATCACAACATTATTGATTGTGCTCCCTTTTAACAATATTATTGAATTATGAAAATACAAGATTGTAAAATTTATACTACATTCCTAGTTGTCAACATCAAGAGAAATCTCTATTATTCATTATTACAACATTTTATTCTATTATATCTACTCTATACAAAGTAATTAACTCTCCATGTATGTAATAAAGTCATAAGAATCAATGGTCCGATTCAGATTAGAGTATGGTATATTATTATGGAGATCGAAGTAAGTTCATCTTATCAAATCAGGATATTTAAAGTTAAGCGTTATTATTGAAGTAAGTTCATCTTAACAGATTGAGATATTCAAAGTTAAGAGTTATTATCGAAGTAAGTTCATCTTAGCAGATCGGGATATTCGAAGTTAAGAGTTATTATTTATGTTTAGGAAGATATGGCTGTAGTACATCATCAGTGAACTAAAGAAACGCTCCATCAGTAAGGTGAAGAAAACCATACACTAAATACGAAATGCATCTCGAATACAGAAGGATGAAGAATTAATCCAATAATCTTACTATTGACGGTATGTGAACATCTTGACAGGAAAATGAAAATTAATGAAGAAGGAATACTGATTCATCACTAAAAACGGACATCTTGAGATGAAAGCCAAAATGTAGTTCACAGAGGAAGTAGTATCAAACTTCTATGACTCTAGGAAGTAATTATTACAATGACAAATCCGGTATATTTTAGATTACATTATTATTAAATTATTTATTTTATTAAAAATTATAAGATATTATTTATAATGAATTATTAGTGCACTCTATTGTTATTCATCATTCCTAACTCTCGCCAACAATGACTCAAGCCCGGATAACAAGATTTTCTGCACATGCTACGTCTTGAAGATTTTTTTAGAAGACTGAAAGAGTCTTTAGAGTTTACCACTCAGGTAAAACTTTCCGGCGGTTACGGAATAACCAATGAGAAAATAGGAACCGGATGAATGTTACTGAACAAGCCCCAACAGACCGTAGTCAAAGTTACAGCTAGAACTCTCAGTGACACGTCTACCCCTAGCAACAGCATTTAAATAGTATTTCGAACATTCGATCGCGACCTTGGAGTGCTACCAAAACGACCTTGCGCAAAATACGCGGGAAAAAAGGGTTCTTGTTTACATGAAGACATCTGAAAATCTGTCAATGGACTCTCGTAGTGAAAATGTACCATCTTCAAAATAAAATAAAAGAAAGTCATTAAAAATCGATAACTGCCAAACTTATGGATGAAAATAAATGAAATTTTAGTAATTGAAATAAAATAAAAAGTTCTTTCCAATAGATATGTTTTGCAAGTAAAAATATTTAATTTAAGGAATTTTGAAAAAGTAATAATTGTACTTAGAAATTTTGAAACGATATATGAAAGTTTCGAGATTCAGAAAGATTTTGCATTGATCAAAATTAGCGAATCTGAACTTTCCGAAAGGAATAAAATTAGCGATTGACCATTTTTAATACTTATTATTGAAAAGGAAATACGCTATATTTTAGAATAATTATTAATTTTATGCTGTCTGTTATTTAAGAAAAATGGATATTATTTAAAAGTTAGAAAAAGTAAGTGAGAAATATTTTTATTTTAGATAATTTGAAATGAAGTTTAATTAATATTGCAAAGTGAATAAATTGTAAATTAAATTTGAAATGAATATCCTAAAACATATGTAATGGAAAGATTCTTAATTAAATTATACTCTCACCAAAAGTAAACAATTTAAAAAGAATGTTTGATTTAAAATGAAATAATGAAATTTAGCTTAATGAATTTAATGAGTTTAATTTAAATGGATGAATAAATTAAAGTTAAATATTAAAATGCTGAATAAAATTTAGAATGAAATTTTAAATCATAACATATATTATGCAAATTATATTTGTTAATTGCATGTTTGAATATGTTTTGATTCATAGTTTGCTAACTAAATCATTGTAAATTAAAAGTGTAATTATTGTTAAAAGTGATAAAAAAACAGAACACAAAAGGTTTAAAAATACCTTTTAATATAGATGACGTATGTTTCCTTCACTCAAACGGTGGCATCTTCAGATCAAAGTGATAAATAAAATATTCTCCCAAAGAAAAAAATATATATATATGTATATATCAAATATATTATTAAAAATATATTATTATTTTTTTTTTTTCAAAAAACTTTGCAAGATTATTTTATTTATCATTTTGATCTGAAGATGTCACCGTTTGAGCGAAGTAAATATATGTCATCTATATTAAAAGGTATTTTTAAACCTTTGTGTTAAGTTTTTTATCACTTTTAACAATAATTACACGTTAATTTAAAATTAGCAAGTGATTTTATTATATTATTTGTAAATCATTGTAATTGAATTTTTTGTATATTTTTAAAGCAAAATATAATACTTAAGTTATTAATAAACAATTTACCGTTTGCATTTTTGGTTGAAAAAAAAATTTTGCTTTTAGTGTAAATTGACTTTAAACTATGAAATCTTTATACAGTTTGGATTGCTTTATAACTTAACTATTTGTGTGCGTGTGAGGAGGGGGGGGGGGTTGTGTATGATAAGCATCATGCTAAAATAAAGAGGATGGTAGTAATGATAGTATGTAAGTGAATGTAGATTATTAATTCTAGCAGTATAGTGATTTATAATGAATTATCAGTTGTTCAGATATCTATACAGTATATTAATAATCTTGGATGCATTAATAAAATGTTCTGTGGCGCATGTTATTCCTTTGTATTTTTGCATAAAATAACTCTAAACTTACTAAAATGGATTAAATTTTCTTTTTTTGCATCACCCCTTGTTGTAAAGAGAGCCGTGTTAAAGCTGCAATGCAAACCATTAATGGGAAAACAGTTAAAACAACTTGGATGGAATTTATTTGAGCAGAATAATGAGCTACGCTCACATTGAGCATTTGTGATTTAACTTTAAGTAAATTTACTATTTTTCAACACAATCATATTGATTGGCAAAAAAAGATGTTACCCAGGTAGCTCAATGTTAGAGCATTGGTAATTTAAGCCAGATGTTTTGGGTACAAATCCTGGTCTGGACACTTTTTCACTGAGTTGGAAAAATTATAATGAAATATCATTTGTTTGGATATCCACACAGTATATTAATAATGAATGCATTAATAAGACCTTTTGTGGCATGGCACATGCTATTCCTTTGTGTTTTTACATAAAATAACTTTTTAAACTAATAATGAGACCCATAGAGACAACTAACTTGTAGGATTTTTTTGCAAATCAGAAATCAGTATGATTGTGTTGAAAAATATTGAAGTGTAATTATGTATCCATCATTAATTGTAATTCCTTCACCTGTTATTTTATTCTGTTGAGCTGCCTGAACCTTTTAACACCTTAGCTGCCATGTTCGGGCCCTAATAGTTAAACCCTGACTTTGCTGGTTATTGAAAAAATTGAGAGTCGATTAAATAGAAAGAGATGAGTTTCACCCCCATTGTTGCTGATTGTTCTGTATAATGATGAAATGTTGACTTATATTTACATTTTTTAGTGGTTAAAATGATTTTATTCAGATGAGCCTTCTTTTTTTTTCCCTCTTTAGTTTCTTATTTCAAGAGAATGATATTGTTCCTTCTGAAGATTACTTAGCACTAATATTTACAGGGATCTGTTTAGGAAAAAATTGGGTCCTTTAAAGGACCCTTCACAAAATTTTTCATTTCAAAAAAGGACCCTTCACAAAATTATTTTCCCTAAAACAGGACCCTTCACAAAATTCTTTGTCTTAAAAATAGGTTTTTCACAAAATTTTTCCATCTTTAAACCAAACATTTCACAAATTAATCATTTAAAAGTGAAATCTGACCTGTCACTTTTACTTATATAAAGAAAATATATGTATTTTATATCCATATATCTTCTTAAAAATGCATAAACAAGAACCTGTATATAACGACCATTTCAAATTGACAAAATTACACTGCTCAAAACAATTAAAGGATATTTGAAGTTTTATATAAAATAAAGATATAAACGAAATTTTTTTGCCGAAAATAGAAGAAGAGAATCACAAATGCAAATTTTTCTGGTTTTCAAACTGTGGAGTATGCAAATTTTGAGTTCGACGTCAAAAACGTCGCTTCAGCGGCAGCGAATGAAATTTGACTTTCAACTGGATAAAAGAGAATGAAGACAAGGATGATCGGCATTCAGTGATTGCTTTGTTTCGATGAGTACGATGTCTCAGCGAAGTCATTTGACAGATTCAGAAGCTTGGAGAATTGTTGGTAGGTTAGAAGGGGGCCAAAGTCAAGCCGAAGTAGCGCAAGCCATTGGAGTGTCACAAAGTGTCATTTCCAGGATCTGGAACCATTTTTTGGAGAGTGGATGTGCAGGCCGAAGACCAGGCAAGGTCGTAGACGGGCAACAACGCCAATGAAGATCGGTATTTAGCGTTAACAGCTCGGAGACACCGAAACATGAACGCTACTCTTCTCCAACAACACCTTCGCTCGGCTACAGGCACCACGATTTCAACTCAGACTGTCCGAAACCGGCTCCATGCTGTAGGTCTGTATGCTCGCCGACCGATGGTATGTGTTAGATTAACATCAAGGCATCGTCGCGACCGCAGGGAGTGGGCAACCGAGCATGTCAACTGGAGGAGAAATGAATGGAGCAATATTCTGTTTTCTGACGAGTCCCGTTTTTCTGTGCATCCGGATAATAGGCGTATTTTCATCTGGAGAGACCGTGGCAGTAGGAATAATCCTGCGTTTGTGCACGAAAGTGTCAGATTTGGCGGTGGAGGAGTGTTGGTGTATGGTGGCATCTCCATTGACGGGCGCACTGACCTCTACATCATTCGAGATGGAACTCTGACTGGTCGCCGATATAGGGATGAGATCCTCAGACCTATTGTAGTCCCTTACGCTGCAGCAATCGGAGATAACTTCATTTTAATGGACGATAACTGCAGGCCACATCGTGCAAACCTGGTGGAGGATTTCCTTTTCGAGGAAGGAATCGTTCGAATGGAATGGCCAGCGTGTTCTCCAGACATGAATCCAATCGAGCACATTTGGGACGCTCTAGGAAGACGAGTTTCTGGCCGCCAACAACCCCCACAAACTCTCCAAGAACTGGGAAGAGCTCTTCTGGAAGAGTGGGGCAGAATACCCCAACTCGTCATTAATAGCCTCATTGAGTCCATGCCTCAAAGGTGTTCAATGTTGCTGGCCGCCCGTGGAAACCATACCCCCTACTGAAAATGATTTTCTTTGAAGAAAACACCTTTTCTTATTCTTTTTTTCTCATATGCACAAATTGTGTTTTTTTCCTTTTGTACACAAATGCGCAATAAAATGCATTTTTTTCTGCCAAACATGTGTAATTTATTCTCATATAACCTACTATGTCTGTCGACCATGTATCAATCAGCTAAAAAGTTTCCCAGATACAAAATCCACCTAAAACTGCAATATCCTTTAATTGTTTTGAGCAGTGTATGATTAGGTTTTTCACAAATATAAAAAGCTGTTCACAATTTCACAAAAAACAGGACCCTGTGAAAAAATTCTAGACAGACCCCTGATTTAGTTTTTACTTACATTTGAATTTAAAATGAATTTTAAAAAATAAATAAATAAAACCTTCTAACTTAACCCTCTGACTGTCCAGCGAAAGGGCAAATTTGTAATGTTGTTTTCTCTGTATTTTATTTTTGATGCTAAAATAAGACAATTATTCCAACATTATGTAAAAAACTTAATTATATATATGAATGTAATCCTTGAGAATGTTAATCATTATTACTAAAACTGTGTTATATCTGTAAAATCAAATTAATTTAAATAATACTTGTATTGCAATGAAACTTGGAGTTTGGTGAACGTATCAATGCAGGTGTGTCAGTGAGAGGGCTAATAAGAAATAGATGCATTTTTAATTGGGTCAGATGATAGTGATTTAGAAAGTGAAATTAATGGATGGTCAAAGAATAAAGAAGAAATTGATATATATTTTTTTTTTCTCATAAAAATCCCCGTCCCCTCCTCAACCTACGTCAAATTCCTGGAGAAAATAACTGAATTCAAAACTGGTCACCAATCATTAACTTAAACAACTTAACTGACACAAGCACATTTAAATTTAAGGCAATTCTCAAAAAAAAAAAATAATAATAATAATAAACCTGATTAAAAATGTGAAATGTTCCAATATATTTATGTACTCGTTTTTAAACATAAAAACATGGTATTTGCAGGCATGATTGTTAAAGTGATTTGTAATGGAAAAGATTTTTTTTCAGTTATCGATAAATTAATTATATCTTGAGTTATGAGCAATTATTTGTCTCATGGCGGCAGTTTAATTTTTCTTTCCAGCACTGTCGCATCGAGAAATGCAGTTCAAAACGGCAGCTTTGATAGCATTTTCTGAAAAATCTTCTGCCTTTTCAAAAAAAAGAAAAGGAGTAGAAAACTGTTTCCTTTATACTGTTTTATTTTATATTGATAAATAAAATCATTATTGTAACTGAAAAATTGTAATATTTTAATAATTATTATTACTTATGATTGTTTTTTTTTTCCCTTAGGGGACCAAAAAAAAAACTTTGTTTGTGTGCTTAAATTAAGAATCTACAGATGATATTTTTGTGCGTAACTTCTCATTTTTATAAGAGGCTTTTGTACTTTCATAGAGATTGGATAGAGATTGGAAAGGTCTCTTTATAAATTACAATAATTGTAACAAAGGCTTCTTACAAAAAGAAAGTATAAAAGCCTCTTATAAAAATTAAGAGTCTTTTGTACTTTCCCTTTGTAAGAAGCTTTTGTTGCAATTATTGTAATTTATAAAGAGACCTTTCCAATCTCTATATAAGAGTAAGAATGCAGCATCAACTTCAACACTACTTCCCAGCGGTGGAAAATAAATGTAAAAAAATGTAAAATATTTCTGTGGAGTTAACAGTTGAAAAAAGTAAAAGAGATTTTTTTTTTTCAAACTGATCGGTATCCTCAGTTGTTTCTGAAAACAAAGATCATGATTATCTGAAGAGTGGAGAGTATACATACATCAAAATGATATTTCAACTCTCTCTCTCTCATTTACGAGTGTAAGAAAACTCAAATGCGGGAAATGGATGTCTAGAAATTCTCCCTTCCAAGGATTATGTTTTCAGGCTAGTGAAATTGTCTGCCTTTAAAGAGTTAAATGGCACATTAGTTGGTATTGCCAAAAGGTTGTCTGTGTGAACTGTGTCGGCTGGGATGTCACCCAAGTAGCTCAATGTTATTGCATTGGTAGTTTAAATAAATAAACAGCAGAGGTTCTAGATTTGATTCCTGACCTGGATACTTTTACTGATGTGGAAAAATTACAACTTGTACTTGTATTTATGGTAACTATTCAGAAGTAATAAATTTGCTTAATCAATTTGTAATCACAATCATTTGTCAATGCATATTGAGTTTATTTTGCATGTTTTTGACACAGAGCAGTCTGTATGTTTATGTACTGATGCATATGTAAAATAAAAATGGGAGTAATTATATGATAGAGTGAAGTTTTCCATCTAATGTGTAGTCTGTGTTATGTTTTTTTAGTTACAGTTCTGTTAGCCTTAATTTTTCTGACACTGTACGGCAATAACCATTGCCACTTATACTCGGGCTGTTACATATTTGTGAAATCATATCTTATTTTAGTTTATAAATAAAATATCATGAATTGAAATCTTTCGCATCATTTTGAAAAACATGGAGTTTTTGATTTTCAAAAAACAAATGCATATCCAAAAACTAATGCACAATTGTAGTCAGTGATGGCTTATTTTTATTAAAATAATTCAGTGATATCTTAACTATTATAGACATATTACTGAAGTACTTTCCTAATTGTGATTTAAAGTATTTTGAAAAATGCCCCCCTCTCCATAATAAAAAAATTTAATTTTAATATTGGGTCATAAGGAAAGTTCTGCTGAGATTATGTTGGAATGATTGAATGTTACCAGAATTTACAAACAAATTTACTTCAAAATTAGTAGCAGCAGTTTCTTCACATACATTTAAAAACAAAGTTTTATTCCAAAATTCCACTGGGAATGTGGCATTTATGGATTCAAATATCAAAAAATTGCAGAACTTTCTGCATGACTTAATATTATAAATTTAATTTATATGTTTTAATATTTTGTTGTAATATAAATTTTTAACCTTCTAGAAAGCTCTCGAATTAGAAGTTGGTGCCATGTATCCTGCCAAGATAGTTGAAATAAGGTAAAATAAAAAAAATCTTTTGATTTCTATGATTTTGAACTATTTTTTACTTGAAATTGATTTTTTTTCTGTCTCTTTCAGAGAAAATGGTGTTATGGTTACTCTTTATCCTAGTATGAAGCCTGCTTTATTACACAACAAGCAACTTGATAAGCAAAAAGTAAGAATTATTTTTATTACTTACTATTGATTTAAAATTAATAACATTAATCTATTATTCAAAGTTTAATTAATTTTCTTAATTCCCATATATTTTCTCTACACATGGGATGCCATTAGATTTTTGTAATTCCAGGTCCCGAGGATCCAGAAATTCCAAAACCTGAGTCTTTCTCTCTCTCTCTCTCTCTCTCTCTCTCTCTCTTTGTAATACAAAATTGAGGGTCTTCTGTTTAATAGTAACATATTAATACATGATATGTTTACTTATTCTTATGATTAGTTTCCAAAAGTTTCATTCTTAAAACACCATTTGACTTATTGCAATTTGTTTAATATATCCCTTCTTCAAAATGTTTTGGATAATTAATGCATTGTAGAACATCCATGACATGACTGTGCATACTTAAAATACCATAATAGTAGAGACCAAAGTAGAGGTATTGCAATTATCTCTTAAATCAAAGATGATAGAAACATACTTCCAATCACAAAAGGTATGCAATTCAAATATACTATATAGCTTTCAGATATAGCATTTATTTTGCAAAGGACTGTATAGATGTTAAAAAAAATACAATATTTATTTTTTATACAGTCTCTAAGTCTTATAAATCTTATTTAGAAATATTTATTTTATGCTCCGATGACAAGTAAAACAATAAAAATTCCTTTCTTCTATGACTAAAACTCAGTTATAATAGTTTGAATTTTATGAAATTTTAGAGCTATCTGGCACTAAAAAAAATCTTGTTCACAGATGCTTCACACAACATCTCTGGATTGGAAATAAATAAAAAGTTCCAACATAGTTAAAAAATGCTTATGGCTTTGGTTCATATGTCTGATCATTTGGTCGTGCTGCTCTAACTTTTATAAATATACTTGGATTTCCATGAAATTAATGTGTATTATTCAAATTTGCATGTTCCCTATTTAAAATAGAGTGTGTAGTATTTATAGTTTGCTTACAGGGACACTAAAAAAGAAATTGAATACATTATGACCTATGGCTGATAACTGATTGAAATACATTTAATGATAATGCACTGCTTCATGTGTTATGAAATTTATATGTATTGCTGATATGCATTACAATCTTTTTCATTTAGAAAATGGTATTTGTAACATTTATTATTCGTTTTCAGAGACAAACAATTGAATTTCAACACATTATTGTCAATTGGCAGCAATTGATTAAATATTTTTTTGAGGTGCATAGTAACATCTTCCTTGTAGAAAATGGTGCATGTGATATTTTAATATTTATTCTTGAAGGTTGTACAAAATAATTCTGACGCATTATTGTCTATGGGTGATGTTTGCTGAAGGTGTGCATTAAAGTTGTGTTATGCATCTTCATGCTTGATTAAATTTTAGCGTATTATGAGTTTTTATAAATACCATAGATTATAGATGGTTGCACAAAAAGCTTTGAATACATTACTGTTTATGAGTGAGAATAGTTGAAGTTGAATTTTAAACTGTGTGCTTTTCAGCTAAACTAAATTTTAATATATTATGTGGAAAATGTAATATAGTAAATTCATGTACAAGGTTGCACAAAAGAATATACCATAATTTCTGGCATATAAGACAGAGTTGAAAATTAGTGGTCATTAGTTGTCAAATGCAACTAAATTATTACATTTTACGACAACAAAATTATCCCTAGTCGTTAAATTTGATGTCTAGCTTTCTTTCACTTTAATTTTTGTTTACCGATTCATACTTTAGAATAAGTTTTTCCCCCACTGCATGCACTCAACAGCACCTGTTTTCGATAAAAGATCAGACAACAGCACATGTCTTAAGATCAATCACCTCTAAGTTGACTTCACTTTAACCAATGACTGATAAAACTGACCTTAGAGATTATGCCCCTAAAATTCTTGCACACCTTGTTCAAAAGCACGGTAATAGACCCTATTCTTCTTTTGGGTTCAAGACGAAGATTTCAGAAATGTTTTTCTAAAACACGTGACTCAACATCACAAATATATGGTCTATGGTATGAATTCCATTACATTATGTTCTATGGGGGAAAAATCGTTTGTTTTGTGGTGCAATTTATTGGTGTTATGATATTTCAAACAAGATGAATTTAATATGCGTTACTGAGGTAGACTACAACTTGCTTTCACCATAGTATACAGTTACTAGCATTTATAGTTTAATCACAGGGACATACAAACTAATTCTTTTACATTATGATCTATGGAGAAAAATTGTTTGTGGTGCATTTTGAACATGTTATGATACTTGAAACATGATGAAATTAAAAAGTATCACTAAAGTTCAATACAACGTATTTTCTATAGACTATGGAGTGCCTAGGATTTGTTTGGTTAAAGGACTGACTGATCGGTAATTGCTAGAAGGGCTCTTTCAGCTGTGGTATGCAATTGTATGTAATTTTTAGTGTATTATGTGTTGTTTACAAATTCTGTAGATCCTATACAGGGCTGCACGAAAGACTTTGAATATGGGCAGCAATTGCTGAAAAATGAATTTTTACTGAGTTATGTATTTTTAATTGCTTTTTTAGATATCTCATTGCACCATCAGAAAAAATTAAATTTCATAATACTATTCTGCTAGTGTTGGAAAGTGTTCCATAATCTATGGCAGATGCATGGTTTTTCATTCATGTTCTTTTTTTTTTAAATATTGAAATTGCTCCAGTAATTCCCAAGAAAAAGGTGCAGCAATATCTGCTATTTTACATGTGATTTCACAACTGCTAATTGTCCCTGTAAATTACTTAATTTTTTTTTAATTATTATTTTATGTCATGACTGCATTTACTTAAAATCCTTTTAATTCTTTTTCTCTTTAGGTTATCATTTTGTAATTTCTAAATTTCATTTAATCATGTTTCACATTTTTTTTTTTTTACCAGGTTCACCATCCATCAGCTTTAGGATTTGAAATAGGCCAAGAAATCCAAGTTAAATATTTTGGTAGAGATCCTGCAACTGGCAGCATGAGACTTTCTAGGAAAGTTTTGTATTAAAATTGTACCATTTTATTTGTAAATAGTATTTATAAAATATTTTTTATAATATTTTGTCTTTTGTATTTAATCTTTTACTCTTATATCTTGATGGTTCAGGTAAATAACATAACTAATGTTACTTAATGTTGCTACCCTGGAATCTCTTTTTATCTTTTTCTTTTGACGAAATAATTCAAATTTTGGGGATTATAAGTATGGAGATAATGTATTTTAATAATATGTTGTAAAATAACAAAAAAAATGTAAATTTTAGAAATCTACCGTATAAATTATAATGCAAGTGCATTTGTGTATATAGGTTGACTTTTATTATCAGAACTGCAGGGGGGAGGGGGGGGGGATTAGAGCTGGCAGAAATTGTCGGGATCCAGCTCTCTGAAAAGGACCCTGGCACAGTAATTTTTATTTTTATTTTCTCTTAAAGAAAAAAGTAGATTTCAGCTACTTTTTTAAATGTAAAATTTTTAATAAACATTTTTATTAATATCTTCTAAAGTTTTGATTCGATTTTCATGAAATTTGAAATGTCTCGACAAAATTCTACAAAGATAATTAATATATTTTAATTTTCAAACAATTTGGTTAGGAAGTTTTTGCATTGTTATATGCGGACAGACAGACAGATGGACGGACCAGACGACGACAATAGGTGCTACGTATTTATATAATGTTGAATGTACCTAAAAACAGAACTTGAGCTATATAAGATTTACATTTTATTGTTTTTACGCAGCACTAAGAAAATATTTTATTTTATTTATTAGTAAATCATCTGTAGTAGCATGATAACTTTTAGCTGCCACACAGCCCCTCAGCTTCAGAGGTCCCTGTGGCAGCTAAAGATGTCTTTTTCATAGTTAATTTTTCTTTTATGTTTTATTAATATAGTGATGTTTAAATTTTAAGCAAATGTGCATTTCATTTTAAAAATAAACTTAATTATTCAACAAATTTATTTTGTAAAACTGTATATAAGGATCCACATTTGAATTACTACCAGGACTCTGTGTATTATATTATTTAAGAATTGCACTCGAAAACTCTTAGTAAAAGCACTCTTTCTCAGCGAGAATTTGTTGTTTCAGTAAATTCGACTGCTCTTGAGATTTCCTGACAGTTGGCTTTTTCATTTAACCTTAGTTGTGACAGTCCAAATGATTCACATTCCCGCTCAACAACGCAAAACATTTTAACACATTTGCATGGTACTTGCAGGGTATTGAAGAGATTTGTAATGGAAAAGTTTTTCATTTTTTCAATTAGTGCTTTCACAAAAAGAAAATTATTTGATTACAAATTTGTAGATAAATTCGTAGGCAAATTTAAAATCAGCCTTTTGAGTGCAATGCTTAACCAAGTGGTAGGTAAAGCAGTAGTATAGAAATGTATTTGTATTCTTCTAAAAATTTCCGAACCTGTTGAAGGACCTTAACATTTCATGAAGCAAATTGTGCAGCATTTATAAACCGTTGGATTGGACAAGAGTGAAGGGACATCACCATTACATATAACATAACATGTAATAACACAAATAGGGGTACACTGTATTCTAAACTTAATTTACTAACAACCCAGATACCATATTTTGATCATGCTCTCTTGGTACCAACCATTAAATGTATTTTTTGTCCATTTTCTACATTTTTAGCCTTCTCTTCCATATAACCCAACTATCTCATAATATCCTCCAAATATTTTTAAAATTTATTGTTTGTTTGTGTGGGATGAAATTTCATAAAATAACTTTTTACTGTTCTTTATTAATCATAGATAATTTCATATTTTCAAAATTTTCCACTCGGAACAACAAATAAAAAAAAAAATCTTAAATACAATTTATTTAACATATAACGAAGTGTACGCAATCTCATATATCTTTATCTTTTATATAAATTTAAATATTAGCTTGGATCAAATGAAAGCAGAACAGTAGTCATAATTTGGTTTAAGTTTGTATGAGTAGGGAGATAACTATGTCTATAGTCTGTTCAGGGAAAGGAGATAACAGAAGTAAACAAATGCACATGCGGGATTGGCGATGCTTAAACCTGGCGCTGTGCCAGAAGCGCCAAACAGACTGTCTGACGTGTTGGAGCTTCAAATTCACAAATCGAAATAAAAAATAAAATTCGCCAACCTAGGGATTTGTGCCAAATGCGTTGCTCCTTGGCGATTTTTCTGCAACCCGTTTGTTTACTTTCGTTATCTCCTTTCCCTGAACAGACTATAGTGGTAGAGCGGGGAGTAAGAAAGACAATGCCTACTGTGAAAATGGATTTGCACTGAGAAGTTTCGCTGGGGCATGCACTATGTGTTGGGGATCGGCCTACAGTATCTTTCTGTAGGCAGCCGATTGTTAATTATCAGTGTCTGCAGAATAAATAGCATGTACTGTTTGTTATTTGTTTGTTAGTGGCAGAAGAAGTGGGGGTTTGCAAAGTGCATCGGCGAAGTAAGACGGTGTACGGAGAACATGCACTGTCATTGACTTGTTTGAAGGACTGGCTCAAACATTTCGGCAAAGTATGCAAATATGTGAATGATGATACACAACCTGGTCAAGATTGCATCGTCATCACATCGTCGGTGTCATGTAAAACTATCGAATATGAAAAAATGTATTTTTCATTACTTTTAAAAATGGGCTGATTGTCACCACTAAATTTTATTATAATTCTTCTACTAGTAAAAATACTAATAAAATTTATGTGAAGGACAAGGTTGCCAGTTTGGCTTTCTTTTTTATTCAGCGATACAGAATTCATACGTAAAATGTTGAGGAAAAAAAATTACTTTGTGTAATCACAAAATGTCTGTCTTATTAAATAAAGCAAAAATTCTTTTTGAAATTTCTGAGTGAAAAAGAAAGCCAAACTGGCAACCTTGATTAAAAATACTATTAAAATTTAGTGGTCTCAACCGGCCCATTTTAAAAAGTAATGAAAAATGCATTTTTTCACATTCGATAGTTTGGAATGGCAGCGATGACAGAGTCACATCGTCATCTTGTCGTCGCACCTTTGTTCCTTTGAAAAGGGAATTGATAGGGCGCTGTTTTTAGTTGGACATATCAAAGTCATGGATAATGTTCGAAACCGATTTCAATTTCATCCAAAAATCTTCTAGGATCAGGGTATTCACCATTTGGTGAAATTGTGAATCAAGTGCCTCTGTAACTTTTGTAGATTACATTTGAAGTATACAATGTCATTTCATTCTGTGGCTTCTGCTCCGTTTTCGTTTTATCTGTCTTAATATATCAGTTTAAAGATGAGGATCTAGAAGACGTTAGGAGTACAAATACATTTTAAAGCGTATTAAGCACATATTTTAAAAGTGTGCATACAGATGATTAAAAATAGTTTGCTGCAAAATTCACTTGCAGAAAAAAAAAATCATGCTTTGAATGAAATTTAAGGAAATTATCTCCTTTTTTTTTCTTTACCATTTACGTGCATGCTAAAGGCTTTTCTCAAATAAAAAAGAGCTACTTTCTGACACATTTCTGAATTCATTTTTATTCGGAAATGCATGAAATTGATAGGTGTTCTTATTCAGAAACTATATAATTGAATGGTGTTTTCCAATTTTTGGTAAAGGCAGAATATCATTCAGAAAATACTGTCATATTTGGTGTTTTGAACCAAATTTTCGGACGCGACAGTTTCGGAAAGAATAAAAAGCTGTCGTCACTTGAAAACAATAGCTTATAACTCGATAAATAATTTATTCACCCAAAAATGGAAAACACTATTCGATTCCAAATTGCTTCAATATTCTTCTAAGTTTATGCCTTTACATGAAAAAAATAACACAAAAAATATGTCTGAAAGGTTCACGTTGTTGAGCAAAGAATTTGAGCTGTGACATAGACAGCGACATACCAAGTTTAATCCCCAAATGTCACAATTGCATCAGAATTTCAAATTAAATTTATTTGAAAATAATTCAATGCATTCGTTCATGTATGTAATAAACCGAAAATTTTGTTACAAAATTCCAGTGCCATTGTGCATTAGGGATTAAACTTAGTATGTCACGGTATATGCATGAGTGGAGTGCAAAAGGTTAAAGTTTATTTGTATATTTAACAGGTTCTGAGAAAAATTAATTTAAAGTTTTAAAACAGCAGAGAGCGCAATAAAATAAATGTTATGCTATAGTTTGATATACTTATTGAATTTACATACAGTTTGCATAATTTTATTCTACGGCCTCGGAGTAATTTTTTAGTCAAAAGGAGTAAAATGTGATATTTTTTTGATTTAATATGCATAGGATCGCCTTAAACAAACACAGTTAAAATTTCACGATTCTGAACTCATAGTTATTTATTTTCCATGTTTCAGCTACTACACATCTGATACTTTCCTATAAAACAAGTGAAATCCGTTAAACAAATACAATCAGCTGTAATTATCTTAGGAAGATGTTTGCACAAACGAACTTTACTATATCTTGTGTAATAAACAGAGGGCATCCAAATGGACCGCTCTTGAACACGTATTTTCTTAGAAAAATTTTATTTTTAGATTTTTCTTTTAAATTTTGTAAAATTATTTTCGGAGGTAAACGTTTGCAGAAATGTTCTAGAAACATACCATGAAATTTTCTGTTAAAAAATATTGGTATTCAGTTGGCGGACCATTTGGGAGCCCTGTAAACACTGCCTAACGATAATAATTATGTAGAATAAAACCCATTAAAACGGAAACGTCAGGTACTGGTAGAATTTCCATTTTAGACCGTTTTTTGCCTGAGCAGGTAGATTTTTATGGTATTCCTTCTGTGGTATTTTACCCATGACACGTTAGCTACGGGAATAAAGGAAATAACACCAATAGTCATGAGAAATTTTTCAATTCTACTTTTCTGTTGTCGAATAACCAGTAGCGTAGCCAGGGAGGGGGTCCAAATGGTATGGATACCAATATTATTGTAAAGTGTTCTTCCCCTTGATTATCGCAGAAAATTCTCCGATTAAATAAGGCAAAGAAAAACTTTATAAAATTAGTGGTATCCAGAGCATCTGGATCCTGGTGTGGCTGTAGCCACTCGTGGGTAATGTCCATTGGAGTCATGGCAAAATTCATTTTAAAACAAGATTCCGTTATACACGGGTTTTGTTTTTACAGCTTTTACTTCTTATTTAACACAATCAATGCAATATTAAATTCTTTTCGAAACCTGTAATTGAAAGAAAATCGAGCCATAAAAGAAACAATATGTTCACTTTGGTAAAATTTTAATACTGAGTTGTTACAAAATTTTCACAAATTAAGATATTTAAATATATATATTGTGCTTTGTTGACAGAAATTTTTTCATTTCTTTCTACAGTAATTCAGCTTCATATCTAATGATAAAGTTGGTGCGATAGTGAAGTATCTTTCTCTCTCGCGAGCTCCCTTCTCGTCTCTCTCCTTCTCTTTCTTTCGCCCAATCTTTCCGATCTCCTTTCCACCACACCACCAACCACTCCTTGCCTCCTTCGCTCCCCTTTCTCCCTTTTCCTTTTCTTCCCCTGCTGCCTCTTCCTCAGTCCCATTCTCCAAACCCCCTCATTCCCCTCACCCCTTCTCATTCCCACTGTCCATCTGCCATTCATCATTCCACCTTCTTTTACCTTCCCTATACTTAAAAAACTACTAAAAAACTTAACTACTTAATAACTAAATGCTTAACTACATAAAAAAAAGAGAGAGAAAGAAAGGCGGTCAGATAAACAGCAGAAGGACAGTGGGAGTAGGAAGAGTTGAGGGGAAGGAGGGCGTGAAGACTGGGAACGGAAGAGAAGAGAACAGGGCGAGAAAGGGAAGAAGGGGAGAGAGGAGCGAAGAGGCCAGGAAGGAAGTAGGAAAGGTGATGAAAGGGAGATCGGCGAGAAAGAGTGGAAGAAGGGGAAAGAGAGAGGTGAGAGAGAAACTGGCGAGAGAGAGGGATACTTCAAATACCACTAATCCTGATAATTTTTTCATCTGTATCTGTTGAATGAATTTTCTTTATATATATTATTGATCTACTGAAGTCTTTTTCTGTTTATTAACCGGTTAAATTTTTCGAAAGTTGATTTATCAAACTGCTGCTGTGCATTACTCCGGTATAAAAAATTTCATCAAAAGTCCAGTTAACTATTTTCTGGAATATTCCTTTAGCCGTGAAAATGATGCTGCTTTTGTTTTCTTCATTATTCTTACTGGAACATTCTGCCTTTTCACCAGTATATACGTCTTCTATTTTTTCTGCCAGATCTGGGACAAATATTTCTGACTGGTGTTTAAAAGCTTTCTTCTGTTTGGATAAAAATATTTCTTCATCTGTATGTTTTCTTAAATAATCGTTTGAATCGTTTTTTTCATATGGATCAGATTTAACTATTTGAACTTTTTCTGATTTTAAACTCTTCATACCCGATGAGAAGACTTCCGATTGATATAGATCTCTATGTTCAAATGGAAATTCTGTGATTTCGTTTCTTCTTCCATGTAATTGATTTGATACCACATCCCACATAATTCTGACATCAGAATCTATTTTAGTTATTTCAGATTTCAGAGGGGTTGATGGATTCTGCTTTAAAGCCATACACTGCATCTTAATCTTGAGTTCCATCAATGAAACTAATTGGAATAAAGGAAATAATATAAAACATTTATCGAAATAAATTTATTCTTATAAATAAATGTGTGTTAACAATGACCTTGAATTTATATCCCAGTGGCTGCAATTGTGTGAGTGTAAATCACCACTTTTAAAGTTCAAAATTTCAATTTTTTTTCCTACTTTATAGCTTTAAGTATTCTTTAGACACACGAAAATAATATTTTATTTGTTACATACCGATATCGAAAATGAAAGACAATTTTGGATATGTAGAATTAGAGCACGCAAACGCGACTAAACAGTAACGATAACTTTATGGGATTTAATATATATCGGAGAAGTACTTTAAAAATCATTCACTCTGGCTCCGAATTTTCAGTCAAACTGATTGATCTCATTAAAATTTTATCGTCAGGTTACTTTTTTTTCTTTTCTATTTATCTACCTATTATTTATTATTACCGTAATTTCGCGCGTATGCGCCGCACCTTAGTTCAGTCTTTTTCAAACCGGAAATTTTATTGAAAATAAGAAGTCAAATAAGAGCTAAGCAGAAGAAAGTCACATTTTATTTAAAATAAATTCTGGTAGGAAATCGAATTGTCTGAGATTCGGCGTATACACGCGAAATTACGGTAAATATTGATATCTTTCTTTTCTGCGTAACATTGAGTAATGAAATTTTTCGTTGAAAGTTAACATTGTACATTGAACATTGTACATTTTTTTAAATGGTTACGTATTTCACTAGCTTTTGATCTAAAAAACTATTTTTTTTTTGTCTAATTGTTCTACTTTAATTGTCGATGAGTTCTCGTGTCCACCACTTGCCCCAACCTCCTTTTTGAAAACACTTACACTAATCAAGTGTCAAGCTACCATTTTTTTAAACATTAACAATGAATCAATAAATACGTAAATACTTTTTCTGTTACCGTAATATATCTGTAATAGTTTAGTTTAAATAAATTTTTATTAACGCTTCACATTTCTTACAAAATATTACTGAAATTACCTTAATTTTCAGGATGTCAAAGTGATGTTATCCCTTAACCGATCTGCTAGGCCACTTCGTCAAAAAGTGTCAAACTTACAACAATCTGATATTGTATCTTACTAAGCTACATTTAGTCATGTTTTAAACAATGAGACAAAATAGGCCTTTAATGATTGTATAATTGAAGTTCTTTAGGCCAGTACAAGCTACATTTTTTTCTTATTTTTTTGCACTTTAGTGAAACAATTTGGATGGTTATATTTTACGTAAAAATGTCATATTTGCAGAGATGCCATACTTAATCTTCCGTAATGTGTGAATTAATTTGACCCAGTTTAACAACGCTTTGAACCAGAAAAATTATTTGATGAATCTCTATTTATTTAATTTCATATTTCTGCGTGGAATATATTTAATTTAATTTTTTAAACAAGTTGTGGTGTGAAACGTATTAAACCTGGGTCAAATGAATCCACATATTACGGAAAATTAGTGAGAGCTTGAAACCTCTTGTGTTTGTGTTTATATGCATGACTTGCCTTGATTCTTTACAATAACTCAAGACTCAAGCATTTCTTTTATTTTAAACACTGACATTGATATTGAGACATGACTGATTTTACAAAGGTCCTTCAAGGCATGCAGATGGAAAATTCTGAACATTCACTTGAGTAAATCAAATTAACACAGGAACAGTGTATATATTTTACAGATCTGACTTGAAATTGAAAAAAAAATCCTATTTCTTCTTATAAGAGTAAGTTAAATCTGACGTGTTAAATAAATTGTTAATAAGGTCGGACTCAGTTAAGATGATCACGCTTAATACGCGATCCCGCTTAATACACGGATTTTTCCAGTTTGTTGAACGTCGCCCATAAAACTAATGTAAAAATATCACGATTAATACACGAACGGTTATTAGGGGAGCTCGCTCAATATGGATAAAGTTTCAGCTTAAAAAAAACCTGTGAAACTGGAATTTCGTAAGCAAATGTCTTGACATTATCTTTAATTTTAAAATATGTTAAACAGTTTTCACACATTCTATACATATTAAAATCAAATTTCTTTCAAAAATTATGTGAAATAGAATTTATCAAATCATTACTGAACCTATTTTAATTATATGTTTTCATGACAATTATAGGAATGTTTTTTTCAATATTACCGTTACTTAATTTTTTTTTATAAATACAGTGCGCTAAATGATTATGGCATCTCACAATTTTAACTGATGTAATATGATGATGAAAAAAAATTCATGTGCTATTTCCTCCATTGCAACATACAAAGTAAACACGAATTCATTGATCAATGTAGAAGTACGTAGTTATGCACTGTGAAAGATGGATTTCATATGTGAAGAAATTATGGCCTTACTCAATCGAAAGTTCATCTGTATGCGTGTCGTTTAGCAGTAACATTTTAATTTTGTTTACGACAGCAGTTTAAATAGAAAATTCACTAAATATATTTTTTAAAGTGTTAGATTAAAAACATAATTAGTATGCTATCTGTCGCACGACTTTCTGCAATCGTAAAGGGTAAAAATGATGTTTTAAAAGCACAAACGAAAATGGATCCTACAAATATTGCCCAAGCTATTGACAGAAGTTCAAAAGTCTTCCGAAATTATATTAAAGATCCATCAGGGTATGGAAAAAAGAAGCGCAGAGGAAGTCCATCTTCTGAAGCGCAAAACATCAAATAAAATTGTAACATCTAAAAAATAACGAGATGAATTAAATTTTCCTGTTATTTCTCTTCGAACACAGTAGTTTCTGAATAAATTTGGACTTATAGCTCATAGAAACTCCAGAAAAAAACCAATGCTGTATTTAATTTATAAGTTTAATCGGAAAAAATTCACTCGTAGCCATATGAGATTGATCACTGAATAGCGAAAAGTTATTTTCTCTGTTGAGAAAAAGTTTAATTTAGATGGTCCAGATGATATGCAAAGCTTTGGAAAGATAATAAATAAATAACATTTAGTGTTTTCCCGTAGACAATAAGACGGGGGTTCGATAATGATATGAAGCTCAAGAGGATGGAAAAAGAAAAGCAATATCGTATTCCTATATGAAAAAATGAACAGTTCTGATTACCTGAACATGCCAAGTAAGCAGTTGCTTTGAAAGGAACTTCAAGCGGCCAGAAGAAATTGGTTGTTTCAGCAGTAAAACTGCAAAATTTAGGTATAAAAGACGTCTAAGGATTGGTTCAAGTCTATAAAAATGAAACTGCTAGGACCTTGGACAGCCAAATGGCCTGATTTGAATATAGAAGACAATGTTTGGTATATAATGGCAAGAAAAATTAATGCAAATGGCCGATTTTTATGTCCAAGGACAATTTGAACAGCTGCTCTAGATGCATGGAGCTCAGTTGATATGAAGTGTAATGAAGACTTATATGAAAGCTTGTCACGTCGAATGGAAGCTTTCTACGATGTTAAAGGCTGGTGCACCAAATATTAAAGATTTCTTGTTTGAACAATTAATGTAAGCGACTTTAACCCATTTTCGGCCAAAGGTGCGTAAACGCACCATTTCAATAATTATATTTTTATCAACACTGTGACGTAAATTATTCACTAATTTTATTTTTTCTGCTATTTTTAAGGGTTCTGGAGACATCTATAAAATATTAGTAATTCAATTGAAGTAATAACTTTCTGTTGAGAAATTTTTAAAATACGCTGGTTTTTTACTTGAAACGGTTTTTGACAAATTCGACTTTTTGAAAATGTATAATTATTCCATTTGAGAGTAATCATATGTTTTTATAATGGAGTAAAGTTGCAAGTTCTGTAAATAAAATAAAAATAAAACAAATGTCATAAGAAAACTTTTAAATTACTAAAAAACTTTTAAATAACTAAATTTTTTTTATTTAAATTTAATAATAAATTATTAATGATAAATTAATAATGGTAACGTCAAATTAAGTAAAATATTATTTTTCATGCACGAAACTTTTTTGGTGTCTTAATGAATGTAATTTAAGCAAATTGCAATGCAAATAATACCACATTTTATAAAATTTCTATGCTTGGCCTAAAATGGGTTAAGCTGAAAGAGGCTATAATTATTTCGACATTTATGTATAATTTAAACATGTACAAATCCTGTAGAGTCATA
Source organism: Maratus michaelseni (assembly GCA_963931845.1). Taxonomy (NCBI): domain Eukaryota; kingdom Metazoa; phylum Arthropoda; class Arachnida; order Araneae; family Salticidae; genus Maratus; species Maratus michaelseni. Next base: position 306,399,757 of record OZ007595.1, read on the forward strand.
ATTATTTCGCGCACTGTACTTATATAAGTTATTTCAGATCATATTTATCACTTTTCACTTTTGTATATGTAGAAATTGAATAAAAATTAAAAATAAATTACCTTTGTTCTGCCATATGTTCTCCTCAATCAACTTCTTGGTTATATCCTTGCAGAATGCCAGCTCGAATAGCAACATGAAAAACTCGCTGATATTTGGCCTTTCATCAGGATAAAACTTCATTGTATGCTTGATAAGGAGTAGGGATTTTTCCAGATTTTCAGCATTTGCAGCTTTAGGGTATATTTTTTTAACTATTTTTTGAAACTTTGGTGCCTACAGTGAGAAGAAGAAAATGGTATACTATCATTTAACAATATGCTTTACTTGAAAATATGTTATAAATTTTTATGTAACTGGAGGTAAAAATAAATCTTGATGGTGAAGAACATAAATTAATTAATATGTAATTAACTGTTTTTTAAAATTATATACAACAAGGACGATATTCCTAGGAAAACAAGGACGATATTCCTAGAAAATCATGTTATTTAGTATAAGTAATTAATTGTACATTCGACTAATCTCTCTCTCTCTGGTATACACAGTGCGTGTCAAAAATTTCAGCACACGAACAAATTTAAAATAAAACTTAAACTATTTTCTTTATTTCAATATCTTACTTATGTGTGTTCATTATTGCACACTTAAAACCATTTTCAATAAAAGTTTGTTTTAAATTTTACTGAAAATTAAGGATTTAAAAAAGGAACAACAAAAAACCTTGTCAAAAGTTTAAGCACAAAATTGCCTTTTCGCAAACTTTACCAGATTGATGTTTTTGCGTTAATACAAAATGGCAAAGCCGAAGGAATTCTCATATGAGGGGGAATTTAAAAACTGAAGTATGAGATAAAAAACATAAATCCATTTATCAAATTGCAGCTGCATTAAAAAGATCGAAACGGGTAGTTTATTAAATTTTGGTTCCTGGTGAAGATTTCAAACGAAAATCTAGTTCAAGAGGGCCACGAGTGACCAATTTTCTCGAAGAACAGCGCATTAGAAATTTTGCTTCAACTGGAAACTATTCTATTTCTCAAATTAAAAACAGAGGTAAAATATAAATATAAAAAAAACTATTCATACACGAGTTTTATAATCGGGGTATATAGTAAACCGTTACTTGGTTCGATTACAATACTTTAATAAATACCATAAAGAAGTTTGATTATAGTGGGCTAAACAGCACGTGTTATTTAGTGATAATTGAGTGAATATCATATTCGTCGATGAAAAAAATGCATTTATAAAGATCTAATGAGGTTACATACTAAAGGTATGATTTAAAGAGCCAAGGTGTATATTTTAGTAGAATGATGGTGGTGGTGCTGTGAAGGCATAGGGGGAGGTCATTTTTTTTTAATGGTGAGACGTCTCTAGCATTCATCAGTGGTCGTAAAAGCTCTGATACTATCAAGAAATACATGCAAAATATTTATCGAAATTTTAGATGGTGAAAATCTGATTTTTAGACATCATAACCTTGAAAACGTATAGGGTAATTTTACACGCTCAGTTTATCAAAATGGTAAGCAGTATTGTTCAGTTAGACATGAAATCTACCTTTGATATAGCTTGGTTTGTAATGCAATCAAATCGGAAACACGGCTGAACCTAGTTTTATCGATGGAACACCGTGTATTTCAGCTGATTAAACATAATGGAGCATTAATCAAGAATAAAGTGTTATTATCTTTCTACAAGAAATAAATAAATACTATCATAGTATTTATAGCTGCTAACTTTTACGCTTTTATCCTACCACTAAAATTTTATAGTAATTTAAACTTATTAAACCGCCGATATGATGCAATTCAATAAGGCAAAAATTTCTATAAATTTTTAGTGGTAGCAAAAAAGCTTAAAAGTTGGCAGCTATGTAACCATGCTTAAACTTTTTACGCTAATTTTTGTTCTTTTGTAAAATTCTATTCTATCAGATAAAATTTAAAGCATAATTGTATTAAACATATTTTTAACACTAGAATTACCATGAGCCGTCATTTTGCCGATTATCAAATGAATATATTCCAATTCGAACCAGAAATTTCTTTTTAAAATAAATTAAATATAAAACTCACAGAAATACGTTAAATGAATAAGTTAAGTAGTTCTAAATAAAATTTCTGGTATCAGGTAGTTTTTAAAAACTTTCCGGTAGTTCTGGTGTTAACACATATGTTAAATTCGACCTTCCAAAACTATTTATGAAAAGAAATGTTTGTGTTATTGAAACGTAATTTGTAGCACATATGAACATGGATTTAAATTAGAGTGAATAATTAAAATTTATTTAAAAAATTTTTCTTATGCTTAAACCTTTGTTATACACTGTATACACACATACATACATACATACATAGTAATAAAATTATAGCAGTCTTATTACTTATAAATATGACGAATATTCGTAATAAAGCCGGAATTATTCTTTCAAGCTTTATTAAGCTTTTAAAACAAATAGCTCATACAGCAAAACTGTCATCTAAGTAGATATTAACTTTTCCAAGTCTGGCTTATGTCCCAAGTCTGAACTAATGACTGCATAGCAGAAAACTGATGATGATATTAAAATGGTACCAATATAATTCGTGGATCGAAATCTAAATAAAATATGTGGAATTTTCGAGAACGACGGATAAATGTATGTCCATAATTTCGAATAAAATAATTCAGAAAAAGTAAAGAATGGCGTAAAAAAATTAAAAATTGCAAGACACAGAATATTTTTAAGAAAAAGGAATAATCAGTAAGAAATTAAAGTGAATAATTAAAATATTTGATACACTAAAATAATATTAAATGTTTATATCACACACACACATACACATTAAATATATAGTTTAATTGATGAAAATTTTTCAAATTCAGCCACTGATTTATTTCAGAAATTTATTTTATTATAATTTTTTTAATATTGTTTCCTTTTTTTTTTGTAGAATAACTTATAAATAAAAAAAGTAAACTTACTTGCAGTAATTTATGTAGTACGCCATATTGTTCTGGCCATGATGTAATTTGATTTGACTTTTTTGATATGTAATTATTCGTCAGGACTTCGACGGTCGTCATCGCAAGACACCATATATCAATCTTCTTTCCATCATTTGGAGGAGAATTGGTAGCGAAAGTTTCTGGTGGCCTGTAGTAAGGTTTAGATCCACATTCAAAACTAATTAAATAAAATAGACGTCAGTATACAGTTCATTGTCTTATTATTTTGTTTAACCCTCTGACCGCTTTTTGTTTTCAAAATCATTTAGACCAATATTTAATCGACCAGTATCTCCTACTATTAAATATTTCAAATCAGTATGTATTTGAAATATGTAGTAAATTTATCATTTCCATTTTCACCCTTCGGTTGTGGAATAAAAAAAAAATTGCTCCAAAAACTGTGTATTATATCATTTTTTTCTAAAAATGAATGCCCACGAAAATCGCAAGATCGGTCAGAGGGTTAAAATAATAGAAGTGATTTTTAAATGCATCAGCAACATGTTACAGCTGTTCAGAAACTTTATTGGCACGTGACACATCTTAAGGTTTAAAATATTTCCACCAATCATTAATATTAGAGAATATTGTACTTTTTCTATCTTGTGGAAAAAAGTTCACTTTCCCATAAAGCATACATACGATAACAGTAATAAGTGATATTAAAGTGAGTGTGGTATAATAAGACTTTTTTTTTTTTTTTACTGCGTATACGAAAACACCTTTATTAAACAATCTTCTCTCTCTCTCTATATATATATATATCTTATGTGGCGCGAAAAAAGGCTGAATTTGTAGCTTGCCGTTTGACAACAACCATAGTAACATATAAATAGTTGACCTTATTACATTTCACCCATCAGAAGCGAGATTTCAGCGATGAAACTTGCATCATATTTAAAAGAAAAATTTCAATGTTTTTTATAAAATGTAAATATATTAAAATGATTGCGTTCTAATCGCGGAAGAGCAGAATGTAGATAATTATTAAGAAATAACATTAAGCAATCTGTTTAAATAAAATAACAGTAAGTAATCTATTCATAGTAAGTAATATATTAAAATAAATATTTATTTTTTCAGTTAATTATTTTATAGTTGTAAATATTATAACGTTAAAGTGAGTTATGCTCATTGGTAGCCCCATCTAAATGCATTTTTAATTGTGTTTTTAACAAAGTTTTCAATTAGTTTTGTTTATATTAAAAAAGTTTGTAGATTTCATATATGAAAATGATTTATGATAGATAGTACTATTCTGGCACGTGTTGCTGCAAAAAGTGATGGCCTGTCCCACTGTGAAATGCATCACATTGCTCTCACAACTTTCGCTAAGAATGGTTTCTGTAAAACTCGAAATTTAAAAAATTGAAATGATCATTGATTGATTTTAATGATTCTAAATTATGATTTATTTAGAATTATTAGGGATAGAAATTTGATATTCGACACAGGGGTTAGTTTTAAGTTGCAAATACTCGCACAGAATAGTTTTTCTTTTTAATCTATATTTAAAATGGGGAAATGAATAGAAAATGTTCTAAAATCCAAACTACTTTTGACCCACTGAACCGAATCTGAAATTTCTTTCAGTATAACATGGCACTCAGGAACAACAACAAAAAAATGTGTTAAATTATAATTTATTTGGAGTTGATAGGACGGTTGTTAGACGCTTTAAATTTGACATGGCTTTAATTTTAAGATTTTTGATAGTCATAGAAATATTGTTATAAATAAGAAGAGGGATTTTCATCACGCATTGGGTGGATTTGTAATTAACACGAAAGATTTCTGTTTACTTGGAATTTTTAAATGAATTTATGCTTTCGAACAGAAAAACCATGCAGTATGCGATATATATATACCCGAAAAATTAATAAGAAACCTATTAAATTCTTTCCCACTTTCGTACAGTGAAGCAAATTGAAACGCATTTAACACAAGAGCATTTTTTTTAACAAAGATAACATTTTTCTCGAACACTAATCATATGATATTCAAAACTGTTTGGAATTCGTTCTTTAGAATTTTAAATCAAGAACATTTTTGGAGTTCTTTTTTTATCCCTCCTAATACAAACATTTTTTTTTACTTTCATGGAGTACCACTGGGGCCATATGTGACCCCACTAAGGTTTGTATTTTGTTACATGTAATATTATAACTAAATGATTATAAAGATTAAATTGATTCGTTTTGTTACGAAAATGTGTTTAATGTAAAACAATATAAAATTTTTGTTCAAAATTTAATCTAATATATAACTTTTTTTGGTGTCAAAAGTGACCACAGTGGTACTCAGTTGATAAATTGTAAATAAAAAATAAAATTTACCCATTTTATTAATTTCCTCTATATGAGTCATATGTTAAGAATAAAGTAAACAAATTCGATTTTTCTCAGAATTTTAAAACTCACACATTTTTTGCAGTTGTACGGTAAAGTTGCTCTGGGGTCATAGGTGACCCAGTGGTCGTAGGAGTATTGAACCACACTTCTACATCAAAAGTGTAAAGTACAAGTAACTTGTTTCTCTCACTCACACACATTTCTAATATATATAATTTATTTTAAACATAAACGTATCTTAAAATTATTCTATATTAATATAAATTATAATTCTATACCACTGGTCAACATTTTATAGCTAATAGATATTGTAAAATACTGCATTCCTCCTTACGAAATCAGTGTAGCTCTGTATCTTTCTACGAGAGATTGTTAATGTTCACATCTCAAACACACGCGATACGAGCTACTCAATGCAGTATCACTACATATGACATGTAATGTTCCAACTGTACGAAAAATGTCCAGGCCAGGATTCGAACTTAGGATATCTTGGCTGAAGCTGCCATGTTCTACCAACTGAGACATCGCGGTCGAATATGCAGGACCTAATTCTTCCTGTTAATCTTATTGATAATAGCATCTGGTCTGATAACTTAATCAGCTCAACAGAAGAAATCGCGAGTATTTTGGAACTCCAGTAAACGCTGGATACGTGATTACAATAAAATATATTTTTTAACACAATTATTCAAATAATTGTGTCTACAAATTGCGCGACATAGATAGATTTCCAAACAATTAAAAATTCTAGCTCAGCAAACAAGACCACGGATTAAAATTTTGAGGGCTTCTAGAGTACGGGAAATCAAAAACGTCTGGAAAGTTTATTCTGAGTTCGAATACACATTGAAAAGAGAAACACTACTGACACCCATTGACACCCCCCCCCCCTACAAGATTAAAATGACGCGTTAAATATATAATTTTTTGAAAATAAATAAAGAATAGCATTTGTAAAGACGAAAATCACTAAAATTAAGTGAGAAATTTTTTGAATAAATTTAAGATACGTCAAAGTTTAAAATGGTCTAATATCTTTTGCTGTTGAATCGTGTTTATTCGTTATTTATTAATTCATTTATTAGATATATTATTCCTTTTATATTTTTAAATTTTTTGATATGTTATAAGGAGCTTAATATTGCCATTTTTAAGCATAATGCTGACAGTATTTGATGAAATAAGATATCTTGACTATGAATTGTTCTTTTGATGCTCCTCTGAAGATTCCATAAGATATTCATAGTATTTCATATTTGATTTTACATTTTATTATGTTTAATGTTTGCAGTATCCTTCTTATTGATTTTCCCACATGTGATTTCATTATATCATATATGTATATATGCATGTATGTATTTACGTATGTGTATATATATTACACGAAATTTAAAGGATTCGTTTCTGTTTAAATTTATACAGCAACAACAACCTAATTTTGAGTGGCATTTTTATTATCAATTAGTTAAATTACTTTTAGTGCGAAGTATATGTAAACCTTTTCATTGACTGCTCATAAAAAATGGCAATAATTTTTTTTCAGAGGCATTTGTATAAACATTGCATACTTCAATTGTTTGTTTACCAAAATTTCTGTTTCTCACTTCTTTTTCAACATTAATATGCAAAAATACTTAAGGAATAAATAATGTTAAGCAAAATAGATATTACCTATCATTCTCTGTGGAGGAATGTCTGGCAAAATCAAAACATCCAATTTGTGCTCTGTCGTCGTTAGTGATTATTATAGAGCTTGATTGCAGATTTAAGTGAACATAACCTTTAGAGTGAAGTTGTTTTAGGCCTATTGAGGTTTGTTTAATCCAGTTAAAGACGGATTCTATGGCACCAGGGGATTTACGAAAAGACTTATCGCGTATTTTATCCTGCAATGTGATTTCTCCTGTTTCTTTATAAATTAGATAAGTCTGTAACTTAGACATATATTCATGCTGCACATATTGAACTGTCCAGGCGTTCTGCATGTCTTGAAAATCAAATCTTCTACTTTCTGACTCTTTCTTCGACAATACAAGAACAGCAGTTTTCTTCTGTTTATTTTTGTAATCCACTTCAATAGTAGCAGAAAATTTGCCACGGCTGAGCACTTTGTGGGATGAAAACTCCTTGTTTTCAATTACTAAATCTATAAGATTATTCTGCTCCATTGTTATGACTTTTTTTGCCTTTATTCGCTCCAAAATGAGAGAAACTGGAAATATGCTAAAATATGAATAATTACTTTGCTTTACTCAGTATTTTATATCCGTATTTACTCACTATTTTAAATAAATTATTGGTTTTAGACATTTTTTCAACAACATAGGAGTCATTATTTTTTCTAATGGTAGAACGGAATTGTTAAAATGTGCGTTGTTTCTTTACATATATTGTTGTAATCTGCTGTAAAATACATTCGTTCAAGGTAACATTTTTTTGTTTAACAATGAGGGATTTTCATAACAACAATGAAAATTTATTTGTAACTTGTATCTTGCGACAACAATCAAGTACTATTACGTAATATGAAAACATTTTGATAAAGCGTTCAAACTCTAAAAATTATTATAAGTATAAAAGTAAAAATAGATTTTTAAAAATGCTCTTTTATAAGCATTCAGTGCTCATCTTGAAAATCAAGAAAATCAACCTAATTTATTGACTGCAATTCATGGTTTTTTTCCCCAAAAAATTCCGTTACAATATATTAATGCATTAATCTGGAGTAGGTTACTTTGCATAGACATGATTATGAAAAACTCATTGTTTTATTTACGCTTGGTAGATAGCGCAAGCAAGTGTATTTATTAAAATATATGTCATTTTTCCCTCTGTTTTTTTTTTTTTTTTTTTTTTTTTTTCAGGACAACAGGAACGAAAAAAATGATTCATCATTTAACCTATCTTTTGAGAATACGTACGTACGTAGTATAGGGTAAGTCTTGTAATCGTTTCGAAAATCGAAAAAAAAAAAAATTTGACGGCTTTATACGTTTCAGACAATGGAGATTCCGAAAAACATATTTTTAGAAAAAAGAATTTTGCCGTCCGTCTGTGTGTCTGTGTGTCCCGAACAAATTGACATAGAGACTTGAAATTTGGTATGTACTTAGTATGTGATAATGGGAAGAAGCCTATTGAATTTCAGTAACCTCGATGTTCCGGAACTATTTTTCTTTGGACTCTCGAAATATTCGTTCTGATAAAAGGTATATAAAAATTTTCAAAATGGTTTATTTTAAGGAGTGAATATAAAAGACAATAAAAAAACATAAATTTTGCATAAAGCATGAAGTCGATCGGATAATGAGTTACCGAGATATTTGTAATCCTATTTCCACACTCTTCGATTTTTCATTATCCTGTATTTCATCCAAATTTCAATTCAAAGATATATTTTAATTGGAAATGAGACGCTTAATCAGATGCAATAAACCGCTAGTTAATAGGATTATTGTTTTTGGAGTTATAAGGATGTTTCTTTTAAGCAATTCAGTAATCGAGCCTTTAAAGTTTATGACGTCATCAAGCCACGATTTTATTCGAATTGCAATGCATTTTATAAGTAGTTTACACATTTTTTATGTTAATATTTTACATTATGCATATCCATGATGGGTAAGTATTACGGTGTCCCCTAACGACTAGTTTAAACATACAGTAACATTCGTAAATTTTAAAAGATGAGTATCGATACAACATTGATGACTGAATATTTTATATTTTCATTGATGGGAATCACAAAGAGTATTTTAAGATATCGTGTTGGAATATAAGCATACTTTTCGAAAAAAAAAAGTATATTCCAAATAAGTATAAAATTAAATTTGTTTTTTATAATGCACTCTTTTATAAGCATTGAATGTTTATCTTGAAAATTACGCCTATTTTCATGTCCCAAAAAAATTCCATTTTAAGACGCTAATTTGCCATAGGCACCGAACCCGATTCACCTTTTCTTATGCGTGGTAGAAAGCGCAATCGAGCTAATTAAAAAAATACAATGTCCGGTTTCTTGTTTAAAATATGGTAAAAGGAATAAAAAAAATGCATATTGAAACTATATTTTTAGGATTTCTAAATTGATTTCTCAACGTATAATCGTAATTTGACAATTATGAAACTAATAGTTAAAATATATATATTACCGACTTTATTTTTATTTATATTTCGCACTTTATAGTGTTTAAAATATGTGCATTCTTAGTGGTACAGCTTCACAGCCAGTTGACCTTTCTTCGCGAGCGTAGTTTGACACATAATTAAATCCGTTGCTGTTGTAACTCGTATACAAATGCAATCATATTTGGCGATTTATCACCTGTGGCGGGGTAACAGAACATTTCTTAAAATTAAGTTACTATTTTATAATTGAATTAGAAAATATTAAAATGTTCTATTGTCATCCGAAACACACCATTGTACAATTTTTTTTAAAAATTTTTGTTTTTATAATTCTAGCATATTAGGAAATGAGTTAAAAATCCGATAGATTCGAAAATTCCATCTTTACATACTAAAACCAAGTTGAGTATAGAAGTATATGTAAAAACGGGTTTCTTGTGTGAGAAAATTTCTAAGTGAGCATAATCCTGGTGGTTTCGAATTACGCTGTAGCTGTAAATTTCAAAGTACTGAGCTTCAGTAGGGAGAAACAAGAAAGCAAAATTATGCGTCACGCATAGCTTAAGAAACACTTTCCAACGCAACTTCAATTTTTGATAAGCCGAAAAAGAGAAACCGCATGATGTAGTTCAAAATCCGATTTTAGCAATTACCACCTCCTCACTATACTCTGTAAGGTATACGAATCTAACTGTGAAACCCTGTAGATATGTAGATGTTAACATGTACCACGCATTAAGCTAAAATTTTATTCAGCTAGAAATTGCATAACCATTTTTAAATTACCTTCAGCAATTTCCGTCCATGGAATGTAATTTATTTACATAGTTTTGTGCAGCCCTGTATGTGACCTTTTCGTATGGAGTCATACAGGTTTGTCATGGAGGGGTGTGTCATCATGTTGAACAGTGAATAACTTTGGGTGTCTTTACTTTGATGATTGGACATTTAGTTTACTTCTCGGACTTTTCACTTGATTTTAGCAGACTTAAAAACTTTAAAATCTATAAATACTAAACTACTTTCATACATGGACGATGTACGAGGGGCAGTCGGAAAATAAGTTTCCCCTTGTGACTGTGAACAGAGGTGTGTATGAAAGACAAAAAATGTAATGAGACATTAACGATAAAACATAACTTTTTTTTTTTTCACATAAGTACTAAGTACATTGAGACATTTGTCATACCGCTTTATAAGCTTCAACAAGCCTTCCAGAAAAAAATCAGGGCTTTGCACAAGGACGAAGCTTTGAACGTATATGGGCGAAAGACGACATAGCAGGTGAACGCGAACGTGCAAGACACCGATACACCATTGGTTAGAGGTCGACCGTGATCAAGCAGATGGCGCTGTTGCAGTGCCTCCGCAGATGGTGCTGTTCATTTTTTCCTGGAGTTTCCTGGAGAGATTTTTTTCCTGGAGAAGCCCTGATTTTTTCCTGGAGGGCTTTTTGAAGTTTATAAAGCGGTATGTCAAATGTCTCAATGTACTTGGTACTTATGTGGAAAAATAAAGGTATGTTTTATATCCTTAATGTCTCATTACATTTTTTGTCTTTCATACACACATCTGTCCACAGTCGCCAGGTGAAATTTCTTTTCCGACTGCCCCTCGTAATTAACATTTTGAAAACAGGCGTATGCAGGCATTGTGAAATTGAAATACATTTAAGATTCCCTTCAGTGTTAAAAAGATCTTAACTTCCTGGTGATTTCATTAAGGCTCTTTGCAATCTTTTACAGACCTTTGTAACTGTAAAAGTCTATAAACGCTGTTTCAATTTCATCGTCATTCTCTTTCTTTATTTTGTTTCTTTTTACAGACATACGTCTTTGTAAACGTCTTTAAAAGTTTTTTTTTCAAATTTACTATACTTTATTCTCGATTTTAGTTTATTTACCTTTTTTTTTTTTTTTTTTTTTTTTTTTGCATTGCAAGTGTGTCAACCTACTTGGTGTTATAATGTTGTGGATGAGATTTCAACTATTGTGTTACTTATTTTAAATAATTGTCTCTTGTTTTGCTAGACTAATCCTGGGGCAGTTCTGTTGCTCGATAATGGTAGGATACTTTCAACTCCGGGGTTATTGCTTCTGCCACTTTGTGGTTGGCTCCCCGGTTTGGGTGATCCGTGATCCGTATGTGATCTTCAGATTTTCATACACACCACAGAATATGCTAAAATTTAGTTCAGTTATAAAGCACTTAACTAAAATCGCACTTCAGACAGTCACCATTCATAGATGGTAATGAGAGAAATTTCTGCATCACAGCACCTGTATATTTATTTTATTTAATTTTACAAACATAAAGAATTATCTATTGTAATAAAGAAGTTTGTTTGCATGTGTATGTGTGTACGTGTCTGTCAGTCCAGAGTTTTTTTAAGAGACCATTGCGAGCAGAGCTATAGGATTTGAAAGGAAGGTAATGTCTGACGACATGCAAGTTTTTGGATACTTTTACTAGATTTTTAATACGAATTTTATCGTTTTTTGCGTTTCGAGGCGCTTTTCAACATTAGTAAAAGGAATCCGGTTTCAATCTCTTAGTCCAATATAGTAAATCGTTTCCTATTTTCAATAAAAGTTATTCAGCGATTCTTTAATTTTTAACATATTTTTTATTTCATTTTGGCGTTTTTTCGCGTTCCGCGGCAATTTTTGGACATTCGTAAGAGAAATACGATTTTAAACCTTTATTTCAATGTAATAAATGTTGCCTTTTGAATTTTTTACGATTTTTGTATGAAATTTTCACGTGTTTTTCGCGTTTCGCGGTGATCTTTTGATATACATAAACTAATCCAGTTTCAATCTTTCAGTTCAATATAGTAAATTTTGTCCTGTGTGAATTTTGAGTTTTAACCAAATAATTAGCGGGTTTTGTTTACGTTTTCTGGTTATTTTCACCCAGAAAAAGGAATTGATTGAAACAACAAAACATGTTTTGTTGAGTACATTTTGGTTGTTTTAGCAAAATTTTTAGTTGAAGTAAAAAAATTGATTTTGTTTCTTGGACAAAAAAATATTGTTAACACTCTTACAAAATGTTAACAAAATTTCATCAATTTTACTTGAATTAACAAAATCTGTTTGTTTAATTTTACAATAATTTTGTAATTACAACAAAATTTTGCTGTTTTTGCAAAATTTAAATTGCTGTGTAGTAGCCATAACTCTCCCACGTAACTTGGTTTATTTGACTTATATAGCAGTATAATTAAACAATTAACATAATTTTTGGATAATTAAAACTTTTTAAATTGGGACGGACCAAGGTAGTTTTAAAAATCCCCCTGTCCCATTTATTACTTTCTTCTATCTTTACAAGAAGAAAGTATTGGAGTCATGAAAATTTTCAACTTCTGGTTTTCGACGGATTTTGAAAGGTCCTGAACACGATTTGACTGTTTTTAGAAAATGACTGTCTATGACTCAGTCTGTCTGTATGTGACAAAAATTTTGTGGGCGCTCTACTTCAAGAACTAATGCAAGGAATTTAATAAAACTTTATATTTAGTTACTTCCTGATATAAATTGGTGCTGATTAGTTTTTGGCGTAAATCGCGCAACAGGTGGCGCTGCTATGTTGCAATTTCTGCGATTTCTGCAATAGATTCGCAATTTCTCAAGAACTAATGAACTGATTTACATCAAAATACAGATTGAGTTATACCTTGACATAAATAGAAGCTGATTACGTTTTGGTATAAATAGCCCAACAGGTGGCGTTGCAATGCTTTTTTTTTCTTCATGATTTTCACTGTAACTAAATCTCAAGAACTAATGCACGGATTCATTTTTAAATCATTTTCAGCAGTGATTTACGTCTGTAATTCTTAAATAATAACCAGTGAATTTTTATCCTGCTTTTTACAGGCGTAATTCACTGCTGAAAATGAATTAAAAATTAACTATATATTGCCGTATGCTGGGCTTGGTATTTTCGTCTGATGTTTGCTGCAGAAATTTGCATGCTCATGCAGGGCCTGTTTACCGAATAGTCCCGGGAAGCCCGTGCTTACCCAAAGACATACAAAGGTGCTCCCAAATTTACTTTTCAGAATAACTTTTTACAAAAAAAAAAAAAAAAAAAAAAAATCAATCAGGGTAAAAAATGCATTTTTTCCTTACGAAAATTTTAACTAAGAAGCTCTTTCTAAATTGTTGTTTACTCGAAATTTTGATGGTAAAATTTCAAATTGTTGCAACATACCAAAAATTGATATAGTAAATAACAAAGCAATTGGTAGAGGGGGGCCCCAGAGTAACGCTTCCCTACTTTTATGTCTTAAGCGAGCCCATCCATGTGATTTCCATCTTGTGCTGCGGTTGCAGCCGGTCCGACCTATATAAGAGTGAGAAATTTCGAGTTTGGATATCGTTCCTTCTGGCTCTGTGGTTAGAGTCTCAGTTCGTTATTCTGAGGACCCGGTTTCGATTCCCGGCTTGGGACATTGTTCAATCTGTAGGTTTGCGCTTGAAACAAAGCTGGATAAAAATTCACTTGTTATTGTTCAAGGATTACAGGCGTACTGATGCAGGACAGGATCACTGCTGAAGATGAATTTAAAAAACCATTAAGTTTAGATTGTTTCTAATACAAAAAGTAAATATTATAATTGTTTATGTAACAAAAACGTTTTGTTGTTAAAACAAAGAAAATTCTTAAAATTGCACAAAACATTTGTTCTTTAAACAAAAGTTTTTGTTGCCGAAACTGTAAAGAACTCTTAAAGTAACAGATAATTATATTTATTTTGAGAAAACTTTCAACAAAAGAATTTTTTTAATTCAAGTAAAATTGAAACATTTTTACTTGAATTAACAGAACAATTTTTTGCTGACGATGCAAAATTTTTTCTTGGAATTGCAAAAAAATCAACAATATTTTTCTTGTTGATTCAAACAAATTTTCCATTGACCCATATTTAAACGGTAAGTTTTGTCGGGCCAACCAAACTTTTGTTGATTCAACTGAACTTTTCTCTGGGAGTTCTGACATTTGTAAAAGGAATCCGGTTTAACGTTTTAGTGTAATAGAGTAAATTTTGTTCTGTGCGATTTTTTATTTTTCTCACGAAATTTTATGCGATTTTTAACGTTTTCTTGCGTTTAAGGGGAAATTTTGACATTCAGTTAAAACAATCCGGTTTTAGCCTTTTAGACTAAAATAGTAAATTTTGTTTTTCTGCGTTTTTTTTTTCGTTATTTTCTTAAATTGTTATGCGATTTTTAGCGTTTTTTCACGTTTCGTGGCGATTTTGTGACACTTTTTTCTGAATCAGATATTTAATTCTATTGTAGCTACGCTGAAAATTAAAAAAAATAATAATAATCACTGGGTTTATCACTGTTTAACTGAAAAATTAAAAAAAAAATTAAATTAAAAAATAAACTTTTTAAAGTCCACATTACAGTTTTGATAGGCTAACTAGCAAAATTAACTTAACAAACTGTATGTTTTCGTCTTACCATTCATTTAGTGCGTGTTCATGCCTATGTAAATTAATGATTTGCATGAACACAATAGAAATTAAATTCTAATTTTAATTTTTCTTTAATTATTTTCTTTATAAAAATGTTTTTGCTAAATATTTGTGGTTATGTAATCTAACAAAAAGTACGAGGAATAAATTATTTTTCACGAATGCATCTTTCTATACGTTTGTTGTAAAAGAGACAGTGTTAAAAAATATCATTTTTGGTACATGTCTACCAGTCACCTCACAGTTTTCATTCATACAATAGAAAGCAACTCCTTTTAACACATTTAGAAAAACTTTTACAAATATTTTAAACAATAATTTAAAAATATTAAATCAAACTTTTTTCAAAGCTCCGAAATCGGATTACATTTTTTCTTATCTCGAGTTACAGAATGATATATTAAAAAGACATATGTTGTTGGCATAAATGATTAAAATGAAGATTATCTGTATTATTAGCAACTCCTTAAGTGAGTCAATGAACATTATCTATGCCTGCACATTATCCCTACGGCGCCTCTTAATCCTTTAATTATGTGTATTTTTGTCAATGGAATCGCGATTAACATAAAGCCTTTTTAATATATGTATTTAATTTTCATTTATTTTACGTCTGTTTTCTTTTATAAATTATCCCAAATGTGAAAACAAAAATTAAGTGTACGAAATATTTTTTCATAGCGTAATAATATATGAGAAAGAAAAATTTTGTCTACATTAATGATTAAAATGAGAAAAGTGCATATATTTATCAATAGTGTTTAAATACTTTGAATGCGTTTTATCTTTTTCTGGTTAACATCCCTTCGGCACCACTTAACACTCCAAGTCTGTGTATATAAAAGATTTGCGTCAATACTTTACAGATTAACGCAAATCGTTTTTATTGCAAAGACATTATTAGTTACGCTTCAAATAAAACAAAATAAATGGATAGCATATGCGTTCAAGAAAATATGTGTATCTTTTACAATGATGTATTTATACGATTTAATAAATGAAAAAAAAATCATAATTACTTTAAAGATGAAATAATTCGTTTACAAATACTAAAAATTTTCCTTAAATATATTACTGCTTCATTAAAGAAAATAGGTACATAAAAGTCCTCAAAATATACTTGTATGCGAGTATTTTCTCGCCTTATAATAATATCGAGTGTTTAAATAAACATTAAAAAAAAATTATATTTTTATTTATTATAAAAGTAAAGTACGCTTTAAAAAATTGCTTGTATAAATGAATCCATGATAAATCCTTGCACTACAAGAACTCTTAATAAGAACGTAAAATCATGCATCAGCACTAGATTATGAAACACTTTCCAACACTTTAATACATTTATCTTTTTTCTAGCCGGAAAAGAGCTATTTAAATTAATAACTTAAATACACACCTAGCTCAGTAAAAACCTTTTCTTCAATTGCTGACCATATCCGGTTTTGCGTGCGAATGGGTTTCATGTAGTCCTGTATGCGGTATACATTATTTAAACACAACACCCAATACACTCAATAGCAGATATGTTTAAAAATGCATACCGTGTTAGAAAACGCACTTCCAACAATTATCGATATTAGCCAGTTATGTAAACGAATTATTTTGTGCGATTATTTTGTGTACGATAAATGCTATACACTCCATAATCTACAGAAAACGTGTTGGAATGCACTTGAGTGATTTTATTATGTTTGAAGTATCATAACAACATTAAAATGCACCGCAAATGAAAGTTCATCATAGATCATAATGTTATGGAATTATTTTGTGTGTTTCTTTAAACGAACTTATAAATGCTGCATCATGAGAGACGGCAGTTTCTCGAGTGACGCAGCGAAAAACCGAAAAACCGAAAGCCCAAAACTGAAGATTTCGTCACTCTCATATATACAGCTAGCAGGACATCAAAGGAAAATCGAAACGCCGACATTTAATATCTCAGTAAATATGAGGTATACCGTTTCAATTTTTTCACATTAGTCTTATATCTATGGCCTAACTCTATCCTGAAATTTATAAATTTCTACATGCAGTAGATTTTGAGATCTGGAAACCAATTTTTAAGCGAAAATGGGGAATGTAATGGGCACATATCTATTATCTCCAAAACGGCTCGAAGGATTTTTTTTTAAATTAATATATTATATTAATCGGTTTTAGATGAAGCAAAAAGGTTTTGAGCTAACGTAGGAAAATTCTTGTTTTTTATATAATCCAGTTTTAAAATCGGACTCTTTTCCTTCACGTGTTTCCATAGACTTATCATTAGACTTTTGACTCATTTCTTCCGCTATCAACGTATGCCAAATAATCGCTTCACGAATACAGTTAAAAATTTCTGCATGTAGGAGGTAAATTTATTAATTTTTTTAAATGCGAAAGCAGTTAATTATACACTTCTAATATTTAATACATATGTATTATATTAAATTACCATTTATAAGAAAATATTTCGAAATTATAAATTTGCATTTTATCGAAAAACTATTTATATTCATTTTTTAATATGAGGAGATATTTTTTATTTAATTATATGTATTCAATTTTACTGTTATTTATAATAAGTTTCCGATTTTCAAAGGATTAAAAGATTTTCCATTTCTTAGTTATTATTGCTGAGCGAAGACAAAACTAGCACCGTTAACCAACCAATCACTCGTTATCGTAGTAGACATGTAGAGTAGATATAAATATTGTATTCATGAGCCAGTCGCGAATGTTGTTTGTAAGAATAACACTCATATGAGGTATTTTATTAATTATTTATTGTTTGTTTATTTATTTTGATTAGATTGTCCTTTTAGAAATTGTCTTTTGATTTAGTGACGTAAATGGTGAGATAATTGTCAATAGTCACCTGTTTTATCGTTAAAAATGATATAAGGAAATTGCATTATGGCCAGTGAATCTTTTAAAAATCTGATGACTATTCATTTGGCATCATTTCAGTTGCAACTCTTTCCCATCATTCACCTCACACAAATTTAATAACTAAAACTTTTTATTCCAGTGTGATTGAAATACGTTTAATTGTGATGAAACTTTGGTATATTATATAGGGTATTTATATAACGTAAGTTTTCACTTTTATGTATATAAAATTAGATACGATGTTTTCATTATGAAATACAATGTTTCTATAGTTTATGTTATGGCTTACTTTAACATTTTTGTTATTGACTAAGCCTAATCAGTAATATACCCGATTACATGAGATTTTGTTATTTGTATTGATATGTTTGTGTTTACGTATTTTATTAAGATTATATTTTAGCTATTTTTAAGTAAGTTTTTTAAGATACTATATAGCAATGCTAAAATGTTGGCTATACTTTATTAGCTTATGTTAAAGATTGGTTAGAAAAAAAGGGTTGGCGAGATTAAAAAAAATTTGTCGATCAGCTAGTGCTCGACTAACAATTAAGTACCCTATTTTTAAATAAAAAGCATTTAATACAAGGTTTTTCTGTAGTGGACTGACTCTAAGGACCGCTGGGATGGAATTTAATTTTTAAAAAGGACACATTTTGAACCGGTTTGTTTACAGTCCCATTTTATTAGTAGAATTTTGTGATAATTTCCAAAATGACTGGCGAATTTTGCATTCTTTTGTAAAAAAATCCTTAGATGTAATTTAAAAAAAATCTCCTCATTCATTTCTTTAATTTGCAAATATTTTAAGTTCTCTTATTTAAAATACTGTGATTAAATGTCCAATGTAAGATTTCTCTTAGTTGAAAATTGTTATGACAGAATTTACACAACTGCAAAAATAATTCATTACTACAACAATACATTTTCAGGGTTTTTTTTCCAATAAAATTAAGCTATACAACAGAGGAAAGTTTAGTGTAGGATAATGCTTCATACTATATTTACATTGCGGTAATTTGGAGAGTTGCAAAATATAGCTAACAAGTATAAAACAAATCTTTAGCCTGCAGTTTTTAAAAGACTTCCTAAATATTCACTCGACACGATGCAATTTTCTTACCTTGTATAATTTTTTATCGATAAAACAGGTAATTGACAATCATCTTACCATTTAAGTCACAATCTAAAGTCAATTTCTAAAAGGAGAAGAAAATCAAATCAAAATAAGTAAACAAACAATAAATAAGTAATAAAATACCTAATATGAGTCTTATTCTTGTAAACAAGAATTTGTATCGCAATCACCGCTCATGAATACATGACACAAGCGATAGGTTAATTTATTGTTAATTGATAGTAGAGGTGCACAAATTTTAAGTGAAGGACTACTTAAAAAAATGGTTGGGTTGTCGAGGACCACCATCAATCAGTAGCACAGAGAATTTTGTTTCGAGGAGATGTTGGGGGGGGGGGGGATAATTAGCATTATCCATACATACAGCACTGTTCGGTTGCAAATTTGGAAGAATGCACCCACTAGATGGATTTGTCATTTTTATGCGGCTACTTGACAAATTTGTGATTTTTTCGTGCCCATTCAAAAAATTCATGATTTTTATGTATAGGTTGAACTTTTATGTATAGGTTTCAACTTTTTTTACTCTCCAGTGTTTTCCAGCACTGACCAATAACAAATTTACAAATACTTGATAAAATATTTACGAAATTTCTCAAACGATTGTGGAATAAACGGCGAAATTCGTCAAATAGTGTCGGGAAAGAAATTGCGACATTTGTCAAATGGTCTCGGAAAAGAAATCAGGCATTGCAGGAAAAAAATTAATTATGTCTAACTGAAATTAGAGAAATTCGTCAAATAAGTTCGGGGGAAAAAAATCACAAAATTCGTCAAATGATCTCGGGAGAAAAATAGTGGAATTTGTCTAACAATCGCGGAACAGAATTGCAAAATTTGTCGAACCGCAGCGGAAATAGAGTACAAAATTTGTTGAACATCAGCGGAAAGAAAGTGCACAATTTGTTCGTTCATGTTCGTTTGTATGTTCTATGGGCCCGATCACAACGAGGTATGGCTCATTCAACTCGAAATCGACAGCCTGAAAGATTTCAGCTATGTTTGTATAGAACAGAGTGCGCCCCTGGTGGTGGAAGATGGAACTAAAGGATTTTGCAGCTAACTCGAGTTCTATGGGTCCCATCACAATGCAGTTTGATTCATTCGAGTCGACATCAACAGGATATATATTTTTTAGTTACAAGTTTAACCACCAGGGGGCGCTTTCCTATCTCATGTTCTATGGGCCCTATCACGACGAGGTATGGCTCATTCGACTCGAAATCCACAGCCTGAAAGATTTCAGCTATGTTTGAAATAGAACAGAGTGCGCCCCCTGGTGGTGGAAGAGGGAACTAACGGATTTTGCAGCTAACTCGAGTTCTATGGATCAAATCACAATGCAGTTTAATTTATTCGACTTGACATCGACAGGATATATCGATTTTAGTTACAAGTTTCACCACCAGGGGACGCTTTCCTATCTCGGGTCCTATAGGCTCCATCACGACGAGGTATGGCTCATTCGACTCGAAATCGACAGCCTCAAAGATTTCAGCTATGTTCGTATGGAAGAGAGTGTGCCCCCTGTTGGCGGAAGGCAGAACTAATAGATTTTGCAGCTATCTCGAGTTCTATGGATCCCATCACAATGCAGTTTGATTCATTCGACTTGACATTGACAGGATATATCGATTTTAGTTCCAAGTTTCACCACCAGGGGGCACTTTCTTATTGGGTTCTATGGGACCGATCACGACGAGGTATGGCTCATTTGACTCTGAATCGACAGCCTTAAAATGTTCAGCTATGTTTGTATAGAAAAGATTGCGCCCTTTGGCGGAGGAAGATGGAACAAACGGGTTTTGCCATGCATTTTCATCCTTCTAATTGTGTTACTATCTCGTTGTATAATTTAAAAGTTGAGTCTTGGATTCCTCTTCTCTTCGGGCCACCACCCTCATATTTTTATTGGGGTCCAAGGGGTATTTTTTAGCATTTCTTTAAAATTTTATTCTAATGATTCATTTATACCCTATGCTTAATTTCGACTAATTGACATTTTCATCAATAACCGCAAAAAAGTAATGATATCAGTACAAAAACCCTTAACGGGTTAAAAGTTGTGACACAGCACTTTCTTGTGACTCTAAGAATTTTAAATATGGGTCTTAAAAGCAATGATATCAAATTTGAGTGACGCTATGTTAATAATATTTTTTTAAATCATCATTTTATTTTTAGTTTTATTTATATTCGCAGGTGCAATTATTACCTTAACATGAAAAAATATATAAAATTTATTTGCTGATGCTTTTTCATTCAGATCTCTCAGGAATTCAAAATATGGGTTTTAAAAGAAATGATATCAAAATTTGAGTGACACCTTGACGTGAATTTAGTAGGATTGTTTTAATATTCAATTTAAATTATTTTTCGTTTGTCTTCTAAAGTATATTTACACATACAAACAATACTTTTAATTTTTCAATACACTGTTAAATATATTACTTTCACTGAGCCTATATTATGTATTGAAATGTATTTATTTCAATAAACTGATTTATGTTTTGTGCCACGCTATCCCAAATCATAAGTAAAATTTATGTAAATGATTATTTTGCGTCATATTATACACTTGCATACATTTCCCTTTGTTTGGATACTATGACGCAAAATAATCATTTACATAAATTTTACTTATGATTTGGGATAGCGTGGCACAAAACATAAATCAGTTTATTGAAATAAGTACATTCCAATACATAATACAGGCTCAGTGAAAGTAACATATTTAACAGTGTATTGAAAAATTAAAAGTATTGTTTGTATGTGTAAATATACTTTAGAAGACAAACGAAAAATAATTTAAATTGAATTTTAAAACAATCCTACTAAATTCACGTCAAGGTGTCACTCAAATTTTGATATCATTTCTTTTAAAACCCATATTTTGAATTCCTGAGAGATCTGAATGAAAAAGCATCAGCAAATAAATTTTATATATTTTTTCATGTTAAGGTAATAATTGCACCTGTGAATATAAATAAAACTAAAAAGAAAATGATGATTTAAAAAAATATTATTAACATAGCGTCACACAAATTTGATATCATTGCTTTTAAGACCCATATTTAAAATTCTTAGAGCCAAAAGAAAGTGCTGCGTCACAACTTTTAACCCGTTAAGGGTTTTTGTACTGATATTCTATACTCCTGAGAAAGCATGTTGTTGTCCATCTCAATAATTTATAGCAATATCATAATGTTTGAAATATTATACCATTAAAAAAATGCACTGCAAACGATTCTTCTCCGTAGACCATAATGTAACCGAATTTTGTGTGTCATTATAAACGACCTATAAATGCTACACATTTTATTTTAAATACTTACCATTTTATAATATACGTCCATGATATATAAAACTGAGATGGAAATCCCAGTATATTTACGAGAGTTAGGGTAAGGATAGGGAAACAGACAAACTGAATTCATCAAAACTTCTCAACTATATCGATAACTTCATAAAACTTTAAACAATTACGTTAAGTTATGATAAATAATTTTCTTTGAAAGGCTGTTTTGTTTGAATAAAAATAAATGAAGTTTTGATTGCTTTCAAAATAAAATTTTCCTTTTTTAAACATTAATAAATATTGCTTAATATAAACCAAACGATAAAATCCGGGCTTTCAGGGTTACAAAACATTCTGCCCGCGCCCGGTGTACACAACATAAGGGGAACGCTTTATTCATATTGTAATAATTCTTTTATATTTAATACTTTTTAATAAGCCCACTATGAAAAGCAAAACCGATTTTTACATGAAAAGTATCAATTATGTATTCAAACAAAAATTTGAAATTTATTAAACTCAATAGCGTTTTTCCTATTAGCCACATGCGAGGAGTAAACAGACGTAGAAATAGCAAATGATTAAACTAGCAGCTTTGCAGCAGCATTTTTCATTTTAATTATTTCAGTGTGTAAGTACGTAGTTCGATTACATATCCGTTAATTTTATGTTGTATTTATTTTATTGTATTTACTTATCTATTTATGAAGTTTTAATTTCGTTACGTAATGTTATTAAGGCCAAGTCACATATATTGGGTATTAAAAGGATGAAAATTGGAGTATGAGTGTAATTCGTAAAATATTCAATTCAGAAATATATTTGAAGTAAACTTATATAAAAATTTGAAAGAACTTATTGATCTTATAGACTTTTGTGAGTAAAATACATTCCACCGCCCCTTGACTACTAGGCCTGCGTACTGACATAAAACTGGCGGGTAGGCGGATTTTTTTCAGAGTTTCTACGGTTTCCGGAAGTTGAAACATCAATAATTTCTAAAAGTTTTCTTCGCCTTATTTTTATGAGCAGGGGGGCAAAAATCTAGGCGCCAATGTTTTAATTCACACCACTAAATTTTATTAGTATTCTTCGTCAAATTTTATTAGCATACTTTGCCTAAATTTTGCAGTATTCTTATTAGGCAAAGAATAGTAAAAATTTAGTGGTGGGAATTGGCCCATTGGGGCCTAGATGTTTGAACCCCTGTTTATGAGGTCAAATAAGTCAAAGAAAACTGGTGTGAAAATTCAGGAGACCGTACAAACGCTTAAAATAAATCCGCCTACGACATCCGCCATTTTTATGTCAGCGCGTCGGCCTAGTATTTTGGGGGCGGCGTACAATCTTTCAATGAGAGAGTGGTTTTCAGTCTTACCATAATTTCCGACCCATAATCCGCGAATCAAACAATCATGTCTCGACGTAGGAATTGTATTTAATAATTGAAGTCAAATATTTTCAGCAACCTTTTATGATATAAAATTTCTGGGTCGAAACAGTATTGTTTCACCCGCGGATTATAGGCCAGAAGTTACGGTATTACTTTATTTGCATTTAAAAATACATTCACACCATTTGCAAAACTTTATTGTTTTGCCTATATTGTGCCAGTAACAAGTCAATATATTTAAAATCGCTTCTTTTAAATAAAAGGTCGTTTTATTTTTATTAAGCTTGTAAAGACAAAACCCAAACTAAAAGATACAATTTTACTGCTACCATTCGAAAGGCTAATTCTTATAATCTATTTTAAGAGTCATACATTCCTTAAAGCTAAGGAATGAACCTTTGCAATTTCTAAATTTTTTTTTTATCGAAATTTATCGTCGTCAAAGATTATATTAAAAAATAACAACTAGCAATAAAAACTTTTTAGCTTCAGTAAATATGAAGAAAGAGAATTAATGTCTATGTTACTGAATAAACTTAAGAACAACTTTCTTTAAATGGCATCTCTAGAGAACAACTAAGTTTTATCTGTTTTACTATTTATCCCTCCGGTAATTCTTAAACCTTTGGAACTTCGTTTTTTAAGGAATTACTCCAATGAAAATGCATAAGATTTCTTCAATGAAAAAAAATAGTATTTTCAACTTTTATTTTTTTACATAAAAGAAAATTTTCCTGTAATATAAAACAATATTTCTTATAGTTTTCATATCTATTTTTGAGTTATTGTTGGTAGCGCGCATCACAATAGTTCATACATATATTACACAGAGTTTGCCACTTTTGAAAACATTTCTTTTAATTTTCTGGATTATTAACGGCGTTATTTATATATATGTAGTAGAACCCAGTAAATCCAAGATATCTACAACCTCTTTATATTAGCACGATTTTGCACTATCCGAAATTTGGAAATAAATAGTATAAGAAATGAGAAAGATAAAGAGATTGGAAACTCTATAGAGCAATTAATTATATCTCTTCAATATTCTTTTTAAGTAATAAAGTAATACGTATGCTAAGAAGTATTTTTAATTTTTCCTACTAATTAATATATTTTTTTTCACTAAGTTTTATTTCATTTGTTTATATTGAAATTTAAAATAAATTTCCGTTTAGAGTATTCGAAATTTCGGATTTGCGGGGTTCCATTAATGAAAAAAAAATCCCTTTTATAAAAACATTTTTCAAAGAAGGAGATAGTTATATGTATACAGTATTCGATGAAATGTAAACGAAATTAAGTTTTATCATAAAAGTTCTAAAAGAATGTGTTACAGTATATTTTGTAAAATAATTATCTACAAATTAAATGACTTAAAAATCACTTGTTACGATAAAATCCGTTTACAAAAGACAAAATTCCTTTCTCAGAAAAAATTTCAAAAAGGATATGATTATCTGCGCGAGCGATGTAATGACGGGGAATGTTGGAATTACTTCCGTGGAATGGACAAGGATTTCTAAGAGAACCTAACCCGTATTTAAACAATGTTAAAAAAAGAAAATCAAAACTTTAAACGGTGAGGTCCCGAGCAAGGCATGGGTTTGAATTAAACAGATTTCGTCTGCCATCTTTGATAGCAAATCGTCTCCGTCGCTGGTGAGGTCATATGATACACAGTATCTTTAGAAAAATCGCAAAATATGCGTAAAGAAGGCAAATATTCATTAAATGATCTTTAAAAATGCTCAATGAATATGCACATATATTTTAATATATGTTGTCTCATATATCATCGCTACTATGTCAAACTATCGAATACGAAAAAATGCCTTTTACAATACCTTTAAAAATAGATCGATTGTCACCACTAATTTTTATTAGAATTCTTCGCCTGGTAAGAATACTAATAAAATTTCTCGGAAGAACAGGGTTGACTATTAAAATTTAGTGGTGACGATCGGCCCATTTTTAAAAGTAATGAAGAAATGCACTTTTCCACATTCGATAGTTAAACATGGTAGCGTCGAATATTCGTAAATGATAATTTTCATATTAATTAAATTGTCGATAATTTTTTCAAAAATTCCTTAATTCACAATTCTATTATTTTTCAAAATGTGTAACACATTTTTTTAAGAAACATTTTTATGATAAATTATGTTCGCTTACATTTTATGCAACACAATTACTACAGTCTGTGCTAATAATACAGTTAATCCAAGATATCTGCAGCCGCTCCCTCTGTATATTAGCAAGATTTTGCACTATCCGAAATTTCGAATAAATAGTATAAGAAATGAGAAAGATACGGAGATTGGAAAATCTATACAGCAATTAATTATATCTCTTCAATATTCTTTTGAAGTAATAAAGTAATTCGTATGTTAAGAGGTATTTTTTATTTTATTTTTTTACTTATAGTCTTATTTCATTTGTTTATATTGAAATCTAAAATAAATTTCCGTTTAAAGTATCCGGATTTTTGGATTTTCGTGATTCCATTAATGTTTTCTAAAACATTTTTCAAAGATGAAGATAGTTATATGCATACAGGCACGATGAAATGTAAACGAACTTAAGTTTTATCATAAAAATGCTCCTTAAAGAATGTGTTACAGTATATTTTGTGAAATAATTATCTACAAATTAAATGACTTAAAAATCACTTGTTACGATAAAATCTGTTAACAGGGCTCCTACATTTCCTGGAATTTTTCATGAAAATATCAGTTTTGTTTCTATCAATAAATTCACCTAATATAATCGCGCGAAACTTTGCCTTTCATTAAGTTGAGTTATTGTATTAGAAAATACTAGTTCAAAAGAATTTTTTGGTCTGAAGATTGCCTGAACTGTAGGAACCCTCTTTAATGAAAGAAAAAATTCCTTTCTTATAAATTTTTTCAAAGGAAAGAAATGATTATATCTATATTCGTAAATGATTGTTTTTATATTAAATAGTTTGTCGACAATTATTTCAAAAATTCCTTAATTCACAATTGTATTAATTCAGATTGTGCCTTATAAACTGTTTTTAACACATTGCATGATTTATGAAATCTAAAATAGAAAAATTATTTTTGACCGAAAAGAAAATATTCCGAGAAAACATAAAAGAAAAGTATGTCACTATTAATGCTCCGATAAAAATCGCC
The DNA here is from genome assembly GCA_963931845.1 of Maratus michaelseni. NCBI lineage: Eukaryota > Metazoa > Arthropoda > Arachnida > Araneae > Salticidae > Maratus > Maratus michaelseni. The sequence goes on from OZ007595.1 coordinate 306,426,630, forward strand.
ACTGAATATCCATAATGATATGTTTATTATTACGATTTCCCTTTGATAAAAAAGTCAGAAAACTCACTGTCCTTTAAAATACATAGATTTTATAAATTATCGTTATTGCACGGTTTACAATTGAATAATAATGTATTTCATAACTCTAGATTTTCTGTTCCTTTCTTTTGCATTTTCTTTGAAATGAGGGAAGACAACAATTTTTATCTTCAAAGAAATAAGTAATCGGGTGTGCCAAACCCAAAATTTGCTTCCATCTCAAACATGTTAATACTTGAAAAAGCGTAATTTTTTTGATTATACATTTTAAAAACAACCAAGATGGAAATTGTACGTCAAACGTGACAAATGAGGTGTGTTCGTACTATAATTAGTTTTATAAATATTCAGATCTTGGTGCAATAGCTATTGCACTCTTTTTCTAATGAGCATGAATGCAAAGTTTATTTTATGTGCAAGTTTTCATATTATAGATATTAATTTTATTTTATGAAATTAAGTTTCAATACACTTTTACAAACAATTAATTACAATTCTGTTACATAAAAGTTTTGCTAAAAACATATATATGAAGTTAAATTCTATGCATAACTTCATACACTTCTTGTTCTATGATATAAAGAGGACAGCCAGACACACAGACCGACAAACATTTTATAAAAACCTGTTTTTGAAGATCTCTGACCCCTAAAACGTGTACATCAGTCGAAAACCGGAAGTCGAATAAAATTTAGATTACAATACTTTCTTCAATTATTCATAGAAGAAAGTAGAAATGTAATTTAAAATATAGAAATGACTAAATTTTGCAGTATTATTTCTTGGATACAAAATATACGATTTTCATTAGACTGGTGATACTTATTTCATATTTTTTTCTAGTTGCATGTTATTTAAATTTAAAGTGTGGAAGTATTTTTGGACGCACTGTATTTAAGTATTTTTAAAACAGTACAGCACTGCATTACTCTATAATACATCTTTATTTTAAGATATTATTTTGTTACATTTCATGCAACAATGTAATAAAAATGAGAATTGTAAATTTTCAGTGTAAGGGGTTGTATAAAATATAAAAATGTGTAACTTTTTGGAAAATAATGCGAGGACTATTTCATTAACGTAATATGGTTTCCTAATTTATTTTGGACACTTCTTCAATGTACACTGCCTACTTACCTCGAACAGGTAAAATATAAATAAAACTACTTTTCGAAATTTTCGGACTACTCCGAATAGTCCTTCTGTATGTATCTGTAATGTAAAAACAAGGTTTGTACTTAATACTACGTTAAGTTTTTTTAGTTAATTTTTTTTCCGAATTGTGTAATTTTTTTTTGTTGTTGTGTAGATTTTGTGATTAAAAGAAACAAAAAAGCACACATAGTTTATTACTAATTTTACGCAGAAATATTGCTGTATAAATTGTATAAATATGAAAATTACGTCATATACAATATATCGAGGCTAACGAAAAAGACATGCTACCGCGGTGAATTCCACTTATATTTTTTTACAGACCGCTAGAGTGACGTAATGCTCTTTTCGTACACCTACATTGGTGGATTCGTGCATCACGTGACTCCCGCGGTCTGTAAAAAAAGATACGCGTACAGCACCGCGGTAGCCTTTCTTTTTCGTTAGCCTCGCAATGCATAATCATATGCTCAGATACATAATTACAGCGCCTAGAATACATAGTGTGGAAAAAGGTTTTACCGTGTTTTAATTCAAAATTTTCGAATTCAAACCGGAAATTCTGAAACAAGAATTTTTACTTTAAGAAGTCCGAGATATCTGCCAATAAGTAACGAAAAGAATATTCTAGTGAATTTCTGGTATGAATGCGAAATTTCAGAATTAAAAAAAGCCAAACTGGTAATGCTTTAAAAAATGCTAAAAAAAATGTAGCCGATAAACGTCCAACAGTGAGGTACAATAATAGGGTAATCGCAGCGACATGTGCTTTAAAAATAGATTTACCTCTAGCAAAAGTAACCGTTTCACTATTGACAACAAGATAATAATTTCTGTTAATAAAATCTTGTAAATGTATATTTCAGAAGTAACTGATTTTGAAGTTAGTTTTTTATCATATCAGGGAATTAATCTTTTCGACTCATCTAGCAGAGATTCCTCTTTTGGCATGCTCAACAGGGATAGTTTCTAGTTTGCTGCCTTGTATCGAGTACTGCAACCAGGCACAAAATAATTCGTATCACGTTTTTTAGCCATGATCAATATCATTCATATTTTTAAAGCTTGTGAAAACCACAGGAAATAGGGTATAATTTAATTTTTAAAAATATTTACCACCAGCTGAAACGTTTTCTCTGTTGATTCTTATACAATGTTTACTTTGAAAAGAGCTAGCAGACAATGGCGTAACCAAATGCTCTGGAAACCAGTAATATTATAGTTTTCTGCGCCCTGAATATCGCAGATAATTCTCCGATTAGATAAGGTAAGAACATTTTTATAAAATTAGTGGTATCAAAATCATCTGGACCTCCACCCTCTCTACGCCACTACTAGAAGATGTCGCTGTGATCGATCCGTTATCTTTTCAGCATCGTTCTACATTTATCGGATTCAATTTGTTAGTAGGTACTATTTTGTAACCGTTTTCCGCACTATGTATTCTAGGCGCTGTAACATGATACCAGGGATGAGATTTCTCCTCTTTTTTGCATACCAGTATAATCTTAGAGAAAACGTTTAATCGCAAGATGTTCCGATTAAATAACAAAAAAATATGTAAGATTATACTGATATGCAAATAAGCGGAGAAATCTCATCCCCGCATGATACATCGAGAGCAATAAGGTAAGTTTTTCGAGCATAGTAATCGAGTATTAAAAAATATACAATTATGAGATTACTGTCATCTCCGTATTTTGTTATATTGCTCATAATATATTAATATTATTGTTCTTAAATATTTTTATTTGCATTTCGATTGGTTGCATAGAGGAAGTTAAGCATTTCAAATTTGAGATTTTTTTTCAGTCTTGCGTATAAGTGGACCCCCTCCCACTCCCAGTTTATAACTTTTTTTTTAATTTTTAAATGCCCCGTCTTAAACACGAGCATGTACGGTAACAGTAAGTTTTCCTAAATGTCACCTCAAAGCCAGTTTAAGCACTTTTGAAAATTGAAGTGTACATTCACAAATTTTCCGAATGATAATTATCGTCTTATTTATGACAGAAATTCTACGTTTAAATAACGTGGCGATTACCGTTTTAAAAGAGCTTGCGCCTTATGTGTAAAGGCTTTAAATCTGTCCCACTATCAGCTAACAAGTATTAATATTAGTTGTAAAAAATTATTTATTTTTATTTTCAAAATAACCACTTTTCTCAAAAACAACTACATCGAAATCCAGGAATATACAAAATATTGTAGAGGAGTAATAATTTGCAACTTTTCATCCCAATCTTCCACTTAGAAAAAAATGTGGGAGAGAACGATATATATATATATATATATATATGTGTGTGTGTGTGTGTGTGTGTGTGTGTGTGTTTTCAAAAACATAACTCTTACTTAGAGAATTTTTTAAAAATAAAATATTCTTAATGTGTACCGAAATATTATTTATTCACTCCAATCTCTACGAAGGATATATAAAATTTATTAATATACGTGCAAAAATATTCAAATAAGAGAATAAAACGGCGTTTAGGGCGGAGCAGCTTCTCAATAAGTGGATTTGTGAGCCGTATATACATGCGTATAAGTGGACCAACAAATCCAAGAGCTAAAACAGGATAATAACGGCATTTGCTATTGTATTGTTTTTCGTCTTATTTAACTAATGAATTCACTACAATTGTTTTTATTTAATAAAGCTATGATAAGCATTGTTAAATACTCGTATTCAACATGTTTTTTCACTCGAATTTGGAGGAGGTCGACTCATACGCGAGTAAGTACGGTAACTCTGCCCTAATCCCTACCTTACTTTGCTTTCTTCCATTTTTATGTAATTTTGTTCTACAGATACATTTCAGAAACCACATTTTCCATCATTTAACCCTTTCAGAGGCAGTGGCATATTTATGAAACCACTTAATTTTAATTTCCAAATGCCACAATGGCACCAGAAATTTCCTAAAGTCTTTCTTTTTTAATATGTATGTGATTTTTTGCCTTTTACTTATTTACAAATAAATTTCTATGTTAATACCGGTGTCATTCATTTATTTCAACATTTTAGTACTGAAAGTACTTTGCCCCTGAAAGGGTTAAAAGAAAAAAAATTGACACCATTTCAAACCTTTTTTTTATATTAGTCTTTCCTAAGAAAAATCTCCGTTGTAGGCCTCTACAACATATGCAATAGAAATAACTTTCGGTATAGGTTTCTATTTACAAGAAAAATCTATAAGGATTTTTGTTTGGAAAAAAAAAAGGTATTCAGAAACGCATTATTTGGAAGTATTTATTGATTAACGAACCCGGGTGTGGTCGCGTCGTGTATGACATACCGAGGATGCATATGGATTATGGCTTTTACAATTGCCACGAGTATTTTACGAAAAGTATTCTTCAACTTACTTTATCGCAGAATATGTAACAATTGTCACGAACTAAATAAGGTGACGATTATTATTTGTATTTATCGGTGATAAAATAAAATGAAACATTCATACCCTGGCTATGCGCGATTTCCCCCGAGTTAAAAAAAAGTAGCGACAGTTGATTATTCGATGTGACATGTGTATTTTTATTTTACTTGTATACACAAGAGAATATACACCTGATACTCCCGGGATACAGAAAATACTCCCCGGTATACAAAATATAGATTAAAACTATATTTTTTAGATTGAAAACTCTAAAACATGTTTTACATTTTACGTATTTTTTTAGATTGAACTCTAACAGCACCGAAAATAAGTCATGTATAAATAAATATCAATTATGTATTAAAATGAAGTTTTGAAACGTATGAAAATTGATACTTCCGTATTAGTTGCATGCCGCTGTTTAATAGTCAAAGACATCACCAAAGATTTCGCTACTGATCACTCTTTTTTATTATGATTATTGCAGTGTTTAGCACCTTCAAGAGCCAAATGCATATATGCACGTTCAGAAGGTGCATGCATGATTTATTTACTGTACCAGTAATAACGAAATGCGTTATTTGATTTATTTTATTAGACTTCGAAAGGGTGGGAACTAAGCACCTGTGGTCAGTCCACACATCTCCGATAAGTAGTATACCGCAGCATGCAGCGCGTGATTATGTAACTAAAAATAACTGTTTTAAAATATTGCGCAATCCAAAAAAAAAATCGTGTATAAGACGCATGTTCCGTAGGGGTTAAGCGAGTAGCTTAATTATATGTCTTAAATTTCCATTTCTTTTATTTTAATTAATTAATTTATTTATGTATTGATAAAGTATTAATTTCGTTATGGAATATTAGACGGAAACAAACGCCAATCCATTAATATTATTTGAAGTGGAAACGGATTCATCTTCCGTAATGGAGCTGCACGCGATAGACACAGATTTTTAATAATTCATGCTGGAAAATTATTTTAATACCATGCAAAATTAGAAAACGCAGTTAGAGTTTTCAAACAAATCGCATTTTAAAATACTTTTTTTTTTTCTATTTGACATTATAAAAATTGAAATTATGTGATGCATGTAAGTAATTAAATTTGCAAAAAAAGAGAAAGGCATTGCTTAGATTGTTTTAACCGTCGATATGATGTCAACGTTACTCACGGATATGATTTTATTTTATAATATCGACAGATAGAGAGATAATTAAATTGGAAAATGCAATCATTTATTAACTTGAAAAATATAATCTTAAAACTTACACCGGAATTATTTTGAAGGAAAACGTATATATTCTTAATTTTTTTGAAAAGTTGCGTAACCTTAGCATCTAAGATTCCTCCTTCTCTTGTCATACAGCTGTTAGTTCTGACAGCTGTAATCATCTATATATGTATTTGTCTTACGTGGCGTGAAAATAGGGCTGAATTTGTAACTTATGGTTTGGCAAAAACCGTAGTTTCCAGAGCTCAGACCAATGAACAGACTAGATTGTGTTAGATTAGCTCCACCTCCAATATGGTCGTCAGTGTGAGAGCATTGAAAGAAACCATAGAATGAAGCTCAAACTAGCAATTATTAAAAATAAAATAACATGTACGTAATCCAAAGCGTCTGAGATGATTCCTCATTTTAATTATGAGCAATATCGTTAATTTCAAATGAATTCTCAACTCTGAATTCATTTACGAATTTAACTCACTCAAAAGTCAGAGAAGAAAAAAATCAACTTTGTAGATTGCACCTGGCGCCATCTGTTGATGAATTGAGGAAGTAAAAAATAATTTCTACGTAGTTTTTTTTTTTCTAATGATATTAAGTCGTGCTGTACAAAAGATCCTTTTTTCATAGTATTTAAAAGATTTATATGCTCATTGGTAGTGTCAACTAAATACATTTTCAGTTGTGTTTTCAACGGAGAATTACTTTTTTACATTAAAAAAATTGTCAATTTCATAGGTTCAAATGTTTTATCGTAGAACTCATTCCGGCTAGAATTGCTGAAAAAAAGGGGCGAGCGAGCGAAGCGAGCTGTGACCGTGTAGCGGTCTCAATGTGAATTGCTTCGCAATTCACGGGGGGTTGGCGAGCGTTAGCGAGTAGGGGGCTGAGCCCCCTAGTAAATATTAAATGAGTAATAATTGCTCCGAAACATGTGTCCTCCCAAAACTATGGTGAGCGTTCCAGTACTGGCACGAGAAGCTCTGGCTACTAGTAAGCAGAAGTCGGATACTGGTACGTGGAATAAAATACATAATGCAGCATATTTAAATGGATTTATTAATTCAGAAATTTTCAAAAACTTTTTGAATGCGATTTAGGATCTATAAAGTATTTTTCTATATGTTTGTTACGAGAAATGTTTCTAATAGCAGACTTGCTGAAATTCGCACACACCGGTTATGATACAATCAGTTTTCCAGAATTAAAAACATAATTAATAGATTTATATGGATAAAAATTGAATATGCTAATAAATAAATAATTTTAAAAATAATTAATGAAGTATTTTTATTTAGTGGAAGAACTGTTTAAAATCATGCTTTATAAATTGAATTATCTGGAGGTAAAGTCTGGATGCTTGGAAGTAGGAGGTGCTTGTGTGAATAGGAGGAGTTAAAACAAAATAAAATTCCAAGTGTAATTTATAACACATTGTTCTCTTTGTACTAAATCAGTGCGAGTAGGTGTTGAAATAAAAGTTTTATTTCAAACATAATTCGAAAATTAATTCTCTCTGTTGATTGAAATATTTTTCTTCTCTTCTACAAAACGTTTTATAGTTCACACCTATTTTATGGAAATCGGTTTATAAGAGAGTAATGTTATTTAAAATGGTGATCTGAAATCAAACAAAAAGTGTGGTCATATACTTATACAGTGCGGATTTCAGGTAAAGAATTGTGCATATGTACTGAAATGGTATATACATAAATGTACGAAGAAATTGGCAAGTGTTTGTCTACTGCGCGACATTATTGTCGCATTTAAAGGTATGCAGATTATTAATGTAGTTGCATCGAGCCTATGTTAAATGGGCTAACTAATCTTTGTATAAGAAATTCGTTTCTCATTTGAGACACTCTGCCACTGTATCTCAGGAGAGAGGAAAGAAATAAACATATTCAACTCTCCAATGATGGATTACTGGAGTCCTCATTCAAAAGTATGGTTATAATAGTATTTTCACTGGCGAGAATATCAGAGTACCGTCTGATATCGTCAAAGTCTGCTTGTGCTTAGCACAGCATATCTCTGTGAATGTGCTTTCCCCCCTTTCGTTATCTGAAAAACAAATACAGGAATAAACTAAACATCGAATCTGACTTATAACTAAAATTATCTATTATTTAGCCAGTGATGAAGAAGCTGTGCTTGTTAGACCAAGTCCACCCCCTTTTTTAAAGATAGAAATAAATTAATGCAAACAGCCTACTATAACAGTATATCAATCAATGTGCGCAATATGTCATTAAGTATTGAGTCTTTTTTCACATATCAAACCACTGTATTTTGATATATTATGCATATGATTAAAATTTAATGATGGTACTACTTTATACTTAAATGTTATTATAAAACAGTTAATCTAAGTACAAATTTAGTAACGTAATCATTCATTTTTAAATACAAAAAAAAAATCTACTAAAGCGGAAAAACAAAAGACCTGAGATATATTTCGTTTTAGACAGGTTTCATTTTACAGGTTTTTCTATATTAGCTCTACGCTTCTTACTTGGTGGTACGCGGAAGTATGAACTTCGCTTTACTGGTACGTCTGTCTAAAAGTTTGGGAACCCATGCTCTAGAACGATGTGAACCCCAAACTTTGATACCGACGTTACGTAAAACCCTGAAGTCGTTAGTAACCACGTTAGTAACCACTGCACTAGATTAATTAGGGCCAAATATTCCATGCCGGAACTGGGCGAAAGTCCCGTCATATGCGCCGACTTCACTTTGGTAAAACAGGTAAGCGGCCATAGGTGTACCATTATTTTTTTAAAGTTTTTTTTGTTGTAATTAATCAATGTGATTAATTTATACGCCCCAGTTGAGTCGGCAACAATGTGTCCGGTGGTTGAGCATAAATGTTGCGGAGGGAGCAGTGGGGAAGCGAGTGTGTTAGTGCAGAAGCTTACAATACCGTAATTTATTATAGTAAACTTGATTTCAGAATTGTTAGTGATTAAATGAAGCAAAGAAGTACTCTTCGAAACAGTAGTATCCAGTGTCTCTTGACCCTAACATTGGCTACGCCAATGGAGGGAAGAAGCAACTCGTCTCTTAAAAAAATTATTAGTGTGATAGTGCAGAGTCTATAATTTAATGGTTTCATTGAAAGCCTTGTTAAACTCTTAATATGTTCTTCGAATAAAAATTTTCGCCTTATTTATTATCAGAAGTCGCCGATTAAATGAGTCGAGAATTAATGTTTGGAAAAAAAAGCGGTGGACATTGTCTTACAGGGTTCGCACGCTTTTACCACAATTTTTAAATATATTTTTTCTATTTAATAATAAAATTTTTCTATTTAATATTTAAATGGCAGACATTGTAAGCGTCCCGTTTAATTGCAGATTTGTAATAAATTCTTGCATTTAAATAAAGCAAAAATTGTATTAAAAATTGTGGTAAAACCGTACGAACCCTGCAGAATAGTTGCAGAGATCTTTCTGAAACACGCAGTAGGTTACTTACATCGTTAGAAGAGGTGCTTTTTTTAAATTAAAATCACTTAATTGCTACTTTTTCTTAAATCCGTCATTTATTAGCTTTTAAATTCGATGAATATTTTTATTTCAACAATGAGGTAAAGGAAAAAGTATCAAGCAATATGCATAAAAAAGTACCTCAACTGGCAATACTGACTTACTGATACAAGAAAGTGAAAAATGCATAAGATAATAAATGAATGCATATGCGCAGCTGCCAGTCTTCATGGTTATTCTTACTCATTCAAGCATAATTTGAATCAGAAAATTTATCTAATAAAATGTTTTTTTTTCCTTCAATTTGATAGTTATTTGATTTTATTTATTAAGTAAAATGTTTTTTCAACTTGGAAATAAAACGGAGGATCGCCAGCTAATCAAATGATTTTTTCTTTGGTGTACTTTAAAATAAATCTAAAACTCGTATACCAGAAAAAATATAGCAGAATAAATAAGACTAAAATAACATTAAACCGCATTTTTGCTGTTGAAATACGATTGTTGCTCTCTTGATACCTAACCGTGTGCCTTTCACCGGTTAGAGAGTGTAAAATAGTAAAACACTATCTGGTAGGCCCGGCGTTTCCCGGGCGCATGGATAATACACTGGCCTCAAAAAGTTAAGGTACAACATGTTTTTTGAAGCTCACCAGACAAAAAATGGCAGTCAGATTAAACTTCATATTTTATATGAATGACAATAATAAGATTTAAAAAAATTACGCAAAAATTACAGCTACCACTACCACTTTTATTTTATAGAAAAGAATAGGTATTTGTGAATGAGAGCAAAATGTGCGAAGCTTTCGTAATTTCGCGTGTAAGTTTTGTTGTATTCGAACTATTGCTGTCAGTAGAATCTAGAAATGTCTGGAAGAAGTCGTTTGTCCGATTCATTAAGGTGGCGGGCGGTAGGATGGATGAAAGTGGGGTTGTCACAGGCCGATACTGCTAGACGACTCAATGTGTCTCGCAGTGTAGTCCAACGACTGTGGGATCTGCATGAATCCGAAGATTCTGTGTCCAGAGGACATGTTCCAGGCCGCTTACGTGTTACAACACCTGCAGAAGACCGGTTTCTAGCTCTTTCGGCCCGAAGGAGAAGACGCACTACTGTGCCTTAACTCATTGCAGAACAATTTGCAGCATCAGGAAAAAATCTCCGCTACTACGGTACGAAGACGTCTTCACAATGCAGGTCTCTATGCAAGGCGACCAGTTGTGTGTGTCCCCCTCAACAGACGACAGAGAAGGGCCCGCTTATGTTGGGCAAGAGAACATGTTTCCTGGACCAGACAACAGTGGGCTTCTGTATTCTTCACAGATGAGTCCAGATTCACACTGGAGAGCGATTCAGGACGTCTTCTGATCTGGAGAGAACAATGCACTCGATACCATCAATCAAACACTGTCGAAACACACAGGTACAGAAACGGTGGAATCATGGTTTGGGCAGGGATCTCACTCGGAGGCCACATTGACCTGCATGTGTTCCATGGAGGAACTGTGACTGATGCGAGATATGGGGATGAGATCATTGATTCATATGTGTGCCCATATGCCGGTGCTATTGGCAATGGTTTCATTCTAATGGATGATAATGCGAGACTACACCGATCTGTGGTTGTTGAGGATTATCTTGAGGATCACGGTTTGGAGAGAATGGAATGGCCAGCTCACTCTCTAGACTTGAATCAGATAGAACATCTTTGGCACTATCTTGGAAGACAGGTTGCGGTTTTAAGTCCTCCTCCAAGCTCATTAAATGAGCTGGAACAAGGCTTACTCCAAGTATGGTCAGCGTTACCTATTTCGGTGTCCAACAATTTAATTGAGAGCATGGAATGTCGATGCCGCCAATGCATTCAAGTCCGGGATGGACATAATCAGTATTAGAACCAGTTTTTTAATGTTTCTGTTACATTTTACTGCATAATACTGCGATGTACTGGTTTCTACAAGAATGGAATTTTCCACCATGAGTGCTTTTTTGTTGTAATTTCATTAACCGTAATTTCGCGCGTATACGCCGCACCTCAGACAATTGGATTTCCTACCAGAATTTATTTTAAATAAAATGTGACTCACTTCTGCTTGTAACTTATTTGACTTCTTATTTTGAATATAATTTCTGGTTTGAAAAATACTTAACTAAGCCGCGGCGGATACGCGCGAAATTACGGTATACGTTTAATTTAAGTAAATTTCTATGTCGCATTTAACCCTTTCAGGGGCAAGCACTTGTGCTCCTCTAACGTTGAATTCCCACCGGAATTTAGGAAAGAATTTAGTTCAAAATAAGAATAAGCAATTTTTCAACTTTTTCTCGTCAAAGTTAAAAAAGTAAAATTTAATTAAAAGTTTCTGGTTTGAATTGGATTAAAATTAGGTGGTATATAATATATACCACCGCCCCTCAAAGGGTTAATAAATAACAGTTTAGTGCACATTTCCTCCAAATTTGTAGTTTCTGTATTCATTCATTTGCAAATTAGACGCAAAAAACCTTGTACCTTACAAACGGTTGTAACTTAACTTTTGGAGGCCAGTGTAAAATTAAACAAACCTAAAGTTTGTATGATTTTATGTCTTTAACCCGATTTTGTTCGAAATTATTTATTTAAAAGTGATCGACGGAAAATCCTTTATTTCCACTTTCCGCCGATAAGGGGCACATTCTGATAAAAACGAACCACCGACACCTGTTCCGACTGCCTGCGGCAGCGTTAATCAGGCGTGCAGCACACACGCTGCAAATCTTTTAGTTCCACCTTCCAAACGAAACTCCGACACGTGTCCCCACTGCCTCCGTCACCGTATAGCAGGCGTGTTCTGCGTGCGCTGCATCCGACGAACATCCGACACGGTCACTTTTCGGATAAAGAACAATTTTCTACAACTGCTCAGAAAGTTTCAAATCCATATCTTAATTAGTTTTCTTAAAATTCGCTAATTAGTAAATAAATTTCAAATTCGTTCGTTTATGCTTGCAAATAGAGAACAGGAGTTCCTTTCATTAGCCATTTTGATAAAAAAGATGGCATTTTGGATGTAATGTTTAGTGATATTCTAATTAATATCTTGTGTAATTATCAAAATATGAAAATTCTTAGTCCCAGGTGCATCAGATCAGGCCTTGGACTACCTAAATCTCAATTTCCAGATTTCTAGGAACGTACAGACACACAGAGCGAAACTTTCTTTTATGAGTGTAGCCATTAATAATGTAAAATAATGTCCCTTTCTGCCAATAGTTCAGTTTCACTAATTTTAGTGGAGCGGAGTCGACAGGACATGTGATCAGGGCCTGATTACCAACGGGGCACACTTCCACCAGTAAAAAAGAATAGACATTTTTGCCTTATTCATGGCAGTAATTTTGCATGAATAGGGCGTTTTAATAAGAAGAAAATTTCTATTAAATTTTACTGGTGGGAGTGTGCCCCGTCGGTAATCAGGCTCTGCATGTGATATAGGGAAATTTAGTAATTTCTTATAAATCTTGCATTGACATATGTAAAATACTAAATTAGTATAGCTATAGCTCGTTCTACAGATTTATATATTACAAAATATTTTGACATGTGTCTTGCCCTGATGTACATTTGTGACGTTGAGCGCTTAAAAACAATCAACGAGGCATCCAACCAAACAAGCTATCTAAAAAGTAATCAACGATTGTTGTATGGAAAATTTTATTATCTGTAATCTTGGGAAATACATGTCTTTACTATAAATTTTAATAGAAAATATTCCCGATAGATTGTCCAACAGTGTGTATGAGCATTACTTTGAAATGCCATTACCTTTATCATGCACATTTATGCACTATAAAAATATGCGACAACTTAAACATTGAGAAAAAGATTAAAATATGTGTGCAGATTCATTAAGCATTTTTCAAGAACTTTTAATGAATATTTGCATACTTTACGCATATTTTGAGATTTTTCTGGTACATAAAAATAAGACACTGTGTACCATATGAGCTCACCAGCGACGGAGAGGATTTGCTATCAAAGATGGTAGACGTTTAATGTTTTGCATGGTTTTCATTGAACCTTTCTTCAATACGGATTCGTTTCTCTTAGAAATCTTTGCCAATTCCACGGAGGCAATCCCGCCATCCCCCGGCATTAGATCACTCTCGCAGATAATCAATAGTGACAAAGCTTCAAATTATCCATCGTATGTCTATTATTTTTTTCTAAATTATAGTACAGTATACACATAGGTACCAACCTCTCATTAATATTCCGTAATACGCGCGTTAATTTGTCCCAGATATTACAATACACTTTCATAAAACAGTAAAAACATATTAAAATTGGACGTTTCGGATTTACATGGAAAATCCCTCTTCAACAACAACATTTTACTTTGCGTAAGTCATAGTTCAAAAATATCAACAAATAGAAAATGCAACGTATCAAAATTTCGAAGTCAAAGTTGCAGTTATAATAACACGGAGTATTCCTTCGGGATTGCACCTGCTTCATTAAGAGGTAAATCTGTAATTTTCGTATACCATGCTTCTAAGAAAGTACGAGTTCTGTAGTTGCTGCACTTCGATCTGGTTACAGAAGATTTAGCAAAATCTGGAAAATGGTCAGTTTTTATTGCATGATCCGCTATTTTGGAATTTAAATTTCTATTTTGAAATGCACATCTGTGCTCCTATAGTCTTGTCTCAAGTGTTGGACTTGTCTCCCCTATATATATCGCATTGCATTGTTGGCATGGTATACCATAAACTACATCTTTAAACTGAGAACTGGGATATTTATGTTTGAAGTTGCTTAAAAAACAATTTAAAGGTTTCTGTGAGATGAAAGCTGTATGGATACCGAGTGGTTTCAAGAGATGCGAAATCTTTTCTGAAATACATTTGTAATATGGAATTGCTGCGAACTGGTTCATTTTAGTACGTTGGAAAGGGGGAGGGGTATTCATTTGTGTTTATATATGTTCCGAGATTACACGTTTACAAATTCTTGTAGAGTAGCCATTCAATTTCAGATCTGATAAAATTCTCTTTTTATCAATAAGAAAAAGCTCCTCAGTGCTACAGTAGCGTAAAGCTCTAGTGAGTAAGGTCTTGATAACTGCGAACTTATGGGATTTAGGAGTTTCCCTTTCCAACGTACTAAAACGAACTTCAACCTAAAAAATTGTTTCCAAAACATGACACTGGGCTTCTACTTGTACGCCGGTAAATGCACATTTGTGCTGCTATAGCCGTAGTGTTTAAAAACAACCGTTTCGTTTTGGACAGCTATTGCCGTCATGCCACATAGTGAACTTCGCTTTGACGGCTATAGCCGCAAGTGGCCATCAACGTGTTAAAAAACGCACGGAACAACAGGGAAGCACTTAGGGGAATTCTAAACCGCAAGGTGAGACTTTTGATATTCGGTGAAGGTTATCTTAGTTATATTACAATCCCTCTGCCCAGTGGTTAACATTCTGACCACAAAATGAGAATCTTAGAAATGAAATTCACGGGTTCTATCCCAGTGGAGTTTACTGGTCCAAGAAAAAATATAGGATTTACTTTTTTTTTAATATAAAAGTATGCAAGTATTGAGAAGCTACCTATAATTGTAAGTCTTATTTCAAATATTTATGATTTTTTTTTCAAGAAGTATAAAAAGGATACTTTGGACTCATTGGACACGGATTCTTGAAGTTTGGGTATCTGGTTGCATTTTACCCGCCACATTCCTAGTATGGTGTGTCCTAATTATTTATTAGCAACGTCAATAGAGATAGACAATTTCATTTCAAACTTGTGGTTACACACTTAATAATATTCATTTTTATGTATATTAAATGACAACATTTGCTTAACATTACACTCTTTATGATAAATTTTAAAATGGGACACATCTCATATGATGGCGGCCTGATTGATTATAAAATATACAAAAGTAAGCTTTTTACAATATAAAATAAATCTTTGTTGCAGGTATTACCAGGGATGAGATTTTCCGCTTTTTTGCATACCAGTATAATCTTAGAGAAAATGTTTTCTCTTAAATTGCAGAATGTTCCGATTAAATAAAAAAACATTTTCTGTAAGATTATACTGGTATGCAAAAAAGCGGAGAAATCACATCCCTGGGTATTACAGGCAATATAATACACACTTTATTTACATAATATTTTCACAAGTTTTTTATAATCTCACAAGAAAGCTTTATTACTTCATGCATGAAATACCACACACTTTAAAGTCACGCCTACTTAATCTTAACATGTGCTTTATTTAGAGAAATTATTATGAGACATTCTAAAAAATATGTCTGCACCAAAGAACGTTTACAGATTTAGTTGCGTAGAAAATTCAATAAAATATTCTAAATGAATACTTTATAAGAGCATTTAGAAATATTTTATGACTTCCCGGGCGAAAGACAATATTTCGTGGTTCATGATTGATTGAACGAATGTTTCAATAATTAGTTTAAACATCTTTTTCTTCGCAGAAATATGTAATGTTAATTCAAATTCATTACAGAAATGTAACTTAACTCTTACTTTTAGATTCGTTTTTGATAAAAACCTGTTTAAAAGAATATTTTTATATATTGTATTTTATTATTAAGATTATTATCAGTATTTTCTTTTTTTTTCATTAAAAATTCCGCGACAGAATTTATATGCCATAGAACCTTCAAAACATTTACACCTTATGTCTCCCTGTCAAAAAATATTTGCTGCTTTTGTTGCGTAAAAGATGCAATAAAATAAATATGTGTACTTTATTAGATCATTCAGAAATACTTTACGACTTCCAGGGAGAAGAAAAACATGTTTGTTTCATGAACTATTCAATGAAATCTGAAGTGCTGTTCGAAAAATATAGCCTTGCAAAACATTCGTTTGAAAATTTTTTTTCTACGCAGGAAAATGAAATCCTAGTTCATTGTAGATGTTTCCTTACAGTTTTTTGAAAAAAAAAATCATAATTTCTAAATGATTACGTGATACAATATGGCAAATATACGAAACAAAGCTTGCATAGAGATGCTTACATTTGACTACCAGTATTTTCGAACATTAAATTTAGCCTTTTCTACTCTATTTCTACTATTTAAATATTAAATATAATAATGCTATTAAACATTTTTGTAAAAGCGTATGAACCTTGCAGTCCTTATATTTTCTAGAAAGATTTTACAATCATTTTTTCAACGGCCTTAAACTTTTTTCTAGAGCTTTATGTTTAGAATCATACTTTGTTCCTTATATATGCTTTTATTATCAAGAGAAGTAAAATTTCCGAGTTTTTTGTTGTAAATATTTATAACACGTAAGTAAGAATACAAATAAATAAAAGCATAATACAAAATTACGCTACTAATTTACAAATAAAACTGGAACAAATAAATTTGCACTAAAACATAACAAAATAGACATATTTTTATCCACTCTTTTGCTCGATAATAATAGTCTCTCAAATCCTTTTCTGTTGTTCAGAAAATTGCTTGCAACATAAATATCCTCTTGTGATTACCTCTTGTAACTTAACCCTTTAACGGACACTGGTTTCCCAATGAAACCACAAAATTTTAATTATGAAATAGAACAATTACAGCAGAAATTTAATAGAAATGTTTTTCATTTATTATGTATGTGAAATACCGTTTTTTTGTTATATACAAATAAATTTGCTTATAATTCCCGTTGTCAATGATTTATTTCAACATTTTAGCAATTGAAGTGCTTTATCCGTTAAAGGGTTACCGGCTTCAACTATCAAATCTTTTTCCTTATATATCCATCCCTTTTATTGTCAAGATAAGGCATGTTGAGAACATTTCATAGTTTTATCAAAAAAAAAAAAATCCGGAAATATTTATCACACATATGTAAGAAAACAAATAAATAAAAGAATAATCTCACAAACGTCTAATACAAAATTCAGAATTTTATAATCATTTATAATATATTTATCCATACAAATAGTTTCTCAAAAAATTTCCTGAGATTTACAAAATTGCTAGCAGTATAAAGTTCATTCCTGTGATTACGTCATCAAAATTTTTATGGGCTCAATCATCATAGCTTGATCCTTTTTTTATATGTTTTATTCTCTAGAGAGCTCAAATTCAGAAAATGTCGCAGTTACATCAAAACTTTTTTTCGTTAATAATGTCGCACATAAATAGAAAAAAACGCCATTATACAAAACGAGATTTAGAATTTTGCGTTCGTTTATAACTCATTTCTCGATACAAATAGCCTCAAAAAATATTTTCTTTTATTTAGAAATTTTCTATCTGCAAAAGTACTCTGTTGTTATTACTTTTTGATGCTTTACACAGGCTTAAACTCTCATAGCTTGATCTTTTTAAAAGTTATATCGTCAAAAAAACTGAATCCCATTTTTATCGAAACTTTCTAATCGCATCGCGATTTTCCTTCAAATTTATATATAATAAATATTTCCTGTTATCTTCATTTCTAAAATACATAACACAGTAAAATGGCATTTTCATCATTCTTAGCAGTCCAAAATGTTTATGATTTGTAGATGTTTTTGCGCTCAGCAAAATCCATGAATTTACTTTTTTTTATATTATTAACTTTAAGAGAAGAATATAGAAAAGCTGATTTTGTAAGAAGGGATTTGTAAAACAATAACTTAGCATTACTTTAAAATAATTTCTTTTTCGTAGTTTTTATTTAAAATAACTTAAATAAATATTTGGCTTAATAATAAATCAAAGTGATGTTCGGATTTTCTTTTAAAGTTTTTTGCAAATTAATTGCTAAAGAATTAAATTCTACTAAGAACTAATTATATTTCAAAGCTCCTGCCGATTTAAATTATATACAAGAGATATATACAACAGTTAAAATAATAGCATTCTAAAATTCTTAAATTTTAGTAGAAAAGTGTATTGAAGTAGAGAAGTGAATTGAACGGTGTCTTTTTTGGATATTCATCCTTACCATTTCAAAAACATACAATACATTCCTCCAACAATAAACCTGTAACGCTATTTTTTATTGGGGAATATGCGCTTATAATATCTTTAATATCGTCGTATATCCCATGATGTTCGGCAGTGCCGAAGGGACGATTGGTACAAGATGATAAAGGTTATTAAAAGCATTCACCATATATCAATTATACAATATCCGTCTGCCATTGATTCCGTTTTCAGAATTCTAATTTCCTAGCTTCAGTTTATATTAGAATACATAAAGAAAATACTGTACTGTTTAATCAATTTTCTCCATTGATTTTAGTTTATGAAACATGTATTCAACGAACTAGCTTTCTTTGTTTAGAAGTAATAAATATATATATATATTTGTTTTGTAATTAAAAATTACAAATAAATGGCATTCATTCATTCGAAACTATATTTATACTTTTCGAAATAGTGTTAAGAAAGTATTGTAATCACGTGTTGCGTGTGCCTGCTTGATTGAATACCATCATTTCCAAACTGTACGATACGATACAATACGATACGATACGATACGATACGATTTTTGATTGACCTTTTATCTGTCGAATATATTATGAACCACTGCTTCAAGAACTGTATAGATTTTCGTAAAAATTGGATTAGTTATTTAATTCATTTTTAAACCATATTCAAACAATTTTGCGACCGGTTCTGTTGAGAAAATTATCAAATAAATGTAACTGAGTATAAATAATATCGAGGCGATGTAATCAAGCATTAGTAACATCGAAGCAACGTCTCCAATTTCAAAACAGGGGGTCAAGCATTCAATTCCATTTTGTCAGAAATTTATAAAAATTATTATTATTTCTTTTTGGAAAAATACGACAGCGTTCAGAAAGTCGAGTGGGGTCACTCTAAATTTTTTTCTATTCTATGTTCCAAAAATTGAAATTGTACCATATTTAGAAGTGATGTGAGAGCGATAAAAGCGAAAGAGATGGCACCCACCGTGCCTAGCATCGTTGTACATTTCTAAAAGTAGCAGACGTTTTGGCTGGCGTGTAAACGTGGCGTGAAATTTCGTAATGACTGCAATGTCCATAGCTAAATAAATAGGATTTGTCCCGAACAAATTCCGAATTTTTATTTTTATTTCCATCAATGCTTGAGAACATTTCGTTGCATACATCACAATTATGTTGCTTGAGAGGTCTATGAATCTTATTATGTTTTAATAAGTCATTCTTGATTGAGAACATTTCGTTGCTTCCATCACAATTATATTGTTTGAGAGGTCTATGAATCTTTTTGTGTTGGCGTAACTCGTACTTCCGTGAAAATACTTCAGCACATGAATCACAATTATACACTAGAGGGGTCTTTAAATGAATCTTCCTATGATTTAATAAATCACTCTTTTGAACAAATTGTTTTTCGCAGATGTCACACATAAAAGGTTTCTTCTCCAGATGAAATTTCTTGTGTCTAATTAACACAAACTTTCGGGAAAAAGACTTTCTGCAAACATCACAAACAAAGGGTAACTACTGTTTCTTCAGTTCTGATGAGGTGGGTTTGACTTCATAATTTGAAACGGGAGCTTCTTTTGGTATATCCATGTCGTGATACTTTAATCCTGGTGAAAGGGGTCGACTCATCCTCTTGGAATCACTTAGCAAAGAAGTATGTATGGTTTGTTCCATAATAACTTTAATGTAAAGTAATAATACAGAACAGTCAAAAGCGTCTTCACACAGTGGTGTCAGTGCGCAGAATTAGGAAATTATCTCATTACACGCAAATTTATACCATCATAAGGGGCGCTCGTGTGCATATAACAGCATATGTGATTGGTTCATTAATAAACATACGTGATTGGTTAATCGAGCATTATAAATTTTACTTTCATATTGTCTTAAAGGGAGAAATAGTATAATCTTTATTCAGTTTCGTCTGTTAAAACGAGTGATTAATGAATAAGGGATCCTTAATCGCAAAATAGTTTTCTTCTATCCTTTAGAAATCTGTTAAAGTTATTTAAACTTTGATCATTCTTTTAATATATGTGGAAAAAAAAAACTTGCGAAAGTATTTTTTTAATGTTATTAGAAAATGTAATATAGATTTGAGTAGTTTATATATATCAGTTGAACACTATATAGAAAAGTGTATAATTATATTCGCTTTATTCAAACCCTTCACAAAAATTTTCACCTTTAAAATAGGACCCTTCACAAACATTTTCCAAGTGCTAAATCATTTTAATATTATACTTTATGCAAAGAAATATCTAAAAATGTGATAAAAATAGTAAAAGTTGTGTAGAATATATGAAACTTGATAAATTCTCAGTTTAATTTTCTTTCGTAAAATACGAACTGGATATATTTTTAATCCCATGCAGATATGTAAAGTTTACTTAATTTTTGAAGGACACCCTTTATTTTTTGTCTATCGTATTTCGAAGGACACTCAAACTAAAAGATAAAGGGGGGGGGGGGGGGCATATGTTTCTATCTTATAAGTGTAATTGATTTTATAGGACGCCCTGTATTTTTTTTAACGTAACTTACTCGAAGGGGTCTACATCTTTCATATACCCTCAATAATTTTACAGTAATTGCTTAAATATTATTTATAATTATTATCTTTAATTTAATTCTTTGTTATTATTTTTAAATAACCATCGCTAAATCTAATAGCCATACAAAAATTCTTTTAACCTACCCTAAAATAACCTTATCCATTTTTAAAGGGTTTTAATTTTGTGAGTACCAAAAACGAACTGAGTGAATCACCTACGTTAAAACTCAATCGAACATATACATTATCAGTCAGCTTATCCCACAGGTGTGAGTCATGCGAATGTTTAGATGCGCTTGTGTGAAAGGGTATGTTTTAAGGTGAACTTGGGTAGAAGCCCTTGCAGGGGAATAAAAAAGGGGGAGGAGAAATCTGATGCTATTAAATTATTCTCTTTATTATGTGTGAAGAGGGCTAAATGCTGTTTATTTTGTTGTTGTTGTTGTTGTTTCAAGGAGACTTGCAAGAAATAATAGATATTGTAAAATTTTGTAGGCTCTCTGTATTTTGTGGTACTTTCAGTCTCAAAGGGCCTCAAAGGGTCTCAAAGGGCAGATGCTCAAAGGGTCTTTTAGAAAAAATAGGCACTGTAGAATTTTTAGATGCACTTGTGTAAAGGGGGGGGGGGAGGGGGGGGGCTATACAATTTAGTGCAGTATAATTCATACGGGACTCTGTATTTTTTACCATAACATGTATCGAATTCATTAACTAATTTAATAATATCCATCTCTTACCCCAAAAATGTTTAAATTCTCCAATTAAAATTATTTCTTAATTACTATTTTTAATTAATTATTCATTCACTTCGACTATTCTACTACATACTCTAATATTCAAACTGCATATTCTTGTTGAGAAAAAAAAATCTCGCGAAAATTCTTAAGTTCCTTAATTACTATCTTTACTTTATTTCTCAATTACTATTTTTAATTAATTATTCATTCACTTCCACCTTTCTACTACATACTCTAATATTCAAACTACATATTCTAGTTGATAAAAAAATTCTCACGAAAATTCTTAAGTTATGCAATTAAAATTAATTTATTTCTTAATGACTATTTTTAATTAATTATTCACATTTACTACATACTCTGATATTCAAACTGCGTACTCTTGTTGAGAAAAAATATCTCGCAAAAATTTCTTAAGTTCTCCAATTAACACAAAATATTTCGCATCCAAACACCCCACCATACTATAGTTGAAAAAAAAGGCTTTGAAATTTTCTAAGTTCTCCAGTTAAAATTCAAATTAATTAAATTTCTAATTCGCTAAAATAAATCCGTTGAAATTAAGCTCGTTCTCTAGTAGATAATTCTCCGCGAAAAAAAATTGCTTCGAAAGATTTCTAAGTCCCCCAATTAAAATTAATTAAAATAATACACCTTATCTCTACGAACATCCTTATCGACACCGCACACCCCTTATCTTATCTACACCACCACCCTCCGAGATCCACCAAGATCAACCCTCCGGTATCCACCCTCCGAGACCCACCACTTACGCCACCGCCACCACCGCGCACAGCTCCACAGTACACCACCACCACCTACGCCGACGCCAAAGTGTTTTACTATCGGCCTTTTTACCCTACTCATTATATTAAACTGTTTTCAACAAATGCAACAACCACAGAAATATTTTTATGCAATCCAGAGTTACCAAACTGTGACACTTTTAATTTTATGAATTATGCAGTGTTTTATGGCATGGAAATCAGAATGACTCAGAATTTCTGCCAAAAAATTCGTAATAACTGCTGCAAAATTTCTGTTTCTTTTCTTTTTCAACTAAGTCACAAACCAAGATTTTATAAAATAAGAGATACTACGTTTAGAAAACTCAAAACAATTAGCTACGAGACATAATCCATCCAACATATTAATTAATTTATATTTATTTGACTTGAAAAAATCTGGTAGGTTGGCAGTTGTGAAATTGGTTTAATGTTTCTGTTGCATTAAAATGGGTTTGTTGTCATTCACATAATTTAAAAAATAAGTAAATTAATTGAATTTAATTAAACATTTATTTCACTTAATTTTAATCTCCAACTGCCAGATTTACACGAGAATTTTTTTAATAGCATTTGGTTTTATAAATATACATGCAGGAACGTATTTATTTACTTTCACATTAATTTCTTCGTAAATTCTGGTGGCAAATATTATTTCAACATTTTAGAGACATAATAAATTTGCCCATGAAAGAGATGAGAGGGGACATCCTGTATACCAGGGATGTCAAACTGTGGCACACCGGATACCACTAAAATTTTATACTAATTCTAATAATTGAATTTCTGCGATTCAACAAGTCAAATATTTCTTTTAAAATTTAGTGGCATCCGGCGGGCCACAGTTTGACACCCCCGCTGTGTACTATACATTTTAAAAGTAAATCTAATAAACGCGGTTCAGACACGAGTACAACAGTGTTACCAGATTGCGGATTCTTTTTAATCCAGATTTTTTAACTGTCAACACTTTTTAAAAACTGTATAATTCGCCTCATTTTTCAGAATTTTTAATATGTCATTAAATAGGCCGAATATTTCTATTTCAAAAAGTGGTCATAGACAAATAATATGAACTAAAAAAAAATCCTCAATCTAGCAATACTGGAGTAATAAAGTATGGGAACCGAACATCACCTTAACATATTTTTCTCGCAAACACGCGTGAGAGCACGGTATTTGCTTGCTTGATTATATTTGGTCACAAATAACAGCCTTAAGCTAAAAGAAAATCTTAATTTCTATATAATAATATATCTTTATATTATTTCTGAGTAGAACGGAATATTTAGAAAAAATATAATTTTGGTGTTTGGTAGATGGATATGCGGAAGTAGAGTTTGAATGAAAATTTAGAGAAAGCATTTTAATTCTTTGAATCCGGGTCAGAACAGACGGCTATTTTTATATTCAATCGTTTCCGAATTGAAATCTGAAAAAGTGGGATTATCTTTACGAGTGATTTGCAGTTGATTATGAAAAATAATTAAGTGTTGTCAAAAGTAATTGTACCCTTAAAGTCATTTATTATTTTAATCTCCTATGAACGTCCGATCTCATTTTCACCACATTTTTAGTCAATCTTAGAAAACAAAATACTTGAGAGATAATTACCCACTATATTATGCTCAGCAAAGATCTACTTAAATTGTATTTTTATGTTAAGTAACTTTTTCTTAAAATAGGTGAAGTATTAGTGCATTCTAAATCATGTACCGTAATTTCCGGCGTATAATCCGCAGCTCAAAGAGTCGTTTTTCGACCCAGAAATATTATTTTATAAAATGTAACTTTAAAGATCGCTGTAAATATTTAACTACAATTATTGAATAAAATGTCTGGGTCGAAAAACGACTCTTTGAGCTGCGGATTATACGCCGGAAATTACGGTACTTTTTGAATGATGATTTTTAGTATTAAATTTCATTATAATAAGCAACAAATATTAAAATTATGGATTTCATTTAATTATAGAAATTTTTGGCTGTATCATGAATCTTTCTATAAATGGCACTTATATATTTCAGCTTATATCACTTTCAAATTTCTGTAACTGCGCAGATCATTTCGTAGTGAATGATATAGACTTGCGTGCAATTAAATGTAATAGTTATTTTTCTTTTCTTTTTCTTTTTTAAGCAAATGTATTCATTTTTATAGGCTTCATGAATACACTTTTTTAAAATAATGAAATATCGGTTTCAAATCTAACAATTTATCTTTCCAAATTTTTTTTAGATATTTGTGAGTATATTATTTCCAAACTTTAAGAGAACAATAATCAATTTTCAGATTTTATTTGAATACTAACCGACCCAACCGACGTTTCCCGACCCATTTGCTTGATTACCATCATTTACTTGATAAAACTGAAACTTATATCAACCTGTCTGGAGCAACTTAGGCAGGTAGGAATTAAAATTAAGTTGTCACCCCAGGAAACTAACATCCTTGAAAAAGTTAAAAGCTATTATTGTAAAAAAAGCTGTGTTTTTAAAAGATTCGAAATTTGTATGTGGTATCGGTACCTGATAAGTTATATTTAGAAAAAATATTTTCCGTGTTCTAACAAATACAAGAACAAAAACAAAAAAAAATATTTTTTACAACTAAAATATTTTGTTGGTGTTTTTTAAAAACTTAGTGTGTTATTATACATAAAATTTCATGTATTCTTAACAATTTCTGATACTAAAAATAGAAGGAATCACAGTCAGAAATCATTAATAATCTATAAAATTCTGAAATACATGCATGGGTGTCAAATTTTCATAAGAAATTATATTAAAACAGACATTTTATTAAATAAAGCAATTAAATTATAACCACATAGAAAGAAGAAACATCCAACTGAATGAGACGCGTCTGTCAGATAGCGGACCAGCAAGTGGTTTTGACATAGCAACATCTTGCAGTATGCTGCCATGTGAAATGAATTGCAACACGATTACTGTCGGTGCATTTGAGTCGGTGTAACATCAATAATCGGGTTGTCATACTTGTTGCCATGGCAACAAACCAGATCATCTAACACAATCAGACTGGTCGTCGCGTGTGACCTGCGCAGAGGATCATTTATCTACACTCGCACCGTTCATTATGTACTTACCACTCACGCCTATACACCGTCAAGCTCAATTACAGTCGTACTTGACTCGATCAATTTGGAACTGCGCTGACTGGGGATGTATAGTCTTTAGTGACGAATCCCACTTCCTACTGTATCCTGACGACAAATGAAAACGTGTCTGGAGACATCCAGGACATCGTGGGGATCCTACCTTTACTACCACATGCCACATAGTCTTACAACATGGCATTACGGTCTGGGGTGTGGAAGTCTGAAAACCGTCAAATAACTCGAGAAATGTACATCGGATTGAAAAACGAAAAATATGTGTTCAATATTTTTAAAAAGTCTATTTAGGGATATCAAAGTTGGTCCATCCAACTCTACCCCCTGGGGTAAAAGGGGGGCAACTTTGAAATCTTAAATGATAACCCTCCTTTTTTATTGCAGATTCGAATTCTATGGAAATACATACTTAACTTTTGTACTTAACATTTTCTTCTGAAAATTGCAGATTGTAATCGAGTAAAATGCATTAAGAATAGTTTCCATTGAGAAGTCTGAATACGGTCGAATAAATCGAAAAATATTCATCGTATTGAAAAACGGAAACTATGTATTCAATATTTTTGAAAATCTATTTACGGATATCAAAGATGCCCTCCCAACTCCGCTCCCTGGTTTGAAGGGGGTGAGGGGTAACTTTGAAATCGTAAATGATAACCCCTTTTTTTATTGTAGATTCATGTTCTACTGGAAAAAGTACGTACATTTGTATTTAATTATATTTGTATCTAGAAAAAATACGTGTTGAATATTTCTGAAAAATGGCAACCTTGATATCCCTAAATAGATTTTTCTAAAATACTGAACACGTATTTTTTTCGTTTTTCAATCCGATGTATATTTCTGGAATTATTCGACCGTTTCGAGACTTTTCAATGGGAACGATTCTCACTGTATTTTAATCAATTATAGCGTCATCTACGATTTTCCGAAGAAAATGTTAAATATAAAAGTTCAGTACTTTTCCATTAGAATCCAAAACTGCAATAAAAATTAGGGTTATCATTTAAAATTTCAAAGTTGCCCGTCATTTCCCCCAGAGGACAGAGTTGTGGTGGGAGGAGGAGGACTTTGATAACCCTAAACAGATTTTTTTTTTTAAATATTAAACACCTATTTTTCCGTTTTTCAATCCGATGTATATTTCTCGAGTTATTCGTCAGTATACAGTAAAGACTATATACCCTGTATATATCCACTCGTCTACTCGTTTACAGTTCCCGATGAAGCCTCTCAAACTTTTTCGTCATATTTAGGAAATAGCTGGAAACATATGTATATCCTTGTGATTATTTCCCCAAAAATTTTAATGTCTTCAATCACCATTCCATGATTGTTTTATATGTTTTTATTTTCAAGAGAATTCATGATCAGAAATTTTACCAGCTTTATCAAAATTTCTTTGTATATATATATATATATATATATATATATATATATATATATATCATATATGTGTAAAAATAAAAAATAAATAAAAACATAATCATAGAAATTTTAATATTTTCCACTTGTTTGCAGTTCACTGAGATTTGTAAAAATGCTAACAACATAAAATACTCTCCTTCGATTTCTGCATCAAAAGCTATTTGGGCTCAATCGTCATACCTGGATGGTTTTATATGTTTTATTTTCCTTGATAGCTCAACTTCAGAAAGCGTCATAGTTACATCACAACTTCTTTGTTTCGTACATAATGTCAGAAATATGTAGAGATATAAATAACTGTCGCTAAAAACCATTATATTAAAATAGTTATTTTTGTAAAAGTTTGGAAATTTTTATATCATCCCTCAATCTCATATTATATATTTAGAAAAGACTTCCACGCTTTCAAACCAATACAAGGACTATAGAAAAATATTTTTGTACAACTAAACTTACCAAGTAGTGATACTTTAAAATTAAAAAAAAATAAGAATTTTCTGGCAGTAAAAATAGAAAGACTTAGTTATATGGTGTTGAATTCCAAGTAACACATGGCTGAAATTTTTCCATTTTTATTTGTTTTAATTACTAAAAACACAAACTTTATTAAATAAAACGACTTAATTCATAGCCATATAGAAACAAGGAAGATTTCATTGAATTATTTATATTTATTTATTTATTGATTTTATTTATTGTTGTTGTTTAAGTAATAAATACCTAACTTGAAAAAAATCTGGAAGATAGTCAGTTCTGAACTTTGGTTTAAGTGTTGTCGCAATAAAATGGGTTTTTGTAGAACTTTTAGAGAAAGAAGAAACTTTTCCAAAATAAAACTAATAGGACTCCAGAACCGTGCAAAAAGTTTCATTTCGTATATTTTCCAAAAATTACGTATTTGACATAAACGACTCATATATCATGGAAAACAACGTTTAGATCATTTTTTGGAATTAAAACTGTGTCCATAACACTTTAACGACCATAACGATGAACTTGACAGGGGCATAATAAACATATATCAAACCAGAAATTTCGCAATATAAACATTAAATACATACCAGACAAAAACGAGTTAAATAATTATGTTAAATAATATTTTTAAAAAATTATGGTTTAAAATAAGTATATATGACTTAAATTTAATACTGGTGTCTGCAACGCGCCCCTCAAAACAGATCTTATCAAAAATGGACCTGAGAAATTTCCTATTTAAAGGAAAAATATGGTTACTTTTTCACTTGATTTCCCCTATTCGATACTTTTCGTTGGAGCGAGGGGGCATCGTGACTTTACAGACGCTTTGGTGGAGCTTGAAAAATTAAAGATTGGGAAGCGCTGATCTTCGAAAAGAAGCATTTTAAATATAAGAATATCTATCAATATTTTTATTTTTAGAATATTGTATATTGTATCAATACTTAAAAGGCAGATTTTTTTTTCTGTTAAATGTAGTCTCGTATATAATTCCATAAATTTCATTGCATTAAGTTTCATTTATCCGTAATATAGTTTAAAAAAAAAATCCCAAGTTTAAATAAAGTTTAAATAAAAAATCCTCAAGGCAGTATAAATAAATCAGAAAGAAAAAATTAAACTTATTTTATTCAAAGATTTTAAATAAATAAAAGATACGATAACAACCAATACGATATTAACCAATTTAAATCCGGTTTTAAATCAATGCCATTTAATAACTTGTACATGGATGATATTTGTATGCCGTTTTCTTAATTTTTTTAATTCGTGAAAATTATGAAGAAAGGATATGCAACACTCCGTTCTAAAGATGAAAGTAAAAAATAAAGACATCATATGATTCTTCGCGCTGTGCTAGAGAATTTCTCGGTTCGTTTGCGATAAGAGCCGTTGTGAGTGACGCGGGGTAGACGCTTGCAGTTTAATTCTCTCCGCCGCACCTCTAAAAGTAGTGTTAAAATTTACGGTTTAGAAATGATCTATTGGATAAATTAAAACTTTTGAAAGGCGGTGTATGCAATTTATAAGATTAATCCAAACCGGCCACATTTTGTGAATAACATTTTGCTTCTATAATGTACTTACAGGTAGGCGTTTATTTTTGTCCATGACAATTTGTTCGTAAATTCTACTGACATTTAATATTTCGACAACTGAATTTCTTTGTTGCTCTTGTATCTCATGAGAAGCGACCACTCTGTAATTATAGTTATTAAAATTTAATCTCGTAAAATTCTGGGTTAGCCAATATAGCACAGGTTTTAGAAGATACCCAAACTGTAAAACATGTTTTTCTCGCAAGCTCATGTGGTAACACACAGCTTGATTACTTGATTTTCCTCAATGAATATATATCCTCAATATGAAACACAATAAATAAACTTAATTTTATATATTTAATCAACATTATATTATATCCGGTTTTTATATAATATTCAGTAAAAGATTATTATGTATTAAATGGATGAAAATGTGTAAGCTAAGACTATGTGATGAAAGTCTGGTAAAAACTCATTAGAATACAAATTACTCAGCATAAAGTTTAAAAATTAAAAATATATTATTTATCTTTTTAACCATTCTGAAACATAAATAAGACCTTCCAATAAAACAATTATTTATTCTTTTAGAAAAGCAATATTTAATAAATAAATGAAAACAATAAAACAGTTAGCCTTTAAATGCACGGGCGGTTTGTAGTGACGATCGGCGCATTCTATGTTTCCTTTGATTTTTAAAGCCTAAATGACAACCTATGGCGATATAGTACTTTACTGCAATGTCTAGTGGTAGTATAAATGTAATAAGCATGAAATTGTTTTAAAAAAAACCTAATTTAATTTTTCCTCTATTTTTTCTATCACTATTTTTTAACAGAAACATATGTTTTATTTAATCCTTAATTTTCGAACATTAAATGAAACACTTTTTTATGATCATAAACAGCGGTAAGAGAAAGAGCAAAAGTTCGCACCTATGAAAACGTTTTTAGAACAACTGTACTTTAACTATTTCTCGAAGCCATCGAATAGAAAAGCTTCGGATTTGAGGTTAGAAATCATACTTGAGAAAACAGGTTATTTAGCATTTACTTGTTCAATATCCATAATAACATTCTCCTTTTTTTCTGGTGTTATTGTATTTATTCAACGCCTATTTCTTGCTTTTTCATGTTTCCAGTAATGGCAGGATGTAGTCAGAAAACGATTGACAGTTAAAAGTTGTCAACTTGTATATATATATATACAAGCTTAAAATCATATTTCCTTAAACTTTTTGAATATTTTTTCCTATAACATTAATTTCTTATATAGAAATGCCCGTGATGAGTTGAGCAATTCAATATATATATAAAAAATAAGTAAACATTAAACAATTTTTTTTTTATAAATACATTCTTAATTATTTCCTCAATGGCCTTAAGCAAAATATTTTAATTTAAACTATAGACGAAGTTCACATTTATGACCTGAAATTATCAAGACTTTAAACATCTGCAAGAAAATCCTGTAAACAATAACAAAATTTTAGTACTGGGAAATAAAAACTTCTAAAGCTTTTGAATAATAACATTGAAAAAACTATAGTAATGCGTTTATTTTTTTTTTGTTAAAATGTCGAAACATAAAATAGCTGGAACGTAAATTTGATGTTCAAAAGAAATATAGCTTTCATGTAACATAAAATGCAAAATGTAATTTTTTGACGCCTGAATTGTGGACTGTGCATTTAAAAATATATAATCCAGAGTGAAATATGTCAGCCATTAATTTTAATTAGGCCTTTCAGTGGACACATTGGACCTTTTTATCTTAAGAAAATGTACTATGAAAGTTTAATCACATTATCTTAGTGTTAGCTTTGGAAAGGTATTAAATTCTATGAGATGAAGTGAGGAAGATGAATTAAAGAAAGTAATTAACTGCTTCTAATAAAGATCCTTATTCAAGTAGTAGTTCATTCTTATAATCTTTAATCAAAATATTATTCATCACTCTCTATTTTTCGTCTAATCTCCCTTAAATAATATTTTAAAGATTCTAGAATATTCCGCTTAAATCCTTGAACAAACATATTAAAATAGTTAAGGATATTATGGAAGATGTCTAAAAATGATATATGCAAGTAATATTCTTCAAATTATAGAACCAGCTTCTATAACATCGTTTGTTTTTTTAAAATATTAGCAAAAAAAGTATACCGTTTGTAAAAATCGTGACATTTTCATCAGAAAAATATCTGTTCTACTTTGTTTAACTCGTTAACAACCTTTTAGTAAAAGTTTCCATTTTAGCGGCATTTCTTTAGATGTCAAGCAATAAATATTTCCAAAGTTTTGTTTTATAACACCAAGGAAAGACGATTTAATACACCTTAAAAAAAAGACATAAGTTTACGCAATGATTTCCAAAAGATTTAATTTTTAATTCGTATAATTCTTTAATTATAATACTTTTTTAATTTAATTAATCTTACCAGGAACCCTCGCCATTTGTGTAGTAATGAAAAAAAAATCTAAATAAGCAGCAGTCAAAAGAGCACAGTGAAACGTTTTTTTTACGCAGATATCATTTGGCCTCGTCTCTCCGTTATCGAGATATAAAGTCTTGAAATTTGCTAATTTATTGTTTTAATACATAGTTGCCAACTTCCCAATTTTTTGTATACCAGTAAAGTTTTACAAGAATTTTCTGTTATTAAATTGCAAAAATTGTACGATTAAATAAATGAAATATTTTTACATAAAAATACTGGTATGAAAAAAATCGGGAGGATGACAACTATGATTTAATAGGATGGAAGGAGGAGTCGATAAGATGGAAGGACGAGTCATTACGTTTTCAACGTAACAACATCATCAAACTCCAGTTACTTGTCCATTTCCAGTTTAGTGCGCCGCATTACTCCAACATGATTCTAAATACTTGGAACAAGTCTGGGTTAATGCAAACTGGGCTACTTCCATTTGAAACGCCCTTGCAATTTTGTTTTCGCAGGAGGTGTACTATTGTAATCATTGCACTTGAATTAAGCTCATGAAATGTTCTTGATGCCACTATTTTCTATTCTTCAATATTTTTTTTTTTTTTTTTGTTCAGTACCATATTTGTCAATAGCAATTTTTTTGCGGGCTTCTTTCATTTTTATATTACTATATGTAACTATATTTTGTATTTTATATTAATCCGATTATTCAAAATTCTAAATCGGAACCACGGATTTTCTCCCTAAATTAAACATAGAAATTAGTAAAGTTTAAGACTTTATATCTCGAAAACGAGAAGGAGAGGGTAAATGATTTTTTTTGTTAAGAAACACATTTCACTATGGTTTTTCGATTGCATCTCCTTAGATTTTTTTTATTATTAGACTATGACGTGGTTTCCTGGTTAGGTGTAAAAAGGACGTCCAACAACTACGGCAACAAAAAAAAGTCTTCTTTCTGCTCATTTTTATTAAGTGACAGCTTTCTAATTCTACATATTTGTAGAGCAACTCTTCCTTAATACAAAGTTACTACTGAATATAGTCTTCAACGGTCAGAAAAGTTTCATTTGCTCCAGCGTACAACCTATCACTTTAACCCTTTCAGGCGCGGATTACTTCTGTTCGTAAAATGGTTAAATGATTGATTGACACCACTATTTACAAACGCATTTCTTAGAAACTAAATGCTTGCTTTCCTTCTAGTTCATTATAAACGCAATGTTTTATTAAAATGTTCTCGGTGCCGTCTGACAGTTCGTAATTAAAATTAAGTGGTCACATTTGTGACCACCGCCCGTGAAAGGGTTAATAATTGATTTGATGTCACTGACGAAAATGAAAGTGTGAGGGAAGGAAAGGAAGAAGAGGATAGAACAATGTATATCTGTATTTATAAAAGATAATTTGAGAATTAATTTCAGCGTTGGCACGAATTCGTCACTTGCAATGAATTCCATGGCCTGATTAACGTAAATTTAAAAGAAATTTTTCGGTTATTTAAACGCCTTATTCACGCAGACTTTCTGTCAAAACAAGGCAAAAATTTCTATTTACTTTTACTGGTAGTAGTTTGCCCCACGTTATTGTGTTGAACAAGAACAATAGAGCCTGCATGGTTACGGTTACAGTGAAAACATATCGAAATTTTCGAATAGCAACACCAACGTTTTCCCATCCGAAAATGATCAGTGCATTGAAAAACAATAAATGGCGTTGGAACGGCACATATAGAAGGAAAGTGGCAGTACATGCATTGTAAACAACATATAGTAACAGAGAGACGAGTCACACAAGCACCAATCATACAAAACAATGCTCAAATTATCGTTTGCGGAAAACCTTTAAAAAGAAAAAAAATCTTTGAAAAGAAAAGAAAAAACCTTTAAAAGTTGAAAAATTGTAATCTCAGTATTTTTTTTACTCTCGTCTCTGTTGCTATTGGTTGTTCGCTATGTTGTTCTTTATATGTGTCCTACGTCGCAATTTTTCGTCTTACATGTTCGGTTCCAACGCCATTTGTTGTTTACTAATGCACTTATAATCTTGGGATAGAAAAAAGTTTAGGTTGCCATTCGAAATTTTCTTAATTTTTCTCACTGCAACCGTAACTGTGCAGAATACATTGTTCTTGTTCATCACAATCTCGAGCGCATACTTTCAAATAACTATCCCATTTCATTTCGATTGGTTATACGGAGAGACAATACACATCAAAATTATCAGCAATGTTAGAGAAACAAACTTGTAACTGCCAAATCAATTTTCTGCGTACATGTATTATACATTTAAGAAAAAAATTGCTAAAATATCAGCATCACAGCTAGCAAAAAAAGGGCTTTCAAAATTTATTTTTCATACGTCAAAAATATCATTCACTAATATCTATATTTCTTCACTTGCATTACAATTATACTCGCATTTTACGTGTTGATGACTTATTGTGATTCCTGGGTACAGAATATTACATCATAACATTTATTATATTTTCAAGTCATCGTCACACCTACCATGTCTCCAGCTTTTTGGATACCGGTAATTTAGTACAGAAAATATTGCTTTATTTAATCGGAGCATTTTGCTATTTTAAAGAACAAAATTTTCTCTAAAAATGTACTGGTGTTCAAAAAGCCGGAGACTTGGCAACTCTACATCGTTCTGACTAGATTGTGTCTTTTTATTTAGAGTTGTTTTCTGTAATCCTAATTTGCATCATTAGTAAGATCTTTAAGAGTGTGTTGGAAACTTAGATAAACACAATAATTTGTAAATACACCTATAAGCAGTTATTTCATATTCTGATGCAATAACGTTTATAGTAAAGAGAAATTATGGAGTGTATGCATATGTACTTAAAATATGTCCCAGTAATATTTTTTTCGCAACTTCGAATTTATACTGTTGTTCTTAGCTACAACAAAGTAGTTTTTCTAACAACTAATTATTTCATCTATTCATTCTGATTAAAAAAAACGTATAATTAATAATTTTGGTTGGACATTTTGTGTAAATTCCCCTCTATAATCTTTCGTTTTCCCTGTATATTTCTTAAAAAGAGTGATACGTCAAACTATATTTCTTAAAATTTGTTAATGTGTCTGTTTGTATGGATGGTCGCAAAATACGAACAGCTAAACATAAATGTGGAAAATGCTCTCAGAAAACTTACCTTATCATAGCGAATGAATGGCCATTTCACTGTTAATATCCAGAATTGAATGAGCTTCGTGTGGTCAACTAAAGGATGTTTAACAAAGAGATTCGTGAATTCTAGCGTACAAATGTGCATAGAACAAGGCTCCCAAATGGTCCGCTTTTTTGAATACCAGTTTTTTCTTAGAAATACTTTTTAATATTTAGATTTTTTTTGCAAATTTTGCAGAAACCATCTTCATAGGTAAATTTTTGCGGAAATATAGTAGAAACCTAGTATGAAATTTTCTGTTAAATATATTGGTATTCAGTTGGCGGACCATATGGGAATCCTGATAAAGTTTTTTTTTTTTCAAGTCAACAAAACAGTTTTGATGGGCTAACTGGAAAAATGAATTGTACAAACTTTATATTTTTCGGCTTACCATTCATTTGGTTCTTGTTAACGAATATGTAAATTTACGAATTCCTTAAACACAATGGAAATTAAAGTCAAATTAAAATTTTTCTTTTAATATTTTCATTAAAAAATGTTTTTACTGAATAATTGCGCCTATGTAATATAACAAAAGTACGAAGAAGAAATTATTTTTCCCGGATGCATCTGTACCTTTGTAGTAAAAGGGACAATGTTAAAAATTATCATTGTTGGTCTATGTATACCAATCATCTCACAGTATTCATTCATACAATAGAAAACAACTCCTTTTATTTTTTTTTTTTCAAAAACTGTTACAAATATTTAAAATAGTAATTTAAAAATATTAAAGCAAACTTTTTTCAAAGCTAAGAATTCGAATTTTGTTTTTGTTTTTCTCTCGAAATACAAAATAACATATAAGAAAGACATATGTTGTTGGCATGAATGGTTAAAATGAATATTATCAATATTCTTAACAGTATTCCTTAATGTCTGCAGATTATCCCTTCGACGCCTGTTAATCTTTTAAATATTGTGTATTTTTGTCAATGCAATCGCGATTAAGGTGCCTGACTACGTACGGAGCAATTTTTTACAAAAAAGCAATTTAATTATTTTTTTAACATATTTTTATTAATATTATGGCTAGAAACTGTAAAAAAAAAAGCAAAAAAAAATATTTCATTAATTCATAAAATTTTGGTAAATGAGGGATTTTGTGGTAAAATTTAGTGAAATTGGGCCCAATACGCAAAACGCTCTAGAGAAAATGCTATTATATGTATCTTAATTTTCTTTTTACACGTCATACTAATGACAGTGATGAAGGCAATGAACTAAAATATAAGAGAGATTTTAAACATATCAAAATTTATAGTGTATCGCCCCTCTTTACATGCTGATTTTCATAAAATTCATCGATGTCATTCCACGAAAACATCCATAAAACAAAAAATATTTATTCTCAAATTAAATCTTTAGTTCATTGCCTTTACAATAGTGTAAATAACATGCACTTTAAATTTCATAGTGATATTCTTATAACGTTTTGAGAAATCGTGTTTTGCGTATAGAATTTTCACCAAAAATTACATATTCCAAAAGATGCATTTAAAGTTTAGATTTATGTTTTACTACAAGAATGTACGCAGTAATATGCATCTAAAAATCCCTGTTTTTATGAGCCATTCTCTTTTTTTCAAGTACAGAGCATTTGTTTATTTCTAGAAGGCCATATTTTTGCTCCCCTGCCAGTTACCTTTAAACAGTACTTCCGGTTTGAGTGACAGCTGTTGAGTAGTTTAAAAACTGCTACAACTCCAGTTCTATTTATCGTACAATAAAAATTAATACACTTTTGAAACCGTAAAAAGTTGGGTTTTAATAAAATGTAATAAAATCGTTTTGACAATTTTGGTCGAAAACTACTTTCTAAACGTAGTCAGATACCTTAACAAAAAACCCTTTTAATAAAAATAAATGTATATATATTTTTAATTTTCATTTATTTTACGTCTGTCTTCTTTTATAAATTATCCCAAATGTGAAAAAAAATTAAGTGTAAGAAATATTTTTTCATAGCGTAATAACATTTAAATAAGACAAATTTTGTCTACATTAATGATTAAAATGAGAAAAGGGCATGTATTTAACAATAGTGTTTAAGTACTCTGAATGAGTTTTATCCTTTTCTGCTTAACATCCCTTCGGCGCCACTTAACCCTTCAAGTCTGTGTATATAAAAGATTTGCGTCAATACGTTAGAGATTAACGCAAATCCCTTTCATTGCAAACACATTATTAGTGGTACTCTGCAAATGAAACAAAATAAATGGATAGGATATGTGTTAAAGAAAATATGTGTATATTTTACAATGATGTATTTAAACGAGTTAATAAATGAAAAAAAAATCTTTAATTACTTTAAAGATGAAATAATTCTTTTACAAATACTTAAAATTTTTCTTAGAGTCGTTTTTCGACCCAGAAATATTATTTTATAAAATGTAACTTAAAAGATCGCCGTAAATATTTAACTACAATTATTGAATAAAATTTCTGGGTCGAAAAACGACTCTTTGAGCTGCGGATTATACGCCGGAAATTACGGTACACACATAACTCAGTAAAAACTTTTCATCAATTGCTGACCATATCCAGTAACGCGAGCGAATGTTTTTCATGCAGTCCTGTATGCTGTATACATAATTTAAACACTACACCCAATTCATTCAGTAGCAGATAAGCTTAAAAATGCATACCGTGTCGGGAAACGCATTTCCATCATTTATCGATATTAGCCAGTTCTGTAAATGAACTATTTTGTATGTCTCTTTAAATGCACGATAAATGCCATACACTCCATAATCTGTAGAAAACGTGTTGGAGTGCACTTGGGTGATTTTATTTTGTTTGAAATATCGTAACAACATTAAAATGCACCGTAAACGATTGTTCATCATAGGTCATAATGTTATGAACTCATTTGTGCATTCCTCTAAACCAGTGGTTCCCAACTTTTTTTTAGTCGCGCCCCACCAAAACATCTCTAAAATGATGATGCCCCCCCACCCCCTATAACATATAATTCTTATAAAATTAAAAAAAAAAATTACTCCTGATAGAGTAAAAAGCATTTAACATTGATCCTGAAACGTGCCGAAGGTAATGGATGAATCAAATTTTTTTTATAATCATCTGATACTCCTCGTAGTTTACTGGCACACGGTCGCCACGCATGCGTGATGCATAGAGTGCTCAGAATCCTTGATTAGAAAAATCAATAATTTTGAATAAAACAATTTTTTTCATATTTAATCAGAGAATTTCTGCGATTAAATTACGCAACAATTTCTAATCAGAATAAAACGTGATAAAAGATTCTGTAAATGAAGGTCGTCAAGTAATTGTTAAATATACACTTGAATAGTGTCATGTGTAAAATTGATTTTTATGTGACATATCAGTGCGAATCATTCAATAAATAATCGAAAAAGTTGTATAAAATTCTAAAATATTTATAAATCAGAAAAATTATAAGGAATTTTTAAATGTATTAAAGTATCTAAATATCTTTAAAAGTTTTATCTATAATTATTCTGGTAGAAATGTATTTAAAACTTTTGAATGGATACTTTTTAAAAACTAAATAAAAAACTTATTTATTTATTTATTTATTTATTTATTTTTTGAAATTTGAATGTGTAACTTTTATTTTCAGTCTACAACATTACTATTAGAAAAACAATTCAGAAGGTATGGGTTCACAGAAATTCCGAATTGTCCCCTTGAAAAGTTAAATTGCCCCCCTGAAAAGTCAAATTGCCCCCCTGTGGGGCGTACGCCCCCCGTTGGGAAACACTGCTCTAAACGAACTATGAATGCTGCATATTCTATATTTATGAGAAAGCATGTTGTAGTTTATCTCACTAATTCATATCAGTCTCATAATGTTTTAAATACAGGGTGATTTTTTTAAAAGTTGTGAAAGTAAAACCCTATAACAAAACAACCACTGATCCAAATGACCTAAAATTTCACCAGCATGCTACCAAAAGAAATGGAAATTTTTTAGGCGTGGTTAAAAAAACTTAAAATCGCACCGACAGATGGCGCTGTACATGCAGTAAAGTCGGAAGACGAACTTGCGCCTGGCACACGCACATTGGCTATAAAAACGTGAAGTACGCGCATCTCGTGTTCATTATTCTACGGAAATCCTCGTAATGACTGCGCCATTGTGCGTTGTTAGTGAAACTGTATTATCAGAATAATGAAAGTGCAGCAACTGCTCTTAGGAGATTTAGGACGCTTAAGAATTTAAGAAAAGGTCCAATGACGACAGAGGGTTTATGGAAGATGGTTTCTCAAAGTACCGGCCATTGTTTTCCTCCCACAGACGATATTCTTTGTTTCTGCTACCTCACAGCGCCATCTGTCGGTGCGATTTTAAGTTTTTTTAAACCACGCCTAAAAAATTCCCATTACTTTGGGAGCATAGTGGTGAAATTTTAGGTCATTAGATCAGTGGTTCTTTTGTTATAGTGTTTTACTTTCACAACTTTAAAAAAAATCATCCTGTATTATATATATCACCAAGAAAATGCAATGAAAACGATTTTCCTCCATGTACCATAATGTAACAGAATATTGTGTGTCCCTATAACCCCCTATATATTGTGTCCCTATAATAATGTGAGTACCTATACATGCTACACATTTCATTTTAAATAATTAGCATTCTATAGTATACCTCCTTAATATATAAAAGTGTCATGGAAATCCGAGTATATTGACGAGAGTTAGGGTACGGATACGGAAACAGACAAACCGAATTCATCAAAACTTCTCAACTACCGTAATTTCCGGCGTATAATCCGCAGCTCAAAGAGTCGTTTTTCGACTCAGAAATATTATTTTATAAAATGTAACTTAAAAGATCGCTGTAAATATTTAACTACAATTATTGAATAAAATTTCTGGGTCGAAAAACGACTCTTTGAGCTGCGGATTATACGCCGGAAATTACGGTACATTGGTAAGTTTATAAAACTTCAAACAATTACGTTAAGTTATGATAAATAATTTTCTTTGAACGGCTGTTTTGTTTGAATAAAAATAAATGACGTTTTGATTGATTTCAAAATAAAATTTTCTGTTTTTAAACATAACGATTGCTTAATATAGATCAAACGATAAAATCCGGGGTTTCAGGGTTACAAAACCTACTGCCCGCGCCCGGTGTACACAACATAAGTGGAACGCATTATTCATATTGAAAATTGTAATAATTATTTTATATTTAATACTTTTTAATAAGCCCAGTATCAAAATCAAAACCGATTTTTACATGAAAAGTATCAATTATGTATTCAAACAAAAATTTGAAATTTATTAAACGCAATAGCGTTTTTCCTATTAGCCACATGCGAGGGGTAAACAGCCGTAGAAATCGCCAATGATTACACTAGCAGCTTTAGTTCGATTACATATCCGTTAATTTTATGTTGTATTTATTTTATTGTATTTACTTATCTATTTATGAAGTTTTAATTTTGTTATGTAATGTTATTAAGACCAAGTAACATATATTAGGTATTAAAAAAATGAAAATTGGAGTATGAGTGTAATTCGTAAAAGATGACTAGCAATTGAGAAAAATGTTTGAAGTAAAGTTATATAAAAATTTGAAAACACTTATTGATCTTATAGACTTTTGTGAGTAAAATACATTCCACAACTCCCTGAATACTAGGTCTGCGTGCTGACACAAAACTGGCGGGTAGGCGGATTTTTTTTTAGCGTTTCTGCGGTTCCCGGAATTTGAAACATCAATAAATTCAAAAAGTTTTCTTCGCCTTATTTTTATGAGCAGGGGTGCACAAATCCAGGAGCCAATGTGCTAATTCACACCACTAAATTTTATTAGTATTCTTCGTCAAATTTTATTAGCATACTTTGCCTAAATTCTGTCAGTATTCTTATTAGGCAAATAATAGTAAAAAATTAGTGGTGGGAATAGGCCCATTGGCTCTTAGATTTTTGAACCCCTGTTTATGAGGTTAAATAAGTCAAAGAAAACTTTTAGAAGATACTGGTGTGAAAATTCAGGGTACCGTACAAACGCTTAAAATAAATCCCCCTACGACATCCGTCATTTTTATGTCAGCGCGTCGGCCTAGTATTTTGGGGGCGGCGTACAATCTTTCAATGAGATAGTAGTTTTCTGTCTTACCATAAAATCCGACCCATAATTCGCGAATCAAACAATCATGTCTCGACCCAGGAATTGTATTTAATAATTAAAGTCAAATATTTACGGCAATCTACTGTTACCTTTTATGATATAAAATTTCTGGGTCGAAACTTTATTGTTTCACCCGCGGATTATAGGCCAGACGTTACGGTATTACTTTATTTGTATTTAAAGATACATTCACACCATTTGCAAAACTTCATTCTTTTGCCTATATTGTGCCAATAACAAGTCAATATATTTAAAATCGGTTCTTTTAAATAAAAGGTCATTTTATTTTTATCAAGCATATAAAGACAAAACCCAAACGAAAAGATACAATTTTACTGCTACCATACGAAAGGCTAATTCTTATCATCTAGTCAGAGTCATACATTCTTCAAAGCAAAGTTTTGATTTTTGTCGAATAGAATACCTTAGCAATTTCTATATCTTTTTTTTTTTAATCGAAATTTATCGTCGTCAAAGATTATATTAAAAAATAACCCCTGTTTTACCTTAGCAATTTCTATATCTTTTTTTTATCGAAATTTACCGTCGTCAAAGTTTATATTAAAAAATAACAACTAGCACTAAAATTTTTTTAGCTTCAGTAAATATATAAGAAAGAGCGTTAGTGTCTATATTACTGAATAAACTAAAGAACAACTTTTTTCTAATGGACTCAACTTTCTTCCCTAGAGAACAACTGAGTTTTATCTGTTTTACTATTTATCCCTCCGGTAATTCTTAAACCTTTGGAACTTCATTTGTTAAGGAATTACTCCAATGTATTCAAAATTAGCATAAGATTTCTTCAATGAAAAAAAAAATATTTTCAGCTTTTATTTATTTTTTACATAAAATGAACTTTTCCTGTAATATAAAACAATATTTCGTATAGTTTTCATATCTATTTTTGAGTTATTTTTAGCAGCGCACATCACAATAGCTCATACATATATTACACAGAGTTTGCCATTTTTGAAAACATTTCTTTTAATTTCCTGTATTATTAACGGCGTTATTTATCTATATGTAGTAGAACCCAGCAAATCCAAGATATCTGCAACCTCTTTATATTAGCAAGATTTTGCACCATCCGAAATTTCGAAATAAATAGTATAAGAAATGAGAAAGATACAGAGATTGGAAAATCTATATAGGAATTAATTATATCTCTTCAATATTCTTTTTAAGTAATAAAGTAATACGTATGCCGAGAAGTGTTTTAAGTTTTCTTACTAATTAATATATTTTTTTTTTACTAAGTCTTATTTCATTTGTTTATATTGAAATTTAAAAT
This sequence comes from Maratus michaelseni, assembly GCA_963931845.1. NCBI lineage: Eukaryota > Metazoa > Arthropoda > Arachnida > Araneae > Salticidae > Maratus > Maratus michaelseni. The sequence continues at coordinate 306,468,607 of OZ007595.1, forward strand.
AAATTTCCGTTTAGAGTATCCGGAATTTCGGGTTCCATTAATGAAAAAAAAAAAAATCCTCTTTTCTGAAACATTTTTCAAAGAAGAAGATAGTTATATGTAAACAGGATTTGATGAAATGTAAACGAACTTAAGTTTTATCATAAAAATGCTTCTTAAAGAATGTGTCACAGTATATTTTGTGAAATAATTATCTACAGATTAAATGACTTAAAATCACTTGTTACGATAAAATCTGTTAACAGGTTTCCTACATTTTCTGGAATTTTTCCTGGAAATTTCAGTATTGTTTCTACTGATAAATTCACCTAATTTAATCGCGCGGAACTTCGCCTTTTATTAAGTTGAGTTATCGTATTAAAAAATACTGGTTCATAACAATTTTTTGGTCTGAAAATTGCCTGAACTGTAGGAACCCTGGTTAATGAAAGAAAAATTCTTTTCTCAAAAAAATTTCAAAAGAAAGAAATGATTATGTCTATATTCGTAAATGATAATTTTAATATTAATTAGTTTGTCGACAATTATTTCAAAAATTCCTTAATTCACAATTGTATTAATTCAGGTTGTGCCTTATAAACTGTTTTTAACACATTACATGATTTATGAAATCTAAAACAGAAAATTAATTTTTGAACCGTAAAGAAAATATTCCGATAAAACATAAAAGAAAAGTACTACGTCACTATTAATGCTCCAATAAAAATTGTCACGGAATCTCCATAACGATATGTGTATTATTAAGTTTTTCCATTGATAAAAAGTCAGAATTCGCTGCCCTTTAAAATACACAACTTTTATAAAGGATCGTTATTACACCGTTTACAATTGAACAATATCATCTTTCATAACTCTAGATATAACACATTGCATGATTTCTGAAATCTAAAATTTAAAATTAATTTTTGGACCGAAAAGGATATATTCCGAGAAAACATAAAAGAAAATTTTACGAGGAAACATAAAATAAAATATTAAGAGAAAACATAAAAGAAAAGTATGCCACTTTTAATGCTCCACTAAAAACCGTCACAGAATATCCATAATGATATGTTTATTATTACGATTTTCCTTTGATAAAAAGTCAGAAATCTCACTGCCCTTTAAAATACATAGCTTTTATAAATGATCGTTATTGCACGGTTTACATTTGAATAATAATATATTTCATAACTCTAGATTTTCTGTTCCTTTCTTTTGCATTTTCTTAGAAATGAGGGAAGACAACTATTTTTATCTTCAAAGAAATAAGTAAGCGGATTTGCCAAACCCAAAATTTGCTTCTATCTCAAACATGTTAATACTTGAAAAAGCGTAATTTTTTTTATTATGCATTTTAAAAACAACCAAGATGGAAATTGTACGTCAAACGTGACAAATGAGGTGTGTTCGTACTATAACTAGTTTTATATGTGACATGTGTATTTTTATTTTACTCGTATACACAATAGAATATACACTGATTACAGAAAGTACTCCCCGGTATACAAAATATAGATTAAAACTATATTTTTTACATTGAAAACTCTAAAACATGTTTTACATTTTATATATTTTTTTAGATTGCACTCTAACAACACCAAAATAATTCATGTATAAAAAAATATCAATTATGTATTAATTTAAAGTTTTGAAACGTATGAAAATTGATACTTCCGTATTAGTCGCATGCTGCTGTTTAATAGTCAAAGAAATCACCAAAGATTTCGCTACTTATCACTCTTTTTTATTATGATTAGTGTAGTTTTTAGCCCCTTCAAGACCCAAGATGCATATATGCCCGTTCAGGAGGTGCATGCATGATTTATTTATTGTACCAGTAATAACGAAACGCGTTATCTGCTTTATTTTATTAGACTTCGAAAGGGTGGGAACGAAGCACCCGTGGTCAGTCCACACCAAAGCCATTAAATAATAAGCCCAGTCAGATAAATGGGAAACTTTTCGCAAGTTGAAAACAGCGCCATCTAGCGGCTGGGAGTGCTGCATTCGGCACCAAGAATATTTTAATAAAATTTTGCTTCTAAAGTTAAAGCTTAAAATAAGGAGTTCATATTTTCTAAGAAAGTCGTTTGTAAATTCCGGTGTCAGTCAGTAATTTCACATGTTACGAACATAATTTGTCTGTGCCGGAAAGGGTTAATTGCATAGTGATGTAAATTTCCATCACTTTTTATTTAACTTTTAATAAATAAATCAACTTCTTCGTCACCACTATATTTATATAGAAATATTAATCCAGTAAATTTCCACAATTTTTTTTTTCATTATAGTTTTAGCTTTAATGTAAAAGATCCCAATAATTAGCAAGCTTTTAAAGGAAGTGCAAAAACAAAACATCGATAAAAATCGTATAAATTATCGATATAAATAAATTGTATCGTTTCTCTGCGACCCACTTCTGTTTTGTCCTCCTTCCGCAGCAGAGGTTTGGCGCTAGTGTGTTGCTAACAAATTTAAAACTATCTGACTGGGCTTATTATTTAATGGCTTTGCTAGTAGGATACCGCAGCATGCAGCGCGTTATTATGTAACTAAAAATAACTGTTTAAAATATTGGTGCAATCCAAATAAAATCCGTGAATAAGACGCTTGTTCCGTACACTGTAAAAAATGACCAATGTTTCTTATTTTATGAAAATATGCTATAACCACGAACGAAAATATAATATAATCTTCTGAGTTATCCGAAATTTCAAATAGCGTGTTACATTGTCTTTTGAATCCCCAGAAACGAATACATTTTCAAAATTTAAAGAATAATTTATAAAAACAAATTATTTTTAGCTGCCCGAATTTTTCAGAAACGTTTCCGAAGGGATTTTAGAGTGTATTAATTAGTGTCCTCAGCCCGGAATACCTGTTTTTCGAATCCTATCAATTCTGAAGTAAACATTTTCATGCTAAAAAAAAATGTTTAATAGACAAACATGCAAAATTAACAGCGTTAACAATAACATTAAAATACATAAAGTTCTTTACTCTTTCATGTATAAATTAACTTATGCGGCTGAAAACGTGTACTTGAGAATCGATAACATTCGAAAAACAGGTATTCCAGCCTGAGGACACTCATTAATACACTTTAAAAACCCTTCGGAAACGTTTCTGAAAAATTCGGGCAGCTAAAAATAATTTGTTTTTATAAATTATTCTTTAAATTTTGAAAATGTATTCGTTTCTGGGGATTCAAAAGACAATGTAACATGCTATTTGAAATTTCGGATAACTCAGAAGATTATATTATATTTTCGTTCGTGGTTATAGCATATTTTCATAAAAAAAGAAACATTGGTCATTTTTTACAGTGTAGGGATTAAGCGAGTAGCTTAATTATATATGTCTTAAATTTCCATTTCTTTTATTTTTATTTATTTATTTATTTATGTATTGATAAAGTATTAATTTCGTTATGGAATATTAGACGGAAAAAAGAATTAATAATAAATAATATAATAAATAATAAATAAAGACGGACGCCAATTCATTAATATTATTTGAAGTGGAAACGGATTCATCTTCCGTAATAGAGCTGCACGCGATAGACACAGATTTTTAATAATTCATGCTGGAAAATTATTTTAAAACCATGCAAAATTAGAAAATGGAGTTAGAGTTTTCAAACAAATCGCATTTTAAAGTACTTTTTTTTCCTATTTGACATTATAAAAATTGAAATTATGTGACGCATGTAAGTAATTAAATGTGCGAAAAAAGAGAAATGCATTGCTTAGATTGTTTTAACCGTCGATATGATGTCAACGTTACTCACGGATATGATTTTACTTTATAATATCGACAGATGGAGAGAGAGTAAAATTGGAAAATGCAATCATTTATTAACTTGAAAAATATAATCTTAAAACTGACACCGGGATTAATTTTAAGGAAAACCTGTATAATATTACTTGTCTAAAAAGTTAGTTTATTCTGCATTTAAAATTATTCATTCTCTTGTTATACGGTTGTTAACTCTGACAGCTGTAATCATAAATATTAAATGAGTAATAATTGCTTTATAACCTGTGTTCCCAAACTAGGTGAGCGTTCCAGTACTCGCATGCGAAGCTCTGGCTACTACGTGGAATAAAATAAAAAATGCAGCATATTATTATGGGATCAAAAACGCCTGTGTTTATTAATTCAGAAAATTTCAAAAACTTTTCGAATGCGATTTAGGATCTATAAAGTATTTTTCTATATGTTTGTTGCGAGAAATGTTTCTAATTCTTGATGAAATTCGCACACACCGGTTATGATACAATCAGTTTTCCAGAATTAAAAACATAACTATTAGATTTATATGGATAAAAATTGAATATGCTAATAATTAAATAATTTTAAAATGAATGAATGAAGTACTTTAATTAGCGGAATAACTGTTTTAAATCATGCTTTATAAATTGAATTATCTGGAGGTAAAGTCTGTATGCTTGGATGTAGGAGGAGTTAAAACAAAACGAAATTCCAAGTGTAATTTATAACCCATTCTTCTCTTTGTACTAAATCAGCTTCGAGTAGGTGTTGAAATAAAAGTTTTATTTCATACATAATTCGTAAATTAATTCATTCTGTTGATTAATATATTTTTCTTCTTTTCTACAAAACGTTTTATAGTTCACACCTATTTTATGGAAATTGGTTTATAAGAGAGTAATGTTATTTAAAATGGTGATCTGAAAACAAACAAAAACTGTGGTCATACACAGTGCGGATTTCAGGTAAAGAATTGTGCATATGTACTGAAGTGGTATATAAATAAATGTACGATGAAATTGGCAAGTTTTGTCTACTGCGCGACATTATTTTCCCCTTTAAAGGTATGCAGATTATTAATGCAGTTGCATCGAGCCTATGTTAAATGGGCTAACTAATCTTTGTATAAGAAATTCGTTTCTCATTTGAGACACTCTGCCACTGTATCTCACGAGAGAGGAAAGAAATGAACTTATTCAACTCTACAATGATGGATTACTGGAGTCCTCATTCAAAAGTATGATTGTAATAGTATTTCCACTTGTGAGAATATCAGAGTACCGTCTGATAGCGTCAAAGTCTGCTTGTGTTTAGCACATCTCTGTGAATGTTCGTTTCCCCCTTCGTTATATGAAAAAAAAATACAGGAATAAACTAAACATCGAATCTGACTTATAACTAAAATTATCTATTATTTAGCCAGATATGAAGAAGCTGTGCTTGTTAGACCAAGTTCACCCCTTTTTTTAAAGATAGAAATAAATTAATGCAAACAGCCTACTATAACAGTATATCAATCAATGTGCGCCAATATGTCATTAAGTATTGTGGTTTTTGTCATATATCAAACCACTGTATTTTGATATAGTATGCATTATTAAAATTTAATGATGATACTATTTTATACTTAAGTGTTATTATAAAACAGTCAATCTAAGTACAAATTTAGTAACGTAATCAGTCAATTAAAAAAAAAATTACTAAAGCGGAAAAACAGAAGACCTGAGATATATTTCGTTTTAGACAGGTTTTTCTATATTAGCTTTACGCTTCTTGCTTGGTGGTACGCGGAAGTATGAACTTCGCTTTACTGGTACGTCAGTCTAAAAGTTTGGGAACCCCTGCTCTAGAACGATGTGGACCCTAAACTTTGAGACCGACGTATAAAGCTGTAAAATACCTGTATGTATACGTTACTTTCAAACTCACTACCCGTTAGAAAGTACTCGTTAATCGTTACTTTCGTATATATTTAAAAACATATATTAACCCCTTCGGGACGAGCGACACGTATACGTGACGCATAAGGTGCTCAGAATCCTCGATTTTCCCACCAGTAACTTTTTATTGTAAACTTTGACTTATTTAGTGACAGCATTTCTGAGATTCAATAAGGTGAAAATTTCTGTTTTGAAAAACCGGTGGCAAAAGATTAAAAATTCTGTAAAGAACGCTCGTCGCGAAGGGGTTAACAATCGTCGTAAATGCTTTTCACATATTCGGTATATTTTCTAATTTTTAGAGGATTGTTTCGATTACAAATAACTTAAAACAAAGATAAAATGTATCTGGATACATTCTTTAATTTAACACTTCAGAAAATATAAAACTGAACGCACTTAGAGTGCTTACATATGAAATATATGTTCACAGAACTGCATAAAATTTAATTATATACTATACATGACGTGATTGGAAAACTGTTACCTAGACCTACACCCATAACGGAATCTTGTTACTACATAGCCTCTCTATAACTGAAATTTGAATAAAAGTGAAAATAATTAAAATATAATAATAAATATAATAACAACTGTAAAAATAGAATTCTGCCTTGAATAAAAATATTCCGATGTCCATTTCCACGAAAATAATCTAATACAATTTCATGCGCTGAGACGGAAAAATCTGTCTAAATCAGAATTTTTCTGCAGTTTCTTACAAATTCGTCTCAGCAGGTTTTACTGTATATATTAAAGAAAAAAATACTACTTCAGTATTTTTAATAGAAATACTCATTGTTTACTGAAAACAATAAACCTGCAACGATAGAACCTGTCTATAACGGAAAGTAGCATTAAAAAGGTTCTCAAAAACATACATTCTCCAGATCAATATCGCAAAACTTTCTGACACATTCAGAGACTCATTTTAATACATAAAATCATAAAATAGTCCTTCACGACGATTGAAGTATTGTGGAATTAAATAGAATTTTTCATATTTCGATAAATGTATTACATCTCCAGACCTGCTAAGTCTCCGACTTTTGGACACCATTATTTTAGTACAGAAAAAATTGTTTTATTTAATTTTAGCATTCTGTGAGTTGAAAGAATAATATTTTTCTCTAAAAAATTACTGGTGTGCGAAAGCCGGAGATTTGGCGACTCTGCATATCAAGTTATAATCGAGTGCTACCTTATGACGATTTTTGCATCACTATCGCGTCCGGAAATCTGGTTCAAAATATCCATTTTGACAGTATCTCCAGACAATTCTTTTGCATTTGAGGAAAAAATGAAACACGCTAATCGATTTCTTAATTTCTGATCATCAGTACCTGCTGATTTTATGCGTTTACGAAAAAAATCAATAATTTAAAAAGGTATATTTCATAGAAATACTGTATTATTCCTTAAATATAGCTGCAACGAATATTTTATTTCACTATAAGCTTCTGTTCTTTTTACAGTAAAATTATACACAACTTTAATTGATTAAATGCATAATTAATACTAAATTAACCTAATTAAAATACTACAAGAAAAACAAACACGTCTAGCCTCCCTATTTCTTAGATCCATGGTTCCTTAATGTTTTCCTTCTTTTTTTAAATATGTGCATGGAAGTTTTAATATTTTATTGGTCAAAATAAGTTCTACAAGTTTCTTTTTATGCAATCAGTTCTACTGTTAATATTTGAAAAATACACACAAAACTTCATATCTGTGAGATTAGAAAAAAAGTGTAATCCCTAAAACAATAAACGGTTTTTGAACGAACGGGTCATTATGAAGCCAGTACGAAAGTAACGAAACGACCAAATGAACACCCGTATGTCCGAAATCCAAACAAAAAATCTCATCTTTTCGCATCAGACTATCCAGCTCCATGAATCATGCGAGAGCTGTTGCAAACCGTACATATCGTTACTGAGTAACGGGTACTTTCTCGAAGTACCGAATCGTTTCATGAATGGAGAAGATGCGAAAAGATGAGGGTTTGCGGTTGGACTTCTGACTCCGAGAATTCTGTCTCAGTTCTTCCGTATCAGTATCACATACGGATGTTCATTTAATCCTTTCCTTACTTTAGCACCGGCATAAGTAAATACCATGCGAGTGAGGTAGCGTTTGCGGTTTGTTTCATTTAGTTCTGCAGAGCGTTGATGCAGTAAAGAGTCGTATTCCTAAGTAACGGTTCGGTATTTTGTATCAGAGAGAATACTTGTTACTCATTAACGAATACATACGATTTAAAACAGCTCTATATGTATAACCCTGAAGTTGTTAGTAACCACTGCACTATATTAATTAGGGCCAAATAGGCCCACGCCGCACAGTGGAGTATTTGATCCGAAATCCTGGCCAAAAATATTTTTCTATGTAAATATAGTCCGCTTGCCTTGAAATTGTTAGATGTTATTGGGTATCAATATGGCATGTTAGGTATTGTAAATGAAGTCTATGGCATTTACGGTTCATTTACAGAGACACCCGAAAGAATTCCCTTACATTATGTCTATGGAAAAAATCGTTTGCTTTGTATTTTAATGATATCACATTATTTTAAACGTACTGAAATTTATATACATCACTGAGGTGTATAAAGCCACTTATTGTAGAATATGGTGTGCATAGAATATAGCGTTTATTTACAGGGACACATAAAATAATTTGGCTGAAGAATAAATTTAACTATTGAGTGCGCTTGCAGTTGTGATATGCATTTTTAAATTGAATTTTTTAAAATATTACTTGGTGTGGATACATTCTATAGATCATATACAGGGTTGCACAAAAGTTCTCTAGCACATTTCCGTTTATTCCCTGAAATGGCTGAATGAAAATGTTTAACTTTGTTATGTGTTTCACTGAACTAACTTTTAGCATACTATGTAGTATACATACAAATCCATAGCTTAGTTTAATATTTTATATCTTAAAAGCTGACGAAGTGGAAGTAAAATTTTAACACTTCACATAATAATAAGTATACATTTTATAAATATTTTGACAATTAAGAAAAAAAAGAGACATCATTTAAGAAGAGCACAAAGAAAAAAGCAATATTAATTTACTAAGTAGATATTTTAAAAATACGAATGCATCACATGCCCATAGACTTAACATTATCGAAGTCGAGTGACTAGCAGCCTTAAATGTTTACTGTTTATAAGAGAAAAGTAATTGTTGATAGATTTTTTTATTTACTAGTAATGTTTAATTAAATGTATTTAATTGTACTATCTATAAAATTTATCATTTACATTTAATTTACATTTAATAAAGATTATTTACATTTGATAATACATTTAATGCAGTGGAGTCTCTACAGTATAGAGATGCTGGTTTTTCAGTGTATTTAATAGATTACCAGTTTCAATCTGATTCTTCAGAACTCTGTTTTTCATCTTTTTCATCACACTCTTCTTGGCTTTTATCAGGACTACCATCAGACCTAGTTGGAAGAAGAAGTTGTAGTGTCTCGCTACTGTACGGCTTGCTCTTTTCCCTTGGTCTTTGTCTAGAGCAGTTTATAAAAGGATCACTGCTTAAAGGAAGCCAATTTGGAACATCTCTATAGCAAACTTCTCTATTGCGAACTTTTCTATTGCACTTTCTTGAGTACTTTGTACGGTACTGTCTAAAGTGTTTGTTTCTGGACTCGTCAGCTTCTTCTGACCGTTGTCCAATGGGTACGACTGCTTTCTTAATTACAGTGCCACCATGAATCAAAACCTTTGCATTGTTGGAATCATGGGGTACCAATTGTAAAAGTTCACATACAGTCTTGCTGTTTCATCAACAGATGTTTGGAACTTTTTTTCGTCAATGCGATGCGCACTTTTTATGACTTTCAATGTTACTTACAGCCTTTTAATCATTTCTGCGTCTTCTCCAGACTTCTTTAATTCCCTCCTTTCTCCCCTTATTTTCTACCTATGAGCTCCCGAAACTAATTGGAGACACTTTTTTCAGTAAATAAGTAATTTACAATTTGAAGCTGATCTGCTATTTCTATCAAGAGATATCGAGTTGCGTAGATATGTACGTACTTACATAGGTACGTACATGCATACATACAGGATATGTAGGGGCAAAAGCTCTCAGGCTATATCCTGTAAGATAAAAACCTGCAATACTAGAGTAAAAATAAAGTTTTTATCTTTTCAATTCGGTTGCCGCAAAAAATGGGATTTAAGTAGTCCACCCGAAAAAAAATATATAAAAAATGGCAACAATATGCGGAAGATTTTTTTGCAGAAATTGGCACTCAAGACTATAACCAATACGATTATAATTCAAACATGGCCCGGCATGGCCCGGCACATATTTAAAAATCTTTCGATATGTTTAAATTAGAGCGAAAAACACTTTAGAAATTACTCTTTTACACATTTAATATTTTTTATTGCATTAAAAACTAAACTATTTAAATTTACACATAGTTTAACACTAAGATTTGACCTTTGTTAAACACGCAAGCCCTGTTTAGTTTCAATTCAACAATTCATTGAGATACAAAAAATTATATTTAAACATAATAACAATGCCTAAAATCAACAAAAAACACGTCTTATCACAAAAAAACTTTCTCTTCAACTGAGGCCAGGAGCCACTAGATGTAACTCACGTTCCAAAAATAGACATAGATCGATGCATCAATTAGTTAGCTGTTAAGAAATATGATTTTTACAATTGTTGACGAAATTTTAATTTTTGCATTTTTGGCCAGGTTTTTGGGTCAAATACTCCACTGAGCGCCGGTAAATGCACATTTGTGCTGCTACAGCCGTAGTGTTTAAAAACGACCGTTTCGTTGTGGACGGCTATTGCCGTCATGCCACATAGTGAACTTCGCTTTGACGGCTACAGCCGCAAGTGTCCATCATAGTGTTAAAAAACGCACGGAACAACAGAGAATGCACTTAGGGGAATTCTAAACCGCAAGGTGAGACTATTCGGTGAAGGTTATCTTAGTTATATTACAATCCCTCCGCCCAGTGCTTAACATTCTGACCACAAAATGACAATCTTAGAAATGAAATTCACGGTTTTATCTCAGTGGATTTTGCTGGTCCAAGAAAAATTATATGATTTGCTTTTTTTTTAAATATAAAAGTATGTAAGTATTGCGGAGGCTACCTATAATTGTAAGTCTTATTCCAAACATTTATGATTTTTTTTTCAAGAAGTATAAAAAGGGTATTTAAGTCTTATTGGACACGGATTCTTGAAGTTTGGGTATCTGGGTGCATTTTACCCGCCACATTCCTTGTATTGTGTGTCCTAATTATTTATCAACAACGTCAATAGAGATAGACAATTTCATTTCAAACTTGTGCTTACACACTTAATAATATTAATTTTTATGTATATCAAATGACAACATTTGTTTAACATTACACTCTTTATGATAAATTTAAAAATGGGACACACCTCAAACGATGGCGGCCTGATTAATTATAAAATATACAAAAGTAAGCTTCTTACAATATAAAATAAATCTTTATTGCAAGTATTACAGGCAATATATAATACACACTTTATTTACATAATATTTTCACAAGTTTTTTTATAATGTTACAAGAAAACTTTATTACTTGATGTATGAAATACCACATACTTTATAGTCACGCCTACGCAAACTTAATATGGTCTTTATTTAGAGAAATTATTATGAGACATTCTAAAAATTATGTCTGCACCAGGGATGAGATTTCTCCGCCTTTTTGTATACCAGTATAATTTTAGAGAAAACATTGTTCTGTTAAATCGCAAAATGTTCCGATGAAATAAAACAACATTTTCTGTAAGATTATACTGGTTTGCAAAAAAGCGGAGAAATCTCATCCCTGGTCTGCACCAAAGAACCTTTACAGATTTAGTTGCGTAGAAAATTCAATAAAATATTCTATATGAATAGTTTATAAGAGCATTTAAAAATAGTTTACGACTTCCCGAGCGAAAGACAATATTTAGTGGTTCATGAGTGATTCAACGAACGTTTCGATAATATGTAAAACACATAGCTGTGTTACATACATTAGTTTAAACATCTTTTTCTTCACAGAAATATGAAAAGTTAATTCAAATTCATAACAGAAACTTAACTTACTTTTTTTAATTCCTTTTTTTTAGATTTTTTTTTATAAAAGCCTGTTTAAAAGGAATATTTTTACATTTTATATTTGTTATTAAAATGATTATTTATTTTTCCTTAAAAATTCCGATATGCCATGGAACATCCAAAACATTTAAACCTTATGTCTCTTCGTCAAAGAATATTTGCTGCTTTTGCTGCGTAAAAAATGCAATAAAATAAATATGTGTACTAGTTTAGATCACTCAGAAGTAATTTACGACTTCCAGGGAGAAGAAAAACATGTTTGTTTCATGAACTATTCAATGAAATCTGAAGTGCTGTTCTAAAAATATAGCCTTGCAAAAACATTCATTTGAACATTTTTTTCTTCGCAGGAAAAGGAAATAATATTAATATTAAATAGAATTCATTGCAGATATTTTCTTACCTTTTTTAGAAAAAAAATCATAATGACTAAAGGATTAAGAGATACAATGTGGCAAATATACGAAACGAAGAGTGCATAGAGTTGCTTGCATTTGACTACCAGTATTTTCGGACATTAAATATAGCATTAAAAACAGGTGTTCATTTGTTAATGTCTGTAAATTTACTATTTATTGTCCATGTTACCAATTTATATTCAGACAGTATCTAAAAAAAACATGGTTAAAATGTTTCACTAAAAACGTCCCTCACTTCAAAAATATAAAACAGTTTCAAATCAAAACCTTCACCACTCCACAAAAGCGCTTTCGCCCTGTCTAGAGCATCTCCAGTTGTAATCCTCAAGTCTGCCTCTCCGCTATATATACGACTGCTGGTTGAAGAGCTCCTCCTATCGGCATTCAATTATTTCTCTCTCTTTCTCTCCCCCTCCTCTAACATCTTTTTCCAGCGGCAATCAATCACTGAATGAACCATATCATTGCATGCGTCTTTTGATGTATTAATTTCTATTGCTTCTCTTATTAGAGCATTATGGAAATTTTCGTAGTTCGCTGTTTTCTGAATTGAAACCCTACAAATACAGAAAATAGCGAACTACGAAAATTTACATAATGCTCTAATAAGAGAAGGAATAGAAATTAATACATCCAAAGACGTATGCAACGATATGGTTCATTCAGTGATTGATTGCCGCTGGAAAAAGATGTTAGAGGAGGGGGATATAAAGAGAGAGAGAGAATTGAATGCCGATAGCGGGAGCTCTTCAACCAGCAGTCGTATATATAGCGGAGAGGAAGAGACTTGAGGATTACAACTGGAGATGCTCTAGCCATGACGAAAGCGCTTTTGTGGAGTGGTGAAAGTTTTTATTTGAAACTGTTTTACATTTTTGAAATGACAGTCGTTTTTAGTGAAAAATTTTAACCATGTTTTTTTAGATAATGTCTGAATATAAATTAGTAACATGAACAATAAATATTAAATACAGCGTTATGAAATCGCAGATTTCTGCTTTTGAATAAGGCAAACATTGCTATTCGAAAATACTGATACTTAGAAAAGCAACTCTACTTCTCCTCTGTCAGTCTGATACATTTTAAAATAAACTAACGTACGCTTCTTTGAGTTACATTAAGTATTTTTTTAAAAAATATTAAGTATAAGTTTAATTTATGTATTGTTTAATTAAATATAGCAACTTTTAAATATACATTAATTTTGATTATTTCTCAACCAAGCTTTATTACTTGATGCTTATAAGGCCAAATATTTTCAAGATACGCGAATTTAAACTCACACGTGCTGTATTTCGAGCTATTTCGAAACGTTTCGTTATACAATAACTTTTTTTTCATGTACTAAAATTTCGGGTTATGTGAATGTAAAAACTAGACTATTGTGTAAAATTTCAGGTTAAGTGAAAGTAAAAATTAGACAATTGTGTCAACATTATATTTTACTCGCCAAATATTTTTACATAATGGATATATCGGCTTTATGCATACATGGGAATGAAATAAATAAACCGCCAAAAATTTTAATTAAACAGAAATGTCCTCTTTCCTGATCAATATTACCTCTTGAAATGTTTTTCCCCTTTAAATAAATAGATAACTACTACTACAGAATTCGTACGCTTTTATCATAATTTTTAATAGAAATTTTCATGTTATCAAATACAGAAAAGCATCACAAATTCTACAGTTAAACGAGAGGTCTACAATTTCGGTGCTATTTAAATATTAAATAGGAAAATTCTATTAAAAATTTTTGGTAACGAACCCTGTTACTAAGATGTAAATGCCATCAACAGTAAATTTTACAACACTAAATGTTTTATTTGATAAAGTATATGAATACTGGTTCATAAAAATGAAACTTGAAAGCTTACGTACGATTTTACCACAAATTTTTAATAGAATTTTTCTATTTAATATTTAAATGCCATAAATTGTAGACGCCTCGCATAATTGCAGGATTTGTAAATCTTTTCTGTATTTAAATAAGGCAAAAAAATTTATTTATTAAAAAATTGTGGTAAAAGCGTACGAACCCTAGAATAAATTCAAAATGATATGTCATTATCTGTTTTAAAATACAATGCGTGTAAAAACTTTTAGGACAACAAATAATTGTAAACATTTTGATAAATTTAAAGTGCAATAATTAAAATAGAACTTTAATGTTGAAATACTAACATAAAAGTCAACAAAATATATCTGTGAGCTTTTTATTGCGAAAAAATTATAATTATGCAAAGAAACGCTATTTTCACTTCTGCAAAAACTTTAAGGACAATACTATTTTTTATAAAAATTTTACGTATAACTATTATTGATTTGCATATTGAAAACTCTTGTGTACAGTGATTTTTGTGTCGTTTTCTATTAAGAGTTTTGTTAATTTTATAATAATGCCAAAAGGAAGTAAACTGACTGAATATGAATAAAGTGCTGTTGAAGCTTTTGCATTGTTAGGAAAAATGTGCCGATCTATTGAAAAACAGATGAGAAATCTAAAACCGTCATCAACAATTTTGTAAGGTTGAAAAACGGGTATGACAAGAAGAAAATGCTGGAGGCAGACTAAAAGCGTTGACGCCGACAGATGAAAGGAGAGTTTTAAAGTTAGTATCAACCGGAAAAAAACTCAAGTGAAGAAATTTTACGAACGACTGGGTTCCATGTTTGGAAGAAAACAATATGCAATAAAATTACTCAATCTGGGATTTACTGACTAGGCACAAAATCCATCATTTACAATTTTCAAGACGAGTGATGACATGGGACGAGAAATGGCTGCAAGTTATTTTTTCATATGAAACAAAATGGAACTTAGATGGCACTGATGGCTGGAAGAATTACTGGCATGAGTTGAGAAAAGAAATAAATTTTCTTAAAACGCCAATTAGGTGGGGATCCATTATGGCATGTGACTGCTTTCCGTTTAACGGCGTGGGATCACCTTAATTTCCTTCGGGAAAAGCTAATTTAAAGGCTTATCTAAAATCTCTTTCTGGCCATCTTTCACCTGTTGGAACACTTTTGGCAGTTATAAAATGGATTTATCCGCAAGATAAGTCTATTCACACAAACCGTAGGGCAAAACTGTAGTTCCAGAAGAAAAATATTGGGGTTGTGCAATGGCCACCCAGAAGTCCTCATCTAAACCATATCAAGAACTTGTGTGTGTGTGGGGGGGGTGGGTGTAAAAAGACGACTTTACAAAAATGGAAATCATTTTTCCTCAACTTCAGAACTCAGATCCACGATTCCAGATGAATGGCGCAAAACCACTTCCGAACCGTGTCAAAAAATAATAATGTCCATGAAGGATAGAATATTTGTGGTCATTAAAAGCAATGATGTGTGCACAACACATTAAGTGGTTGTTTCTCCATTACTGTATTATTTTTATTTTGCTGTCTTAAAGTTTTTACACAGGCAGAAGTAGTGTTTATTTTTATAATTATTTTGTTTTCTTAATAAAATAATTACAGATAAATTTTGTTGACTTTTTATTAGCATATCAATTTTTTCACATTACAGTAAACCTTTTTACAACTGATTGGAAATGTACCAAACAAATTAAAAATTTTTATGTCCTTAAAGGTTTTACACGCACTTTATTTTAAACTGTATTAAACATTAAACAGAGACTTTTTATTTCTTGTAAAAATATAAACTACCTTAAAAACACAATAATAGATAAAGCAAAATAACGTGTTTTGTGGAAGTAAATTGGCCTGTTTAAAGAATTATTGAAACCTTTCTTCCTTACTTCTTGTCTTTATATTTTCTAGAAAGTTTTTACAATCATTTTTTCCACGACCTTAAACTTTTTTCCAGAGCCTTATGTTTACAATCATACCTTGTTCCTTATATAAAGTTTTATTATCAAGAGAAGGAATGTAGAGAAATTTTCCTAATTTTATCAAAATTTCTTGTTTCGTAAATATTTATAACACAAAGAGTATACACATAAACACAATACAAATACAAATAAATAAATCCATAATAAAACATTACACTAGTAATTAATTTACCGACAAAACCGGTACAAATAAATTTACACTCAAAGATAAAAAAATAAACATATATTTATCTACTCTTTATCTCGATCATAATAGCCTCTCAAGTTATTTTCTGCTGAGCTTGCAACATAAGTATCTTCTTGTGATTACCTCCTGTAACTTAATACCGGCTTCAACAATCATATCTTGTTCCTTATACATGCTTTTATTGTCAAGAGAAGACTAGTTCTATCAAAATTTCTGTTTTCCGTAAATATTTGTCCCACATAGGTAAGAATACAAACAAATAAAAACATTATCTCGCAAAAGTCTAATACAAAATTTAGATTTTTCTACTCGTTTGTAATTCATTTCTCGTTCCAAATAGTCTCTCTCAAAATATTTCCTGAGACTTACACAATTGCTAGCAGTATAAAGTACTTTCTTGCGATTACTTTAGCAAAATCCTTACAGTCTCAATCATCATAGCTTGTTCATTTTTTAATGTTTTATTCTAAAGAGAGCTCAAATTCGGAAAATGTCGCAGTTACATTAAAAATTCTCTTTTTTTTAAAAATAATGTTGCACGTATATAGAAAAAATTTAAGAAGAAAGAAGAGAGAATTTTACGTTCGTTTATCATTTATCCTTAAATATATAAGTGATTCAATAATTGAGTTGTAAAAATAAAGTTCAGAATTTTATTTATTTATTTATTTTTTCACAAAAAATATTTCTAAATAATTATATTCTACTTAGAACTAAATATATTTCAAAGCGCCTGTCGATTTAAATTATATAAAAGAAATCTTCCGTTAAAAGGTAAAATAATAGCATAAAAAATCTGAAATTTTAGTAGAATAGGAAGTATCCTTTTTGGATATTCATTTCTAATTCTTATTTATGTCGTTAAGATGTTTGTTTTACTTATTTTGATTTGTAGCAATATTTTTATCCATTTTTTAAATTTAATAAAGATGAAATATTAACTAATTAAAAATTGGATAACAACTATCATCATTTTAATAATATCTGAAATGATTTGTGTTTCTTAAATATGGCTGATTTTTCATTTATCATAAAATGCATTACAACAGTAAATGACTAAAATGAATATACAAATTACATTTATTTATACATTTTATAATTGGTTTATTAAAAAAAAATCCATTTTAACATTCTATAATACTAATTTAATTATTGAAAGACAAATAGCAATATAGTACAATATAACGATGTATTAAAACATGACTAATATCAAATTACATTATAGACCGATTTTGCCATGGTACTGATCCAACATTGCTTGTAAAATAATAAAAATTGTATAAATTATCCATCACTTGTAAGAGGATGAACCCAGTACCGTCTATGTATATATATATTTTTTCTAATTTCTTCTACAAGTGATATAAAATTGGAGAATAATTTGTTTCTTGCAAAAGGCCCACCTTGCTTATTTAAAATCATCGACTAGAAGTATCTCTGTTTCTGCAAGAGACAGAATGTCTTGTCTGTTTTGGCGTGAACAAAGTGTAGAATCTACGTCCGTGTGGCCGCTGCAGCACCGTCCCTTGAATACTGATTCCATAAGTCGAGTTTTTCTCTAAATAAATACTGGTAGCTTTCTATTATAAAGTCAAAGAAATTCCTGGACCTGTAGTACAGTACCTAGAATTCACAGTGTGGAAAACGGCTACAAAATAGTACTAAAAAATTGAATCCGATAAATGTAGAACGACGCTAAAAAGATAACGGGTCGATCGCGGCTACATCTTCTAGCTGTTGCGTAGACAGGTTGGAGGTCTAGATGGCTTGGATACCACTAATTTTATAAAAATATTTTTGCCTTATCTAATCGAAGAATTTTCTGCGATATTGAAGGCGAAGAAAACTTTATAATATTACGGGTTCCAGAGTATTGGTCACCCCCCCCCTCTCTGGCTACGCCACTGTCTGGAAGCTCTTTTCAGCGCGAACATCGCATAAGAATCGAACGGAAAAAACGTTTCAGCTGGTGTTAAATATTTTAAATAATTAAATTATACCCCATTCCCTTTAATAATAATGATTTTAATAAGCTTTGAAAATATGAATGATATTGATCATGACCAAAAAACTTGATACCCATTCTATTGTGCCTGGTTGCAGTACTCGATACAAGACAGCAAACCAGAAACTATCCCTATTTAGCATACCAAAGGATGAATCTCTGCAAGCAGAGTGGAAAAGATTAATTCCCTGATATGATAATAAATTAACTTCAAAATCAGTTACATTTGAAATATACACTTGCAAGAAGAGTTTATTAACATAAATTGTGTTCATGTTCTTAATAGTGAAACGGTTACTTTTGCTAGAGGTAAATCTATTTTTAAATCAGATGTTGCTGCGATCGCCCTATTATTGTTCCACATCGTTGCACATTTATCGGCTACAATTTTTTGGCATTTTTTAAAGCATTGCCAGTTTGGCTTTTTTTTAATTCCGAAATTTCGCATTCATACCAGAAATCCCTTACAATGTTCTTTTCGTTACTTAATGGCAGATATTTCGTAATTTCCTAAAGTAAAAATTATTGTTTCAGAATTTGCGGTTTCATTTAGAAAATTTTGAATTAAAAAACGGTAAAACCGTATTCCACATTCTGTATTCTGCAGGCTCTGTATTCTGCTGAATTCAAAATGATTTGTCATTATCTGTTTTAAAATACATTGCGTGTAAAAACTTTTAGGAAAACAAATAATTGTAAACATTTTGATAAATTTAAAGTGCAATAATTAAAATAGAACTTTAATGTTGAAATACTAACATAAAAGTCAACAAAATATATCTGTGAGCTTTTTATTGCGAAAAAATTATAATTATGCAAAAAAACGCTATTTTCACTGCTGCAAAAACTTTAAGGACAATACTATTTTTTATAAAAATTTTACGTATAACTATTATTGATTTGCATATTGAAAACTCTTGTGTACAGTGATTTTTGTGTCGTTTTCTATTAAGAGTTTTGTTAATTTTACAATAATGCCAAAAGGAAGTAAACTGACTGAGTATGAATAAAGTGCTGTTGAAGCTTTTGCATTGTTAGGAAAAATGTGACGATCTATTGAAAAACAGATGAGAAATCTAAAACCGTCATCAACAATTTTGTAAGGTTGAAAAACGGGTATGACAAGAAGAAAATGCTGGAGGCAGACTAAAAGCGTTGACGCCGACAGATGAAAGGAGAGTTTTAAAGTTAGTATCAACCGGAAAAAAACTCAAGTGAAGAAATTTTACGTACGACTGGGTTCCATGTTTGGAAGAAAACAATATGCAATAAAATTACTCAATCTGGGATTTACCGACTAGACACAAAATCCATCATTTACAATTTTCAAGACGAGTGATGACATGAGACGAGAAATGGCTGCAAAATATTTTTTCATATGAAACAAAATGGAACTTAGATGGCACTGATGGCTGGAAGAATTACTGGCATGAGTTGAGAAAAGAAATAAATTTTCTTAAATCGCCAATTAGGTGGGGATCCATTATGGCATGTGACTGCTTTCCGTTTAACGGCGTGGGATCACCTTAATTTCCTTCGGGAAAAGCTAATTTAAAGGCCAATCTAAAATCTCTTTCTGGCCATTTTTCACCTGTTGGAACACTTTTGGCAGCTATAAAATGGATTTATCCGCAAGATAAGTCTATTCACACAAACCGTAGGGCAAAACTGTCGTTCCAGAAGAAAAATATTAGGGTTGTGCAATGGCCACCCAGAAGTCCTCATCTAAACCATATCAAGAACTTGTGGGGGGGGGGGGGGTGTAAAAAGACGACTTTACAAAAATGGAAATCATTTTTCCTCAACTTCAGAACTCAGATCCACGATTCCAGATGAATGGCACAAAACCACTTCCGAACCGTGTCAAAAAATAATAATGTCCATGAAGGATAGAATATTTGTGGTCATTAAAAGCAATGATGTGTGCACAACACATTAAGTGGTTGTTTCTTCATTACTGTATTATTTTTATTTTGCTGTCTTAAAGTTTTTACACAAGCAGAAGTAGTGTTTATTTTTATAATTATTTTGTTTTCTTAATAAAATAATTACAGATAAATTTTGTTAACTTTTTTTTAGCATATCAATTTTATCACATTACAGTAAACCTTTTTACAACTGATTGGAAATGTACCAAACAAATTAAAAATTTTTATGTCCTTAAAGGTTTTACACGCACTTTATTTTAAACTGTATTAAACATTAAACAGAGACTTTTTATTTCTTGTAAAAATATAAACTACCTTAAAAACACAATAATAGATAAAGCAAAATAACGTGTTTTGTGGAAGTAAATTGGCCTGTTTAAAGAATTATTGAAACCTTTCTTCCTTACTTCTTGTCTTTATATTTTCTAGAAAGTTTTTACAATCATTTTTTCCACGACCTTAAACTTTTTTCCAGAGCCTTATGTTTACAATCATACCTTGTTCCTTATATAAAGTTTTATTATCAAGAGAAGGAATGTAGAGAAATTTTCCTAATTTTATCAAAATTTCTTGTTTCGTAAATATTTATAACACAAAGAGTATACACATAAACACAATACAAATACAAATAAATAAATCCATAATAAAACATTACACTAGTAATTAATTTACCGACAAAACCGGTACAAATAAATTTACACTCAAAGATAAAAGAATAAACATATATTTATCTACTCTTTATCTCGATCATAATAGCCTCTCAAGTTATTTTCTGATGAGCTTGCAACATAAGTATCTTCTTGTGATTACCTCCTGTAACTTAATACCGGCTTCAACAATCATATCTTGTTCCTTATACATGCTTTTATTGTCAAGAGAAGACTAGTTCTATCAAAATTTCTCTTTTCCGTAAATATTTGTCCCACATAGGTAAGAATACAAACAAATAAAAACATTATCTAGCAAAAGTCTAATACAAAATTTAGATTTTTCTACTCGTTTGTAATTCATTTCTCGTTCCAAATAGTCTCTCTCAAAATATTTCCTGAGACTTACACAATTGCTAGCAGTATAAAGTACTTTCTTGCGATTACTTTAGCAAAATCCTTACAGTCTCAATCATCATAGCTTGTTCATTTTTTTAATGTTTTATTCTAAAGAGAGCTCAAATTCGGAAAATGTCGCAGTTACATTAAAAATTCTCTTTTTTTAAAAATAATGTTGCACGTATATAGAAAAAATTTAAGAAGAAAGAAGAGAGCATTTTACGTTGGTTTATCATTTATCCTTAAATATATAAGTGATTCAATAATTGAGTTGTAAAAATAAAGTTCAGAATTTTATTTATTTATTTATTTATTTTTTTTTTTTTACAAAAAATATTTCTAAATAATTATATTCTACTTAGAACTAAATATATTTCAAAGCGCCTGTCGATTTAAATTATATAAAAGAAATCTTCCGTTAAAAGGTAAAATAATAGCATAAAAAATCTGAAATTTTAGTAGAATAGGAAGTATCCTTTTTGGATATTCATTTCTAATTCTTATTTATGTAGTTAAGATGTTTGTTTTACTTATTGTGATTTGTAGCAATATTTTTATCCATTTTTTAAATTTAATAAAGATGAAATATTAACTAATTAAAAATTGGATAACAACTATCATCATTTTAATAATATCTGATATGATTTGTGTTTCTTAAATATGGCTGATTTTTCATTTATCATAAAATGCATTACAACAGTAAATGACTAAAATGAATATACAAATTACATTTATTTATACATTTTATAATTTGTTTATTAAAAAAAAAATCCATTTTAACATTCTATAATACTAATTTAATTATTGAAAGACAAATAGCAATATAGTACAATATAACGATGTATTAAAACATGACTTATATGAAATTACATTATAGACCGATTTTGCCATGGTACTGATCCAACATTGCTTGTAAAATAATAAAAATTGTCGATAAATTATCCATCACTTGTAAGAGGATGAACCCAATACCGTCTATGTATATATATATTTTTTCTAATTTCTTCTACAAGTGATATAAAATTGGAGAATAATTTGTTTCTTGCAAAAGGCCCATCTTGCTTATTTAAAATCATCGATTAGAAGTATCTCTGTTTCTGCAAGAGACAGAATGTCTTGTCTGTTTTGGCGTGAACAAAGTGTAGAATCTACGTCCGTGTGGCCGCTGCAGCACCGTCCCCTGAATACTGATTCCATAAGTCGAGTTTTTCTCTAAATAAATACTGGTAGCTTTCTATTATAAAGTCAAAGAAATTCCTGTACCTGTAGTACAGTACCTAGAATTCACAGTGTGGAAAACGGCTAGAAAATAGTACTGAAAAATTGAATCCGATAAATGTAGAACGACGCTAAAAAGATAACGGGTCGATCGCGGCTACATCTTCTAGCTGTTGCGTAGACAGGTTGGAGGTCTAGATGGCTTGGATACCACTAATTTTATAAAAATATTTTTGCCTTATCTAATCGAAGAATTTTCTGCGATATTGAAGGCGAAGAAAACTTTATAATATTACGGGTTCCAGAGTATTGGTCACCCCCCCCCCCTCTCTGGCTACGCCACTGTCTGGTAGCTCTTTTCAGCGCGAACATCGCATAAGAATCGAACGGAGAAAACGTTTCAGCTGGTGTTAAATATTTTAAATAATTAAATTATACCCCATTCCCTTTAATAATAATGATTTTAATAAGCTTTGAAAATATGAATGATATTGATCATGACCAAAAAACTTGATACCCATTCTATTGTGCCTGGTTGCAGTACTCGATACAAGACAGCAAACCAGAAACTATCCCTATTTAGCATACCAAAGGATGAATCTCTGCAAGCAGAGTGGAAAAGATTAATTCCCTGATATGATAATAAACTAACTTCAAAATCAGTTACATCTGAAATATACACTTGCAAGAAGATTTTATTAACAGAAATTGTGTTCATATTCTTAATAGTGAAACGGTTACTTTTGCTAGAGGTAAATCTATTTTTAAATCAGATGTTGCTGCGATCGCCCTATTATTGTTCCACATCGTTGCACATTTATCGGCTACAATTTTTTGGCATTTTTTAAAGCATTACCAGTTTGGCTTTTTTTAAATTCCGAAATTTCGCATTCATACCAGAAATCCCTTATAATGTTCCTTTCGTTACTTAATGTCAGATATTTCGTAATTTCCTAAAGTAAAAATTCTTGTTTCAGAATTTGCGGTTTCAATTAGAAAATTTTGAATTAAAAAACGGTAAAACCGTATTCCACACTCTGTATTCTGCAGGACCTTGATTTATTTATGGAGGCTATGTTTGAACCATCGCAATTCATAAAATAAAACATTGTTAAATATAAAAATGAATGTATCTTCTTGAACCCTATACTGCTTACATTTTCTACTTCAAACGTTTCGGCCAGCACGCTCATCCGGTTAGCATACTTATTTCGAGCGGACTTACCTAAAGAACATGAGTGGAAACGACAAAGAACATGAGAAATTTATGAACATTAGTGAAAATAATAGGAATATAAAATGGAGTTTCCATGTGTAGAATGTTTTCGTTGGTAAATGCTGCGGCATAGCTGATCTGATGATACCAACATATGAGTGAATTGTGTCAGGCCTGATATAATAGTTGTAATTCAGTGGAAGAGCATTTGAGAGTATAGCCAAAATCCCAGGTTCGAATACTGACCTAGGTACTTTACATTCTGTTGGGAAAATTTGTTAAATATTAACCTCCAAATAAAGAATTTCAATGATCCGGGTTGAAATTGGCTTATGTGAAATGTTTCTAAACGTCCTTTTTATTCGTGGCTGTCTGGCATTTCTATAGTTTCGAGACGGTATCCCATACACCAGTTGCCCTACATTGCTCAGAAGTATTCAACATAAAATTAAATAAATTAAAATATATAAAATAAATTTTCTATTTAGATACGTGTTTAACCTGGTTCCAATTTAATATTTTACGGAAGATTTGTTGGATGTTGGCACTTATGCATTATTTTAACAATTTTAGTAGCAATATGTCATTTAATTTTCCAAAATGATTTTCTGAAAACTGATGTGGTACTTGAATACAAATCAAACTATACTTAACATACCAAAATTGTGGATCGACATACTCTAATGTTACAAATATGGAAAAATAAACATCCAAGTAAAAAATAAAAATAACGTGCGTAATTGTTTAAATGGCTCAGATTCAGCTGAAACATATGTCAACAGTCTAATAAAACCTATTTTACTGTTTATAATCTTTTTATTTTACATCTTTTAGCAATTAAAAAGAAGTATACTTAACTTGTTTTTCAAGTCCCTTGAAATTTACATTTCGAGTAAATTCTGCATAATAAAATTAAAATGTTCGTATTTGAGATTTTCAAAGTTTAAATGAAAATAAATAGGTATTGGGTTCCGCAAGAAAATAAAACTTAGCAATAGTATAGAAAATCATAAAGAAAGAATTTTGGTGCAAATTCTAAAATGGTACCAACATAGGTCGCTGTTGCCAGTCCGCTATTTTTTACTATTATTCAAATTGCTTGTCTCTCTTTGACAGGCATTTAAAAGAGAAATATTCTCATTATTTAATGACCTATTAAATAAGTCTAAAATAATGCGATATTACTATTTCAAATATTTTGTGTCGCTCAAGAAATCTGAATTTAAAACAAGTACAGGACTGGCAATAATAACATTACTGCCTACCAGTGTTGCCAGTTGGGCCTCTTTTTTTAATTCAGAAACATCGAATTCTTTCACAAAAATCCGAAAGAAGACTATTTACTCTATGAAATCACAAAATGGGTGTCATTAAATATAGCTAAAGTTACGTGTGAAAATATTTTGTTAAGAGTGAAAATATTTTGTTATCACATTCGAGTAAGACTTTTTCAGCTCTATCGTGATGAGTGGGCAAATACGTGCATTTTTTTATAATAAGATGCATTTTTTGAACACCAGTATTTATGAAGTATGGTTATGTGTTTGGTCTCCTTTTGTATTCAGAAATTCCAAGCTCAAACCGGAAATTTCGAAAGGAAATGTTTACTTTATGTAATTCCGAATGGTCTGTCATTAAATAAAACAAAAATTGCTGTTTGGAATGTCTGGTATCAGTTCAGAATTAATGAATAAAAACATGGCCAAACTGGCAACAATGTTCTGAAGAAAAACTTTAATGCTAGATTTTTACAACATTTGCAACAAATATTACCTTCTTAGTAAGTTTCTTCAAAGTTTGAAAGGAAAACCTAAAAGATATTTATTGGAAAAAAAGGGAACAGAAATTTTTGCCTTTATTTAGTCAAAACATCTCAGTGTATAAATAAAGCAAAAAGTTCCATTCAAAAATAATGGTGTACATAAATTTAAAAAAAAGTGCACATCGCGCTCGTTGAGATGAGGTTAAGATGGGGATTTGCTTTAAGGTTTAAATGTTGATTGCATATTTCAGTAAAATGATTTAAAATTGACAGATTGAAAGTTAACATTAGAAAAATAATTGAAAGTCACTATTTAAAAAATTGAAAGTTACTAAATTCAATGTTGTAAACAATCAACTTTATCCAGTTATTATCCAGTTTCAGTTGGTTTAATTTTTATTTATCTCATGCGCGTCTTACTGCTAATTATGGTGATTTCATAATGAGGAGGAGGAGATAGTCAAATAGTTAATTTGAGACTATTTTAGTGACTTGAGTTTTTTTAGTGCAAATTTAAATTCTATGAAATTTTCAAATATTGAATTTTCTAAGAGTTTAGTCACTTTCTTTATAAATTATGGTGTCATGCAAACATTTCAACATTTTAGCAACAGTGGTGTTTTGTTCATGAAAGATATAATAAGGAAAACCGTGTATACTCTACATCTACATATTAAAAGTCAATTTCCTAAGAAAGTTTTAAGACAAAGCAAAATTATAAATATATTAACACATTGACGGGCAGTAGGAACAAGTGAAGTTCGAAAATTGACACTATATGTTTTTGTAATTTTTAGAATGTTAGAAGTATAGTTTTACTCTTTCTGCTTAAATAAACTTAATTTTAATTAATCCAGCCCCTTTAATTAGGTTGCAGTACTCCCTTCACAACCACGTGACGTGCATACTGAAGCTGCAACTCGTATAACAGGTGGAAAACGAACTTCAACCTAAAAAACTGTTTCCAAAACATGACACTGAGCTTCTACTTGTACACTGGTAAATACACATTTGTGCCGCTATAGCCGTAGTGTCTAAAAACGATCGTTTCGTTTTGGACGGCTATTGCCGTCATGCCACATAGTGAACTTCGCTTTGACGGCTATAGACACAAGTGTCCGTCAACGTGTTAAGACACTACAAAGTTTTATTTATTTTTCATGCAAACACGCCTGAGAACACGGCGTTGTTTGCTTGCTTGATCGGTTAACGATTACTTCAGGAACATGATTAAACCAAAAATCTCAATATTATATATCAAGAAAACTTTACGTTATTTACGGGGCCAAAGGAATATTTTGAAAAAAAATGGTATGTATTAGAAGGATGGCTATTCGTAATAAATGTTTGTGTGAAAGTCTGAAAAAACGTATTAACCCTTTGATTATGGATCAGGACTGACGACTATTCTTATATTCAGTCGCAAGACGAAAATTAATATTAGGAAATAGTGATAATACAACTTTTCTGGTTTATCTCTACCAGTTTCAGTCTTAACACAATCGCATCGAGCGATTTTTCCTAACAATTTTCTTTTTAACCCTTTAGCGGGCGGTGTCCACAAAAAAGGACACTTATTTTTAATTCCAAAACTGACAAACGGCATCAATAATATTTATTAAAATTTTCCTTTTATAAAGTACGGGGAAATAAGCAAGTTTTTATTTTCTAATGATTTCTTTTTTAAATTCTGCTGTCAGTCCATCAATTCATCATTTTACAAACAGACTTTCTCCGCGCCGGAAAGGGTTAAAACATCATATTATAATGGTATTAAAACAATGGTAGCTCCTCCCTATTCTGATATGGGTTTTGTAAATTTTTTCTAGTTATTTTTCACAAGTCTATACATAAGTAAATATCATTCTATAATCTATCTACAGATTTATTATAAAATGTCTTTCGATCTAAAAAATATGGGCAACATGATACATATGCATTTTATGTAATAAGCATTTTGTAGAAGCCACGCTTTTATCCAATGATGTTTTTTGGATAAAAACGATAATTCTCACTTCTCGATGACAACGCTTATTTTAGAAAAACGAGAATTCTCGTTTCCCGATGTCAATGTCTTAGGACTACAACTATAACTCAATAGCCGGTATTACACACATTCTGAAATAATTGTGCATTAGTAGCACGGAAAAGCATAAGTGTTATCAGTATGAAACTATTTTGCAATTTTGTAATTAATTTTAGATATAAAAAAATCCCACATAATTTTTTTTAATAATCCATAGTTATCAAAGCTCCCAAATTTTTAATACCACTATTTAAGAAGTGAATTATTCCCTTTATATAACTGCAAAATAGTGCATTTAAATAAAGCTAATAATTCTGTTCAGAAATAATGTTCCTTAAAAAATTTATAACTATCATAATCCCCTTTAACCCGAGAGTAGTCGCGTATTTATTCAGAAAGCTATTAGTTGCATTCGGCCTTTTTGGCTGCGGTACCCACGTACAGAAAATGAAAAAAAAATCATTTTGATTTAATATTATATTATTTGATATGATATTATATTTTATATTAGATTGAAGTTAGAAATTTGCAGTTTATTTAAATTAAACATATTTCACGAACTTTTGAATATTGGGAAAAGTTAAAAATTAATTGACTTCAGTTGTCTTTTTGTAGACTTTTGCATAATTTCAACATTGCTTGTAAAAATGAATCTGGAAATTGATTGTGGAGATGGAGAAATATATAAGATCAGCTACATGGAATTTCCCCATTGTATTTCTAATGGGGGATGGGTTAGGAGATATGGGTGGCAAAAAGATCGACACGTGACTACTGTCAGGTTAAATCTGTTACAAAGCTGACTTTTTTTGTTACAACTATTTCCAAAGATTTACCTTTGCTTTAAGAAGTAATCAGAGCAATTATATGATTAAATAAGATGAACAATAACTATTTGGAAATACTAGTAACAAAAAAGCATAAATTTTGGAAACGGTGCTAGTGCTATTGAAAATGTATTTTTCACCCATTTAAAAATAGTTCATGCCTGAGAAAATTAAATGTTTCTGACGGAGCAGGACTGGCGATTATTTTTATGTTCAAACGTACTACAATTTACAAAAATATTTCTTTGTTAGATTCAATAGAATCTATTTCCCTTATTCTTATAGAATAAGTATATGGTAGAGACTATTTTTTTAAATGTGGTACGAATAGATTACAAAATAGTCTACTGGGACCTATATGGCCTGTTTAACCATGATCAAATTAAATAATAATTTAATGAAGAATAGTCGGAGGTTGGCAAGTACGCATCAGTTTAGCAAATTTGGCCGCAATATCATTTAATTTCCAAAATGCTTTTCGCAATACTGAAAAGGGAATACTAAAAAATTATTAAAAAGACTATTTTGAATTTGATCCAACCTGGTAAAAGATTGTACATAATAATTATATGTTGAATTATTATGAAAAGTAAATAAAATGTCTGGACGTCAAGTGTGTTGTTGTGTTGTTTCCAGACTTTCGACAAGTCCCTTCGTGACGAATGGCACTTACACGGTGCGCGGAGCCCGTCCATAAGGGTCTCACTGGTCTGTGTTTCTTCAATAATAGTAATTCAATACACTTTCCTTTTCAGTACATTTTATTCTAAAGTTTGATTTTTTAGTTTAGGCTCTTTTTTTTATCCAGATGTTCCGAGTTGATAACGGAAAATTTGAACGAAAAGTTGTAATTTATGTAATCACGGAATGTTTGTCCTTAAATAAAAATGAAATTGCTATTTGGAATTTCTGGTATGAATTCAGAATTTCTGAATACAAAAACATGCCAAACTGGATACACGCTTCTGATGAATTTTTTTCGTGGAACATTTCTAGATTCGTGGAATTTTTCAAGAACATTTGCAACGGCAGTTAACTTTGTGGTGATTTTTTTAAAGTTTGAAACAAAAATTTAGAAATATGTTTCTTTGTAAAAGTGGTATTTAAAAAGACCAACAGATATTTTCACATTTATCTAACCACAACATCTCAGCGGTTAAATAAAGTGAAAAGTACTATTTTAAAATAATGGATCCCATATATTAAAAGAGTGTACATCGCGCTCGTTGAGAAAGGGTTAAGATAGGGATTGTCTTTACGGTTTAAATGCTGAATGCATGCTTTAATAAAATTCGTTAAATTGGATATATTGAAAGTTAACATTCAGAAAGAGAATTGAAAGTTACCAAATTCACTGTTGTAGACAATCAGTTCTAATACAATTTCAGTTGCTTTACTTCTTACTTATTTTATTCGCATACTTCTTGTAATATGATGCATTTTTAATGAGCAGGAGGAGGATAGTAAAATAGTTATTTAACAACTTAACAGCATTATTTGGGGGCTATTTTTGTGACTAACAAAAAAAATATTTTTCGAGTCCAAATTTAACTTCTATGAAACTTTCTGAACTTGTTTGTTCGTTACCACTTTTTTGGAATCGTAATCTTTGGCATATTTAATCAGAGAAGTTTTCCGATTGAAATTTAAATAAGGCGAGGATTACTATCCGAAAGTATTGACAACAAACAGCGTAAACATTTGGCCTGTATGCACTTTCAAGAGTATAGAATGTCGTACGATGAAATCGATTTTGCAATATATAAATATATATACAGGGTGTTCCGTTAAAGGGGTCCAATATTAATAGGGGTAATAGAGGAGATCACACGGAGCATAAATCAGTATATAATGCCTGGCCGGATCTCAATAATTTTCAAGTTACAGCAAATAGAATGAAAATTCGGAAAATTGTAAAAGAACCCTCATTGCTAAACTATCGATAATGCTACATAAAAACGAAGCACATATTTAGAAAGAGCAGAATAAAACCTACAAAATGACATCAATTGTATTAAAATAGCAATATTTATTGACGAGTTACAAGCCCTGAAACAGTGAAAAAAGTACGAAATCCAATATACATCAAAATAGTTAATCGTTAATTCCAAAAAGACAACTCTAGCTACAACAAGGAAAATGTAGTAAAATTTGGTCCATTCCGAAAACTTTCGAAAAAGCTTACAATGAACCATATCGGTTTAATTGTGTGAGAGAAATTAATCAGTTTCTTAGTTACAACTCCGCTTTCTTTGACACTAGCAAAGGTTAAACTCCGCCCATCACGATTGGAAACACTGCCTTTTTAATTACTCTCAACTATACATTTTCGATCATGCTTCTTCTGAGATGCAACATTTTTAATTATTCAAGAGTTGAATGAACCAAAATAACTTTACAATAATAGTCTACATTTTAAAGTGGTCTTTTATTGATATAAAGCTTAAGTTAAATTCCTTAAAATTAAACTGGTGGTGAAAATTCGGAAATAATTAAAAATATTGCGATTTGTAACTATGCAAGAAGTTTCAGTGCATGTTTTACATGGACAATTATTGTATGTATATGTGCATCATAATTTATGATAGGAAATAATAATAACAAATAGCATAATAATTTTATTAATTATAAATTTAAAAAAGACACTAAATTTTAAATTAATTCATACAAAATTTGTAATTTACAATTTGAGTACACCACAGTCTGTGACTTACAAAATACTGTGCCAAAAAGTGTTGAAAATAAAAGAAAAATGACAAATAAAGAATTACATTCCACGTACTTTATGACATATGTGAAGCACAGTCTTCTGGCCTGCGCTGCACAGTTCAATGTCGGAAGGCAGACGAACGGACATTATTATAATAGGTGTTCGAAGTTGCGCCCATTAACAGAATCGCACAGCCGACAGCGACGTCGTAAAGATTAGCGAACACGCCGAAAAACTCCGACGGAGTTGGGAATGTCTCCTGCAGCGACAACGATTCGCGCTAGTAAATCCTCCGGTGTATCCACAGGCGTTTCATACACCAGCGATTTAAGGTGTCCCCAAACAAAAAAGTCTAACGGATTGTGGTCTGGAGAGCGTGCAGGCCAAGCAACAGGTCCACTGCGTCCAATCCATTTCCCAGGATATGTTGAATTGAGATGATTGCGAACACCTATGAAAAAATGTGCCGGTGCGCCATCGTGCATAAACCACATATTGTGGCGCAATGTTGCTGGCACATTTTGCAGTAACTGCGGTAAGATATCCCGTAGGAAAACCAAGTACGTACTGTCATTGAGTACATCTGGGAGTAAATATGGTCCTATGAGATAATCGCCGAGGACACCTGCCCATACGTTCACACTGAACTTTTGTTGTGCGTTCGACGGGAAAACAGTGTGCGGATTTGTATATGACCATGTGAGCATATTGTGCGTGTTTACCACGCCCTCTCTCGTAAATGTTGCTTCATCAGTAAATAAAATATTTTCCAGAAATTGTGGATTATTTTCTGTTACATTAAGCAACCAGCGTACGAATTCTGTCCGCTGAGCACAATCTGTTACTGATAACAGTTGTAGCCGCTGCACATGAAAGGGGTGCATGTTTTCTGCACGCAGAACACGCCACACACTTTGGTGCGAAACACCGACTTCAGACGCAGCAGCTCGTGTACTCGTGGAGGGGTTATCTTTAAAAATATTCAGTACATCTTCTTCCATTGCAGGTGTTCGTACATGTCGAGGTTTCCCTGCATCAATGCTTGCTGTATTAAACGATCCAGTCTCCCGTAATCGTCTATCGATTTTTATGAAGAGTTTCGAACCTGGGCAACGTCTCCTTGGAAATTGCTCACGGTACATGCGCTGTGCTAGACATGCATTTCCATGAGCTTGCCCGTACATCAGATGCATGTCCGCATATTCTTCGTTAGAGTATTCCGGCATAATTATTATACATCAACTTACTACAATCCCACTTACAACAGCCTCCCTTTAACATAACGCCCACTGATGACTGCTGTTTTATTACACTTTTCTTCCTATACACATAGAAAATTTGCATAAAAAGTACTTCTTCTTCATCATCCTGAAAGTTCATGGAGGAAACGCAGCAGTCACGGAGTTTGCTTTAAGACAAGGCGAGAGCTGCACAATATGTCATTCACTTGACCAGACTGAATAATGAAAGGGTATTGATAGAGGTTGATCAGAAATGTATAATTGAAAGATATTAAAACGGGGTATTTACAATCGTCATGGGTGGAGTTTCGCTCTTTCCGAGCGTGCAACAGTACAGAGTTGTAACTAGGGAACTGCTTGATTTCTCCCATACAATTAAACTGATATGGTTTATTGTCAGCTTCTTCGAAAGCTTTCGGAATGGACCAAATTTTATAACATTTTCCTTGATGTAGGTAGAGTTGCATTTTTGGAATTAACGATTAACTATTTTGCTAAATATTTGATTTTGTATCTTTTCACTGTTTCAGAGCTTGTAACTCGCCATTAATTCTCAATATTCTAAAACAACTTATGTCATTTCGTAGGATTTTTTCTGCTCTTTCTAAATATGTGCTTCGTTTTTATGTAGCATTATCGATAGTTTAGAAATGAGGGTTTTTTTACAAATTTCTTATTTTTCATTCTATTTGCTGTAACTTGAAAATTATTGAGATCCGGCCAGGCATTATATACTGATTTATGCTCCGTGTGATCTCCTCTATTACCCCTATTAATATTGGACCCCTTTAACGGAACACCCTGTATATATTTGGTAGCATATGAGTGTTAATTATAGAAATAGTAAGCTTAATCGTTTGAAGTGGTATATTTTTATACCAGAAAAATTTAACCGCCAAATGCTACAATTGTGCTAGAATTTTGGAACAACAATTTGCTTACATAATGCACTTCTATATATTTTTACATAAATTTTATTATATCCTTTTAGCGACGGTGGTGCTTTGATTCTGAATACTACACAAATTTGAAATGAAATTCGTAAAGAAGGCTTCAGAACAAGTTGGGTTGCAGATGTTTCTCCGAAAGTCGCTTGAAAGAACAGCATTTGCTTGCTTGATTGTTCACAAAAATTTTCGAATGGCGTACACGGTTTAAAAAATCTTAATAATTTATAATTAAATAAATGTACACTATTTACGGGTGCAACTGAATATTTTGATAAAATTTTTTATGTATCATATGGGTGGCTATGCTTATGTAAAGTTTGTGTGAATGTCTGGAAAAACGTATTGCGCGTTGGTTACGGGCAAGAACTGTCGAATATTTTTATGTTCAATCAGAAGATGAAATTAATTTTAGGAAATAGTAGTAATAAATCTATAATTGTTTATCGCTACCAGTCTCGGTCATAAGACTACAGCTACAACAACTTATACCTTTTCATAAGGTTATATTTCACCACTATTAACCTACAAAAATTGCTAT
Source organism: Maratus michaelseni (assembly GCA_963931845.1). NCBI lineage: Eukaryota > Metazoa > Arthropoda > Arachnida > Araneae > Salticidae > Maratus > Maratus michaelseni. The sequence continues at coordinate 306,502,371 of OZ007595.1, forward strand.
TATACACAGTTTGAAATAATTATGCATTAGTAGAACTAAAAAAGATGATAGATACGAGGATCTAACAATTTTGCACTTTTGTATATAAATGTAAAAAATTCAACATAGTATGTTCTTGGTAATTCAGAGTTACCAAGTGCCCCGAATTTGTAATACCACAATGTAAGAATTGATATTTTTCCTTTATATAACTGTAGAATTGTATAATTGAATTAAATGAACATTTTTATTTATAAATAGTGGTCCTGAACAATTGATAACCTATGATAATCCATTTTCAAACTGTTATATAGCTGACTAAACCTTTTTCCTACCACTTATTTCAAATATTAAACTTTACTTTATTTAATCACAGCAATTCTAGTATTAAATGAGATGAAGATTGCAATTTGGAAATCCTAGTAACAAAAACGCGTAATGGTTGTACCTGTTCATGAAAAACATTCTTCCTGAACTGGTTATTCCTGTGATACCTGTACACCTAATTCTGTTTTTAATGACGATGTGTTTCACATTTTACGGACATATTGAAAGCCATTAATTGTCTAATAATAATCTCTAACTTATTAAACCACATAAATTTTGCAAAATAATACGAATAATACGAAATAAGACGAATATTACTATTAAAGATACAGGTGTATGTCCGCAAACCATTAAACTTAAAGCTGTTTATAAACAGAATAAGGTGTTCTTACATGCTTGGTAAGGCATACAGAATAGCCTAAGAACGTAAAAAACCTCGAGAAAAAAATTCCAAAAACTTTCTGCTTCCAAACTTGCATGGCTGTGAGGAAGGACTCATCAATGCATCATATATGGCAGTATATAGGGAGTACGCAATCGCGTCGCTAACCCATGTTTTAATACACATAACAGAATTTTATCTCAATAGGCCTGAGTTTATTTCCAATTAAATTAGACATATTATAAATATTGCCAAATATTTCCGGTGTCAATGTCGATATTTTGGGGATGAAAATTGATATTCAAGTGTTTTTGTTATATATCGTATATACTCGCAAATGAGTGGAACCCAACATTCAAAAGAAATAAGAAATCCTCCGTTTAAATACCAATGTATATAAGTAGAGTTCTATGCGTTATTTAACTTCAGAATAGTAAAAATTTTCTGCGATTTAAGATGCCAGATCAGACTATTGGAAAATGTTTGTATACAAACGGAAGAACATGTTTTTTCTCTCCCATTAAGAGGTTGATTTATACGTGAGTATATAACGGTAACTCCTTACTTCTTCAACAATTTCAACATAGTTAAAAAGTGTTTATGAATTCGGTTTGGCTGTCTGCCCGTCTTTTGTCTGTCTGTCTATGCTCTAAATCTCGAAATATTGTCAGATTTCAATGCAATTGATATATGTTATTGAAGTTTACTATGGTATGAATATGAAAATATATGCGTTCAAAAGAAAAATTTGCAGTTTAGGTTTAAGTAAGATTTGATTCTTATGCTATATATTTTTTTAGGCATACGACACTTTCAAAAAGTGCGCAGTAATTACTATAATGGGACAAAATGTCTGAACGTTTTTTTTTTTTTTTTACCATATCACAATTGACGAAGTTTTACATATTTTTTTTATCGTTTTGTGATAAAATTTAAAATAGCTGGTTGTTTTCAATAATGTACAAAGGATATAAAAGCTGTTTATTTTTCTCAAGAACTAGATAATTTTTAAGCAATGTTATGGTTCATTATGAAGAAAAACTTTACGAAAGAAAAGGAAACACAATGTATGCCATTAAAAATATCATAACACTCCTGTTGTTTTTTCTTCAAATTCCCTGAATTAGGAATTTCCGTACTTAAAGTATATTATTAAGCTTAAAGTTCTTCCGTTAAAATATATTAACTGCAGATAGTGTTTTTTTAAGTTCTATTTAAAAATGATAACTGTTCTACTGTTCTTAAAGAAATGTTTATGCATATTTACAAAGTTTATATATATATATATATATATATATATATATATGTAGTCTCGTATTCATTTTCAAAAATTTAATTTCGATAAGTTTAAGTTATCGGTAATATAGTTTAAAATAAAAAATCTCGACGGTAATAAAACTTATCCGAAAGAAAAAACAAACTTCTTTTAAAATTTAAACTTTTAAACGGCGGTGACATACAATTTATGACGCTTATATTTAATACAAAACGGCCATATTTGCACCAGAATTTGTGAATAAAATTTTACTTTTATAATGTACGTACAGAAAGGAGTTCATCTATTTTCATGACACTTTATATTTCGACAACAGAATTCCTTTGCTTTTGTATCTGATGACAAGCGACGACCACTCTGTAATTATACTTATTAAAATTTAATGTCGTATAACTCTGGGCTAGCGAGTAAAGTACACGTTTCGGACGAAATCCAAACTATAATGAATTTTTTTTCTGTCAAGCTCATGTGATAACACATAGCCTGCTTACGTGATTTTTCCCAAATAAAGGATGTTCTAGTGCAGCGTTTCTTAAACTGTGGTCCGCGGACCCCTGGGGGTCCGTGAGCTGGCAGCTGGGGGTCCTCAAGCCCAAAGTTGAATTTAGATTTTTTTTTCTTCTGGAAAAATTTCTGTAGCTCTGGAGGAGGAGGGACTTGCAAGAGGGAATTTCTAGGCTAGATCATTAATAAGCATAAAACTTCAAATAATTTGGGGGAGACTTTTCGATGCTCCATAGGTGGAATATGTGTGAAAATATTAAGAACCGATAGATTCAACATGTAAATAATCCGTCCTTATTACACATTGCAATTAGATGAACGTTTAGACATGTCTAATACTTTAAATTAGAGAGTTTTCTTTCATTATGAATTTAGTAATATTATATGTGACGATTTTTTGTTGTGCAAATCCCTTCCAACTTACGCAACAAGTGCAACACTATTCACATGTTTAAACAATTTCATACAAGAAAATTATACAGAACAATTGTAGAACTCATGTATTCGTCAAAGAACAACTGTAAAAGATATGTTGAAGCAGTTTTTCTTAAACATTGAACGAGATGCTGCACATCCAGTGACAAAAGATAAGCAGCGTACTTCTCATACGAAATAGTACTATGTATATTTTAACTGTCTTAAAATATAAATTACAATTATTTTTCTTGCTATTAGTTTTCTTGTATATATTTCTATTACTATTTTTCTTGTATTAATGTAGCTGAATTTTCTAAGAACCGTTAACTAAATATAGAATATGTGTAATGAAAAATAAATAAGGTGTTTTCTTTAAAATAATTTCTTGTCTTATATTAAGAAAAATATTGTTGGTGGTCCCCGAACTGCATATCACATCAAAAGGGGGGTCCATGTTATCACAAAGTTTAAAAAATGCTCTTCTACTGTGTAACTTACAAAAAACTTAATTTTATATAAGTAAATAACCTTATATTATTTCCGGTTTCTGTAGAATATTCAATAAAAAATTGTTATGTATTAAATGGATGAAAAGGTGTAAGTTAAGACTATGTGATGAAAATATAAAAAAAAAAAAAAAAAAAAAAAAAAAACTCATTACAATACAAATTACTCAGTACAAAGTTAATTCAAATTTAAAAAGATATTATTTCTCTTTTTAACTATTCTGAAACATAACTAAAATATTTCAATAATGTGTTCTTTTAGAATAGCAAATATTTAATAAATAAATGAAAAGAAAACAGTTAGCCTCCATGGATTTTTAAAGCCTAAATAACAACCTATGGCGATATATTTATTTACTGCAATATCTAGTGGTAGTATAAAAGTAATAAACATGAAATAGTTAAAAAAAAGGAGAAAAAAAAACTAATTTAAAATTTCCGCTTTTTCCAACAGAAACATTTATTTTAATTAATCCTAAATTTTCGAACATTAAATAAAACATTTTTTTATTAACATAAATAGCGATGGTAAAAAACGTAAAAGTTTGCACTTATGAAAATGTTTTTCAGCAACAACTGTACTTTAACTATTTCTCGAAGCCATCGAATAGAAAACTTCAGACTTAAGATCGAATAGAAAAGCCAGCATGGAATGCCTATTTGCGTACCAACTGAGCTCATAGGTTAAAGGTAATTGACTTGAGAAGCAAACAAAACCCGTGAGAAATTTAAAAAGTTAAAAATTAAATAAATAATATTTACAAATATATGAATGAAATAGAAGTATAACAATAATAATAATATAAAAAAATCCATTAGATCAAAAAAAAAAAATTAATGATGGACGAACATGCTGTGTAGTATTTACTTGTTGCATATGCAAAATAACATTCTTATTTTTTTTCTGTTATTACTGTATTTATTCATCGGTTACTGCTTACTTTTTCGTGTGTGAAGTAATGACAAGATGTAGTCAGAAAACGATTGGAAATTAAAAGTTGTCATCTTTGTATGTGTTTTCATTTTTAAATAATATATAATACAAGTTTAAATTAATATTTTCTTAAACTTGTTGAATATTTTTTTCTGTAAAAGTAATTTCTTATATAGAAATGCCCGCGATGAAATGAGTTAGTCATTACATATATAAAAAAATAAAAACACATTAAACAAAATTTTATTATAAATATATGCTTAACTATTTCCTCAATGGCCTTAAGCAAAATATTTTAGTGTAATCTATAGGAGAAGTTCACATTTAAATCTTCTGAAATTATCTAAACTGTAAATGTCTGCAAAAAAATCATGTAAGCAATAACAAAATTGTAGTACAGTAATTTCCGGCGTACAATCCGCGGATCAAACAATCATGTTTTGACCCAGAAATTTTATTTTATAAAATAAAACTTACTATATCCCTGTAAATATTTGAATTTAGTCATTGAATAAATTTTATGGGTTGAAAAAGAATTGTTTGATCCGCGGATTATACGGCAGAAAGTACTGTACTAGGAAATAAAAGCGATAAAAGCTTTTGAATGAGAATATTAATAAAAACTATAGTAATGCGTTTATTTTTGTGTTAAAATTTCGAATTATAAAATCGCTGGAACGTAAATTTGATGTCCAGAAGAAATATAGCTTTCATTTAATATAAAATGGAAAATGTAATTTTTTGACACTTGAATTGTGTACTTTGTACTTAAAAGTACAAAATCCAGAGTGATATATGTCAGTCATTAATTCTAATTAGGCCATGCAGTTGACACAGTGGACGTTTTGATCTTAATAAAATGCATTACAAAAGTTTAATTATTATCAAACTGTTAGCTTTGGAAAGGTATTAAATTCTAAGAGATGACGTGAAGAAGATGATTAAAAAAAGTAATTAAGGATTTTTAATAATTGTCTTTATTCAAGAAGCTGCTCATTCTTATTAACTTTAATGAAAACTTTATTCATCACTCATTATTTTTTGTCTAACCTCGTTTAAAAATTATTTTAGAGATTATACAATAATCCGCTTAAATACTTGAACAAACATATTAAAATATTTAAATCGATCGCGGAAAATGTTCAAAAAGAGTATAATTAAGTTATATATTTCGAATTATGGAACTAGCTTCTATAACGTCGTTTATTTTTCAAAATTATTAACAAAAATTACTTCCGTTCCTAAAAATCGTGAAATCGTCATTAGAAAAAATAGCGTTCTACTTGGTTTAACTCATTATCAACTTCTTAGAATAAGTTTGAATTTCAGCGACATTTCTTTAGATTAATATAGAACGTCAAGCAATAAATATTTGCAAACTTTTGCTTTATAACAAAAAAGTTAGATGCTTTAACTTTTTTCCCCCGAAAGATTTAATCTTTTAATTATTAGAATTGTTTTAGTATTTTTTGTTCGGTTCCAACGCCATTAGTTGTTTATCAATTCGCTGATAATTTAGCGATAGAAAAAATGTGTTGCCTTTCGAAATTTTCCACACTGTAACCGCAACCGTTTAGTCTCCACTGTTCTTGTTCATCACAATCTCGAGCGCATACCTTCAAGTAACTATATCACATTTCATTTAATTCGCATTTCATTTCACTTGGTAATACGTAGCGAGAATGTAAATCGAAATTATCATCAATGTTAGAAAAACAAACTTTTTATTGCAAAATCAGTTATCTGCATACATATATTATACATTTTTTTAAAAAATGTTGTGCAAATATCAGCATCATAGCTAACTTAAAAAGGAGACTTTTAAAAAATGTATTTTTCGTGTGTGAGAAACATCATTCACTAATATCGATATTTCTGCACTTGCATTACAATTACTCGCAATGTACGTGCTGATGACTTATTGCGATTCCTGGGTATAGAATATTTCATCATAGCATTTATTATATTTACAAGTCATAACGTTGCTTAGATTGTGTTTTTCTATTTAGAGTTGTATTTATGTAATTCGAGATTGCATCATTAGTAAGATCTTTAAGAGTGTGTTGGAGACTTTGATAATAGATAAAGAAATTATGAAGTGTGTGCTTAGGCACATAAAATATGTACCAGTACTATTTTTTTCTCATCTTCGAATTTAAACTGAATATTTTGAAAATTTGATTTGAAAATGTTAGTGTTATAAAACTAGCTAAACATAACTATATACATTTGAAAAGTAATTTCTAATCACTGCTTTTCAAAGAAGTAATTTTAGTCGAAGTTAGCTGCAAATTTAGTTAAGTAGATATATTTTGTTGTTAGCTAGAACAAATTAGTTTTTAAAACAACTGCTTATTTCATTTATTCATTCAAGTTAAAAAACCATTAATTAATAATTTAGATTGCACATTTTGCGTAAATGCCGTACTAAAACTTTTTGTTTTACCTGTATATTTCTTAAAAATAATAAAACGTTTAACTATATTTCTTAAATTTTGTTAATTTGTTTATATACAGGGTGTACCTGGAATTCTTCAACAAACTTAGAGGGATGGTAGTACTCATGAAGATGAACAAAAAATGCAATGGAACATGGGGTCGCAAATGACGTTTAACCCTTTCAGCGGCAGTGGTATATTTATGAAACCACTTAATTTTAATTCCAAAACGCCACAATGGCACCAGAATTTTGTTAAAATCTTTTCCATTTAATATGTATGAGAAATATAGCCTTTTTCTTATTTACAAACAAATTGTTTTGTAAATTCCGGTGCCAGTCCATTTTCAGACGCATTTTCTCGATTTTCATCCTTTAACCCCTTGAAGGGCACCGGTATATTATATATACCACTTAATTTTAATCCCAAAATGCCACACTGACACCAGAATTTTATAATCAAATTTTGAATTTATAACTCACATGAGGAAAAGCTTTTACATATTTTAAAATAAATTCGTTCGTGAATCCTGGTGTCAATCAATCATTTCAATATTTTAGATACAAGAGTACTTTGCCCCTGAAGGGGTTAAGCCTTTCAGGGTCAAAGTACTTTTAGTACTAAAATGTTGAAATAAATGACTGGCACCGAAATTTACAAAAACATTTTTTTCTAAATAAGAAAAATGCTATATTTCACATACATATTAAATGGAAAATATTTCAGCAAAATTCTGGTGTCACTGTTGCGTTTTGGAATTAAAATTAAGTTGTTTCATAAACATATCACTGGCCCTGAAAGGGTTAAACGTCTTTTGCGACCCCATGTTCCATTGCATTTTTTGTTCGTCTTCATGAGTACTATCATCCCTCTAAGTTTGTTGAAGCATTTCAGATACACCCTGTAGATCAGGGGTGTCAAACTGTGGCCCGCCTGATACCTCTAAATTTTAATAAAAATAGTCGACATTTTAAATCGCAGAAATTCGATGATTAGATAAGGAAAAGTTTACTATAAAATTTTAGTGGCATCCGGTGGGCCACCGTCTGACACCCTTGATATAGATAGATGTTTGTAAAATACGAACACCTACAATAAATGTGGAAAATGTTCTTCGAAAACTGACCTTAATATTGCGAATGAATGGCCGTTTTAATATAAATGAATATAGCTTCGTGTTGTCAACCAAGCAATGTTTAACAAAGAAATTCGTGAATGCTAGCGTACTATTGTGCTTAGAGTCTTTTTAAAATCCACAACATAGTTTTGATGGGCTAACTAGAAAAATTAACTTTTCAAACTGTATGTTTTTCGGCTTACCATTCCCTTGGTGTTTGTTAGCGACTATGTAAATTAAATTTACAGGGACACAATAGAAATCAAATTCGAATTTTAATTTGTTTTGTATTATTTTCTTTAAAAAAGGTTTTTGCTGAATAATTACGGCTATGTAATGTAAAAAAAAGTACGAGGGAGAAATTCTTTTTAAAGGATTCATCTGTTACTTTGTAGTTAAAGAGACAGTGTTAAAAATTACACTTTTTGGTACATTTGTAATCACTTACTTCACAGTATTCATTCATAGAATAGAAAACAACTTATATTACACGGTTCGTACGCTTTTACCACAATTTTTAATAGAATTTTTCGCCTTATTTAAATGCAAAAATTATTACAAATCCTGTAACTAAACGAGACGTCTACAACTTCTGCTATTTAAATATTAAATAGGAAAAAAAAATGTGGTAAAAGCGAACAGACCCTATTTTAATACGTTTCCTAAAACTTTCATAAAACAACATGTCCTGAAAGTGTTTCTATTTTAACGACATCAGTCACATACGTAGGGTTATATTTGAGTAAACATTCAACCTATTCATTAACTCCTTGTTCTTTCAGACTAATAATTAAATACTCAGACATGATTAAACCTTATATCAAGGATTTTTTAAATAATTGTGTATTCATTACATAGCATGAGTATATGTGTATATATATCACATAGCATCAACATTTGAAAAGACATGATTCTTTTTAAATTATCTCATGGTGAACTGAAAACAGAATCCCAGCAGATTAGTATATTAACACATTTATATACCGGGTGTCCCAAAAATGACTGATGGATTTTAAAATTCAATAACTAGCAATCGGTGACAGATATTAAACAAATTCTTGCAGGAGGGTTATGTATGATGTCGGGAGTTTTTTTACTGTGATACTTGATTTTAGTTCGAATTTCAAACAATAGATGGCGCTGACAGCGGTTGGCGCTCATTCGAGGCCGAAACTGACGTCACTCAGCATTGATCGAGGCTAACGAAAAAGACAGGCTACCGCGGTGCATTCCACTTATCGTTTTTTACAGACCGCCAGAGTGACGTGATGCTCTTTCCGTACACCTTCATTGGTGCATTCGAGCATCACGTGACCTCGGCGGTCTGTAAAAAAAGATACGCGTAAAGCACCGCGGTAGCCTTTCTCTTTCGTTAGCCTCGGCATTGATGCGAAGGAAGAAGATTAAGGCTATGGAGTGGGTCTCATTCGCCAGTACAATATTGCTCTTAGGCCCCGATTCTGAACTCATTCAATATGATTTCAATGGAATGCGTTGTTGCCATGGAAACAACAAATTCTTCGATAGTGGAATACAGCGTTCAGATCAGGGCATGAATTTAACAAGCAGTATTCGAGTTTGCAGGCGATTTTACATGTATGAGTATTTATGGGAATTTTATCTAACCAATATGAAAATTTAGTTTCGCGAAATGACGGCAATGCAGGTATGTGAGAGCTGCACAGAAATCGAATCCGTCACATCTTCATTCGTTATTTTGCTACGCAATCTGCTAGTGAGTATTTTTAAAAGAGTATACACTATTTATTGAAAATGGTTTATTTCACCTAGTAATTTTAAAATACGATGAATAAAATATTCTTTAAATCAGGTCATAAAAAGTAATTTAATCCGGGAAAATAAAACTTCACAAATGTAAAATCGCTTGCAAACTCGAACACTGCTTGTTAAATTCATGCGTAGTTCTGAAAGCTGTAATCCACTATCGAAGAATTTGTTTTTTCCATGGCAACAACGCATTCCATTGAAATCATATTGAAAGAGTTCAGAATCGGAGTCTAAGAGCAAGATTGTACTGGCGAATGAGACCCACTCCATAGTCTTAATCTCCATTATTCGCATTAATGCTGAGTAACGTCAGTTTCGGCTTTGCATGAGCGCCAACCGCTATCAGCGCCATCTATTGTTTGAATTTCGAACTAAAATCAAGAATCACAGTAAAAAAACTCCTGACATCATACATAACCCTCCTGCAAGAATTTTTTAAATATCTGTCACCGTTTGTAAGTTATTGAATTTTAAAATCCATCAGTCATTTTTGGGACACCCGGTATATAGGTGTATATATTTGCCTATATAAAAAATGCGCATATATACGTGCATATATTTACATATATAACACATGCGCATATGTATGTGCATTTCAGTAATCTCTTTTATGTTAAGAAATTCTAAATTAAGAAATTGCTGACATGGGCACAATTTGCGTCCAAATAAATCTGATCTTGACGCTTGTCATTGCTAAGCGTACTGACTGATGAGTGCCACTGAGTGCATTGCAGTCCACATTTTGTGATATTATCATCAGTGGCGTAACCATAGAGAAGGGCCCAAATGCCCCCGATACCAGTAATAATGTAAAGTTTTTTTCCCCTTGAATAAAGCAGAAAGTTTGCCGATTAGATAAGTCAAAGAAATGTTACAAAATTAGTGGTATCCAATGCATCTGCATCTCCACCCTGGCTACTCCACTGAATCGTATTTTTCATAAAGTAAAGTTATGCTGTTGAATATCATATATTCTAATACGAGCAAATCTTGTGGGTGGTTATATATATATATATATATATATATATATATATATATGCAAAAATTATCTTAAAAACGGCTCTAACGATTTTGTCGAAATGTCGTTTCCTACCGTTTTGGGACACCAGAAAACCATTGGGCTAGGTCACATGTTCAAGAAAATTCGATTAGTGGGTCATTTTGGGTCATTTTGGGTCATGGTCTAGCTAATTGTATCTAAAAAACGGTTCAAACGATTTTGACGAAATTTTATATCCGATCATTTTCGGGCACGAGAAGTCTATTGGGCTGGGTCACATGTTCGAGAACTTTCGATTAGTGGGTCATTTTTGGGTCAACGCGGGTCAAATTAATTTTATCTAAAAAACGGCTCTAACGATTTTGATTAAATTTTGTGTCCTACGAGTTTCGAGCACGATAAAAGCATTGGACTAGGTGGCATGTCCGAGAAAATTCGATTAGTGGGTCATTTCTGGGTCATTGTGGGTCAAGATCAAAAAAGCGGCTCAATTTACACTACATTTTGCATCCAATGGTTTTCGGGCACGAGAAGACTGTTGGGCTAGGTCACATGTTTGAGAAAATTCAATTAGTGGGTCATTTTGGATCATTTTGGGTCATGGTCAAGCTAATTGTATCTAAAAAATGGTTCAAACGATTTTGACGAAATTTTGTATCAGACTATTTTCGGGCACGAGAGATGGGTCACATGTTCGAGAACTTTCGATTAGTGGGTCATTTTTGGGTCAAAGCGGGTCAAATTAATTTTATCTAAAAAATGGCTCTAACGATTTTGATTAAATTTTGTGTCCTACGAGTTTCGAGCACGATAAAAGCATTGGACTAGGTGGCATGTCCGAGAAAATTCGATTAGTGGGTCATTTCTGGGTCATTGTGGGTCAAGATCTAAAAATCGGCTCAATTTACACTAAATTTTGCATCCAATGGTTTTCGGGCACGAGAAGACTGTTGGGCTAGGTCACATGTTCGAGAAAATTCAATTAGTGGTTCATTTTGGTCATGGGTCATGATATTTGATCTCAAATATAATTTTGACCGAGCATAGCTCGGTCTTCCCTGCTCGTTTCGGTAAATTGTCTTCATTGGTTTAAAGTTAAGAATGTAAATCTTACCTCGGCATGAAATGAAACACACTATTCATGACTGATTGAGTAGATTGCGACCTTGGTTTTCCATTTAAAAAATATATTTATTGCACTGTCCTTTCTCATGTCTTAAAATTCTTAGACCATTCTTTGGCACATCCTATAGCCGTTTAAAAAAACTATAAATTAAGGAAAATATGCTTAGAATATTGTATAAATGTCTCTAATGACTAGAATCAGTGTAGTCAGTGTGACATCCTTTTTTATTCACGAATTTCAAATAAACAATTTTTACTCTACGCAAAATATCATTTTTAGCACTTTCCAACCTAGTTGAAAAGTGCTTATGACTTCGGTTTGTCTGGCCGTATGGCCGTCTGCCGTCTGGCCGTCTGGCCGTCTGCCGTCTGGCCGTCTGGCCGTCTGCCGTCTGGCCGTCTGGCCGTCTGCCGTCTGCCGTCTGCCGTCTGTCCGTGCTCTAACTCCCGTAAATATGCTCGGATTGCTCTGCAATTTTTATATGTTATAGTCTTTATCTATAGCATGTTCCCTATTTCAACGGAAGTGTGTAGCACTTATAGTTTTTTTACAGGGACACTCAAAAGAATTCCGTTACATTGCGGTCTATGGGGAAAAATCATTTGCGGTTTATTTAAATAATGTTTCACTACTTTAAACGCATTGAAATCTATATATATCACTAAGGTGCATTAGAAGATGCTTAATATGGAACAGGGTGTGCATAGCACTTATAGTTACTTTACAGGGACAGTCAAAAGAATTCCGTTACATTACGTCTATGGAGAAAAATCGTCTGCGGTTTATTTAAATAATGTTTCACTATTTTAAACGCATTGAAATTTATATAGATCACTAAGGTGCATTACAAGAGACTTACTACGGAATATTGTGTGTATAGCAGTCATCGTTCATTTACAGGGACACGCAAAAGAATTATCTACTGTCTGTTAACAATAATTCCTGGAAGTGCGTTTTAAGTTATTGAACGCGATTTTAATTTTAACTTGCTTTTTGTCTATTACGTGGTGTGTATAAATTCTGTAGATCCTATACAGGGCAGCACAAAAGTTCGCGAACACATTTCTGTTTATTGACAAACTCCAGACGGAGAATTTTACACTGTGCTACGCGTTTCCTAACTGAACTAAAATTATCATCCTATGTAGTATATATACAAATCTATAGATCCTATACAGGGCTGAATAAAAGTATTCGGATATTTTTCCGAATATTGTATATGTTGGAAATTCCTGAAATTATGTTTTTAAATATGTTATGCGTTTTCTAAATTGTTCACTTAGATGTTAGCTTTTAGCTTATTAAACGGTATGATTTGTAAAATTATTTTGGAAGCGTTGGAAAGTGCTATATAATCTATGCTTGACGCATGATTTTTCGTTCTTGTTTTTAAATCAGCCAAAAGCAAAAAACAATTATTAAACAAAATAACTTAAATAATTATATTATGGTTCGTACGCTTTTACCAAAAATTTTTAATATAATTTTTCGCCTTATTTAAATGCAGAAAAATATTACAAATCCTACAGTTAAACGAGACGTCTGCATTTCCTATTTAATTTTCAAATAGCAGAAATTGTAGAAGTCTCGTTTAATTGTAGGATTTTTAATAATATACTGCATTTAAATAAGGCGAAAAAAATGCCATTAAAATTGTGGCAAAAGCGTACAAACACTGTATGTATAAAAAACAAACATTCTATTGAATATTTTCTTTTTGTTTATTGAAGTCATAATTAATTGCACTAGAAAAAAAAACTGAACGATTTCAAAACAGAAGTTTCTAAATAAAAGAAATGAGTTACTTAGGTTAAATCATACTGACTAAAAATTCTGGTTTAAAATAAGTATATATGACTGGATTTCAATTTAATCTGAGACCATTCTAAAAGTAGTATTAAAACTAAATGTTTAGTTATTTATTGTATAAAGTTAACCGTTTGAATGGCGGTGATATATTATTTATATCACTTAATTATTCCGAACTAGGGCTTTCAGCTTGGCCTCATTTTTTACTCTAAAATTCTGAATTCATAAAGGGAATTCCAAAACAAGAATTTTTACTTTAGGTAATCACAAATGGCTGTCATAAAATAATACAAAAATTATTAGTATATGAAATTTTTGGTTTGAATTCTGAATCTCGGAAGGACCAATCAAGCAGACCAATTTAGCAACCCTATTTCCAGATGACGCATTGCTCCAGTATTTTATAATGTAGATACAGGAAACCGTATATTTAGATTAAATAAATTTGTTAGTGGGATTTATTATTTAAACATGTTAACAACAGAATTACTTTGTCCCTGATAGTGATAAGTGGAGACACCCTGTATACCAAATATTAAAAGTCAATATCGTAAGAGTTTTAAGAATCGAGTAAAATTGTGTGTGTTTGCCAAGGAAATACTAAAATTTGTGTATCACTATTTTCGAATTGTATTACTCCCCTGATTTAATCGCAATTTTTTTTCTAATTAAATAACGCGGCTGTTACTCTACGAAGTTACTGCTAACAAGAATAAATTTTCAGCGTTTATTTGGAAAATTTGTTTTCGTAAACATTTCCAAACTTTCACATTACTTACTCGCAAATCTCACGTGAGAATACTGCGTTTGCTACCTCGATCGATGTTATACATACTCCATAGCTGCCAACTTTTACGCTTTTTTCGTACCACTAAAATTTTATAGTAAATTTTATCTTATTAAATCGACAAATTCGTGCGATTACATAAGGAAAAAAATTCTATTAAATTTTAGCGGTAACAAAAAAGCGTAAAAGTTGGCAGCTATGCATACTCTCAAAAGGTACGTTAGTTAAATATCTTAATTTTATATATTAAAATATTTATACATTATATCCGAGGCCAGTTTAATACTTTGGGAAAATATTGTTATGTATTATATGAGTGTATATGTGTAAGTGAAGTTTGTGTAATAGTACGTTAAAAAAGTATTAACACATTGTTTATTAGGGTGGAGTAAATAACGAAAGTTGGAATATGGTTTTCGGAGAGCAGCCAAAAGTTGAATTTAGTATCTATGATAGAGGTGAAAAATTTCATGAATTTTGAAAAAATCCCTCAAAGCTCTGCCAGGACCTTTACATTTTCATTATTTCATACAATAGGTTCTTACCATAAATTGTAGATTTGCAGTGTTTGTTCGTAAACTCGTTTAACATTTTCATATTTGAAATGTTTTGTGTAACTTCCCTAATCATTTCTAAAACTTGAGTCTTTATTTTGAAAAAAATAGCATTTTATTGAGTTCTAAAAATTGTTTTTTCTCATTTGTAGTGTCAAAATGAGTGTACAAAATGAGTTTACCATTACTGGAAGTGCAGTGGCATGTTTTATATTTAGTGCTCCTTCAAAGCTAAATGAAGTGTTTTGCCAACAATAGCAGACGATATTAAATGTTACTTATATACAAAACTTAAAATACATCAGAAATGGTAAGGATACACCAAAGTCAGAGGTAATTCAAATCCAAAGAGAAAAGACCGAAGTAATTTGAAAGAAAGCATCAATTCCTGTAATTTTCAGAGGCGTTTTGATCAAATAATAGGCAACGATTTTTTTAATACCAGAACCTTATTAGATTACATAAAACAAAAGAAATGATAATTACATGAAAAAGGTTTCATTTTTCAAAGCTGAAGCTGTAACTAAACCTTTAGACATTTTGGCTTGCTAAGCAAGCCATTTCCTAAGTGTACCTGTGAAAAATCAATGAAGGTGCATGGAAAAGAATAGGAATTTCTGCTAGACCAAAGGTCAACAAAAAAAATGGCTATTGGCACGCTCAATAAAGCCAAGACAAGTAAATGGAGGCAAAGAGAAGGCAGGAAAACAAGGAACTTGATGAGGGCTGAAAAAGCAAGTTTAAAGTCTGCAGATAATCAGAACAGTACATTTGTTATGTATTGTAACAGTGGTGATGAAAAAGGAAGTAGTAGCTCTTCATCGGGGTATGAAGAATTAATGTCCGTATTAAAATCATCTAATGGGTGTGTACGCTTTTACCACAATTTTTAATAGACATTTTCGCCTTATTCAAATGCAGAAACGTATTCCAAATCTTGAAATTAAAGGAGGCGTATACAATTTCTGCTATTTAAATATTAAATAGAAACATTCTGTTAAAAAATTGTGGTAAAAGCGTATGAAGCCTGATGTACGTCTAAAGAAGAGTCACAAAGACAAATGAAATCACATCTACTTACGGTTTCAAGGGTGTCTGATCAGTATAGAGTTTCTGATAGTTGATTCTGAAACTCTACAAGATGTTAGCATTGTAGCAGAAAACTATTCACCCCATATAAATGACGCAGAAGAAAAGTACACAGAGAACTAAATAAAACTAGAGAATGTGCTAAAAAAGATGATTTGCAAACTTTAGAATTAGGAATCAAAAGTACATTGTTTGATGGGAGAAAAGGTAAGACACTACATCAAGAGAAAACTGAAGATAGATTACAACCAAGAACTATAAGTGATGAACATATATCTCTGATTGGACAGCCAAATTCACTGCATCTTGGACACACTACACCATCTTCTATTTTAAAAGATTGCACTGAAAACAATTTGAACCTTGACAAACGCATGGCTATAGGTCTATAGGATTTGACAGAACAGCTGTAAACACTAGGAGAAGGAATGGCGCTATTCGATTATTTAAATAAAGATTAGTTGTCCCATACAATGGTTCATATGCCAGTTTCAAGCAAACGAACTGCCACTGCGTCATTTATTTTTTCTGAACTTGATAAGCAAACTACAGGCCCATGAACCTTTTCAGGTCCTGTTGGAAAATCATTAGATCAATGTGAACAACAAACAGTTGCGGAATTAAAAAAAATCTGTTCTTGTCTTTCAGAAACGAACTCTCGAGAGTTAAGTACTGACCAAAATTATTTTTATAAAATATGTCAAGCAATTTCATCTGGCCAATGCTCTTTAAATCTGGAAAATCATAATACAGGAAAAATGTATCACTCCAGATGGTTTACAAATGCCAATTTACTACTTAGACTGTACATTGGAAGTCAGAATCCTTCCCAAAATCTGAAGATTATAGCTGAATTTGTAATGAAAGTATATGCGCCCTATGTGGTTTCACATTAGGAAATACTCTTCCTGCAAAAGTGGAGCTCGAAATGTTGTTAAAACAATTCAGTTGTCTCGTTATTTGAGCAAAGATTTAAATAACATTGTCGATTTCGTCATTCAATGAAACGCATACCTACTTCTATCATCCAGTAACCACTTTACTAAGAATGATAACAGATGAAAGAAACAATGTTCGAGAGTTTGGATACAGAAGAACATTGAAGGTTAGGGAATTGGAATGTTCAACAATAAGGTAGTTTCATATTCAAATAGTGAACTTCAGTGCTACAGACTATATTGATATTACTGACTGGCAAGAACCTGAAATTACATCACACTCCATTCTTAATAGCGTATGAATAGAGGAGCTGAATTTTCTCATAAATAGATCAGAAATTCCATCTTTTCAATTCCCCATATTTCCGTGTCATAACAAGCAATTGAAAGATGCGTGAATTTAGTTACTGAAGTATCATTAGCAGTTATAGGTGTTGAAGAAAGGGACGGATATATACAAACAACTATCAAATCGAAAAAGATAATGCCTAGTTTTGATACAAAAGAACAATATAAATTAGAGTGAAATGTTAGATCGTTTCACAGTACATCGTATATGTTCTTTTTACTGTATTCCTATATATTTAGAAAACTGTCTCTCTTATATATTCACAGAACTATCTTTCATGTATATTCAGAAAATAAAAGTGAACTGTATATCTAATTATTGTGCTTTTTTTTCTCTTCTTTGCGAACAATTCACATTTTGCAGTCACCTTTCCATTTAAGGTGTCAAAACGTAACGACACTTGGATTGATCACAAGTAATACTTTAATCAGACATGTTTTATGGGTTATTTTACAGATATGAGAGAAATTCTGTAAAAAAAAAAAAATCATTTGTATAATTTAAGCGAAATAAATAAGTGTGTTCACAAGTGAAAAAGACTTCAGTGAAATTATCCTGTAATCATGTACTAGTGTTAAACAGTTTAGAATTACCTATTAAACAAGGTTTACTTTTTGAAGGGTGCTGGTATGTAGTACATATCACTGAATGTTAATCCCCAACTGTCACAATAGCACCATATTTTTTGAACAAAATGTTGATTTTATAGTGTACGTGCAGGGACTCAATTATTTAATTTAACTTAAATTTATTCGTTAATTTGCATGGCATTCAATATGTAAACATTTTAACACGTTGACGGACAGTAGGAAATAGTGAAGTTCGAAATTTGACACTATATGTTTTTGTAATTTTTAGAATATTAGAAGTATAGTTTTACTCTTTCTGCTTAAATAAACTTTATTTTAATTAATTCAGCACCTTTAATTAGGTTGCACTACTCCCTTCACAACTACGTCAGGGTTGCTAGTGGTCAGGGAAAAATACAGTCAAAAAAGTGATAAACACCAGCATATTCTTACAGAAAAATTTATCTTGATTATTCGATCAAATAATTAATTTGAATTTTTCTATAAGATTATACTGGTACTTTTCCTTTGTTTTACTGTATTTTTCCCTGACCACTAGCCATCCTGCACGTGCATACTGAAGCTGCAACTCGTATAACAGGTGGAAAACGAACTTCAACCTAAAAAATTGTCTTCAAAACATGACACTGGGCGTCTACGTGTACGCCGGTAAATGCACATTTGTGCTGCTATAGCCGTAGTGTATAAAAACGACCGAGTCGTTTTGGGCGGCTATAGCCGTCATGCCACATTATGAACTTCGCTTTGACGGCTATAGCCGCAAGTGTCCGTCAACGTGTTAACAACAGAATCACTTTATCTCTGAAAGGGATAAAAAAGGACATCGCGTAACTTATGAAAGTCAAATAACACAAGCCCCAGATCTATTACTTTCGAACATTTTTTTCGCAAAGCTGCGGAATAATACAGCTTTTGCTTGCTTGACCGATACTACAATTTTATCAGGGTGGAAGTTTATGAAAACTTAATTTTATATATCTAAACATTCTTTCATTATTTCCGGGAACAGTTGAATATTTTGGAGAAGATTGTCATGAGTCGGATGAATAGGCGTAAGTAAATGTTACACGTCTGGAGGAAACATATTAGGTATAGTGAATTCACCATAAATTTTGTTAAAATTTAACAGCATACACTTTTTTAAAAACTTTTTTTAAACATATATAAGATTTTTCAATATATCTGTTTATTACACTTTTTAAAATGCGAAAATTTAATAAAGCTAAAAAAAAAATACTGAGGAATTTAATTAAAATTTGCTTGAACTATGAATACGCCCATTATTCGTTCTACATCAAGTACTTTAAGTCTTAGAACAGCGGTTTACAAACTTTTTTGTTACGCGACCCACTTTAAAGTTAAAAATATTTAGCGATCTACCTAATATGTAGATATATAGAGCATTTTGTATAAACCATCTCAAGGAAAATAAAATCGTTTCATAAAACATACATGCGAGAAAAATGATAGGGAATAAATAATAATCGCTATTATAACATCTTACACGCCGCGGCAATCTGAAATCAATGGCAACCCGAAAACTGCGTAAAATTTTTGCTAAAAATTTTTAGCGTCGATGCATTTGGTGCATTTGATAGTTAAAAGGTTCGAATAACGAAACTGTACCAAGGAAAATAAAATCCTTTCCACAAAGCTTACACGTGAGAATAGTGGTATAAGAATTGGAAAACTAAGTCACATTTATGGAATAAATTTTAGCGTTGATGAATTTTGTATAGATGATAGTTAGAATTTTTAAATAACAGAACTGGCAACTACCTGGAAAAAACAAACTGGGCTTTCGCCGTAGTAACATCTTACACGTCGCTGCATTCTAAAATAAATGCCTTTGAATCGGTGTCTAAAACAATTTATTCCACGTTTATTCATGAAAATATTTATTAAAGTTTAAAAAAAACGTTTAATATAATCTATAAGGAATTTGTTTAAAAATTGATTGAATCATATATGCATCCGTTATTTGTTCTGACTGATAAATTGTAACCGTTAGACAGGGTTCGTACGCTTTTACCACAATTTTTTAATATAATTTTTTTATTTGAACTTTAATTGGCAGAAATTGTAGACGCCTCATTTAATTGCAAGATTTGTAATGCTTTTCAGTATTTAAATAAGGCGAAAAGTTCTATTAAAAATTGTGGTATAAGCGTACGAACCCTGTTAGAATAGTGGTTCATAAATTCATTTGTTACGGGACTCACTTAAAACTTTTTCGCGACGTCCATAATATATATGTATAGAGAACATTTTGTGTAAAATATCCCAAGAAAAATAAAATCCTTTTCACAAAGCTTGCACACGAAGACAGGTAATAATCGGGAGACTCCATAACATTTTTGAAACAAATTTAAGCATCGATGAATTTGGTATATATGATAGATTAAGAGGTTCGGACAAAGGAACTCGAAATCAGCTGGTGCATGAGTGGGGAATTTTGTTATCGCAGTATCATACACGACGATGCAATCTGAAATAAAAAGCAACCCGATTGCTGATGTTTCCCCTGAGTCGAAGTAATATGAATAATCGTTCTCTCATTAATTTAACATTGAAACAGACTGCACAATGTTGCTATGGCAACAACTAAGGACTGGCAGTTTTGTTGTCTGTACCATCTAATGTACCATAAATGCCAAAATCATCGATACTAAAATTGGTTGAAATAAAGTGTAACATCATCCCTGACTATAATGTGAAAGGTAAGTTATCAACACATTTTACTACCTATGAAAAAAATGCGTCTTTTAATTAATACATTAAAAAATATATTAAAAGCCAATACGATTAATGGCATTATTTTGCAGTAACGCAGTATCTCCGTCGTTATTGAATGATAAAAACTTTTGCTTTAATCCGCTCTCTACATAATTTGTAATAAACTGTACCTTTCTACAAAGTTATTTATCGGTACCTTTCCATGATATTTTACGTTGGCTTTTAACTTATTGTTTTTATTATATTATTACAGAAGATGAAATTAATTTTATAATGTTGAAGATCTGATCGATCGCAGTGGGTAGTTGTGGAATCGCTTCCACTATTTTCATATAATAATATTTATGATTCATTTTCAGTACAAATATCGTATTTCTAGAAGATATTTACAGTGAAGATTATTATTTAGAAATAGTTGTAGGAATACAGATAAAAAATAGTTCCATTTGGCTTTCATAAGTGTTAAACATATGTATCTTTGGCAATCAACGTATTAAAACTGCTTGCTGATGAATGGAGCAATGATATCAAAATTATTACTTGATGATACTTTGAAAATTCCATTTCACTTTATGTTTCTTGAATGTTGTATTCCAAAGTAAATTTTCGAGCATTACAGGTTAACTTCCATCTGACTCTTCTAAGATATTAAACCCGTTACTACAGTCTTCCGTGATATGTTTCTTTTAAATGGTAATTTGTCGAGCTCTTCGTTAATTTTCGGAACGCTTCAAGTTCTCCGTAGATCGGTTCAGCCAAATCAAACTTTAAATTAAAGAAAAGCTATAAATCCAAAGTATAGTATTGTAATAAATAACATTTTTTTTTTTTACTATTAGATCTTCGTTTACCAACTTTTATTTATTTCCGCTACTTCTTTCTTAGACTTTTCACGCATAAACCCCCGGATATTTCTTCTCTTCTCCTAAACCGGCCTCCACTTATATGACGATTTAAAAAAGAATGTTTTCGCTAACCCCTTGAGGGGCTGTGGTATATATTATACACCACCTAATTTTAATCCGCTTCAAACCAGAAACTTTTAATTAAATTTTATTGTTTTACTTTTGAAAGATAAATGTTGAAAAATTGCTTTTTTCCTATTTTGAACTAAATTCTTTTGTACGTTCCGGTGGGTCACAGAGTAAGGAGATTTAAACAGAGAATCAACTCTCATAGATTTCAATGGTAACTTCTTTAACATGGGATTACACATAGACAGTGGCGATATCTGCGAATGACGCAGAAACTACGCCCATAACAGAAGCGAGGTTTCTAATAACGGCTATATATCGCTTTCTTGGCGACAAATGAGGGAAGGGGAAAAAATGGCGACTGCTTGTTGCTGCTTGTTATTTAAATCTTATTTTTGATATTTTTTAACATCGTACAATCCGCAATTATTATTTTTTCAATTGCATGCATATTTATAAGCATATAAAATTCTTCGAATGTTCCAGAAATTAGAATAATTAAATTAAACACGGTGTTATACAATGATAGTGTAAAATTCTGATGAATTGCTTATTCTTTTAATTTAAAAAATAAACAGGTATTCATCAGCAACGAATAAATTAAAGTGGAAAGTAAAAATAAACACTTTTAAAATTTATAAAAAATATGAAAAGATGTTTATATTTCCCGAACAGATGCAAAAACATTTAATATTTTAAGCAATTAATTTCTAAATTCTATTAAATTTATCGGCGAAAAATCGTCTGCATCCCCATAGGAAAGCATTATGACATAAAAAAAAATGTTCCATATTTTCCGAACGAATGAACCAAAGACTATACAGCTAATTCCGGATACCTGGACAACATACCTACTAAAAATCAACCTAATCGGACCATTTTTACGTAAAACAGACAGGCGGAAACCAAAAACTTTTCGCGTCTCTACAGTGAGCTTTAACATGACGTTTCGGCAAAAATCTGTCAACACTGAATATATATAAAATATTTCAAACATTATGGAACTTGAAAAACAAGAACAAAAATAACACATGAAAATAAATCATAACTTACATTTTGAAGAATTATAAAGACCTATTTGATCTTCGAAGAGTAATTTTAATAATAAATATTAATCAAGATTCAAAAATCAAATAGCGAACGACGAAAATTTGCACCTGTGGAAATGACAACAGCAAAAGCAGTCAAGCTGAATAGGGTTACAATTGAACGGATATCACGAAAAAAATCGCCAAAGTGATGATTTAGTTTATAAGTCATCCGCCGCAGTCGCTCTTTTCAGGCGAAGTTGGATCTCTGTCTTACTCTGTGAATTCAACGTTACAGGAGCACAATTGCTTGCCCCTGAAAGGGTTGTTAATCGATAATAATTTATTTTTCCAAAGCATGAAACGCCTGAAACTAACTTAAAGACATTTCTATAAAACAATCCTTATCTTCAATATTACTGTTTATTATCACAGTTTATAATAACAATTTAATTTCAAACAAATATAAACTTCTTTAAAGTAATTTTAACCCACATTAATTCATGCTCACAAATATTATTTATCTTCATATGTAAAAGTTCAAACGCAACGATTAATCATTTCAATAGCAGCCTTGCGTTTCTCTCATGGAACTGAGTTTTGAGTTTTGAGTTTTTAGATGTTGGTATTGATGCAGTTTTCAGCGGTTGATTATCTATATGAGGGATATAGTCCGAGAAGGGGTGTACCCTTCATGGACCATGGAAAACTCCGAACTATTAGGCCGACAAGCGCGATTGAGTTCGAATCCAGCACATCACGTCTACCAGCTCTGAGAGCAGAACCTCTCAACCGCTGGTGAGGCTTTGGGTTTTTAATTTAATACTTTATTTCTTGTCTTTTCCCAGGATGCGTACATTTTT
This sequence comes from Maratus michaelseni, assembly GCA_963931845.1. Taxonomy (NCBI): domain Eukaryota; kingdom Metazoa; phylum Arthropoda; class Arachnida; order Araneae; family Salticidae; genus Maratus; species Maratus michaelseni. The sequence goes on from OZ007595.1 coordinate 306,525,882, forward strand.
ATAAAACAGTTTTAACGTAATTTTTTTTTGTCATTTTTATTCGCAAAACAATTCTATGTTTAAACGAAATGGTTGCGCAATGTGTGATTGATACATTCAAAAGAAAGTTCCTAATCCAATATAATGGTGTTAGACTACTTGTAAATCCCAATAAGTGTTGCTCACTTTTTTTAATTACTAATATCATATCCGAGTACCGCTAATCATGATACTTACGTAATGGGTCCAACCTGTATAAACTCCTTTTAGTATAAATGGAAAAGTCTAAATAATGGCCAAAATTTGGAAAGTCAAGTAAAGATTTTCAAAGTAAGTTACTATAAAAATAAAACTTTTCCATATAAAATGGGAGGGGATTTGAACTTCCCCGTTACTCCTCCCCTTTCCAGCTTTACGCATATACCTATCCCAAACGGTTTGCCACGTGCCCTCACCAGTCAATTCTCCTGCACCTTCAACTTGCCGTTCATCTCCTAGTTGAGTAAACCCAGGTTAGAAAATCTAACCACCGGTTAATATTTTGAATTCGTCGATAACTCCAGAGTTATGATTAGTAAACCTTGGGGTGTTGAACCTAAGGTTGAAATGTACGTAGCTAAATGGCCGAAGTAATCACGTGATATAGTAACTACGCGTTCGATCCTCACCATCTTTTTCTTTTCAATAACGAAACTGAAGCGATTATTGGAAGTATGTATTTACTTATATTTAATTTTCAGATAAATAAATCTTACAAATAAATGTGAATATACCATTTTGATTATGGTTTTGTTCTCGCACAAAAACAAAATTTTGCGTTGCAGTAAAATTCTTAGAAAGTCGTTACTTGATTAAAAATAAATACATTTTTTTATTTAATCTACACGTTTAATAAACAATTATCTAAGCAGGCTAGCAATAATAAGTAGAATAAAATTAAATAACCAAATGGGTTTATTTATTTATTTATTTAATTTGTAAATAATATTATGTATGAAGACTTTGGTATATATTTATTTCTAATATATAAATACTTTTATTCAATAAATGTACCGTAATTTCCGGCGTATAAGCCGCGGCTAAAAAAATTCTGTTATGAATCAGAAATTTTATTTATTAAAAAAGGTCAAATAGGTTCCATGCACAAGTAGGTTATATATTATTAAATAAACTTTCTGGTCGGAAACAGGTTTATTTGAGCCGCGGCTTATACACCGGAAATTTTGTAATTCACCAGGGGTGTCAAACTGTGGGCCGCTAGGTACCACTAAAATTTTACAGTAATTTTTTTCATTTTTAATGATCGAATTTATGCGATTCAAAAGTCAACTATTTCTTTAAAAAATTAGTAGTATCTGGTGGGCCCCAGTTTGACATCCCTGGATTACAGATTCAATTTAGATACCGATCATAAAATTGCATGCCCGATAGAAAAAATAAGAGACTAAGTAATATATATTTCTTTTAGCTTCATGTGTATACTAATATAAACGATTTATTTCTCCTTTTTACTTATTTTAGAAGATGACCCAACATATTTCTCTTGAAATGCGAAATATTTCATGAAATTCTCTGAAAAATGTCTCTCTAAAAAACTTATTATTTCAAACTTAAGAAATTTATACAGTGACCTCTCACTTATACGCGATACCCGGTAATATTTTTTCAGCACCAGTTTCTTTTAAAATTAATTTTCTACTTGTTTCATCGCCGAATTCATAAATCGAATTTTAATGTTTTAAAATAGTGGTAAGAAAAAGTAATTACTAAACATCGCGTATAAGTGAGAGGCCACTGTTTATTCAGAAAAGAAACCTCTTAAAGCGATAAGAAGGGACACCCTGCATATTACACATAATTAAATGTTAAACTCGTAACAACTTTTGCAAGGCGAAATACAGGACTCTGGTCATAAGCTTTTGTTCATTTACCCAGCAAACGCATGCTAGAAACAGAGTTTGCTTGCTTGATTGTAGGCCCGTAGTAATTCGTAGAAAAGTACGCACTTTAAAGTACTTAATATTATACAATTAAATTTCCGTACATTATTTCCGGGGCAATTCAGATTATTTTTTTGGGGTATGCATTAGATGGATGGATATGCGTAAACTGTGTGAAAGGCTTAATAAAACGTAATAAGACTAGATTATTCAGCATACATTTAAAATTACAATAAAAAAAAATTAACTATTCCGAACCATAAATAAGATTTTTAATAAAACAATTCATAGCGCTTTTATAAATGTAAATATTTAACAATGTTTCAAATATAGTTATAATAATCTATAAACAATATAGATAAAAATTGCTTGAAGTATGTATGCATCCATTAACCGTTCTTAATCAAATACTTTAACCTTTAGAATAGCCGTTCATAAACTTTGTTTATACAGGACTCACCCTATATAGGCATACATAACCTTTTGTATTATCTATCCTAAAGAGAATGTAATCTCTTTTACAAAGAATACACGCGAGAACAGTAAAAGGGAGGCAGTGTCACATTTTTACAACCAATTTTAGCGTCGATGCTTTGGTATATATGATAGATTGAATAGTTCAGATAACGAAACAGCCAGTCACATGGTGCACCAGCGGGGAGGGGGCATTGCCATACCAAAAATGTGCACTCTGCTGCAATGTGAATGAATGGCAACCCGATTAATGATGTTAACAATGAGTCGGTGTAACATCAACAACCGGGTTATTTTTTTTTAAGTGTTTCATATTGTGCACTGTTGCCATGGCCAAATTTCTGTTTGTACGAAAGATGACTTGAATTTTTGTTCTCCTATCCATCTAGTTTATCATATACCAAAATCATCGACGCTAAAATTGCTTGTAAATATGTAACGCTGTCTCTTGAACTGTAGCACTAGTTTTAAAGTGGAGTTATCAAAACATTTTACTACCTACGGAAAAAGTATGTCGTTTACAAAAGGCATTATTAAAAAAAACTTAGTTTAAAAATCAATTAATTGTATGGCATTTTTTTACACAAAAAACAGAGTCTGTATCCAGACTGGAAACAATTTAAAATTTAGCCTCAATCTCTTGAAAACTAAGTTCGGTTTACTAAGCACTGTCTTTTTACAAAGTTATTTATCTATATTTTTACAAGTAATTTTACTTTAAAGTTTTATCAAATTGTATTTATTATGTTATTGTAGCAGTTAAAATTAATTATATATTTTTAAAGATTTGACCAATTGTTCCCTGATCCATTAGTGGAGCTTGACGCGCAGTTTGGGAACCGCTACTGTAGTACACTAATTTTTAAACTATTTGGTAAAGGATTGACACATATTACTTTTTTAATACTTTGTCTACCACTGTGTCCATACAGCAATGTTGTTGATGTATTTTCTGTGCAATTTTTGTTTTTCTAGAAGACATTTACAATGAAGAATGTATTATCTTCACCCTTTCAGGGGCAAGCACTTGTGCTCCTGTAACGTTGAATTCCTACCGGAATTTAGGAAAGAATTTAGTTCAAAATAAGAATAAGCAATTTTTCAACTTTCTCGTTAAAGTGAAAAAAGTAAAATTTTATTAAAAGTGTCTGGTTTGAAAATGATTAAAATTAGGTGGTATATAATATATACCACCGCCCCTCAAAGGGTTAAATAATGGAGGAAAAGCTGAAAATTGTCTGTCACAAGTGTTACACATTTGTACCGTTGGTAGTTATGTATTAAAACTGTTTCTATGATATGGAGAAAAGTTATCAAAATTATTATGTTTCTTTCTTTCTTTTCTTTTTTATGGAAGTTAATTTCATTTGTTATGTGTTTTAAATGATGTATTCTAAATCACTTTCAGAGTATTATAGGAAAACTAGGGGGCTCAGCCCCCTACTCGCTAACGCTCGCCAACCCCCCGTGAATTGCGAAGCAATTCACATTGAGAACGCTACGCGGTCACAGCTCGCTTCGCTCGCTCGCCCCTTTTTTTCAGCAATTCTAGCCGGAATGAGTTCTACCATAAAACATTTGATCATATGAAATTCACAATTTTTTTTTAATGTAAAAAAAGTAATTCTCCGTTGAAAACACAACTGAAAATGTATTTAGTTGGCGCTACCAATGAGCATATAAATCTTTTAAATACTATGCAAAAAGGATCTTTTGTACAGCACGACTTAAATTCATTAGCAAAAAAAAACTACATAGAAATCATTTTTTACTTCCTCAATACATCAACAGATGGCGCCAGGTGCGATCTACACAGTTGATTTTTTTTTTCCGACTTTTGAGTGAGTGAAATTCATAAATGATTTCTGAATAAGAGTTGAGAATTCATTTGAAATTAACGATATTGCTCATAATTAAAATGAGGAAACCTCTCGGACGCTTTGGATTACGTACATGTTATTTTATTTTTAATAATTGCTAGTTTGAGTTTCATTCTATGGTTTCAATCCGCCATATTGGAGGTGGAGCTAATCTAACACAATCTAGTCTGTTCATTGTTCTGAGCTCTGGGAACTACAGTTGTTGCCAAACCATAAGTTACAAATTCAGCCCTATTTTCGCGCCACGTAAGACAAATATATATATAGATTAGACTCATGTGAGAGATTGCCCAGTTTATTAGAGAGTTCCATGTTTTACGAAAACTGAAAAATGTCCAACTTTGCCGAGTTCACCCGTTAAAAAGTTTTAAGAAGCGAGTAAAGATATGTGTTTCCTCAGGGAAACAAAAAAAATATTTTGGATACCACTATTTTCGTATTGTATTATTCCCTTGATTTAATGGCCAAATTCTACTAACTGAATTGCGCGACTACTGCTCTACGAAATCGCTTGCAATAAGAATAAACTTTTAGCATTCACCTGTCAAACTTTGTTTACGTAGGAATAATTAAACTTTCTTATTCTAACTTCAAATCGCAAACGGACGTGACAGCACTGAGTTTGCGTTCTTGAACGATTATCATATTACTTAGTTACTCCCCACGAAGGAAAACTATCTTAATTTAATATATATAAGTATTTACACATTATATCCGCGGCCAATTTAATATTTTGAGAAAAGTTTATTATGCATAAGATGAATGGATATGTGAAAGTAAAGTTTAAGTAATTACTTGTAAAAAAACGTTTTAACCCCTAGATTATTGGCCACGATATATATTTAATCATATTACGATTTAAAAATATTTTCTTTATGATAGATTTCTCTTGAAAATATTCTAGTATAAGTGTTTAACGGAAATTACTTTTTAAAAAGCAGTATGAATAGAATAGTAAAAAATCTTATGAGACACATAAATCCAAAGATGCTGTCAAAGCGTTAAGTATATATTATACAACATAAAGTTGATTAAAATTTAAAAACAGAAAAATAATTCTTTTTAACTATTCAGAAGATTAAATAAGATCTTTCAATAAATCAGTTTATTATACATTTAACACGTTGACGGACAGTAGGAACAAGTAAAGTTCGAAAATTGACACTGTATGTTTTTGTAATTTTTAGAATATTAGAAGTGTAGTTTTACTCTTTCTGCTTAAATAAACTTAATTTTGAATAATTCAGCACCTTTAATTAGGTTGCACTACTCCCTTCACAACCACGTCAGGGTGGCTAGTGGTAAGGGAAAAATACAGTCAAGAAAAGTGATAAACAACAGTATATTCTTATAGCAAAATTTATCTTGGTTATTCGATCAAATAATCTACTTGAAATTTTCTATAAGAATATACTGGTAATTAAAATTTTTTTTACTGTATTTTTCCCTGACCACTAGCCACCCTGCACGTGCATACTGAAGCTGCAACTCGTATAACAGGTGGAAAACGAACTTCAACACGAAATTTTTTTTCCAAAACATGACACTGGGCTTCTAATGGTACGCCGGTACGGTATTTAATGACAGTTGATGTTACTTTGTACGTATTTCGTGACTACAGAAAATATAAGTTATTTTCCGGATTTTATATTATAATCTCGGAATTTCTGAACTAAACAAACTATTTCAAACTAGCAACCATGGAGTAAACATTTGTGCTGCTATAGCCGCAGTGTCTTAAAACGATCGGTTCGTTTTTAGCGGCTATAGCCGTCATGCCACATTTTGAACTTTGCTTTGACGGCATTAGTCGCAAGTGTCCGTCAACGTGTTAAGAATGTAAATGTTTAATAAAGTTTAACTAAACCGTTTAAATAACGTGTAAGGAATTTATTTAAAATTTGCTTGAATTATGTATGCATATATTATTCGTTTTAAATGAAAAAAATTATGTTCTTTATTACCTGCAGAACAGCGATGCAGAAACTGTACTGCTACGCGACCCACTTTAAAGTTTAAATTTTTTTGCTTGAATCACCCTATTTATTATTGCGATAAATTGCATGTAAATTATTATGTGGTCCTCGTGCTGTCTGAAGTGCCATTCTTTTAAAGCACATTTTCAACATTTTAATATAAGGGTTTTATTATTATTTTTATTTGTAATCATTACTTGAATAGGGAATCATCATAATTATTTATAGTTATTATCAGTTTGGTCTCATTTTTCATTCAGAAATTCCGAACAGAAATTTTTACCTTATTTAATGACAGTTGATGTTAGTTTGTATGTATTTCGTGACTACAGAAAGTAGAAGTTATTTTCCGGATTTTATATTATGATCTCGGATTTTCTGAACTAAACAAAGGATTTAAAACTAGCAATCATGGAGTAAACTAGTTTAACCCTTTATATCCTGAATTAATTTTCCAGCTACTTTATAAGATGCTCAGAATCCTCGATTATTCCCACCAGTAATTTTTTTTATAAAGATTTCCTTACCTATCATAGCATTTTTGCGATTCAATTAGGTGAAAAATTCTCATTTGAAAAACCGGTGGTAACAAATTAAAAATTCTGCAAAAAAGACGCTCGTCACGAAGGGTTTTAAAGTGGTACTTATAAGTACCGTTAGGATAAAAAGGGTTAATTCGGGGAATTTGCTTAAGCCTTTAAAAAAAAATAGCGCAGAAAATGTTGCTTTTTTATATATAGTATGATCTTGGAAAATTCATTTTTTTTAAATATAGAAGTAATATGACTCTATAAAACTAACGGTACGGTTTAGGAATTATCTATTACATTACTATAAGACAAGGCGCAGTGTATGCACTGTAATACATATTAAAAATTAATCTTGTAATAACTGTTGATAAGAGAATATTTTTTTTTTATTGCTTTATTACTACCACGTTTTTCTTCGAATACTATTCGACTTATTTAATCTGTCATTATATAAGGCGATTCTACATTTTTTAAAAAGGTATCAGCCAAGCAAGTGGATTAATAAAAAATATTCTCAACTAGTTTCAAGTAACATTATGATTTTGATACAATTATCTTGCTAACTCGGGATAAAACACTTCGTTTGCTCGCTTAATTATTTTTATATGGGTATCCAGTTTTCACAATCGATATATCTTAATTTTATTATACTAAATATTTTTGTGTTTTTTCCGGTAACAATTGAATATTTTAAGTCTATTAATAGACGGATCATGGCTATACGTAATTAAATGTTGTCTAGAATGAAAGTCTATGGAGTACATATTATTAAAAATAGATTATTCAGCATAAAGTCAATCAACATTAAAAGAATTAATTTATTAACAGCGGCATATTTGTGAAAATGTCCTCATCCAAACTTTCCATAAAGATCAGAAATCCTGACCATTGCTCAGTTTTGCGAGTAAGGAGGGCCTCAAAGCTGCCACTTCCTGTACCACTTATAAAGATATTTGGATTCTAACGGACAGTCGCAGTTCCATGCAACACTTACAAAATTGGGCTCACGTTGGTGATAGAAGTTCATTATCTATTCTATCTCTACTGAGAGGAATTTCAAGCTACCATGACATATTTTTTCATTGGATCCCTTCGCATGTTGGCATTGGAGGAAATGAAACGGCAGATACATTGGCTAAAGAAGGGGTTTCTCTTTGACACCGCACACTTCCACCTTGATTTTTCTGGAGATCTGTTCAAGAGCCAAATATACTCTTGACACATCTTGGCGTTCCCCTCCGGTTCGTCAACTGGTACTGTGGCAAAAAGCCTGTAGGAGCTGTTACTCTTGGGGATAGCCGTGACCAGCAGTCTGCTATTTCAAAATTTTTGAGTGGACACTTCAGATGCCTGTGATTTGACAACGGCACCAAGATTTTCCCCAATTGTGGAAAGTGCAAGACTGCGCCATCCACCCCTGACCATCTCCTATCCTGTTTGGACTTGACAAGGAATAACCTTTTGGAGTGTCCTTTCATCGTTTTGGACTTCTTCCAAATTTTGGGGCTCATGGACTTGATCTAGCCTATTGGCTAGATCATTTAGGATTAGAAACAACAACAACAACATTTAGGATTAGAAACAACAACAACAACAACAGAATTAATTTATCAAATAATCTTAAGCTTAAATAAAATCATTCAATAAAACTGTTTCTTAAACTTTTACAAATAAAATATTTAATGAAGTTTTTTTTAAAGTTAAAATAATATATAAGGAATTTATTTTAATTGTTTGAATTATGTTTACATCCATCATCCCAAACTGATACGAAACCTGATTTTATGAGTAACAGGCTATGTAAAGGAAAACTAAGCATACCATGAAATAATACACGCAAGGAAAGGAATTGAATAATAGCCTAATAACGCCTGTAAAATAAAATAGCCTTTCAGGTGATACATTAATATGAAAGTTATCAACACTTTCCAATACAAACCATGCAATATTCTTATTCTACTGCTCTACATTTGGCTGACAGTTTATTATTTAAGATACAGTTCTGTATGAATAGGATACGCTTTAGGAAACTTATTAAAAATGTCTTTTCAATACAAATATAATTTGATTTTTAAGAATTTTGATATTAAAGATTATTTCCTACCTAATTTGATTTGATACAATTTAAAGCACGTAATATAAACCGGAAAAAATACATTTAAAATTAAATATTTAAAAATTTGATAACGGAAGTTTCATACAGTGAAATGTAATCTGAAATAATTCATGATAATGAGCAATCTCTCAGAAATTGTTCATGGAATGACAACTTTAAAACAATATGCTACTTTTGGAGGGAAAGCTATTCAAAATTTAAATCTACCGAGATTGCAGTCTTAGGTGATATTTATTATGTTGTTGGTACAAGGTTTAAGAAAAAGTATAAGGCCAATTCATATTACAAGAGATCTCAAATAAAGAATACATAAAAATATATGATATCACTATTTTCTCTCCAGATTATATTTAATACTCTTACTAACACCTGCATGAAAATTGTTTTTTTTAATTATGCAATTTCAGAAGAAAATGCACTCTCTAATATTTGGTTATAAATTGCCGATTGGGGTAATCCTCCAATAACTGCAGAGGTTACATAATACATCTGTTATATTATTGGAAATGTTACTTTTGTCTATTGTAGCAGTTATGTGTTTATTGTTATCATCATGTTACATGTTCATATATTAAAATAATTACTTGCTTTAACATTACTTTAAATAATTATAAAAAATCATTAGATTAAAACGTTTCGTCGTAGATTTAAAAGAAAATTTATTTGAAAAATCTCCAAATTGTCAGAGAGATTGCTAAACAAACTGCAAAAGAAGTAGTTTTTTACGAGTTGTAATTTTGGAGTCTCATACATGAAGTTTCTAGAAGTGGATTTTTATTAAAAGTTTTGCAGGTTACTAAACATATTTGTAATAAATATTATTTTCATAACTTTGAAATTGTGAATTATTAGTTCTTTAGCTAAATAAGTAGAGGGAAATTTGGCATGCCAAAATCAATTCCAGGTCCATGGATACGCGTATAAAACGTGCGGAGCACGGAGTCTCTTAGTCTCATTTGTAATTGGATTTAGTAATTTGCATGTACTGAATAACTCACAGTTCCATAACATAAAAATGATTTAATATGTGAACATTTACATATTATTTTTACTGTAATTGAATCTATATCATTTGATATTTTGTAAAAATTCTTACATATTGAAAGTCATAAATATCCGAATGGCAGTTGATTTGTGTTTTTAAAACTATATAAAATACATGCATTTCATGAATAGCATTTTAGGTCGCTACCTACCTTTGGAGTATATTAGTCTTTTTAATTTACAGGATATATTTTTTTAAGTAAAAAAATATCCATATTTTCGTTTTTAAAATTAAACATGTTCAGATTACCATTTAATTCTTCAATTCCAAAGTGCGAACGCTCCTTAAAATATCCAAGCGGCTAGGCACCACTATTTCGAAATAGAAATTATATATATTATATTTAAATTCCAGAATTCAAAATCATTTCATTCAATTGCAGATTGTGCAGCATTTGTCTCCGATTATAAAATACATTTTTTTTAAATGTGAGAAGATGCAGGCAGGCTGTAATATAAATTTTATTATTCATATTTAATGTTATTTCTTATAAAATTGCTTTATGTGTAATAAATTAATATATATTTTAAGTCCTCCCCTCCCCCTTTAACAATTACAAACAATTTTCAGTGAGATATTTGCTAATTGCTTCCAATCTCCGTAAAAAGTACGCATCATATCATAAAGCATACGGATCACGGAGAGTAAATCTTTCCAGTTTTATGCAGAAAAATCTATTACTGATCCACTTGTGTGTGCAATTCATAATTAGAAATAATGAGCTAATATCAAACTTTGCCATTAGTCTAAGATATTTAAAAAGTTTCAGTTGAATTTGGATTTAAAGTTCTTAATTATTCACTATTGCGTCAAATATATATAAAAAACTGTTATACTTTTTGTATGCGTTAAAAATTGGTGCAAGTATGTTTGTGTGTAGCTCGCAAGCAGACTGTAAGCAGAGTGTATGTCCTTTCTTATCGTCATCCATCATCTAATTCCTAAAGCTTTAATTTTAGAGATATATTTTCAATTGCAAATATATTTCAAATATTTTCTTATCATATTAACTCTTTCAGGGACAAAGTTAGTAAAATGTTGATATGATTGACTGCCACCAGAATTGGCGAACGAATTGTTTGGAAGAAAAATTGCTTTTCTATACGTACAGCCGGCCAAAATAAAAGAAAATAAGAACATTCGTACATTTCACAGGCAGTGGCGTATCAGGGATGGTGATCCAGGTCCCCTGGATAATAATACTGTAAATCCGGTAGTTAAAATAAAATACTGTAAACTAATACTGTAAAGTTTTCTTTGCCTTATCTAATCGGAGAACTTTCTTTTATAATCAAGAAGAAGAAAATTTTTCAATATTACTGGTATCCAGAGCATTTGGACCTCCTCCCTGGCTATGCTACAGTTTACAGAATTTGGAAACATTTACCACAATTTTTTTAACACTAGAACAGAGCTCCCGATGCGATACGTATTTCAGTTATACGTTTAACCCCTTCAGTGACAAAGTAATCTTGTAGCTAAAATATTAAAATGATTGATTGACATCAGGATTCACGAACGAATTTATTTTAAAATAAGTACAAAATTTTCCTCGTGTACTTCATTAAATTCAAAATTTGATTATAAAATTCTGGTGTCATTGTCGCATTTTGGAATTACAATTAAGTGGTATATATATGTTTTGTGCTCCTTAAGTGGCAGGTTTTCTTGCCAACCGGCGTTAATGAGTTAAAACTCATCATTGCGCGGAATAATGATTTGCTTGTTATCTTTTATCCGTGAAAGCTAAAGCTTCATTACTGCAGGAATAAACGCCCATCAATTTCTATGAATAGTAATAATCGTCTTATTTAAATGCAAAATGTATGTTATAAATTAGGCGAATATTACTAATAGGAAAGATGTGGTGGCAGTTTTCTCTTCCGGTGATCAGGCGTAGGTACTAACCTACACACAATAGCGAATTCGAAAGATCAGGTGAAAAGAATTCACAAGCACATACTTTAAATAATTTTGAATGAATCAAAATTAATAAAATATGTTCAAAATGCAATTTCTAATTATTAAAATAAATATTTACACCTTTTCTACCAAACAAAAAACTGTAAAAGGATAAAGGGCAAAAGTCTAAATTAAATTAGCTTATAAATATGTTTACTTTATTCCATAAATGGATAATTAGACAAAGAAGCAAACTAGCGAATCTCAAAATAATCGTAATAGGTAGAAAAAAAGTAATAATAATAGCAGTGCATCACATACCGTTAGAATATCAGCAATTAGGAATGTTTGGAATTTTGTTTGGAGAGTTCTAATTTGCAATCACAAGTTTTGGCAGCCAGTGGAGCATCAGAGGATTAAGCAAAATGAAACAAGACGTACCATTTAACTGCAATTAAATTTATTACCATTAAAAATGATTGAAATTACAGTTTCAAATATAAAAAATAAACACCTTCAGAAAAATTTGTCATATATAGGTATATATATATTTGTTTATTTATTTATATTATGTTTGAACAGGTTAAATTAATTATACATAATAGGAAATCGGTGTGATAAATAGTAAAATTTTTTTATCACAACATTTGTACTCTTGCCGAAAAATCTTTTCTTTAAATATTTTCTTCTAATTATGTAGAAAGGTTTTTACAGCTTACTTCTTTTAAAACATATCAAGTGAAGATCAACAGAAAATATAAATTCAGTGAACAATATGTTTTTAATTCTTCTCTATTACTCTGTTTAGACTAAAACAAAAATTTAAACACATTACCGGCGTGGAACGAGAATTTTCTTTGTTATTCAAAAACAGCATTGACTATGGACTTAGCATCAAAGAACGCGTTACAGAAAATGCATTTTAATTATGCTGTCCGTATATTTTTTGGTTTGTAAGTCATTCTATTTTAATGCGTACATTGAAAGATATTTACTGATATATAAACTTGATAAACGTATCTAGGAAACCAATTTACAAAAGACGTTCAGAAGAGGGAGGCGTTTCTACTGTTTTAAAACCTAGTTTTGAAAAAACATAGCTTCGGTAATACGTTACATAATCTGTAGAGGTCCCATGTGATAATGACTGAAATTCTAATTACACCTTTACTTTATGAGTCTATATATATATATATATATATATATATATATATATGTGTGTGTGTGTGTGTGTGTGGTGATATTTAGGGCCGAGCTGATTCAGCAGTACTATTTTTTATCAAATGGTTTTTTTGAAAATAAGATGCGTTCTTTTCACATAATCACCCGAAGGGAAAGTTTCAGCACTCGTATTAATGACAGTCATGTTATTCACAGTAGATGGCGTGTGTACGTCTGCATAAGAACAAAACTTCATCGTACAACACAATCAAACTTTTATTTAGAAACGTAAACGACATCATTTGTAGATCTGGTTTCACCCGAGCCATCTTTTTAGTTTTGATCACCAAATTTTTATTACAGTAGAAGCCGGATGTTTAACTTTTAGAAATATTCATTCCGAATAGCATCAGAAAAACTACAGGTCACTTCGCTAATACCAGGCAGAGGTTCGATTTAACCAAACAAACACCGTTCCAGCGCCCATCTCTTCGAATATTATTACACGAATACGTCTAGCTTGCATCAGTCCATCAAATCTTCGAATGTTCTCCGAACGAATCCTCTCTGAAGCGGAAAAAGCGACGATATATCCTTTCAGTAAGAGTAGGGGTACAGAGATCACGTGAGGGCCTGTGCGCCAATCGTGAGCCGGGATCTAACCGGGATTCTATGCGACGGCTCCAGAATATAGGAATAAAATGGTTCCGCTAAATTTTTGGCGCGAAAGACGATTCCCGAAAATTCCATGATGTTCGATGATTTAGCTATGACCCAGAGTGTTTTAGTTTTTGATTACCGTTAGTTAATTGGTTCGAGAATATGGAATGATTTTGTCTTTTAGGGAAAGGAAGAAAAAAAGAAAATAAGAGAAATGGTTTATCGAAGTTGAAACATAATTAGAATAAATGTTTTTACATTTTAATATAAGAAAAAGATTTTATGATCTGGCGAATTATTTTTAATATCGGAACTTATTAAAATAAAGACAGTCTTTAGGAATTTAGAAAATTAAAAGGGAATTATGCGGGTTTTTTAAAATATGAATATTAGGGAGTTTTATAATTTAAAGATAAAGAAGCGATTTATTGAACAAAATAGCAGCCATTAAAAAATTGAATTTTGATATGAGGTTTTTTCGGAATAAATAGAGTTAAAATATTTTAATAAACGGAGGAAATAAATATTATAAAGTAAGTTAGACTAGGATGTAATAAAAATACTTTGGCTTATCGCGATCAATTTTAAATTTTGTTATATACAGGGTGTAACTGAAATGCTTCAACAAACTTTGAGGGATGATAGTACTCATGAAGACGAACAAAAAATGCAATGGAACATGGGGTCGCAAATGACGTTTAACCCCTTCAGGGGCAGTGGTATGTTTATGAAAGCGCTTAATTTTAATTCCAAAACGCCATAATGGCACCAGAATTTTGCTAAAATCTTTTCCATTTAATATGTATGTGAAATATAGCCTTTTTCTTATTTACAAACAAATTTTTTTATAAATTCCTGTGCCAGTCATTTATTTCAACATTTTAGTACTAAAAGTAGTTTGCCCCTAAAAGGCTTAAAGGATAAAAATAGAGAAAATGCGTCTGAAATTGGACTGGCACAGGAATTTACAAAAAAAAATTGTTTGTAAATAAGAAAAGGCTATATTTCACATAAATATTAAATGGAAAAGATTTTAGCAAAATTCTGGTGCCATTGTGGCGTTTTGGAATTAAAATTAAGTGGTTTTTTAGACATACCACTGTCCCTGAAATGGTTAAATGTCATTTGCGACCCCGTGTTCTATTGCATTTTTTGTTCATCTTCATGAGTACTATCATCCCTCAAAGCTTGTTGAAGCATTTCAGTTACACCCTGTATATATATATATATATATATATATATATATTTAACTATATATATATATATATATATTTAACTATATATATATATATATATATGTATTTAACTCATTGAAAGGCGAAAAAATATTTTTATACCACTTAATGTTAATCAAGATTACTAATATAATGTTTTTAAAAACTTTTAGCTTTATAATTATTGAGTGAAACATGTAATATATTATTTTCGTATTGCTAAATGTCCCGTTGGCACAAAAATTTTCGAAGTATTTGAAGAAAGGTTATTACGTATTTTTAAATAAATTTGTTTGTAAATTCTGGTGTCATTTTACGAATAGAAGTACAGGGTAGTTGTAATTAAAGTTAACTGCTCAGCCCTTTCTATTGGACAGAATTCGCTGATACCTGCTACATACGTTACATGGACCATGAGGAAGAAAAATATTCAATAAAAAATAGTTCAAATTTTGACTACCAGGTAATAAGATGGCGCATAAAAAAACCGGAAGCACAAATAGGAAATATAAAACTTTATTTAACCACAGTATTTGTTCAATGTGCATTTCATTTGTGCCAATAACATGTTCAAAGCGTGTTAAATATAATTATCTTTAAATTTACCAAACGACATGTTTACTTTACCAATTCCCTTATAATATGTTTTTTCTGATGCCATAACAACTAGTTAAATAAAATTTCAATAAAAATAACGAGTTTCTCATGACTATGATTTCTACAAAGTGTTATGTCTCTCTGTCAAAGAACGTTTCCAGCTTTTGTTGCGTAAAAAATGCAATAAAATATAAACGAGTATTTCCTGAGATCATTTAGAAATATTTTACGACTTTCAAAGACGATTTTCAAAACATTTTTGTTTCATGAACTATTCAATGAATTCTGAAATGTTGTTCTAAAAATACAGCTTTGCAAAAACATTCCCTTGAATCTTTTTTTTCTCACAGGCAAATGCAACAATAAATTATTGGAGATTTTTTATTGCAAATTTTCAAAAACTTTAATAAAAATTAATATTTTTTAACGATGATGAAATACAATTTGCCAAATATACGAGACACAGTTTGCCTAGAGGTGGTTAGATTTCACTACCACTATTTCCGAACACTAAATTTAGCCTTATTAAATCGCAGAATTCTGCTGATAAATAATGGAAACATTACTTTTCCAAAATGGTGGAACCGGGAAAAGCACCCTACCTACCCTATTAGTATGATACATTTTGAAATGTACTGATGTAGAATTCTTAGAACATACATTAAGTATTTTATTAAAATTATTATATATCCTAATCAATTTATGTACAATTTATTTAAATATATCAGCTTTTAAATATGCATTATTTTTTATCATAACACACCATGCTTTATTATTTTTTGTATAAAAGGCTAAATACTTTTAAAGTTACGCCTGCTTAACCCTCTAAGCGTGTGGAACGTAATATTCCGTTCACTAAGCTCCAGGTTTCACTGCAATATGTGCCATGTTTAAGATAATATAATTCTATAGATTTAATGAATTTTCAAAACATTGAAGAATGGTTAATACTCTCAAGGGTTACATTCATATTTGTAATTAAGTTTTATTTATAATGCTAAAGCAATCATATTTTTTAGCATTTAGAACAGAATGCAGAGAAAACAACATTACAATTTTACCCTTTTTCAAAACGCTCAGAGGATTAAAGTTAAATGTGCTTTGTTCAGAGACACAATGCGACTTGCTAAACCGTATGTATCGACATGAAAGAACGTTTTCAGCTTTTGCTGCACATATAAGTTAATAAAACATAAATGAATATCTTGAAAAGATCAATTTAGAAATATTTATGACTTCCAGATGAAACAAAACATGTTCAGAAATTTTTTTTCTCCAGCACTCGTATTATAAAAACCGTGAATGAAAATGACAATTGTATTAAACCCCTAACGCTGCTGACTGATGTACATCGATTTCAAAATGTATATGTACTCAAAGAGATAATATTTCAAAAGTATAAAGTACTATAATGCCAATCATATAATGAAATAACGATGAGTGTAATATATGTTTTTCTTTTTTTTACGATAGTGATACGAAAAAAGATAAATAAGAAAAATTTCCTTTTCCCAGTAAATGATAGTTCAGACAATTGTAATGGCTAATAATGATACTAAAAAAGCAGAATCATCTTAATCTCTTCTCATCTTGGAACTCGAAAATGCGTTTGCTTTTTTCTACCATGAATAGATGAACTTCATTCTTCAGGAACAAAAGTCGTTGGAATATTTTTCCGCGGCTCAACTAACGTACTTAAATATAACAAATAAAGTCAGAATTTTCAGTTTTTATATCATTGATGAACTGTTGAAACTAACTATGATTAAATTCTTTTAATCGAACACAATCAACAATTTTTGCTACAACAGTCATCACACGCCATATCCGAAAGTCATATCCAGTCATGTCGTTATCCAAAATTGGATAGCCCATGGGCCTTGTGTTAAGGACTCTTACTATACAATATGCATATTAAACATCAATTTCGTAAAAAAGTTTTAAGAAATATTGAAATTACAGGTTTCGGTGTTATGGCATATGCCGGTGGCATTAATAATTTTTCTCGCAAACTTGGGGTTTGCTTGCTTGATTGTTTCCCTCTGTTCCAGTTGTTCCTGAATAATATAAAAAACTATATATTATATAATTAAATAACTTTATTTTATTTACGGGGCCAAGTGCATATTTTCAAAAAATTGTTGTGTGGAAATGCGTAAGTAAAAGTTTTGTGAAAGTCTGGAAAAACGACCTAAAACTTTGATTATGGGTTAGGACTGACGACTATTTTTATATTCAATCACAAGACGTAAATTAATATTACGACTTAGTAGAAATAAACATTTAATAGTCTATATCTACTTGTCTCGGTGTGAAGACTAAAACTACTAATAAGTTTTTATAAAGTTTCATTTTACCGCAATAAAGCTACAAAAACTGGTATTACATACAGCAGAGTTGCCAAGTCTGCGGATTTTTGCACACCAGTAATTTTTTAGAGAAAATGTTGTTCTTTTAAATCGAAAATGCTCCAATTGGATAATGCAAGATTTTCTGTACTAAATTACTGGTATCCAAAAAGCCTGAGACTTGGCAGGTCTGCATACAGTCTGAAACAATCATGCATTAGTAGCGCGAAAAAGCGTAAGTACCAGTATAAAACCATTTTTCAATTTTGTAATAAATGTAAGCCCTTAAAATTTCAGACATCATTTGTTCTTAGTAATCCAAAGTTACCAAATCTACCAAATCTTTAGTACCACCATTTAAAAATTGAAGTATTCCATTTATATAACTGCAGAATTCTGCATATGAATAAATCGAAAATTTCTGTTCGGGAATAGAGGTCCTCATAAATTGACAAATGATGTCTTTATCATAATCTTTTTAAAACTGTTACATAGCTCAGTGCTTTTTGTTTTATAACTTTTTTTCAAATATAAATCTTTGTCTTATTTAATCATTGCAATTCTAGGATTAAATAAGATGAACATTACTATTCGGAAATAGTAGTAACAAAACATCGTAATTTTTCGCAGCTGTGTTGTTGTTAATGAAATATATGTGTTTCATCCATTTAAAAATAATTCATGCATGAGACGGTTAACTCTTTCAATATGGGTCAGAACTGGCGACTATTTTTATGTTCATTTGAGACACATTTTTCTTTGTGGTAGATTTCTTCTGAAAAAATCCTAGAATAAGTGTGTGACGGTTCTGCGTCAATTCGTCGCGACGTCAGTTCGTCGCAGCGAAAATGTCTATGAAGGCTATGATGATAAAAGTAAAGATAATTTAGTAAAGTTATTTAATGATCATTTGTTTTTTAGATATAGAGAATTATAACTAATAATTTACAGGCGACTTTTAGAGAAAATTGTTTAATATGATTTTTGTAAATTTCCCTACTCAGAACATGAAAGTTTAATGAATTAGAGCAACTCATTTTTAGGTGCGTTCGTAATTATATAAATACGTAGCACCTATTGTCGTCACTTGGTCCGTCCGTCTGTCTGTCCGTCTGTCTGTCTGTCCGTCCGTCCGCATATAACAACACAAAAACTACCCAACCGAATGGTTTGCAATTTAAAATATATTATCTTTGCAGAATTTTGTCGAGACATTTCAAATTTTATTAAAATCGAATCAAAACTTTAGGAGATATTAATAAAAATATTTATTAAGAAATTTGAATTTTTGTTTTTAAATCGGTGCTTTTTTGTTATAGGAGCTTCCGAAGTTTCATCGTCAAGCGACCGAGATACTTATTTTATGACAGAAATTAATCTGCAGACGATATAATTCATTTCACAGAATTAAAAATCAGAAAAGATCTGAATATTTATGTAACTAGTTATAGTACGAACGCACCTCATTTGTCACGTTTGACGTACAATTTCCAACTTGTTTATTTAAATTAAAGATAGAATTAATATTGGTTTATATCACCGGAAAAATGGCGGAAATTTAGGATTAAATCACTCACATCATGAAAAAATAACGAATAAAAAGGATAGAAAAATTATTGTGAGAATGATTGTGATTGAACTGATCATTGCATGAATACAATTTCAGTGTATGATATATCGGTTTCAATTTTTATCATTTATTTCAACTATACTAATAAAAGAATTTTGTTTGTCTGTATGTGTTCTGTGTGTGTATGAGCGATGACAACAAAATCTATCGCACGTAGATGTCTAAAAATTTGGGTGCGAATGCCTGATGGCACCTGAGGCTCAGTTTTTAATTTTTTTAAACTCGGGCCCCCTGCGGCCCCTTTAAAATTTTTGTCATAAATTGTTAATAACTTGCCTCATTTTTATCCTATCTCCTTTGTTTTTGTGGCCCTTTCTCCATTAAGCTTTTCCCCCATTTCTACGGTCCAGATAAGAACGTGGCACCCTGGAGCCTCTTTTAGATTTTTGCCCTAAATTGTAAATAACTTGCCCCGTTTTCATCCGATGTCCTTTGTTTTAGGAGTCATTTCTATATTAAGCATTTCCCTATTTTTACATTCCAGTTAAGACTCTGGCCTTTGGAGCCCGGTATTAGGAAGACCCGTTGAAGTTTTTGTACCCAAAATATAAATAACTTGCTCCCTTTTAATCCGATCTTTTTCGTTTTTGGTGTCTTTTCCGCCATTTCTATGTTGCAGTTAGGACCATGGCCTCCTGGGGCACGCTCTGCTGCTCAAAACAATCAGTTGTAATAAAATTAGCAGTTTTTTTGATTATTATGAAGATTCGCTATATGTACCTAATATAAGTTAAATTTTGCTACACAATCTCGACACAAATTCTGTAGACTCATAATAACAATAATAATTGTGATAATAATAAATAGAAAAAACTATCGAGTTTTCTCGCAAAAGTGATTTGGTGAAGAAGTGTGGTGTTCGCTAAATGCATTTGTTTAAATTTTCAATTATTTCTTTATTTAGATTTAAACAGTGAAGTAGTTTAATGATAAAGATTATACTATTTCAGAGTTGCCAAGTCTCCGGATTTTTGCACACCAGTAATTTTTTAGGGAAAATAGTGTTGTTTTAAATCGCAAAATGCTCTGATTAAATAAAACAGCATTTTCTGTACTAAATTACTGGTATCCAAAAAGCCGGAGACTTGGCAGGTCTGCTATTTAGGTATTTAATTTCTTCATTGAAAAATCTTTAATATATATATATATATATATATATATATATATATATATATATATATATATATATATAGATATATATACAGAGAGAGAAAGAGAGAGAGAGAGAAAAACTGTCAAAGCTGTAAATTCTTTAGTGAAGTTAACATTTTGAATCTCATTTTTGTATATGCAAAATTAAATCTTATCTGGATTTTTTAAAATTCAAATATGGGTAAATATTTAAAAATCAATGTGTCCAATATCATCTAGATTTTGTATCGTCTAGAAGGCTGTTCTCAAAATCGAAGGAGCTACACAATTCTGAATTCATTTTCTTTAAAAACGCATTATTGGCAGATGTTTTTTTTTCAGAAACTATGCAATCGAATAACATTTTAAATTTTTATTTTCTGGTAAAACCAGAAGACCTTTCAGAACATACTGCCAAGGTTGGCAATTTGAACCGAATTTCCGGACGCGACAGCGCGGGAAAGGAGAAAATCTTGTCATAACGTGACATCCATCGCTCATAAATCGATAAATAATTCTTCTTTCAAAAAACCGAAAACACCATTTTATTCCAAATCGCTTCAATAGTAGTGATGTGCCATCATTCGAGCAAATCATTTGAACAATTCGATTATTACAAATTATTAAAAAATTTCGATTATAGAAAAATAACTCGGAACAATCACTCGATCTATTATTTTTTCCCTAAATGATGCACGTTTTCCTTTTGTTTCTTCAAATTAAAATAAAACGTAATTTATACCAGAAAAAGTGTTTTGTTAAATGTTTCTTCATTACATGTAGCTTTATTTAAGTTTTATTTTTACTTGTAAAATATCCAGCTTTATTTAATTTAAAAGACATTGGAAGGTTGAGAGTCGTGGTTCTGTGCATGTCCGAGTGATTAATTTGACTTATTTTCTGACACCGCCCTCTGAATACTAGGCCCTCTGAATACTAGTTTTCTCCGCCTTATTTTTTCGAGATTCAATAAGTCATAGAAAACTTTTAGGAAATACTGATGTGTAAAATTAGGGGACCGTACAAAGGTTAAAAAAAATCCGCCTACGAGCGCTGCCATTTCTGTGTCAAGTATTCAGAGAGCAGTGTTTCTGATCTAAATGACAGCATATCTGGCTTCTGCGCATGTCCGAGTTATTTGAAGGGATTTTAACTCGTTTGTGTAAAATCATTCATTGCTAATTCTTTTGCGCATGCCCGAGGGCTTATTTTCTGACATCGCCCTCTGAATACTAGGCCTGCGCGCTGACACAAAAATTGCGGCAGTCGTTGGAGGATTTTTTTAAGCTTTTGTTCATTCCTTTAAATTTTTGAAACCACTAATTTCTAAAAGTTTTCATCGCCTAATTTTTCCGATATTCAATAAGTCAAAGAAAACTTTTAGGAAAAACTGAGGTGTAAAATTAGGGGACCGTACAAAGGTTTAAAATAATCCGCCTACGAGCGCTGCCATATTTGTGTCAGCGCTTAGGCCTAGTATTCAGAGGGTGGTGTTACTGATCTAAATGACAGCATATCTGGCTTCTGCGCTTGTCCGAGTTATTTGAAGGGATTTTCAATCGTTTGTGTAAAATCATTCATTACTGATTCTTTTGCGCATGCCCGAGGTATTTCAGTGGTTTATTACTCGTTTGAGGCAAATCATTCATTAGCGTTTGTTTGAATGATTTCTTGATTGACTTATTTCAGGGGATTATAACTCGTTTGGGTAAAATCATTCATTACTGTTTTTTATGAATGATTTTCCATTTTATTAATTTTGTTATGACTGAATGATTAGAATCTGATATTAATAAATGAATTATGATTAAATAAATACAAGCATATTTTGAACATTTTAGTGAGTATTTCTCAAATGCATCGTTGTTTTTGGTTGTCTCTGGTTTGTAACTATTAATAAAAAATATGTTAAAAAAATTTGCACGATTCGCGTAATATAGAAAAATAGTGTTAAAGGTTTGGAAACAACACTTTAACAATTTATTGATGAAAAAAATTTGATTTTTTTATCCATATTTGTATAGATCTTCGGCAGTTAAAATAATTATCGAGTTTTTACTATAAATTTTTGCTCAGTTTATGTAAAAGTTTTAACAATATACAAAAAAGGAACTTTTTGTTTAAAAAATAATATAGTCGTGTATTGATTTGATGATCGCAAACCCCGTGATTTAGGTTTTTGGAGGTTTATTATTTATTATTCCTTAAACAACATAGAATTTTTTTATATATATATATATATATATACAGTATGCCCACTAAAGTCCGTTGCCACCCTCTTAACTTAGGAACGTCTGCTGCTATATTCATAAAAGTGGTGTCTAGGTACAGTAAAGTAGCCATGCACTACTGAATGAAACCACCTACTGCGCCACCTGGTGGAAAACTGCGGAGTTAGCACATCTATCTAGAAAACGGAAAGACATAGCGAAAACGAGTGATTTACAAAGTTGTAGAGCATCATCGATTTAGTACGAAAAGACACTTTATGGACATAAATGCGAAGAATAGAACGGTTAAAACGAGCATTTGTTTTTTCGTGATTTCTTGCACTTTGACGTGACAAAACGATCTTAGAGAAACAATCAGTTATGAAACAGCAAGTGTATGCGACCCCTTCATAAACATTGCGGGACCTTAACCGACGCATTACGGACACTTGTGCCAACGTGTTACCATCTATGCTTCAACGCGTGCAACGTGGATTTGAAACAAGTATCCAAAATGCATTGCAGCTGACGGTGAGATGTTTTAACATCTAAAATAAAGGTATATTATTATAACTAGTTGTTTTATTCTTTGTAAAATAGTTTTTTCACGTCACAGTGTAGGAAATCGCGAAAAAAGAAATGCGCGTTTTAACCGTTTTATTATTCGCATTAATGTCCACAAGGTGTCTTTTCGTACTAAGTCGATGGGGCTCTACAACTTTGTAAATCACCTTTTTCCTCTGTCTCTTTCCGTTTTCGAGATAGGAATGCTAATTCCGCAACATTTCACCAAGTGTCGCCGTAGGCGGTTTCATTGAGTAGCGCATGGCTACTTTATTGACACTACTTTTATGAATATAGCAGCAGCCGTTCCGAAGTTAACAGGGTGGCAAGGGACTTTAGTGGGCATACTGTATATATATATACAGGGTGTTCCGTTAAAGGGGTCCAATATTAATAGGGGTAATAGAGGAGATCACATGGAGCATAAATCAGTATATAAAGCCTGGTCGGATCTCAATAGTTTTCAAGTTACAGCAAATAGAATGAAAATTCGGAAAATTGTAAAAGAACCCTCATTGCTAAACTATCGATAATGCTACATAAAAACGAAGCACATATTTAGAAAGAGCAGAAAAAAACCTACAAAATGACATCAATTGTATTAAAATAGCAATATTTATTGACGAGTTACAAGCGCTGAAACAGTGAAAAAAGTACGAAATCCAATATACATCAAAATAGTTAATCGTTAATTCCAAAAAGACAACTCTAGCTACAACAAGGAAAATGTAGTAAAATTTGGTCCATTCCGAAAACTTTCGAAAAAGCTTACAATGAACCATATCGGTTTAATTGTGTGAGAGAAATTAATCAGTTTCTTAGTTACAACTCCGCTTTCTTTGACACTAGCAAAGGTTAAGCTCCGCCCATCACGATTGGAAACACCGCCTTTTTAATTACTCTCAACTATACATTTTCGATCATGCTTCTTCTGAGATGCAACATTTTTAATTATTCAAGAGTTGAATGAACCAAAATAACTTTACAATAATAGTCTACATTTTAAAGTGGTCTTTTATTGATATAAAGCTTAAGTTAAATTCCTTAAAATTAAACTGGTGGTGAAAATTTGGAAATAATTAAAAATATTGCGATTTGTAACTATGCAAGAAGTTTCAGTACATGTTTTACATGGACAATTATTGTATGTATATGTGCATCATAATTTATGATAGGAAATAATAATAACAAATAGCATAATAATTTTATTAATTATAAATTTAAAAAAGACACTAAATTTTAAATTAATTCATACAAACTTTGTAATTTACAATTTGAGTACACCACAGTCTGTGACTTACAAAATACTGTGCCAAAAAGTGTTGAAAATAAAAGAAAAATGACAAATAAAGAATTACATTCCACGTACTTTATGACATATGTGAAGCATAGTCTTCTGGCCTGCGCTGCACAGTTCAATGTCGGAAGGCAGACGAACGGACATTATTATAATAGGTGTTCGAAGTTGCGCCCATTAACAGAATCGCACAGCCGACAGCGACGTCGTAAAGATTGGCGAACACGCCGAAAAACTCCGACGGAGTTGGGAATGTCTCCTGCAGCGACAACGATTCGCGCTAGTAAATCCTCCGGTGTATCCACAGGCGTTTCATACACCAGCGATTTAAGGTGTCCCCAAACAAAAAAGTCTAACGGATTGAGGTCTGGAGAGCGTGCAGGCCAAGCAACAGGTCCACTGCGTCCAATCCATTTCCCAGGATATGTTGAATTGAGGTGATTGCGAACACCTATGAAAAAATGTGCCGGTGCGCCATCGTGCATAAACCACGTATTGTGGCGCAATGTTGCTGGCACATTTTGCAGTAACTGCGGTAAGATATCCCGTAGGAAAACCAAGTACGTACTGCCATTGAGTACATCTGGGAGTAAATATGGTCCTATGAGATAATCGCCGAGGACACCTGCCCATATGTTCACACTGAACTTTTGTTGTGCGTTCGACGGGAAAACAGTGTGCGGATTTGTGTATGACCATGTGTGCATATTGTGCGTGTTTACCACGCCCTCTCTCGTAAATGTTGCTTCATCAGTAAATAAAATATTTTCCAGAAATTGTGGATTATTTTCTGTTACATTAAGCAACCAGCGTACGAATTCTGTCCGCTGAGCACAATCTGTTACTGATAACAGTTGTACCCGCTGCACATGAAAGGGGTGCATGTTTTCTGCACGCAGAACACGCCACACACTTTGGTGAGAAACACCGACTTCAGACGCAGCAGCTCGTGTACTCGTGGAGGGGTTATCTTTAAAAATATTCAGTACATCTTCTTCCATTGCAGGTGTTCGTACATGTCGAGGTTTCCCTGCATCAATGCTTGCTGTATTAAACGATCCAGTCTCCCGTAATCGTCTATCGATTTTTATGAAGAGTTTCGAACTTGGGCAACGTCTCCTTGGAAATTGCTCACGGTTCATGCGCTGTGCTAGACATGCATTTCCATGAGCTTGCCCGTACATCAGATGCATGTCCGCATATTCTTCGTTAGAGTATTCCGGCATAATTATTATACATCAACTTACTACAATCCCACTTACAACAGCCTCCCTTTAACATAACGCCCACTGATGACTGCTGTTTTATTACACTTTTCTTCCTATACACATAGAAAATTTGCATAAAAAGTACTTCTTCTTCATCATCCTGAAAGTTCATGGAGGAAACGCAGCAGTCACGGAGTTTGCTTTAAGACAAGGCGAGAGCTGCACAATATGTCATTCACTTGACCAGACTGAATAATGAAAGGGTATTGATAGAGGTTGATCAGAAATGTATAATTGAAAGATATTAAAACGGGGTGTTTACAATCGTCATGGGTGGAGTTTCGCTCTTTCCGAGCGTGCAACAGTACAGAGTTGTAACTAGGGAACTGCTTGATTTCTCCCATACAATTAAACTGATATGGTTTATTGTCAGCTTCTTCGAAAGCTTTCGGAATGGACCAAATTTTATAACATTTTCCTTGATGTAGGTAGAGTTGCATTTTTGGAATTAACGATTAACTATTTTGCTAAATATTTGATTTTGTATTTTTTCACTGTTTCAGAGCTTGTAACTCGCCATTAATTCTCAATATTCTAAAACAACTTATGTCATTTCGTAGGATTTTTTCTGCTCTTTCTAAATATGTGCTTCGTTTTTATGTAGCATTATCGATAGTTTAGCAGTGAGGGTTTTTTTACAAATGTCCGATATTTCATTCTATTTGCTGTATCTTGAAAATTATTGAGATCCGGCCAGGCATTATATACTGCTTTATGCTCCGTGTGATCTCCTCTATTACCCCTATTAATATTGGACCCCTTTAACGGAACACCCTGTATACTTTTTTCCTTTACATAAGATAACAGTTTTGGATTCATAAATATTTTAGACTTCAATTTTTTGATCAATTAAGTGTCTGTAAGGATGTCATGAATATAATTTGTTTAATGATATTTGTAGTTGATTTCAAAACTGGGTGCTTTCCTTTGCTGTGCATTTAACGATGAATAAGATAGCTTTCTCTCAATTTGTATTGTTTAGAAATGCACAATTTTTTATATTTGAAATTATAATTAAACTGTTAAAATTTTACCATAGAATTGAAAATAAATGCACTATATTTCTATATTCATAACTGTTAACGTGCAACTGCGTTATTAAAATTAATATTTCACTGTGATATAGAAGAAAGATTTTAGATGGCTACACCATACTTCTTCTAAGATTGTGCTTCAACAGTATTTTCTTTCCTCCCCACTTATACAAAAGCAGAAAGTTGTCTCTGTTTTTTATGATAGCTTAAGCCACAGATATTGCTGTTAAAAAAATACATTAATTAAATTAATCCATTTTTTCTATTGGATTATTAATTAAATTTTTCACGTGGTTGAATCAACCACTTTCTTTAATCTACAGTTAATTTAGCCAACTATATAATCAGGGGTACAAAAATCTAGGCACCAATTTGCTAATTCCCACCACAAAATTTTATTAGTATTCTTAGTCAAATCTTATTAGTATACTTCGCCTAAATTTTATCAGTATTCTTATTAGGCGAAGAATACTAAAAATGTAGCGGTGGGAATCGGCCCATTGGCGCCTAGATTTTTGCACCCCTGTATATAATCAAATCACCTGGTAATGAATGCTCATTTATACTATTTTTCATGTCACCACCCCCTTTTCTATGCACATGCACTTTGAATGGTTTATTTTTCGAAATTTTGAAATATCATACAGAATACATTAAAATAAGTTGTTTCAATTAAAATTTCAGTTAATTAAAAATTAATGAATAAACACATATCAAAGATGGCTATGCGAAAATCTTGCACATAGGTTTACTTGTATTAGATAGAATTTTTCTTTCTTAGATTTTTTTCTTTATATATTTTTTTAATGAATCACTTTGGCGCATGAATAAAATCTACGCATAAGCCAGTTTTACTGCGCTTTTATGTATGTATTTATTTGTAGGTTATGTGTTGTTTCTGTGTACTTTTTATGAAATATTTATATTTAATTAAATAAATTCTCAAACTCATTTTTTCTTACTTTTTTTATTTACAATAATAAGACCCAACAAATTATTTTACGCAATAAGCAATTAATGTACAATATTTAGAAATATGATAAAGATAATAATATGCATTGAGTTATTTTGTGGCAAGTAAAACTATAAAATTAAAGTTCGGTTTAGCAAACTTCTATTTTACAAAATTCTATTTTTCTGGAAACTTGATTTGGGAGAAAAAGAACATTGGAAAAAAACCTTTCAGTACCGAGGAGAAGTTTCTAATTAACTAATTTATTTTATAGATATTTTTTTAAGTTCTAATTGGTTTCTACTGATCACGGAAGCTTGTTTCTTTTCTTTTTCTTTTCTGTCTTTGTTAGATAATTAAGAATATATATATATAAGAAGTGTATGATACATTGTTTATTGCAGATGGAGAAAAAGTACCTTTTAGTCGATATATATATATATATATATATACATTGTGTTCGGAATTTTTTTTATTTTGTTTTCATGATGTATTCTAACATCTGAGTAAATATTTTTCGAATCGTAGTTGTTGAGTCTCAAAGGGTTAGAAGTCAATTTTGTACAAAGCCATTATATAATAAGCCCAGTCAGATAGTGTTACATTTGTTAGCGACACACTAGCGCCAAACCTCTGCTGCGGAAGGAGGACAAAACAGAAGTGGGTCGCAGAGAAACGATACGATTTATTTATATCGATATTTTATACGATTTTTATCGATGTTTTGTTTTTGCACTTCCTTTAAAAGCTTGCTAATTATTGGGATCTTTTACATTAAAGCTAAAACTATAATGAAGAAATAAATGTGGAAATTTACTGGATTAATATTTCTATATAAATATAGTGGTGGCGAAGAAGTTGATTTATTTATTAAAAGTTAAATAAAAAGTGATGGAAATTTACATCACTATGCAATTAACCCTTTAGCGGGCGGTATCCACTAAAAAGGACACCTAATTTTAATTCCAAAACTGACAAATGGCACCAAGAATATTTAATTAAAATATTTCTTTTATACAGCAGGGGAAAATAAGCAAGTTTTTATTCTCTAATAAAATCGTTTGTAAATTATGGTGCCAATTCCATTATTTCATCCTTTTACAAACAGACTTATTCCGCGCCGGAAAGGGTTAACCCTTTCCGGCACAGACAAATTATGTTCGTAAAATGTGAAATTACTGACTGACACCGGAATTTACAAACGACTTTCTTAGAAAATATGAACTCCTTATTTTAAGCTTTAATTTTAGAAGCAAAATTTTATTAAAATATTCTTGGTGCCGAATGCAGCACTCTCAACCCCTAGATGGCGCTATTTTCAACTTGCGAAAAGTTTCCCATTTATCTGATTGGGCTTATTATTTAATGGCTTTGATTTTGTAGGACAGTTTTAATGACAAGTAAAAGGTTTCACAGTTACACACACGGTACCAGTGAATTTTTCTACAAACTCGCACGATAGCACGACGTCTGCTTGCTTGATGGTTCTGTAAATTGCTGTTCACTCACGCAATTTCAAAATCTTAAATTTATATATTTAAATAACTTTACACTATTTCTGGGACCATTTGAATATTTTCGAAAAATTTTTTATACCGGGTGATTAAAATTAAAGTTACGATTTCAAAAATCGATAATTTTAAAACTACTGGTCAGAATGACTTGATATTTTAGCAGAACAATCGTGAGGCAATGGAATTTTGTTTGGCGAAGGAAAAAAAATAGTTCCAAATTGTGCCGATAGATGGCGTTGTCAGGGTAATGTCAGGGGAAAGACCAAAAATGTATTCTTGAATCCTTTCCGGCGCGGTGTAAATTTGTTTGCAAAATGATGAAATAATAGACTGACACCGGAATTTACAAACGAATCCATTAGTAAAAAGAAACTTGCTTATTTTCTGGTTCTTAATGGAAGGAAAATTTTAATTAAATATTCTTGGTGCCGTTTGTCAGTTTTAAAGTTAAAATTGGGTGTCCTTTTTTGTGACCACCGCCCTTTAAAGGGTTAAACATAGGAATGATGTTGCCAAAAGGAAAAAAAATAGAGTTCAGAGATTTACTACAAATTTATTAGCGAAAAGACAAGACTACGTGTTTACAGCGACGACAGCGATAATGACAAAAAATGAAAAAAAAAAAAAAAGAGCTTCATGGAACAAACACCTTACTGATTATTAAGGCATAAGTTGCTCAATATGCCCTCCGCCTTGTTCCGCTACTAACTGGAAGCGCAAAACGGCATGCTGCACAACAGATCGGAGGGTAACTGTACTAATGCAATGGATGTGTTGTGTGATGCTTGCCTTCAAGTCGGCTAGATTCTGAATCCGCCCGCTATAAACAACATTCTTCAGGTACCCCCA
Source organism: Maratus michaelseni (assembly GCA_963931845.1). Lineage (NCBI taxonomy): Eukaryota > Metazoa > Arthropoda > Arachnida > Araneae > Salticidae > Maratus > Maratus michaelseni. The sequence continues at coordinate 306,556,153 of OZ007595.1, forward strand.
AAGACAGAAATCACACGGGTTTAAGTCGGGGGAACGTGGCGGCCACGTTGTTGGAAAATAGCGGCTTATGATCCTATCATCTCCGAAATTATCACTCAGTAGCTGCTTCACAGTAGTAGCAATGTGCGGAGGAGCGCCATCTTGCATGAATATTATGCGATCCACACACTGACGCTGTTGAAGTGCCGGAAGAACATGGTTACGCAAAAGTGCTTCATACCGCTTGCCAGTAACTGTGCAGGTAACGGGACCCGCAGGTGTGATCTCCTCGAAGAAAAATGGACCGACGATAAACGCTGCCGTTATTCCGCACCACACAGTGACCTTTTCAGACTGATGAGGTAATGGCTGTAGCTGGGACGGATTCTCGGTCGCCCATATCCTGAAATTTTGCGTATTTACAGAACCTTGCAAATGAAAGTGGTCTTCGTCAGACCACTGAATGTTCCATGGTCATCCGTTGTCCACTTCCATCCGGGCAAGAAATTGTAGTGCAAAAGATTGACGTGCTTCCAGGTCAGCAGGTAGCAACTCCTGCACATGAGTTATCTTGTACGGATAACAGCGTAAGACGTTCCGTAGGACTTTACGCACCGTGCTGTTCGGCATATCCAGCATTCGGCCAATCCCCCTTGCACTGCTGATTCCAGCATCACTGTCAGTATGTTCCTGTAATGCTGTAGCCACATCTTCCACTGCCGCAGCTGAAACTGGTTTCCTTCCTCTACCCCATTTAACGTCAAATGAACCGGTCTCTGCGAATTTAGCAATCATTTTTTGCAGACCATTTGTTGTTATTGGACTTTTTTTATGGATTTTAATGTCCGAAACTTCCTAATAGCTGTAAGTGCACAGTCATCGTTCTTATAAAAAAGCTTCAAGAGCAGAGCGCGATCCTTCATAGTCAGAGTCATGATGAATCATTCAGGCAAAGAACTGCTGCTCTGCATTTTTATGGTCGCTATGTCTGCGTTGCGCATGTCACGTATTAGTAATTTGCATATCTTCAGACAATGTGAACCCAGACAGCGCCATCTATGGGCACATTTTGAAACTTTTTTTTTCCTTCGCCAAACAAAATTCCATTGCCTCACGATTGTTCTGCTAAAATATCAAGTCAATCTGACCAGTAGTTTTAATTAAAATTATCGATTTTTGAAATCGTAACTTTAATTATAATCACCCGGTATTTAATTAAAATTTTCCTTTCATTAAGAACCAGAAAAATAAGCAAGTTTCTTTTTACTAATGGATTCGTTTGTAAATTACGGTGTCGGTCTATTATTTCATTATTTTGCAAACAAATTTACTCCGCGCCGGAAAGGGTTCAAGAATACATTTTTGGTCTTTCCCCTGACATTACCCTGACAACGCCATCTATCGGCACAATTTGGAACTATATTTTTTCCTTCGCCAAACAAAATTCCATTGCCTCACGATTGTTCTGCTAAAATATCAAGTCATTCTGACCCGTAGTTTTAAAATTATCAATTTTTGAAATCGTAACTTTAATTATAATCACCCGGTATATTAGATCAGCTGTTTCCAAACTCGGTTACGCGTATACCGGAGGGTAAGTGGTTGTCTGGTTGCGGGTAAGTGAAAATTACGACAGTAATGGCGGAAAACGCAAAACAAAATTTAAATAAAAAGAGATAAACAAAACTGCTAAGAAAGACGTACGTAAAAGTAAACTATACGCTATTCACTTAAAATGAAGGAAAATGTCAAAACTCAGTAATTGGTTGATTATATGCTGCTATTATATCCGTCCACTCCTAATATGTTGCATGTGTCCCTCTCCCTTTTCCTTTTAATAATATTTTCTGTCTAGTAATTAAAGAAATATGTCGATTATACACGAATCGAATCGGTCTTTTATTTAAAACCAATTTGAAACCAGATCATTATTTTAGTGTTCGACGTGGCATCGTTAGTATAAACTCATTAACCCTTTCGCGGGCGGTGGTCACAAATGTGACCAATTAATTTTAATTGTAAATTGTCAGTTGAAATCCCAGAATATTTTAATGAGATTTTGCTTTTTAAAGTGAACTTGAAGAAAAGCAAGTATTTAGTTTCTAAGAAATTGTTTTGTAAATTCTGGTATCAATCAATCATTTCACCATTTTACGAACAGAAGTAATCCGCGCCTGAAAGGGTTAACGTGTATGAATGGGAGTAGTTTCATTCCTTCTTTGTTAGCACTTATTTATTATTTTGAGTGACCTTAAGTTGACACTGTGTTGTGGTTCAAAATGGATAAGTGGCAAAATTGAAAACTGCAATTCTATAAAGAATTGCATCTAACATTGATAACTGGCAAAGCATAAGAAAATTACCAATGAACGAAACCAAAATTTTTTGGGACGGATTTATGTGAGAAGGGGTACGCATGAATGAAAAGTCTAAGCAAGGGGTACGTGAGAATAAAGAGGTTGAGAACTGCTGCCCTAATACTTTTTTTATAACTCTATAAAGGTTTAAGGACATGTATATAAACTCTACCTTATTCCAAGCTCTTTTTATCCAAAGAACTCAAAGAAATGTAAAAGATGGGTGTTACTATTTGAACAAGGAATGTTGGTAAAATTTTTAATATGTAGATGGTTCCCAAACTATAATCCATACAATAGTATATTTAAATCATCTGGTACCAATCGCAATTTTATGCCAGTATTTGGGGCAGAAAGTTATTATTTAAGTTTTATTTTAAACATTACTTACTTATGAATCCATGTTTCTACAATTTTTTGCAGTTTGTTTTGAAATGCACAGAAAGTTTTTCGCTTTCATATACATGTTCCTAGAAAAGTCGAATTTTTGGAACATGTAAGAGTAGTTTGTCCCTTTAACACTTTTAGGACCAAAGTAATCCTGTTGGTAAAATGTTGAAATTAATAACTACCACCAGAATATATGAATGAAAGGATTAGAATAAAAATAAATGCGTTTGTTTAGTTATTGTTATATTTTAGTCAATATTATTTAGTAAAAATTATTTCAGAGTTTTTTTTTCAACTTCGGCAGTATGAGATGAAATTAAGTGGTCATTCCTTGAAAGTGTTAAAATTCTTGTTGGGTAGAATGAATTATTTTGTCATTCGAAGGAATCATTCGGGAATACGCAATAGTATAGTCTACAATCTTTTTTTTTTTAAATCCAATTAACGCCACAACCTTTTTTAAGTTTTTTATTTCTCTGTACGTTTTAACTTAATTACAATATATATATATATATATATATATATATATATATATATATATACAGGGTGTTCCGTTAAAGGGGTCCAATATTAATAGGGGTAATAGAGGAGATCACATGGAGCATAAATCAGTATATAAAGCCTGGTCGGATGTCAATAGTTTTCAAGTTACAGCAAATAGAATGAAAATTCGGAAAATTGTAAAAGAACCCTCATTGCTAAACTATTGATAATGCTACATAAAACGAAGCACATATTTAGAAAGATCAGAAAAAAACCTACAAAATGACATCAATTGTATTAAAATAGCAATATTTATTGACGAGTTACAAGCGCTGAAACAGTGAAAAAAGTACGAAATCCAATATACATCAAAATAGTTAATCGTTAATTCCAAAAAGACAACTCTAGCTACAACAAGGAAAATGTAGTAAAATTTGGTCCATTCCGAAAACTTTCGAAAAAGCTTACAATGAACCATATCGGTTTAATTGTGTGAGAGAAATTAATCAGTTTCTTAGTTACAACTCCGCTTTCTTTGACACTAGCAAAGGTTAAACTCCGCCCATCACGATTGGAAACACCGCCTTTTTAATTACTCTCAACTATACATTTTCGATCATGCTTCTTCTGAGATGCAACATTTTTAATTATTCAAGAGTTGAATGAACCAAAATAACTTTACAATAATAGTCTACATTTTAAAGTGGTCTTTTATTGATATAAAGCTTAAGTTAAATTCCTTAAAATTAAACTGGTGGTGAAAATTTGGAAATAATTAAAAATATTGCGATTTGTAACTATGCAAGAAGTTTCAGTACATGTTTTACATGGACAATTATTGTATGTATATGTGCATCATAATTTATGATAGGAAATAATAATAACAAATAGCATAATAATTTTATTAATTATAAATTTAAAAAAGACACTAAATTTTAAATTAATTCATACAAACTTTGTAATTTACAATTTGAGTACACCACAGTCTGTGACTTACAAAATACTGTGCCAAAAAGTGTTGAAAATAAAAGAAAAATGACAAATAAAGAATTACATTCCACGTACTTTATGACATATGTGAAGCATAGTCTTCTGGCCTGCGCTGCACAGTTCAATGTCGGAAGGCAGACGAACGGACATTATTATAATAGGTGTTCGAAGTTGCGCCCATTAACAGAATCGCACAGCCGACAGCGACGTCGTAAAGATTGGCGAACACGCCGAAAAACTCCGACGGAGTTGGGAATGTCTCCTGCAGCGACAACGATTCGCGCTAGTAAATCCTCCGGTGTATCCACAGGCGTTTCATACACCAGCGATTTAAGGTGTCCCCAAACAAAAAAGTCTAACGGATTGAGGTCTGGAGAGCGTGCAGGCCAAGCAACAGGTCCACTGCGTCCAATCCATTTCCCAGGATATGTTGAATTGAGGTGATTGCGAACACCTATGAAAAAATGTGCCGGTGCGCCATCGTGCATAAACCACGTATTGTGGCGCAATGTTGCTGGCACATTTTGCAGTAACTGCGGTAAGATATCCCGTAGGAAAACCAAGTACGTACTGCCATTGAGTACATCTGGGAGTAAATATGGTCCTATGAGATAATCGCCGAGGACACCTGCCCATATGTTCACACTGAACTTTTGTTGTGCGTTCGACGGGAAAACAGTGTGCGGATTTGTGTATGACCATGTGTGCATATTGTGCGTGTTTACCACGCCCTCTCTCGTAAATGTTGCTTCATCAGTAAATAAAATATTTTCCAGAAATTGTGGATTATTTTCTGTTACATTAAGCAACCAGCGTACGAATTCTGTCCGCTGAGCACAATCTGTTACTGATAACAGTTGTACCCGCTGCACATGAAAGGGGTGCATGTTTTCTGCACGCAGAACACGCCACACACTTTGGTGAGAAACACCGACTTCAGACGCAGCAGCTCGTGTACTCGTGGAGGGGTTATCTTTAAAAATATTCAGTACATCTTCTTCCATTGCAGGTGTTCGTACATGTCGAGGTTTCCCTGCATCAATGCTTGCTGTATTAAACGATCCAGTCTCCCGTAATCGTCTATCGATTTTTATGAAGAGTTTCGAACTTGGGCAACGTCTCCTTGGAAATTGCTCACGGTACATGCGCTGTGCTAGACATGCATTTCCATGAGCTTGCCCGTACATCAGATGCATGTCCGCATATTCTTCGTTAGAGTATTCCGGCATAATTATTATACATCAACTTACTACAATCCCACTTACAACAGCCTCCCTTTAACATAACGCCCACTGACGACTGCTGTTTTATTACACTTTTCTTCCTATACACATAGAAAATTTGCATAAAAAGTACTTCTTCTTCATCATCCTGAAAGTTCATGGAGGAAACGCAGCAGTCACGGAGTTTGCTTTAAGACAAGGCGAGAGCTGCACAATATGTCATTCACTTGACCAGACTGAATAATGAAAGGGTATTGATAGAGGTTGATCAGAAATGTATAATTGAAAGATATTAAAACGGGGTGTTTACAATCGTCATGGGTGGAGTTTCGCTCTTTCCGAGCGTGCAACAGTACAGAGTTGTAACTAGGGAACTGCTTGATTTCTCCCATACAATTAAACTGATATGGTTTATTGTCAGCTTCTTCGAAAGCTTTCGGAATGGACCAAATTTTATAACATTTTCCTTGATGTAGGTAGAGTTGCATTTTTGGAATTAACGATTAACTATTTTGCTAAATATTTGATTTTGTATTTTTTCACTGTTTCAGAGCTTGTAACTCGCCATTAATTCTCAATATTCTAAAACAACTTATGTCATTTCGTAGGATTTTTTCTGCTCTTTCTAAATATGTGCTTCGTTTTTATGTAGCATTATCGATAGTTTAGCAATGAGGTTTTTTTTACAAATTTCCGATTTTTCATTCTATTTGCTGTAACTTGAAAATTATTGAGATCCGGCCAGGCATTATATACTGATTTATGCTCCGTGTGATCTCCTCTATTACCCCTATTAATATTGGACCCCTTTAACAGAACACCCTGTATATATATATATATATATATATATATACAAAATATCTGGTAGTAATTGATTAGAAAATACATGAAGGTTAGCTGCTATGCCTTTGGGCCTGCCCGAATGCTTCATTCGAATATCAAAATCATTCATTCTGCCCATCACTATGTAAAAGTCATTCAACATAAGTTTAAACAGTTCCTTTTGTAAAAGTTTTGAAATGTATTTTTTATATGGTCCCTTGATTCAATAAGGTATTTTTAGAAATACCTTCCTCGTTTTCAAACAGATACAGGAGCACCAACAAGAACAAATATATTTCTACTTAAAATTTTTATCGAGTTTTAATAATTTATACTTTAGGAATTTTCTGAGTTTTCTGGCACTAAGAATAAAATGAATAACAGTCGTAAAACATTATTAATTCTCAAATTCAAGATAACATGCATGGATGCAATTGTCAATTTTTATTTTTAATTAAATAAAACTAGAAATTTTATTAAATAAAGGAACCCCAAATATAAGAACATAAAAACAACGAAAATCCAACTGAATATTTTTTCTTGTTGAAGTTTTATGAACTTACGCGAAAAAACTGGAAAATCCCCATATGTGAACATAACTTGGTTTTAACATTTTGTTACTAGAAAATGATTTTTTTCTTTGTTTTTCCTTTTTTCTTTTTTTGTATTTGTATAGAAGTTTCCCTGTATGTATAACTTATAGCACCCGAAGAATGTGTAAAAACTTTAATTTCCTAATTTCCAAAAAAAAAAAAAAAAAAAAAAAAAAAAAAAAAAGACAGAAATTATTTCTAATATTTTCCAGAACAGCATTGATATGATATTTGAAATTGAAACTATACCTTCAAAAATAGAAATACTATAGCGATCAATTTGACCGTGACGTAATGAACATATTTCAAACCAGAAATTTCTCAATAAAATAAGTCAAATGTATACTATGCATAAATAAAATGAAAATTCTGGTCTAAGGGGTTACATACGTATGTTACATACGTTTTTTTTTTTTTTTTTTTTTTTTTTTTTTTTTTTTTTTTTTTTTACAGAAAAAAACCATTATGTGTATAGAATTATGGGGAAAACGATTTAAAGTTATATATGAATTATTGAGAAATATATGAGCAAAAATGGGAGCACTCTCACGATCGATAAAACCGATCTCGCCGAAAAGATTCTACTAAAGATTCTTCTCCCGTATTGAAGCTGCAGATGGCATAGGAGGATCCACAGTATGGCTCAGGAATAACAAATTAAGTGCTAGTTGAAAAAAATACATATCAGTGCATTTTTATTTATGCTAAAGCCATGAACGCAATTTTCTGGAAACTACATTTTTCAACAATGGCAACATGATAACTGGAACAATTTTTAACAATTTTGATAAAATGTTTGCTCATCTACGCATAATTAAATTGTCGAAGGGCCATCGATCCATCTTTTGAAAAAAATAATAATTTTATATTTTTCCAATAAGTTTACAGGTCAAAACTTCTGACGAAAAAATATTTTAAAAAATAGCGCAATTTTCTTATTTAAAAAAAAAATTTTTTTTTGAGCAGATGGCCAATAGTTACAACTTTATTTTACAAGAATAAACTGCTATTTCAATATATATATATATATATATATATATATATATATATATATTGTTTCTACAGGGAGTTAGATACAGCCTTTCGAGCCTGGGTATTTTGGTACAGGTCAACGTGGCTGCACGTTTCCGACGTAATATGTGACCACATATATATATATATTTAATTAAATACTTGAGGCAATAAAAACAACGTGGAATTATTTTTTTTCAATTACTTTTACTCCTTTAATTAAAATAAAAAATAATAAAAATAATAATCAAAGTATGTCAATTTTTCGCCGCCGAGAACCTATGTACCCGTTAAAATTAGTGTATGTCTTGGATCTGAACAAGAACTAAAATGAACGATTTAGGAAGTACCGATTGGACAAAGCTGAACCTTTGAAATGATATGATATATAATTTATAATACTTAATTTTAATCCCCATCTGCCACATTCGCACCAGAATTTTTGAATAAAATTTTGATTTTAAAATGTACGTACAGGAAAGCGTTAATTTATTTCAAAGACCATTTGTTCGTAAATCCTAGAGATATTAAATATTACAACATAATTACTTTGCTTTGGAAATTGAAAAGCAACACCCTGTATACTATAAATATTAAAAGATTCGCATCGGTATGTTTTTCTGAACTCTGGATTTTAAAATACTAGAAGATCCTCCCTCTTCTGAAAATATTTCGTAAATTATTTTGTTGAAAGTTTTTGCGTCAGTAAATATTATTCAAAATACGAATTTATTATAAAATGTCTTACAGTCAAAAAAATATAGGCGATATGATATAAATGCATTTTCTGTAATGTAAAAGCCACGCCCTTAGTCAACGACGTTTTTGAATGAAAACAAGATTTCTCGTTTCTCTATGAGAACAGTGTTGGCAGTTGGCTACTTATTTTATATAATTCAGATTGTTTGAATTCCACCATTTTTTAATAGTGTAATTGGCCTTATTCTCACGTTATTTAAACTATTATTACGGCGAATATTTCTAATCAAACAATCTGAATTTTTAATGAAAGTAGCTTACTGGCAACACTGGATGTGAATGTGTTAAAAGTCAACTTTAAAAATCTTTTGAGACCAAAGCCATTAAATAATAAGCCCAGTCAGCTAGTGTTAAATTTGTTAGCGACACACTAGCGCCAAACCTCTGCTGCGGAAGGAGGATAAAACAGAAGTGGGTCGCAGAGAAACGATACGATTTATTTATATCGATATTTTATACGATTTTTATCGATGTTTTTTTTTTTTTTGCATTTCCTTTAAAAGCTTGCTAATTATTGGGATCTTTTACATTAAAGCTAAAAGTATAATGAAAAAAAAAATGTGGAAATTTACTGGATTAATATTTCTATATAAATATAGTGGTGGCGAAGAAGTTGATTTATTTATTAAAAGTTAAATAAAAAGGGATGGAAATTTACATCACTATGCAATTAACCCTTTCCGGCACAGACAAATTATGTTCGTAAAATGTGAAATTACTGACTGACACCGGAATTTACAAACGACTTTCTTAGAAAATATGAACTCCTTATTTTAAGCTTTAATTTTAGAAGCAAAATTTTATTAAAATATTCTTGGTGCCGAATGCAGCACTCCCAACCGCTAGATGGCGCTATTTTCAACTTGCGAAAAGTTTCCCATTTATCTGACTGGGTTTATTATTTAATGGCTTTGTTTGAGACGAATAAAAAATACAATCTTTTACACTTTCCCACGCAAACTCATATGAGCTCAGAGAGTTCGCTTACTCGATTATTTCTGGTATCTTTCATCTATTTGCTAAAATGGTAAATGCTAATACTACTTAATTAAATAGCCTTATATTATTTCCGGGGCCTATAGAATATTTTGAAAAATATTATTATGTATTATATGGATAAATATCCGTAAGAAAAGATTGTGTGATGAATGTATACACTAAACGCATTAAAATATAGATTATTCAACGTGAAGTTAGTTAAAATTTAAAACGATGTTTTTTTTTTTGTTTTTTTTTTAACTTGTTTGAAACATAAATCAGATTTTTAAATAAAAATATTTATGACTAATTTCTGAAAGTAAATATTTAATAATAATAATAATAAAGACACTAGTTTCTAATAACATAAATACACAGGTGGCGCAATGGTTTTTAAAGCTTAACCCCTTCGGGACGAGCGACACGGATACGTGACGCATAAGATGCTCAGAATCCTCCATTATTCCCACCAGTTAGTTTTTATTGTAAGCTTTGCCCTATGTAATCCTAGCATTTCTGCGATTCAATTAGGCGAAAATTTCTGTTTAGAAAAACCGGTGGTAAACGATTAAAAATTCTGTAAAGGACTCTCGTCGCGAAGAGGTTAAATAACAAGCTATGATAATATCCTTGTTTAATGCAATGTTCCGTGATTGTATAAAACATGAAATTGTTAAAAAACTATTTTTATTAAAATTAATATAACACGGACGTTTTGTAGTAACATAAAGACATGGGTGGCGTATTCCATGTGCCAACAACGTTAAAACATAAATAGCAACCTTTAATTCTAAAGAAGAATAGTGTCTAATGTTTAATAATAGTATAACAGTAATATATAGCACTTTTTAAAGAAAAAAGGTTAATAGAATATGTTATAAAAATACATAGGCGGCATATCCCGTACACCACTGATGACGTACCAATAAAAATAATAAAACAGAGCAGAAAAATTCTAATTTAAACATTGGTTGAACATTAAAGGTGCTTTGGGAAAAGGTTGTAAAGATGCGAAAATGTGAATCCGTAATTATTTTAGAAATCATAATTGTTTTTTCATTTAGTGGCACACTCAGTACGCCGCCTATGTTGTTAAATGTTAAAACAATCTATCAAGAATTTATTTAAAAACTGGTTCAACTACGTATACATACATTATTCGTTCTAATTCCTTCGTCCGGAATTTTTATCTTAAAAACGGGGGGGGGGGGGATTATCTTCGTTTTTACTAGTGAAAGTTTGTCCAGCTGTTATTCACGCTTTGCTTGAAAAGGCCTAACAAAATTTTTAGGCGACCAACCTTAAGTTAAAACAATTTCCGCGACCAATTTAACATGTAGGTATAAGAAGCCTTTTGTACATATTTATTTCATTTAACTCTTGTTTGGTGCAGCGTGTCCAGATGTGGACTTTGTGACAGTAAAACCAACAACCTTTAGTATAACAGTGTTCGTACGCTTTTACCGCAATGTTTTGATAGATTTTTGCGCATTATTTAAATGCAGAACAATATTACAAATCCTGCAATTAAACGAAGCGGCTACAACTTCTGCTACTTAAATATTAAATAGGATTTTTTATTAAAAAATGTGGTAAAACCGTACAAACCCTGTATAATCTATAGCAAAGAAAATATAATCTTTGTCACAGAGATAACACGTACGTACAGCAATAGTCCTGGAGACAGCGTCACATAATTGCAACCAATTTTTAGCGTTGATGAAAGTTCATCTTTTAATGAATGCAATAGAACAAAACTCAGTTTAAAAGTCTGCGATATATGGCATTGTATTGCACCAACGAAAAAGTCTTTGCTCGGACTGAAACATTTTAAATTTTAGCCTCAAACCGTTCTCTACACAAAGTGCAATAAACACACTATTTTCTTAGAGTTATATATCTATACATTTACACATTTTTAACACTTTCCAACCTAGTTGAAAAGTGTTTATGACTTCGGTTTATCTGCCGTCTGTCCATGATCTAACTTCCGTAAATTTGCTCGGATTGCCCTGCAATTTTTATATGTTATTGTTGTTATCTATAGCATGTTCCCTATTTCAACTGAAGTGTGTAGCACTTATAGATTTCTTACAGAGACACTCAAAAAAATTCCGTTACATTACGGTCTATGGGGAAAAAAGATTTGCGGTTTATTTTAATGATTTTACATAATTCCAAACACATTGTAATTGATATATATCACTAAGGTGCATTACAAGAAGCTTAATATAGAATATGGTGTGCATAGCACTTATAGTTACTTTACAGGGACAGTCAAAAGAATTCCGTTACATTACGTCTGTGGAGAAAAATCGTTTGCGGTTTAATTAAATAATATTTCACGATTTTAAACGCATTGAAATTTATATGTATCACTAAGGTGCATTACAAGAGGCTTACTACAGAATATTGTGTGTATAGCAGTCATCGTTCATTTACAGGGACACACAAAAGAATTCTCTACTGTCTGTTAACAATAATTCCTGGAAGCGCGTTTTAAGTTGCTGAACGTGATTTTAAATTTAACTCACTTTTTGTCTATTACTTGGTGTGTATAAATTCTGTAGATCATATACAAGGCAGCACAAAAGTTCGCGAACGCATTTCCGTTTATTGACAGAAACTCCAGAAGGAGAATTTTAAACTGTGCTACGCATTTCCTTACTAAACTAAAATTTAGCATCCAATTTAGTACATATACAAATCTATAGATCATATACAGGGCTGAATAAAAGTATTCGGTTATTTTTCCGAATACTGTATATGTTGGAAATAAATGTTGGGAATTCCTGAAATTACGTTTTTAAATTTGTTATGCGTTTTCCAAATTGTTTATTTAAATGTTATCTATCTTTCAGCTTATTAAACTGTAATGATTTGTAAAATTATTTTGGAAACGTTGGAAAGTGTTACATAATCTATGCTTGACGCATGATTTTTCGTTCTTGTTGTTCCTTTAAAGTTATTATTTTTTTTATATTATTACGGTAGATGAAATTAACTACATTTTTTTTTTTAAATCGCAAATGTTTTCTATAGTAACTTCATTAGTGCCAAATTTGTATGTTACTCACAATATTTAATAAAATTTAATTCTTCTAGTACTTCTTTTTTAATATTTAATCTTTTGAATGGTCGAGCTTTCTGTTTAAAATGACAAGTTTCAATGTATATTACATTCATTTAATTACGCCATAATTAATATCAAGTATCGTGTTATTCATTTCCATCAAGACGTGTGTGGAATGCTAATGACTCATATAAAATCATTTCCGAAACAACAAACTACGATTACAGAAATTGTTTTAAATAGAAAGTTATTGAAATTAGATTCTGACAACTTTATAATATTAAAATCATCTCAAATGACTAGAATATCATTAGAAAGTCCCAAATAATTTCTATCTGATACGCGTAAAGGCCAAATATAAAGAGTATTTTTAATAATTAATTATATGAATTATATAATTATATAAATGTATTATATAACTAATATATTAATTAATTAATTATATCAATTTTATATATATACAGTGACCTCTCACTTATACGACTTTCAAGGGACCGTAGAAAAAGTCGTATAACTGAGAGAGTCGTAAGTGAGAGACCATCTTATTATACAATTTTCAAACTTTATATGCATTAATTATTTTACCTATGTTAAAAACGATGAGTTTTGAGTACTAAGAACAGATTTTAAAAAAATTTATAAAATAATATTAAAAAATAAAACCTTAAATACGTTTTAAAAAGTTCACAAAATAGTTCACTCACCACTATGTTTATTTTGAAGATTAACAGATCAGATTTTCTCAAAAAACACACAGGATATTAGTTTATCTCTCTCGTCGACGAAAAGAGAAAAAGTCTTTTTCTAAATCTATTAGAGCTTTTAAGCTATTTTGGGAATAATCATTTTGGTGGATGTAATTATTTGATGTATTGAAAGCGGCACTTGCTTCAGAAAAATTTACAACAGCAGGAACATTGCTGTCATCTTCGTCATCCTCCTTGTTCACGTCTTCATTATTGATATCCTCAAAGATTTCTCATTAAAGGATTCCCATATACTCTCAAAATCGGGTTCATTCGTTGACCTAGTAGTTTGGTCTTGTGAAACACCACATTGCCTAAAACAATTTTTAACTGTCTGCAGTGTCACATTTGCCATGCAGATGCTGCCAGATGCATAGCATCTAAAATGAAAATTGCTTTAGCATCCTTTTTGTTTGCCCAATAAAAAAAAAAAAAAAAAAAAAAAAAAAAAAAAAAAACGACAAATCAAACTTTTTTTGCAGTTTACTTGAAATTCTTTATTTCTTTATAATCCCTAAATCTAATCTAGTGGCTTAAACTCTTTGGGATTTCCAACGGTTATGCCACTGTTATTTTTTATTAGAAAATTAGAATTTATTAAAAGAATTTTTTATTAGAATTTTAATTTATTATTTCAATCGAATAAATCTGTAGTCATCACATTTAATTCTGGAATTCAAAATACTTTTCTGCGATTAAATAAAGCGAAACATTATTTCAAAAAAGGTAGTAGAACTATACGCACCCTGGGATTGAAATACCGGGTGTGTTAGAGAAATGTATACGTACGCTGTTTAACAGGTCATAATTTTCTAATTTTTATTTCTTTGCAATGAGTAATTAATTGTAAATAATGAGTGACCAAGATAAACTTTTAAAAAAGGAAAATTATTTTTAAAATCTTATTGTTAAGTATGAAAATGTAGCAGAATTTCAAAAACAATATCACAGAGAGTTTCAAGCAAATCCATCTATGTGATAAAGATATCACAGTCTTAATTCTTTTTAATTACTTTATATTCCAGCTCAACGTATTTCTGTATTTTCTAGCCTTTCCTGTTTAATTGCCGTTCTTTTAAAGGCTATTTTACCGGCAGTCGGGAGCCGAGTTCGTTGCTTTCACGGCATGGCCTCCCCCCCATGGTGTATCTTTGTTCGTTTTGAACAAGCATTGAGCCGTGGTTGTTTTCTCTGCAAATCTTGGGCTGTGACGTCATCATTTTTCTTGCTCTCCCCGCTCGTGTGTTGTGCGCATGCGTCACCGCCGCTCTTGTTTGGTACCTGTTCGCTGTGATTTCGGGAGCTGTTTAATGTTTCTTCTACTTTGGCGCTGCAGGCGAAAGGGGCGTGTCTTTCAAATACAAATTAATTTTCGTCTTTTAATTGTTAAATGTTAATGAGTTTTCCATTTGCTCTTTTAATTTTCGCGTAATTCATAATCAACAAATTAATTTAAATTAAGCTTTCTTTAACATTTGTGTACCCCAGTTTCTAGTATAAATACCAATGACACGCATTTTTCTAACAAAATTTTATTTAAAAATGATGCTGGAAGAATTTATTGAAAACGTGGGTCTGATTCGAGAGGCCTGGCCTTGTGCCGGCTCTCCTTATCCTAGAATCTCACCTTTGTGCTGAATTCTTTGGGAATCGATCGCTTTTCAAAGTTTTTAATTTTTCTTTAGAATGCTGTTGTAAATTTAAATTTAATATTTTAAGAAGTTTAAATTAAGTAGTAATTCAATTAATTCCATAACTCTTAATGGATTTGGGCTACAAGGAATATTTTAAAGAAGCTTCGTAAATTTTGTGATGTTCGAGCCAGAACTTTTTAAAGACCTGATGTGCAGCTACTTTCATCCTCATCCTTCCGCCTTGCTCAAGAATATAATAAAGATGTTGGATCCAATTCTAAAGGAGTATTTATTTATAATAGTCTGCGTCTACTATTTAACGAACAAGTAAGAACATTTTATTCATTTATTATTTTGATTGTTTCCTCTTCTAATTTCAAGACCAAAAGAACAGATGCACAAATCGTACAGGGTTATTGCCTTATTTTAATCACAACTGCAATATTTAAAAGTTCACTATACTATTCGTACATCTATTGCTCTTAATTCACGTCACAATCTATGCGACTTACATTTCATCGGAAAAAAGATAAGTTTCAAAGGAATAGATGTTCACACAGGGGCGGCTTGTGATTGGCTCTATTTGGGTCACTAAATGCATGAATGCCAAATTTATTCTTTAGTTACAACTATTATTAAAGAGGAATAATTTATTTTCCTTACTGTCAGAAAGTTCTCCCTTGTCAAAAATCCTTGTCAAAAATAATGGTAAATAAATAATATGCATTTCCCCAAAAAGACAGTCACGAGCTTTTAATGAATGCAATAGAACAAAACCCAGTTTAAAAGTCTTTGCGATATATGGCATTGTTTTGTACCAACGAAAAAGTCCGTGCCGGGAATGAAACATTTTAAATTTTAGCCTCAAACCGTTCTCTACACAAAGTGCAATAGACACTGTATTTTCCCAGAGTTATATATCTATACATTTACACAATTTTTTTTCGTTTGAAGTTATTATTTTGTTAATATTATTACGGTAGATGAAATTAACTACATATTTTTTTTATTCACAAATGTTTTCTATAGTAACTTCATATAGTGCCGAATTTGTTTGTTACTCACAATATTTTATAAAATTTAATTCTTCCAGTACTTCTTTTTCAATATTTAATCTTTTGAACGGTCGAATTTTATTTTTAAAATGACAAGTTTCAATGTTCATTTAATTATGCCATAATTAATATCAATAAATGTGTTATTCATTTCCATCAAGACGTGTGTAATGACTCATGTAAAACAAATGACTCATATAAAATCATTTCCGAAACAACAAACTACCATTATATAAATTGTTTCGATTAGCAAATTATTGAAATTAGATTCTGACTACTTTATAATATTAAAAACGTCACTAATTACTAGAATATCATTTTAGAAATTCACAAATAATTTCTGTCTGATACGTGTAAATGCCAAATATAGGAGTTGTTTGTACTATTTTTAATAATTATTTTCCTCAAATCTTTATATATATATATATATACATCTATATATTTAAAACGCTAAGCGATTTCTTTTGACAATCCGTGAGAACAAACTACTGCATCAAATTACATCATTCTTTTTTTAAATGAAAGATATTTGGACACAGATTTGTTATCGTGCATTCGTTTGTTCTAAAAATTAATTAATTAACCGTAATTTTCAATTGCATTTTTACGTCTGCTAATGACGTCATAATCGGATAACGCCTACTGTTCTGAAACACAGAGTTTATTTTCTAAACTCTGTGGTTGAATAAAAGAGAAATAATAAATATTAAAAGCACGCGGTTTTAAGGCCGAATTTGTTAATTTGCAAGTTAAATTTCGGTAAAAATACTTATCCGCATGTTTTATAAGCGAATAAAAATTCATATTTATTGTGACGTCACGGGAATATTGTCCATTGGGTTTATTTTATCATTATGCATTATAACTTTGTTTATGCCATTTTTTCATTACAATTAAATACAAAATATATTTATATTTGTGTGCATGGTGTTTAAGCCTTAATGTAAGGTATATGAAGTACGTGTGTAAAGTTTGCGCCGGTGAAAATGACGTTTGCTTAGCTTGAAGTGTATTTTAACATTGATAAAACTAAAGAGAAAAATGTATATGATTGTGTTAACATGACATAATTTTACTGATTTTTGCATCCATAATTATAAAGATTAGAATTGGAGCCGTCATTGATTACTTCATCTTGATTGCATACCTTGATTACATGTTACCAATTGCTTTTTTTAAAATTATAGGATAGAAGATTTCCTTTTTTAATAAAAAAATCACAAAAGTAAAGGATTTCAGCAAATTTAAAGTTATTAAAAATAGTGATATGGTAGAAAAAAATCTTGAAATAATTATTGTATTTTTAGCTAGAATAAACAATCTAAGACTAATATTTCATAGGAATTATTTTGGTAGCTTTATTATAAGTTCATTTAACAGTTCCTTATTAACGCAAAGTCCTATTTCTTTCACTGTGAATTTCTCTTTCGATGTCAAAAAATGTTTTTCCAGTTTTGGACGCCAGCCAAAATACAGTGGCAATTTTTAGAAATGTACAACAGTTGTGACAACAAAAGCGCTATCGCTTTAGCTTTCATCGCGCGTACATCACTTCGAAATACTACAAATTTCTATTTTTTACTACATTTTACAATTTCAATTCTTACATCATCAATTAGAAAAAAAATTAGCTTTCGATTGAAATTTATTTGAAAACTGCCGATTAATTTAACGACTTTTTAAATAATTTTCAAGCATGAAAAGTTTTTCAATTCTATCTTATCAATGACCACCAGTTTACTTCAATAATGTAAAATAGCCCCTGGGAAAGTTGCACAATTGAAAATAGATTTCCCTAACCATCATAAAAAGTGAATAATAATTTAAAAAAAAAAATGTGATAAATCATAAGATCAGATTATCCATAAGATAGAACATTTTGGCGCTAAACAAAAAATTGTCAGGGAAAAAAAAATAAAGACTATTTTTAGTTTATGTTGAACATAAAATTGATATGTTGAATTCGTTGATGAATATGTCCATCAGATATCAGGATATGCTAGGAATTGCATTTTTTTATTTTTTTTACATTTGCCAACTGTATAAGAGGAAAAATATTCCCGACTGTGATGGAAAAGGGATAATCATCCTGATTATGTCAAGGAACCGAAGAAACCATACAAATAAATTACACTTGAAAACATTAAAAATCTCCCTCATCTGCAGATAGATTTATTACTGTAAAAAACTTCTTAATCTTTGCATAAAAATTGATTAGCTTAAAACAAGGAATGAGTTTTAGAAGATATGGATTTGAAACGAACAATGATTAAATAGGACATTTTAAAACTTTTAATTTAATCATTTTAAAACTTTTTTAACGTCGAATTTCGACGGTGCTTTTGGGCAGATGCAATGGACATGCGCATAGGAGCTCACTCGGTTGCATTATCACAGGGGGGGAGATGTGTGCTTTATTTACTATGTTCTGTTATTTACTGAATATGATACGAACGTAGGAATATACTATTTGTATATACTTCATAGGTCCATGAATTTTTTTTCTTGCCGTGGGGAATATGGTGGTAATGTCAAACTGATTTGCATTACACAGTTATTTACGGATTGTTTGTTTGGAGTTTTCATCGGAAATAGTACTGTATTTGACTGGGGAAAAAAACTTTAAATGAAATATTTGAAAGACTGTTTTATACGCGCCCATTCATAAATAATAAAGAAGCTTATTTTACTGATATTGTTATAGTATTTTTTTGCGTCAAGTTTTGACGGGTTCCATCTAGTATATATATATATAATATTTAGAACTTGCTGCTGTATTTTGAGAACTTTCTTAGCTATTATATCTTGTATTACTGTTCTTAATAGCAACCTTTGCCCCCTTTAATCGAATAAATTTTGTTATCAAATAACACGAATGTTACCGTAGTGGTATTAAACTTGGCAGTTATGCAGGTAATTCGCAAAAAGATCTTGAAGTGCATGATACACGTTTTCCCTGCGCCAGTGGTTAATCTTTTGAACGATAGCGTTTTTTATATCATTACCTATTTGAACAAATCAAGTGTTTTAAACTCTTTGAAATTTCCCACGGGCATGCAACTATTATTTTTGATTAGAAAATTGTATTTCATTATTTCAATCGCAGGAATCGTAGTCATCACATTTAATCCTAGAATTCATAAAAATTTTCTACAATTAAATAAAGCGAAATTTTTTTTTCAATAAAGATAGTAGAACTATACGCAGTGCGTCAGAAAAATGTATACACACACTGTTTAACAGATCTTTTTTCTTTAAAGTGTCATTAATCATAGCTGCAACTTTGACGCTTTTTTATTACCACTAAAAATTAATAGAAATTTTTGTCTTATTGAATCACGTGATTTCGAGATTTAATAAGTTAAAATTTACAACAAAATTTTAGTGGTAATAAAAATAGCGTAAAATGTGGCAGCTATGCATTAATAGGAAATTATGAGTGGACCAGGATTAACTTTTGGAAAAAGAAATTTATTTTAAAATACTGTTGTAAGTATGAAAATGTAGCAGAATTTCAAGAACAATATCGCAGGGAGTTTCAGGCAAATACATCTATGCGACTTACTATTCATCGGATAAAAGATAAGTTTGAAACGAATGACATTCAATGTCATAAATAACGTTTCGGAAACGCAATTAATCAAGAATGCGCCACAACACCAAATGAGATTTTGTTGAAGTTTGTAAAACAATATCCCACCGTTATGAGCAGTGCGTTGACCAAAGCGTTAATAATTTTGAACATTTGCGATAGTAGAAAAAGTTGTACTATTTATGTGGATTATTTTGCAAAGTATTGTTAATTATGTGTGAATAGAAACTGAAGTTATAATAATTCAAAGTGTACATAAATTTTTCTGACGCACCCTGTATTTCATTAAATACAATACAATTAAGTAACGTTTTATTAATTTACAGAGTGATCAACGGGGGGAGGTGTAGCATTTGATGTAATAATTCGGGTTTGTTGGTTGGTGTTTATTTCCGCCGATTATCTGCACGATGGTAACAGTCCGAGAAGGGGGTTAGGGAGTTTGCCCTCCGTAAATATCTTTTGAAGGGAACCTAATCCATACATATGTAAAGTTTGAAGAAAGAACCAAATTTTCGAAAACATGTCGATGCTCGCTACATGGTTCGAAACAAGCACATCCCGTCTGCCAGCTATGAGTGATATATCTCTCAGGTGTACCTAACAACTCGAGTAAGAACTATATCAGTCATTTCAAAAAATACTTATAAAGAGGTTCTGCTAAAAAATTAAAAAAAAAAAACTTTTTTAACATATAAAGTGTCTAAAATATGACGTAAAAACTGTTTTTTGTTTCATGAATTACGTTAGGGGTGACAACCAGTTCAATGGACCGGTGTCACGTTATACAAATTGACTGATCAAAACGTTTAACATGTTCCTCTTGAAACAAGTGGTCTTTTTTATCAGTGTATCATTTCACGATCAAGCTAATCAATCTATCGTCGATTTGTTTTTTGCAAAATAAAGTAGACCTTTTTTAATTGGAGGACAAATCTTTAAAAAAAATTTAATTCTTATAACTTTGATTTTTAAACAGTTTTGAAAATGAAAATTGAATGCCAAAAATTATCTTCGAAATTCAGTCAACTGCCAGTTCTTGAATACAGTTGCTAGGAAACAGTTGAAGAAAATGAGAAAAAAATAAATCAAATTAATGCTAAAAATCTAAAATTCAAAAGTTGAAACGATTTATATATTTTTAAACAGATGTATAAAATTCCTTTAAAAATGTATATAGATAATTTTTGCTGTCTGACATATACGTCGATAAAATTTCTAATCGGAGCAATTTAAGATTTTCGTTGGCAAATTTTAACATTTATAATTTAACATTTAAATCAATTATCCAAATGCGCCATTTTCATTTCGATGAATGTTAAAATTTGAAAATCGTCTGAATTCACAACTATATTTTTCGAACGAATGAAACAAAATGAACCAAAAACTATACATCTAATTCCGGGTACGCCGCCAACATACCTGCCTAATTAATAATTAAAAGAATGATTTTTTCGGTCGTTACATATACACAGACACTCAAACCAAAAGGTACCCAAAACGTTTCGGATTTCCACAGTATGCTTCTCTGACATTTCGGTAATTATTATTTCCAAACTTTAAACTTTCAAAATTCGTACACTATTTGACCGAAAGGCTTCTTGTTTGATGTTATAAGGTAAAATTTACCGAAAAATTAAAGCTGATGTCAAAAGTACGTGTTCGTGTTCAATAGTCCAGAGCTTGGTACAAATTCAGTATGAAGACGACACCATAAGCCTATTTTTTAACATAGAATTCCAGTTGATTGGTTATTTATGAGTTTTTTCGTGCAACAATTTGAAGTTTGATGTGTATGAAGATGAAAAGGAGAGGGTTTGGTGCAATTTCAGTATGCAGCCCCATGAGCCTGTTTTTTAATATCATTCCCAGTCGACTCATTGTTTTACCAAAAATTGACAAGTATCCAAATAATAGCTAGACATCATATCTGGTCATTATAACTTAATATTAAATAAAAATTCTGGATTAAAATGAAGGCATATGACGTGAGTTAAATTTGACTTGTGGTAGCGTTAAAACAAGCTGTCTAAAATTTATCTCTTGGATAATCTTTTATTTGTCTTTTATGATGGACGACTATGTATAATAAAAACATATTTTTTTCAAAACATCTGCTGCCAGTAAGTAAGTTGTAGATCTGAATTAAGTGGAGATTAAAGGTAAATACTTAAAGCTATCAAGAGTGTTTTTTAAATTTAGAAATTCAAATTTTTATGTCATGCCTGAATCCCAAATGATATATTAAACGAAAAACATTCTACTTGTTCAAATCACTACAAGAACTACACAAAAATATTTTTGATCAACCAAACTTACCAAGTACTGATACTTTAAATTTTATTATTTTTCAGCGTTTTCTGGCATTAAAATAAAAAGTCTTAGATGTCATAAAATTCCAATTAACGAATCACTGTAACATTTCCATTTTTATTTTTACTAGCAAAAACACAAATTTTATTAAATAAAACAACTTAATTCATAACCATAGAAACAAGAAACATTCCATCGATTTTATTTATTTATTTAGTGATAATATTTTTATTTCTTTAATTATCAGAGTTCGTACGCTTTTACCACAATTTTTTTAATAGAATCTTTCTATTTAATACTAACGAACGTTTTTAGAACGTTTTTCGCTTCTGCAACCACCCTGGGATTTACCCCATATTTTTTGAAATAGTAAACATGTTTACTATTTCAAAAATATGCGAAAATATTGTATTTATCATTAAGATCCGAAGATGTCACCGTGTTTACTATTTCATAAAATATGCGAGAATATTGTATTTATCATCAAGATCCGAAGATGTCACCGATAGTTGTGAACGAAACATATGTTATCTACATTAAAAAGGTATTTTAAATATTCCGTGTTATATTTTTATCACTTTAAGCAGTATTGGACTTTAATTTAAAGAAAAAGCATTGACAAAATGTTGTAATGCGCAGTTTCGTACAATCGATAAATTTTAACTGACGTCACAAACACTTATCCAATAGTCGAAAGGGATAATTAAGAGAAATAATGTAAATAATAAGAATAAATATAGTGGCAGTCGTCGTATCGGATCCAGGCAATGAATTGACATCGTGGGTGTTTCTCCAGTATAAAGAAAAAACAACTTATTCAGAGTTCCATGTTTTATTTTAAAAATCGACATGGAAGCAGTTCTCACATGATTCAAATGTGCAGTGCCGTCTCTCACTGAAATAGTTGTCACAAGGTGTTATTAAAATACATCGAATATGATCATACTTCTCGACAACTATTAGGTTTAATTATTTAGAATACAGGATGAGTAAAGGCGCAGCCAGGGGACAGTTAACATTTGCAAAACGGCCAAAAAAACTGAGGGAAGCACGGTTACACTCGCTTTTTGTGAATAAGCGGAAAGGTACCAGATCATGACGTAACGCGTGTTCTAACCAATGAAAAAAATAAGGAATACGTGTACAATCTACGTCATGACCAATGAGGATGATAAATTAAATAGTTGTAACATATACTAAGCGGACGCATTTTACAGTGAAAAGAAACGAGCGCGGGAAAACTCGGAAAGAGGAAAAGGAAAAATAAAATAAAATGGCTTTCGAAAAAACATTCGAATTCACAGAAATGATCAGAATTTATGATATAATTTAAGAGTAACTGAGAGCTTTATATTTAAGTATATTGGGCAAAATAATAATGAATTTCAGGGGAATTTAATAGAATTAAATAGAATTAATGACAGATGTTATTAAATAGTGAAACTGGTGATAATTTATTATAAATCAGAGAAACATTGCGAAGGAAGATAATAGCTAATAATGTAACATATATATGTATATATATATATATATATATATATATACAACGTGTCCACGTATAACCTGACCGACCTTTATTTTCGCAACCGTTGGTCCTAGATGCATACTTCCAATTACAAAAATGGTTTAAATAAGGTAAAGAATTATTTTTCAAGCGATTTGGGTCAAGAAAAACATTTATTAAAAAATTACGAAATTTAAATTTTTATACGGTCCCCCGGTCCTATAAGTGATATTTAGTAAAAATTTACTGTGACACTAACAAGTAAGATAAAAAAAGTCCCATTCATCTACGATTAAAACTGACCGAGTAATAGCTATTTAAAGTTGGAGTATATTTTTTGTTGCGAAATAGGGGTCATCCACAAATGTAGTAGAAATATAAATAATCGTCAGATATATCAAAAAAATAGTTGAGAGCAAAATTAACATTGCAATCTAATATAAATGTGAAATCTATAATCATTCTGACATATTAATGCAAAATATACAATTTATACTGAACATATAAGAGGATAAAAATAACAGAATTTTTGTTAAATAAAAGGATGAAAAGCAACAGCCTCAATTACGATTTTTAAATGCTGTTAGATTACACTGTCTTTCAAATTTTGGGTTGTGCCATGTTTTTTAGCTTAATGAAAATTGATTCTAATGTATTTTTTAGCGCTGAATCCGAAAATGACCTTCATTTTAAACCATAACGTCAGGATTTTTCTCAAATCGAAAATTTCAAAGCTAAAAAGCTCAAAGTTAAAATTGATAAAAATCGCCTCCCAACCTCATCGAACCCCTGAGCTATTTAGTTGTAAAAACCCAGTATAAGCCAAAAAATTGAATAAATTATTGAATTAAATAAAATTAAACTGAATAAAAAAGTCTTACATCTATTTTATAGTATCAGATTTTTCGCTATTTTTTAACCTTGAAATTTACGATTTGCAAAAAATCTTGACATGATGGTTAAAAGTGAAGGTAATTTTTTTATTCAGCGTTAAAAAATACATAAAACGTAATTATAAAAGTTAAAAAAACACAACCATCGCAGGTTTCTGTTATCTAATCTAAAACTTTTTCTTAAACTTGTTGACGGTAATCTATCCTAATTTTTTTTGTGTTATCCTCTAATATGAGTATTATTAAGATGGTAAGCGTCGAAAATCATAATAATATTTACATTGTCATCGGATTTAAGTCAGTATGTAAAATTTAACTTCGATTGGACATTTGAAAGCGAGTTAAAAGTTCTAGTACAAATTTTAAACTGGAAAGAGGATCGTTGCAAGTTAAATAAAACCTTATGAAAATTATATAATTTTTGTTAAAATAAATCATAGCCTCAAATCCTTACAAAATAAAACATATGATAAAATACAATTATTTTAACTAATCTAAAACTTAACTAATAAAATTTAAGTCAATTGTAATAGTTGTACCATTTTTTTCAAAGCGCAGATACCTTGAAATAAGTTTAAGTACTTTATATACGACCCCTGAAAGCACGGCCGAAATCATCTGTTTTGCGATGCAAAAAAGTGGTACAAGTCATGCATTTCAAAGTTTCATAATTCGGTCAATTTTAATGTTAGATGAGTGGGACTTTTTTTTATCTTACTTGTTAGTGTCACAGTAAATTTTTACTAAATATCACTTATAGGACCGGGGGACCGTATAAAAATTTAAATTTCGTATTTTTTTAATAAATGTTTTTCTTCACTCAAATCGCTTCAAAAATAATTCTTTACCTTATTTAAAACATTTTTGTAATTGGAAGTATGCATCTAGGACCAACGGTTGCGAAAATAAAGGTCGGTCAGGTTATACGTGGACACGCTGTATATATCGTATTTATATATATACATATATGTATATACATATAAATATATATACATGCATATGTACACATATATTTAATTTATATATATATATATATTTTTTTTTTAATGGCGCCGGCTAACCGAAAAGTACATAATATGGATATAGTTTTTTTTTTTCTGGGATGACGGGATAATGAACTGAATTTCGAAGGGATAATAAAGAAGTACCAGAATATTTTTCTGCATTTTATATAGTTATATTAAGAAATATATATTTTTAAAATTTGCTGAATCACTTATTTGTTTACTTTTTCATGCATTATATTATTGAAGGTTGTTAGTTCTCTTATTCTTTTAAATATCTCCTACTTATATAAAAATAGCGTGTGTTCTCTGTGGTGTTTCGCATAAACGCTGTAAAATTCAGGTTATTAGATTTTATCAAACTTTGCTGTCATAACTGCTGATGAAGCAGTCATTTTTGGCGATTTTTCTGTTACCTGTACAATGTTTGTTGTTGGTATAGTCCGAACTAAGAAAAATTTGGGTACTTTTCCGTTATACGGACACCATTGTCACCAAGCATACATTTACATGTATGACATGGTGTTTGTATAACGGAAAAGTACCAAAATTTGCGATCGATCAAATAATTGAATTTCATTAAGCATTACATTTTCATATTTTTAATCTGAGAAAGAAATTAAATAAAAGGGATAATAAATAAATAATTAAAAAAAAAGGAACTTGCAAAGCAAATTAAAAAAATTAATTTACTTCTATATTGTTAAGCCCGAGAAGAGACAGATATTAAAATTGTTTTATTTAGTCAATGCTACAATAATGTTGCATTTTTACATTAAATCTTGCTCAGTCTTTTTAATCTTAAAAAAGTAAATTTAAATTTGAAACATGATATTAAAGCAACTTTAAAACATTTCATTTAGTTGAAATGAAATCTAAATAAATCTTCAACTTTTTAAATTATTTGAACTTCTCATGTTTCTTGTCTGTTAGAATTTGCTACAAACAAATTTTGCATAATGCATGTAAAACTGAAAAAAAAGTTGAAGATTTATTTAGATTTCATTTCAACTAAATGAAATGTTTTAAAGTTGCTTTAATATCATGTTTCAAATTTAAATTTACTTTTTAAATATTAAATAGACTGAGCAAGATTTAATATAAAAATGCAACATTATTGTAGCATTGACTAAATAAAATAATTTTAATATCTGTCCCTTCTCGGGCTTAACAATACAGAAATAAATTATTTTTTTAATTTGCTTTGCAAGTTCCTTTTTTTTAATATCTCAAGTTTTTTAATAACAAATTAATATGAAGCAGATAAGATTCACACGAGGCAAGTATGTAAAAGACTGCACCGATCAAAATCACTATTGGAAATATGAAATATACAGTTCAAACATTGATTATTCTTGAAACAATTAAAAAAATAAAAGTAATTTTTTACAAAAAAAAAATATAACGGACTTCAACGGATTGTTTCTCATCTTCATAATGATAATAATAAACAAATCATGTTCATTTTTGCAAATAATTTTATTCCATTGTGCAAAATACGTTTGCAACCACTTTGGAAAGAAACAGTGGAAGATGGAACAGTGGAAGAGTAAGTGGTGTGTGAAAGCTATCGATAATACCTTATGTTGTTTTATCACATAATAAGAAGTCTAAAAATAATAACGAGTATATATGAGCGGAATGTTCTTGAATATAATTGTAAACAGGGAACGTGTCAAGAATTTTTGTTATATAATGCAAATAATAAGAAAACTAGCTGGCTTCGCCAACTAGCACGCCCTTAACTTACATCGGTGCCTCGAATCTTGTAAAACCTCGAACCGAACGAACCTCGGACCCGGGTCCCCGCTGTCTTCGGCGCAGGATGATCCCTTAATTTGCACATCACATAGTATAAACCTCTAACTGAACGAACCTCCAGCTCGGGTCCCTGCTGCCTGAGGCACCGTATAGCAGTCGTGCTGCGCACGTGCTGCATAATATAATTAAGCGGTCACAGACCTTGACAACGATATATCACATGAGGGGTGAGTGCAAAATTGAGAAATGTACCCCACTTGGGGAGGCAAAGTGGGGGTTGGACACCGGAGATACATAATATGATTAAGCGGTCTCAGACCTTTCCAACGATTTATCACATGAGGGGTATCGGCAAAATTTTAAAAAGTGCTTCCCTTGGGGGGGAAGTGGGGGGATGGACACCGGAGATGCATAATATGATTAAGCGGTCTCAGGCCTTTCCAACGATATATCACATGAGGGTTGCATACAAAATTTAGAAAAGTACAACCTTGGAGAGGCAAAGTGGGGGGATGGACACTGGATATGCATATGATTAAGCGGTCACAGATCTTTCCAACGATATATCACATGAGGGATGTGTGCAAAATTTAGAAAAGTACCCCCCTTGGGGAGGCAAAGTAGGGGGATGGACACCGGAGATATATAATATGATTAAGCGATCTCAGATCTTTCCAACGATATATCACATGAGGGGTGTGTGCAAAATATAGAAAAGTGCCCTCTTGGGGGGGGCAAAGGGGGGATATAGACACTGGAGTTGCATAATATGATTAAGCGGTCACAGACTTTTCCAACGATATATCACATGAGGGATGTGTGCAAAATTTAGAAAAGTACCCCCTTGGGGAGGGGCAAAGTGGGGGGATGGACACCGGAGATGCATAATATGATTAAGCGGTCTCAGACATTTCCAATGATATATCACATGAGGGGTATCGGCAAAATTTAGAAAAGTGCCCCCCTTGGGAGGGGGCAAAGTGGACGGCTGTACACCGGAGGTGCATAATATGAATAAGCGGTCACAGGCCTTTCAAACGATATATCACATGAGTGGTGTCGGCAAAATCAAGAAAATCCTCCATCCCGTGTCGGCAGAACGCGCTCCCCCCACCCCTCCCCATAATTTTTGACGCGGCTTCACTTAAAAAAATTATGTTATGTGTTATAAAATATCGTAAAGTTTAAAACAGATCGATTTATTGTATTTCCAAATTGTGTTCGCGCCCTTCCCTCTCCCCTCCCGAAAGGGAAAAACGCACCCCCCTCTCCCTCCTCCACATAATTTTTTACACGGCCTAATTCTTAAAATCATAATATCTCGCCCGCACTGTAATAGAAAGCTTTAATTTACACATAATGTAATTTAAACCGATTGGATGTATAGTCGAAAATAATCTATCTTCCTGGTCGAAGCGCTAGTCCAAACCTGACAGTTCTCTAAAGAAAGTAACAACACCAGAATTTAGAGTTTTGTCGATTGGAGAATTTATTTTTTTACAGAATTAGGTGTTCTGAAGAAATTTAGTAGTAGCGCGTACAAAAAGAGGGAAAAACTCTAGTAAAATAACTCGTTCAACGGGATTTGTTGTGTTAGAATAGCATGGGAAAGTCGCGCTGGAAATAAAAAAGCCTTGCGCTGCCGTGCAAGGCTTAATTTATGATACACACCTTTTATAGGAAATAGAAAACGTTGTTCGATTCTTTGGCATAGAAAAGTAATTTTTGCAAATTTCATGCATTTATTCATAAAATGTACTTCGTTAATATGACCATCAGATTTGCTTGTTGGTAGAGAAAAATAGGAACATCAGTCCTTTTAAAGAAGTATACTTTTATTTCATACCAAACTTCTTCTTTGATAAAATTCTATAAATTTCTATAAAATTAATTATGTGCACGGGATTAACAGTTATTTTCTTGTACGAAGATTTTTAAAAATGAGATATTACTTTTAAAACAATTTTTAAATATTATGCAATTTTTTCGGTATCGGGATCGGACGGGCTCATGCTCTAAAGATGCAAAATGTTTCGGGCTCGGGCGGACTCGTATTTAAAATCGTGGGGCTCGGGTAGACCCGGGCTCCGATAAGAGATATCTAATACACACACAAGATTTGCTCGTATTATAATATATGATTTGGTAACGCTATTTCCACCAGTGACGCTATACATGCAAGAATAAATTTTATTGTATCAGTATTACCTAATTATAACTTGAAGCATGGTAGGCATATGAAAAAACATAAGGAAAATGGATTTTAAAGTTTTAGTTAGGAAATGTTCCACCATGGGCGCTACCAGTGTAAAAAATCATGCGAAAATGTTTATTAAACATAAATTTGATCATGGCATTATTAAAATAATTTATACAAACCCGTAAAAAATAAAGATTAAAAAAATTAGTTATCGTATTTCTCGCCATGAGACTCTATAAACACAAAAGAAAATTGTGTTGAATCTGTGCTAACTACTTTTAATTTCAATATAGCTATTATACAACGAAACATTAAAACAATCAATTTTATTTAAATTTGGTTACCTTATTTCCTCCCAGGGGACGCTATAAGCGAAAAAATAAATTGTGTTGAACCAGTACAATCTATTTCATAATAACCATCTACACCATTAATATATAATAAGATGTCAACTTTCTCCCTAGCGAAATCTCCTATAAACTATTTGACAGAAAATTTTCTCTTGCATGTAACTAATATTCATACTTATTAATCACTATCGGTGAAAATTATTTCAATTGTTCGTTATAAATATGACGTCATATATACAATTGCTTCCTGTATTTATTAAGCCTTGCGCGGCAGCGCAAGGCTTATTTATTTCCAGTGTGACATCCTAATGTTAATTTAACACAGGAAATCCCATTGAACGAGTTAATTTACTAGAGTTTTTCCCACTTTTTGTACGCGCTTCCACAAATTTTCTTCAAAACACCTAATTCTGTAAAAAAATAAATCCTCCAATCAAAAAACTCTAAATGTAGTAAACGTGGAGTCTTTAAATTAAAGTCCAAATACTGATTAAAGTGATAAAAACATAACACGGAATATTTAAAATAATTAGCTAAAATTTGGCACGCGATGATCGATAGATTGAAGAAGCAATAAAAATAAAAACAAATAATAATTTTTCACGTTTCCCAGTTTTGGCCAATTTAAGCACCTGCTAGCCTTGGACATGCGATCTCGTGGTATATGTTTACTATTTCAAAAATATACGAGAATATTGTATTTATCTTTAAGATCCGAAGATGTCACCAATAGTTGTGAACGATCTACATTAAAAAGGTATTTTAAATATTCCGTGTTATGTTTTTATCACTTTAAGCAGTATTTGGACTTTAATTTAGATGTTACTGTCTTTATCAAAATTGGATGAATGTTCGATATTTACTTATCTAGTGATACTGTGATGTTACGAAATGCGTTTTTAAATTTCTCTCTTAATCGATGATTACTAAAATTCAACATGGTGAAAAAATGCAAATTTTCTGGTTGCAAGAGTGATGCACGATACTTTTACAAAGACTTTATGCTGGGAGTTTTGTTTTTCCCTTTTCCTAAACCACAGAAAAACTTGAGTAAATGTAACGAATGGCTTTCTGCTTGTGGTATAACAAATAAGGAAAGGGCATGTTTACAAACAAACAGTTCCATCAACCAATCTACCACTGCATTTTTGTCGAAGCTATCATTGCAGGAATCGTCATGGCGACGTAGGCCAATCATATCATAGACCAGTTTAACATAGACCAATCAAATCCCACCATCTCATGTGTATTGTAGGAGCCGTAAAGAACGAACAGGTTTTTCTGCCAAACCAACAGTAGTTTAACCAACAGTGACGTCAGATGCCCTTTCCTTATACAGAAACGATGACTAGAGACTGGTATGTTTGCTCTCGGCATTTCATTGATTTAAATGGCCCAACTGAAGAGTATCCTAACCCTATACAAAGAGTATCTCTGTCTGAACCGTTAAGTGATACATCAAATAAATATTCACGATATTATCGAGGAAATCGTGAAATTATCAAAAATAAAAGAGCCGCATACTATAAAAAATGTAAAAGCCAGATACAGAAGCGTAATACTTCATATTGTTTGCGAAATAAATCAAAGGCTAATAAATATAAGCTAAAATACTGGAAAAAAAATACTCAAATCATAATAGGATTCTCACCTCTAAGAAAATTAATCCTTCAAGATATCGACAGCTTGCTTTAGTGAAAAATCTGCTAGAGAGTCATAAATCAAACATAGCTCAGCAAAGCAGAAGAACAAATATTCAATTTCTAAAAACTCAAATAAAAGCTCAATTACTTGCGCGTAAAGCTATTCATACTAAAAATGTTTTGTATGCAAAGAGTTCATCGGCTTCAGAAAATTTTTCAAACAAATTTCAACAGATGTTATCAAAATCAACTCAAAATATCACTGCAGAAAATTTATGTGAAATAATTGGTGGCGAAAGAATTCACAACTCCAATGCAGAACCCTATTTTTGGGAAATAGCATATCACCCATTAGTTCACATACATTTAGATCATAATTATAGTAGTCATTCCAATTCTAAAATAGAACATATTCCTTTAG
Source organism: Maratus michaelseni (assembly GCA_963931845.1). Classification (NCBI taxonomy): domain Eukaryota; kingdom Metazoa; phylum Arthropoda; class Arachnida; order Araneae; family Salticidae; genus Maratus; species Maratus michaelseni. The sequence continues at coordinate 306,587,927 of OZ007595.1, forward strand.
GTGATTTACATTTCGAGAAAAACATTGATGGTCATCATCCCAAAACTCTAATGTAGAAATGTGGACCTCTCTGTAACATTTGAGAGAATTCAGTTCGAAGGTTATTGCATATTCTTCATATATTTGCTTCTTCTCAGGGCAGTTCTACAAAGGAATTATTTTCAAACATAGATTGTTGTGAGTATAAATCGTATTACATAAAAGAAGATCAAATGTGTGCTGTTAATGAAATTATTGTTATGAAATTATTGTAACAAATGAAAACGAGATCAATAAATGGACTGTTTGTGACGATAAGAAAATAACAGATCGTACACGTTTTGTAAAAAATCTTGCAGATGTTTACATTTTGCTTCTACAGAAATGTTAAATTAAGAAATTGTCAATATAAGGTAAAATATTTATTCAGCTACAAAAAGAAATATTTTGCTGAAAATTTCATCCTCCATAACTACACATTTTATAACAAAATCAGAATACAGTTGTTTCATATATGCTCATTATTATTTTTTTGCTTCTTATGTGATAAAACAACATAAGATGTTATTAATAGCTTTCACACACGCTTACTAGTGTCTCTTTCCAAAGTGGTTGCAAATGTATTTTACACTATGGCATAAAATTATTTGCAAAAATGAACATGATTCGTTTTATTATTATCATTATAAAGATGAGAAACAATCCGTTAAAGTCCGTTATATAAATTTTTTTGTTAAAAATTACTTTTATTATTTTAATTGTTTACAGAATAATCAGTGTTTGAACTGTATATTTCATATTACCAATACTGATTTTGATACGTGCAGTCTTTTACATACTTGCCTCGTTTGAATCTTGTCTGCTTCATATTAAATTGTTATTAAAAAACTTGAGATATTAAAAAAAAGGAACCTGCAAAGCAAATTAAAAAAATAAATTTATTTCCATTTTGTTAAGCCCGAGAAGGGACAGATATTAAAATTATTTTATTTAGTCAATGCTACAATAATGTTGCATTTTTATATTAAATCTTGCTCAGTCTATTTAATCTTAAAAAATTAAATTTAAATTTGAAAAATGATATTAAAGCAACTTTAAAACATTTCATTTAGAAATCTAAATAAATCTTCAACTTTTTTTCAGTTTTACATGCATTATACAAAATTTGTATTGTAGCAAATTCTAACAGACAAGAAACATGAGAAGTTCAAATAATTTTAAAAAGTTGAAGATTTATTTAGATTTCTAAATGAAATGTTTTAAAGTTGCTTTAATATCATGTTTCAAATTTAAATTTAATTTTTTAAGATTAAATAGACTGAGCAAGATTTAATATAAAAATGCAACATTATTGTAGCATTGACTAAATAAAATAATTTTAATATCTGTCCCTTCTCGGGCTTAACAAAATGGAAATAAATTTATTTTTTTAATTTGCTTTGCAGGTTCCTTTTTTTTAATTCATATTAATGCTCCTTGTATTATGAACAAATGTATACTGAACTAAGAAAATGCTTTTTTTGTTACAAATGTAAAAAATATTCACCTGCTTTTTGCTTGAATTATAACCAAATATTTGAAAATGTCCGTTTATTTAGAGTATGACGTCGTGTTGTTCAATTTTTTTAAATAAAAAAAATCTAATTCATTTTAATTTTGAACGTGGATATCTTTCAATTGAAAATTTATTGCTGAGGTCCAATTATTATTACGGTTTTCGAATTGTTGGCAACAATAAAGAAATATAGTTAAATTTTATAGGAAAAACGTCCATTGATTCCCAATGAAAATTATGAAACTTTGAATTATTAAGAAAAATATTTGAATAACGTAAATAAAACATAGCCTATGTTAATTCCTGGATTATAATCCACCTATATTCAATGACATTTAATCATCCGTTTTGATCCTGACGTCAGCCAAACAATTTCACTATTTTAAATTTCAAATTTTATTAGAATTAGCACACAGTTAAAATTTTGTGGCAACGCGTACAAAAAGTGGGAAAAACTCTAGTAAATTAACTCGTTCGATGGGATTTGCTGTGTTAAATTAACATTAAGATGTCACACTGGAAATAAATAAGTATTGCGCTGCCGCGCAATACTTAAATAATCATGGATTTCATTAATTTTGCAATATGCGATGCATCCGAAACAATTTTGATTAAATCGGTACAGATATCGCAGACGCAACGGGGTTAATTTTTAGCGCCTAAATGACGATTTTTGCTGTGTATTGCAACCTGGTGTTTTATATTAAAATTTAATATGTGTGTAAATAAAGAAAATAAAATAGGTACTTTTATGTTAGGTGGGTGTCAGGGATAACTCTTCAAATCTTGTTTCAATTGGAATCATTTAAATTGCAACATTTTACGTGAGATTTTTTTCTTCATATTGATATGTTTATGTTTAGATATTTTATTATGATTATATTTTAGCTAATTTTAAGTAAGTTTTATAAGATTTTATATTACAAGGTTAAAATATTATCTAGTTGATATTAGCTAAATGTCAAAAGATTGGCGAACCACAGATTTCAGAGAATAACCTCTATGCCTCGTAACAGTGGGAGTGGCCGACTTTATGACGTCATAAACAGAAGTGAAAGTTTAATTGAAAATTACGGTTAATTAATTAAATTTTCGAACAAACGAATGTACGATAACAAATCTGTGTCCAAATATCCTTCATTAAAAAAAGAATGATGTAATTTGATGCAGTAGTTTGTTCTCACGGATTGTCGAAAGAAAATGCTTATCGTTTTAAATATATAGATTCTCCCCGCGGCACTTCTAAAAGTAGAGTTAAAATTACCGATTTTGAAATTATCTAATGGATAAAGTTAAACGTTTGAATGGCGGTGGTGTATAATTTATAACACATATTTTAAATCTCAAACTGTCACATTTAAACCAGAACTTAAAAAAAATGCTTTTATAAGGCACACACAGGAGAGCATTTATTTTTTTTCCAGTCAATTTGTTCGTAAATTCTACTGACATTTAATATGTTGTCATCCATTATACAACTTTGCTATTTTATCTGATAACAAGCGACACTCTTTAAAATTTACCTATTAAAATCCAATCTCGTAAAACTTTCAGAATGAGAGTAAAGCACAGATTACGGATGATATGCAAATCGTTATAAAATTAAAGTTTTTTTTTTACAAACTCATGCGTGAACACAGGGTTTGCTTATTTGATTGTTGACGTACTATGAACGAAAGCTGGCAAATAGTAAAAAAAATTCTTACTTTTTTATACCTAATTAACTTTATACTATTTCCGGGATAAATAGAATATTTAGAAAAATATTAATATACCGGGTGATTATAATTAAAGTTACGATTTCAAAAATCGATAATTTTAAAACTACTGGTCAGAATGACTTGATATTTTAGCAGAACAATCGTGAGGCAATGGAATTTTGTTTGGCGAAGGAAAAAAATAGTTCCAAATTGTGCCGATAGATGGCGTTGTCAGGGTAATGTCAGGGGAAAGACCAAAAATGTATTCTTGAACCCTTTCCGGCGCGGTGTAAATTTGTTTGCAAAATGATGAAATGATAGACTGACACCGGAATTTACAAACGAATCCATTAGTAAAAAGAAACTTGCTTATTTTCTGGTTCTTAATGAAAGGAAAATTTTAATTAAATATTTTTGGTGCTGTTTGTCAGTTTTAGAATTAAAATTGGGTGTCCTTTTTTGTGACCACCGCCCGTTAAAGGGTTAAACATAGGAATGATGTTGCCAAAAGGAAAAAAATAGGGTTCAGAGATTTACTAAAAATTTATTAGCGAAAAGACAAGACTACGTGTTTACAGCGACGACAGCGATAATGACAAAAAATGAAAAAAAAAAGAGCTTCATGGAACAAACACCTTACTGATTATTAAGGCATAAGTTGCTCAATATGCCCTCCGCCTTGTTCCGCTACTAATTGGAAGCGCAAAACGGCATGCTTCACAACAGATCGGAGGGTATCTGTACTAATGCAATGGGTGTGTTGAGTGATGCTTGCCTTCAAGTTGGCTAGATTCTGAATCCGCCCGCTATAAACAACATTCTTCAGGTACCCCCAAAGCCAGAAATCACACGGGTTTAAGTCGGGGGAACGTGGCGGCCACGTTGTTGGAAAATGGCGGCGAACCTATCATCTCCGAAATTATCACTCAGTAGCTGCTTCACAGTAGTCGCAATGTACGGAGGAGCGCCATCTTGCATGAATATTATGCGATCCACACACTGACGCTGTTGAAGTGCCGGAAGAACATGGTTACGCAAAAGTGCTTCATACCGCTTGTCAGTAACTGTGCATGTAACGGGACCCGCAGGTGTGATCTCCTCGAAGAAAAATGGACCGACGATAAACGCTGCCGTTATTCCGCACCACACAGTGACCTTTTCAGACTGAAGAGATAATGGCTGTTGCTGGGACGGATTCTCGTTCGCCCATATCCTGCAATTTTGCGTATTTACAGAACCTTGCAAATGAAAGTGGGCTTCGTCAGACCACAGAATGTTCCATGGCCATCCGTTGTCCACTTCCATCCGGGCAAGAAATTGTAGTGCAAAAGATTGACGTGCTTCCAGGTCAGCAGGTAGCAACTCCTGCACATGAGTTATATTGTACGGATAACAGCGTAAGACGTTCCGTAGGACTTTACGCACCGTGCTGTTCGGCATATCCAGCATTCGGCCAATCCCCCTTGCACTGCTGATTCCAGCATCACTGTCAGTATGTTCCTGTAATGCTGTAGCCACATCTTCCACTGCCGCAGCTGAAACTGGTTTCCTTCCTCTACCCCGTTTAACGTCAAATGAACCGGTCTCTTCGAATTTAACAATCATTTTTTGCAGACCATTTGTTGTTATTGGACCTTTTTTTATGGATTTTAATGTCCGAAACTTCCTAATAGCTGTAAGTGCACAGTCATCGTTCTTATAAAAAAGCTTCAAGAGCAGAGCGCGATCCTTCATAGTCAGAGTCATGATGAAGCATTCAGGCAAAGAGCTGCTGCTCTGCATTTTTATGGTTGCTATGTCTGCGGTGCGCATGTCACGTATTAGTAATTTGCATATCTTCAGACAATGTGAACCCAGACAGCGCCATCTATGGGCACATTTTGAAACTTTTTTTTTTCCTTCGCCAAACAAAATTCCATTGCCTCACGATTGTTCTGCTAAAATATCAAGTCAATCTGACCAGTAGTTTTAATTAAAATTATCGATTTTTGAAATCGTAACTTTAATTACAATCACCCGGTATTTAATTAAAATTTTCCTTTCATTAAGAACTAGAAAAATAAGCAAGTTTCTTTTTACTAATGGATTCGTTTGTAAATTCCGGTGTCAGTCTATTATTTCATCATTTTGCAAACAAATTTACTCCGCGCCGGAAAGGGTTCAAGAATACATTTTTGGTCTTTCCCCTGACATTACCCTGACAACGCCATCTATCGGCACAATTTGGAACTATTTTTTTTCCTTCGCCAAACAAAATTCCATTGCCTCACGATTGTTCTGCTAAAATATCAAGTCATTCTGACCAGTAGTTTTAAAATTATCGATTTTTGAAATCGTAACTTTAATTATAATCACCCGGTATATTATATCGTTGACTATGCGTAGGTTTGCAGGGTTCGTACGTTTTTACCACAATTTTTAATAGAATTTTTCTATTTAAAATTTAAATTGCAGAAATTGTAGACGCGTCGTTTAATTGCCGGATTTGTAATACTTTCCTGCATTTAAATAAGGCGAAAAATTCTATTGAAAAATGGTGTTTCCGCGACTCACCTAACATGTAAGTATATAGAAACTTTTGCATAATCAATCCTAAGGTAAATATAATCTTTGTTCTAAAGTATTAAAAAAAAAGTAATATTCCGGGAGGTAGAGTCACGTATATACAACGAATTTTAACGTTGAAGATTTTAATACATTAGAGGGTTCAGATAACGAAACTGTCATTTAGCTGGCGCATCATTCGGCGGGGGTTTTTGCTATAAAAACATTGTTCACTCTACCGCAATTTGAATTGAATGGCAACCTAATTACTGATGTCGGAGTAACATAAATAATCTGGTTGCATCGAGATTCAAATTGCATGAGATTATGTGATGTTGTTATATAAACAACCCCACTATTACGCTAAATAACTTGCAGATTTGTTACCTGTCAGTCATTACAAAACCAACGTAAATTTTTTTTGGAAACAAGTGGCCCTGTCTACCAAACTAGAATAGTAATGTGAGTTCAATTAACAAAACATTTTACTACCTATGGAAAACGTACGTCGTTTAATTAATGCATTAGAAAACACAGTTTAAAAAACAATGCGATTTATGGAAATCTTTGCACCAACGAAACAGTTTGTGCCAAGACAGTGCTTTTTATTTTACTATTTTGCCAACAGCTATTTCTATACAATAAATATTATTATTATTAAAGTTCGGAAAAGTCTGTCTGAGAGTTGCCAAGTCTCCGGCTTTTTGATCACCAGTAATTTTTTGGAGAAAATGTTGTTCTTCTGAATCGCAAAATGCTTCGATTCAATAAAACAACAATTTCTGTACTAAATTACTGGTATCCAAAAAGCCGGAGACTTGGCACGTCTGCTGTCTGTATATCTGTCTGTCTGTTTGCCGTCTGTTGTCTGTCTGTCTGCCAAAAGCGGCAGAGCGGCGATCTTCAGGTAAAAATATTAGAAAAATCCCGGAATTGTTGATATTCACTATTGAAAAAATCGGCCCTTAATTAAGAAAAATATCAATTAAAAACCTCATCAAAATTAACGAAAAAAAGCAATTTATGTAAAACTCGAAAAAAAATTACCGTTTTGATAATCCTACTCATCGAAGTTGTCTCTTTTTCACGCATCATAGAATTTTAAAAAAAAACTACCGGAGGTATCGATTCGAAATTCGGGGGATTTTTGTCATTCCAATTATTTTTTTTATTATTATTCGGACCGTAACGTTTTTTTTATTTCGACCAAAAACTCACTAGACTTCCAATAATGACCGGAAAGGAAAGAGGTTACTGTAAAAAATGCGGGTATTCCAGATCCTAAGTCAACTCGCTTCACTCGCTTTTGGAAGCACGTTGAAATAATTACTCTACGTCCACGAAAATTTTTTAAACATATGTTAAAAAAAAAAAAAAAAAAAAATCACGAAATCTCTGAAACAAAATTCATAAAAATCTACCACTAACTTTTTAAAATATCAATCTAAACTCATTAATGAAAATGGAAAATGAATTTGTTTCTAATCGAACAGGACAGAAGCAAACTATTTGCAGGGGTTCTGGATCAGACATCTGGACGCTTTCTGTCAAAAGAGATAAACTGAAAAAAATGATGCATTTGACAAGGATTGAAATTTTTATAGGCTATATATATTTTTTTTTAAACACGAATTTTTGGATCTGAAGATTATGCATCCTTGCTTTGAGTGGGCTGAGATTTCAGGGATTCAAAAAATTGTCGAATCTGGCCCATAATTTTTTATTTTAACAAAATTTTGTATAGAAATAATAAAGGAAAAAGCTAAGGATTTTGCTATTGCATTTCAAATTATCTGTGTTTGTATGAGTCCGATTGCGACACGTTGTGGTTGTGGCTCATTCGACTTGACATCAATAGAACTTATCGATTTCATTTCCGAGTTTTACCACCAGGGGTCGCTAACTTATATATGGTTCTATGGGCCCGATCACAACGGGGTAGGCTCAGTCGACTCGACATTGACAGCCTGAAAGATTTGAGTTATGTTCGTATAGAACAGATTGCTAGGTGGAAGGTGAAAGGTGGAAAGGGGAACTAATGGATTTTGCAGCGCGTGCGAATCCCGCCTGCTATACGGTACCGCTGGCAGCGGGGAAATGTGCCTGAGGTTTGTACAGAAAAATTGCGCCCCCTGGCGTTAGAAGGGAGAACTAATGGATTTGGCAGCGACTGCGCAGCACACCTGCTATACGGTGTAGCAGACAACGGGGACCCGAGCCGGAGGTTCGCTTGGTGAGGAGTTTGTACTATTCGAGGTAAAATATTAAGGGTTTTCCGGTGCCGAAGGCAGTGGGGGTTCGTTGTTCGTTCTGTTCGAGGTTTATCATATTCGAGTTTGTACACGTCTCAAAATTTTACAAGATTCGAGGCTTCGATGTAAATTAGGGTCCCGCTAGCGGGCGAATCCAGCTAGTGTTTATGATGTATTTCCATAAATTTTATATGTAACAAGTAAAGATTTTGAATGGAGATATTTTTTACGAAATAGTGGTAAAAAAACTTAAAAAATAGCCTTATATTTAAATAAGTGTTAGACATGTGTGCTGTTGAGAGTTTGTCAGTTACTACTCTTTATAAGATGGGAAGCAATGTTACCAAAATTATTATTTTCTATAGTTGGAATAGGGAAGACAATTTTATTTTGTCTTAAATGTTGTATGCCAATTTAAAAGCATCTCAGTGGAATTAGACTCTTGTAATATATTATATTACGTTATTTATTAGAGTCATCCATGTTATTTATAAATAGAAAACAATGTCGAACTTTGTCGAGTTCAGCTCTAATATCAGCAACTTCTCAGTAGCACCGCCAACATCTCCGGCCGCATATAAACTATTTTTACACTTATTGAGATAACTAAAAAGGAAAGTGTCCATAAGCGACTGCTTAGAAAATTTTGAAAAAAAATACTGAATTTTCTTTTCATGAGGATATATATGTTTGCAAAAAAATAAATGAATAAGTAAAAAATCCCGTTGAATTTCTTTTTCGTCCGAAAAAAATCCTGTTTAATTTCTATGTATCGTCCGTAAAAAACTAATAAAAATTACTCTTTTTTTCCGATTTTTTCACAGATTTGTGACGCTAAGAAATTTCGAAAAATACGTTTTTATGATAAATACTAACAGAAATTGTGTTGAGAAGAAAAATGTTTTTAATTAGATTCTAAGACTTTATCACGTAAAAGTATTTAATATCTTTATATAAATTCGCACATAATATCCGCATAAGTGCCAAATTTGTGTGTTACTTGGAAGATTTTGTATATTGTATTTCCGCATATGCTTGTTTTTTTAATATTTAATCTTTTGAACGGGTGCAGTTTCTTTTTAAAATAACAAGATTGGAGGAATGTTATATTCGTTTAATTGTGCTATAATTAATATGAAGGTATGTGTTTTTTTAATTTCCACCACGATGTTTAGGCTGAAATGGCTCATCAAAAATCATTTCCGAAACAAATTTCCATTACAGAACTTGTTTTGAAAAATAAATTATTTAAATCAGATTCTGACTACTTTACGGTATAAAAAAGGTCTATAATGACTAGAATAATATCAATACAGAAAATGTTCGAAAAACGTGCACAGTTTTTGAAAACATAGAATATGTACTTTTTTGCTTAAAAATTTTAAAAAATTTGCATGATGCATATATTTTTGAAATATTCAAATATATAATAAATAAAAATAATGTATAATAAATAAAAATTTAACAATTTTCAAAATGAAAAAACACAATTTAGTTTAAATAAACAAATATATATCAGTTCTGTGGTTTTCGAATTATCTAAGCTCCACATGTATTGCTTATATTACGACAAATTAAAAAAATTACATCATAAAAAACATAATATTTCATACAGTGATATGGATTCATTACTAATGCAAATATGATTGTTTTTATTTCTATATATCTTTATTACGCACTTCTGTATACAATTTTACTACAGCGATAAAAATACATATTGTGGAAAACGGTTTTAAAAGTATTTTTTAATTCAAAATTTTCGAATTCAAACCGGAAAATCTGAAACAAGAATTTTTACTTTAAGAAGTCACGAAATATCTGCTATAAAGTAACCAAAAGAAATTATCAGGAATTTCGGGTATGAATGCGAAATTTCGGAATTAGAAAAAAAAAGCCAAGCAGGTAATGCTTTAACCCCCTGAGGAGCGGTGGTATATATTATATACCACCTAATTTTAATCCGATTTAAACCAGAAACTTTTAATTAAATTTTACTTTTTTAGCTTTGATGGGAAAAAGATGAAAAATTGCTTTTCCATATTTTGAACTAAAATCTTTAGTAAATTCCGGTGGGAATTCACCGTTACAAGAACACAATTGCTTGCCCCTGAAAGGGTTAAAAAGCGCTAAAAAATTGCAGCCGATAGACATGCAACAATGCAGTACAACAATAGGGCGATCGCAGCGACATCTGCTTTAAAAATAGATTTAACTCTAGCAAACGTAACCGTTTCACTAGTGACAACATGAACATAATTTCTGTTAATAAAATCTTCTTGTAAGTGTATATTTCAGATGTAACTGATTTTGAAGTTAGTTTTTTATCATATCAGGGAATTAATCTTTTCCGCTCTTCTAGCAGAGATTCATCCTTTGGTATGCTAAATAGGGATCATTTCTAGTTTGCTGTCTTTTTCCGAGTACTGCAACCAGACCCAAAAGAAAGCGTATCACGTTTTTTGGCCATGATCAATATCATTCATATGCTTATGAAAATCACTATCCACGTCAAAAGAAATAGGGTATAATTTAATTATTTAAAATATTTACCAGTAGCTGAAACGTTTTCTCAGTTCGATTGTTATACAATGTTAAAGTTGAAAAGAGCTAGCAGACAGTGGCGTGACCAGAGAGGGGAATCCAAATGCTCTGGAAACCTGTAATATTATACAGTTTTCTTCACCTTGAATATCGCAGAAAATTCTCCGATTAGATTAGGCAAAAATATTTTTATAAAATTAGTGGTATCCAAACCATCTGGACCTCCACCCTGTCTACGCCACTTCTAGAAGATGTTGCTGCGAGCGACCTGTTATCTGTTAAGCGTCGTTCTTCATTTATCGGATTAAATTATTTAGTACTATTTTGTAGCCATTTTCCACACTATGTAGCCTTCTAGGCTCTGTGCTTCTACTACTGTTTAGAAATGTATATAATGATTTTTAATTGGATTTTAATGCGTTTTAATTGCTTTAGACAGGGTGATCCGGAATTCATGGTACACATTTTAAGGGTTGGTGCAGGACACTGTAACAAACAATTTTTGTCTTGGAAACCAGGGTCAAAAATCTAGTTATATAGTCAAAAATACAGGGTCTCTCACTCCAATCTGAAGTCGCGTTTTTGTTGATAACTGTAATAGTAGTGAAGATACTTTAACGAAATCCTTACAATATGCTTACAATTCATAAAAATATTAGTCTGTTGCAAATTTTGTTAAAGTATGTTCCCTACTGTTAAAGCTATGAACGAAACATGACTTCGGATTGGAATGAGACATCTTGTACTTTTGACTCAATAAATGGATTTCTGAACCTGGTTTCCTATACAAAAATATGTTTGTCATAGTGTCCTGTACCAACACTTAAAGTTTGTACCATGAATTCGGTATCACCTAGTATATGACTGCTTCATGATGGTTGTGGCTTATGCAGTAATGTGTTATGCGATCAGGGCCTGATTACCGACGGGGCACACTTCCACCAGTAAAATTTAACAGAAATTTTCGTCTTGTTAAATGCAAAATTCGTCTTATTATCATGCAAAATTACTGCTATGAATAAGTGAAAAAAATCTATTATTTTTTACTGGTGGAAGTGTGCCCCGTTGCTAATCAGGCCCTGCATGCGATGTATGATGTATAATATGCTTTACCGTTGCAAATAATATTTTGAATTGATTTTTTCCACTTTTCTTGAAATAAACGAGTAATTTGTAGTTTTGTTATTTTCTGGATGGGAGCTTGCCATTTTGCATACGATCAAAGATTATACATTTCTGCAATGGAACACCTGACGAAACTTAATATTTATTTGACAATAGATTTCGATTGTAACTGATTTGTTCTGTTTTGCAGGCGTCTAAAATTTTTAAAAGAGGAATTATTCCCAGCTATGTAGAAAAAATGTCCTAGTTTGTTTTGAAGAAATCACAGGACGACTCTATTACAGTCATTCCGTATTACAGCATAGTATCATTCTGTATTACAGCATAGTATCATTCTGTATTACAGCATAGTGTTATTCTTTATTACAACATGGTGTCATTCTGTATTATAGTCAGTAATACAGAATCCTACAGTCATCCTATACATATAAATGTGCTTGTTTGTGTATGTATAATTTTCGAAACAATGGTAACATCATTAGTTTCCCGATGTATATATATATAAAAATAATATTCATCTTAAATGTAAGAATAATCTGCAGACGTATGCGCAGACCTCTCACTAATACGCAATGTAAGGTAATTTTTTTTTGCCACTGTTTCTGAAAAGCAATATTCGTCTTGCTAATTGTGCGATTAAATAAAGCAAAAATTACTATTTAGAAAAAGTGTCACTAAAAAATAAGGAACTTACATCCGTTTAATTGCGAGATCACTGTAACGTCTTTTTTCTCTTCAGTACAAAAACTTTTGTTTTTCAATTTTCGAAATGACATGGCGAGCCACACGTAGCCCGCGGTCCTAGGGTTAAAATATTCTACTGTATGGTATACATATTAAACGCTAATTTCGTAAAACAGTTTTGAGAAAATTATTAAAATCATAGGTTCAGGTTTTATACCCAAGTAACTAGTTTATTTTCCTCGCAAACTCACTAAGAGCACGAGGTTTGCTTGCTTGATCGTTCCAGAGACAACAATCTATGCATATGCAATTTCAAAGAAACATTAATATTATATATCTAAATAACTTTCTATTATTTACCGGACCAATTGAATATTTTGGAAAAATTGTTATGTATTAGATGGTGGATATGCCTAACTAAAATTTGTGTGAATGTATAGAAAAACAAAAAACTTTGATTACGGGTCAGGACTGGCGACTATTCAATCACAAGACGTAAATCAATATTACAACTTAGTAGTAATAAAACATTAATAGTTTATATTTACCAGTCTCGGTCTTAAGACTGCAACAACTAATATATTTTTGTAACTAATATATTTTACATTTTGCCACCAAAAAGCTACGATATCTAATATTACACACACAGTCGTAAACAGGTATGCATTAGTAGCTCGAAGAAGCATAAATGTTACCAGGATGAAACCATTCTGCAATTTTGTTATAAATGTAAGATTTTAAAAATTCGAACATCATTTGTTCTTAGTAATCCAAAATTACCAAAATCCTCTAAATCACTAATACCACCATTTAAGAAATGAATGAGTCCCTTTATATAACTGCAGAATTGTGCACTTGAATAAAGCGTATATTTCTGTTCGGAAATAGTGTTCCTCAAAAATTGACAACTGTGAAAAACTTTTACTGTTACAAAGCTGACAACTTGTTTTGTAATCACTTTTTTCAAATATTAATCTTTGCTTTCAGTGGCGGATGGTGACTGTATTTTTTGGGGGCACTAAATGCATACCTGAAACACATTATATTTTCATACATTTATTTTTTACAAGAAATCTTTTTTTTTGTTTAATGGCAGAACTTTTTTTTTAGAATAAATAAAATGAAGTATCCCTTTTTAGTAATAGTGGTAAGAAAAGAATAAATTTAGCAGCCATGCATTTAGTGTCCCAAATAAAGCCAGTCAGGATCCGCCACTGTTTGCCTTATTTAATCACAACAATTCTAGGATTAAATAAGATGATGATTACTATTCGGAAATACTATTACCAAAAAAGCGTAAATGTTGGTAGCTATGCTGTTGTTAATGAAATATATATGTTCACGCATTTAAAAATAATTCATGCATAAGATGGTTAAACCTTTGATTACGGGCAAGGGCTGACGAATATTTTTATATTCAATCGTTTTTCAATTTACAAACATTTTTCCTTGTACTAGATTTTTCCTGAAAATATTTTAGAATAAGTGTGTAACAGAGATTATTTTTCAAAATGTGATAAATATAGATTAAAAAATAGTCCACTGAGACGCATATGTCCCGACGTGTAGTCAAAGAATTAAACACAATCAGATCAGAACGAAAGTAGAGCCACAATTCTCCATCCTTTGCAGACCAGTAGCATAGCTGACAACTTTAACGATTTTTTTTCGTCTGAAATTGAATAGAATATTTTGCTTCATTACGTAGCACATTTTGGCGATAATATAAGTTACAAATTACTATAAAATGTTTGTGGTATGAGCAAAACGCAAAAATTGGCAGCTATGCAGAATTTTTATTGATGGCTTTAGATACCGCAAGGTCTTGTTTTAAGATAAAGATTTATCACAAGAAGGGTCGTGATCGCCCTGAAGCATAAGAACAAAATACGCGTGATGCTGGCTCGTAAACAGAAAAGCATTTGCTCACTCCTATCTCATCAGTTTTTAATTAAACAAACATTTAAGGAACAGATCATCTGTTCGCTTCTCATATGTACCCTTAATCAGAGACGGATCTAGACTAAATTTTAGCCGGGCAAGCCTGTAGATTTGCGCCCCCCCCTCCCCTGCTTCCAAGAATATCAGAATAAAATATGCGTGAACAATTGCTTAAGGAAGCAATATTAATACTCAATACTCAAAATCTGTATTTTTACTGTGCATTTTTTCTATATAAAAAGTACAATATTACACAATAAAAAAATTACAGGAAATATACCGGTTTTAACATCTACAACACCTATTAATGATTTACTTTGCGAGCTTTCTTTGATGCAAAAGTTTTTATTATGTCGTCATAAGATAATTTGCAAGCTATCTCATTTTCTAAATTTATTATACATAAGTTGGATAATCGTTGTTCCTTTGTTAAATTTCTTAGATATCTTTTAATCAATTTTAATTTACTGAAACTTCTTTCATAAGAAGCGACGGATACATGTAGTGTTATGAATATTTTTAGACAAGTAGTTAGATTTGGATAAGTATCCTGAAGTCCATATAAATTTATCATTCTTAGCAGTTCAATAGCCGAACTTGACTTCATCTTTTGGTCTAACTTCAGTGCATGATATTTGAAGCTTTCGACTTCCAGAAGAAGTTCATCTTTATCTATATCGTTTTTATACATATTTGCCAACTGCTCAGTTTGCGCTTGTAATTCTTCTTTTGACATTTTTAGGAAATGCCTTCCATGAAGAAAACTAAACATGCCATTGAGATTTTGAATTGCTTCAAATCTGTTTCTTAATTCAGTTAGGATTCTGACCACTACTTCAACGATCTATACTTTGAATTTCTTCTCATCAGAAATAGCACTACTTCCATCTTCACAAAGCTCATCAATAAACCTATTCTTTTTTGTGTTCCTCGTTTCCCTAAATTTTGCCTCAATACCAATGTCAGTAGCAATACCTTTGCATCCTGTATTGCATTAGTTGCAATACTTCTCTTTCTGAATCTAACATTTTAATGAGACCATTTAAGTGTTTTACAGACATGACAATCGTCATGTCTTCCCTTTGAAAAAGTTTATTCATTATATCGAGTTGAGTCAGCACTTTATACCAGAAGGATGTCATCACTCATGAATTCAAATTTGGTAATATTAAAGAGTAGTGAAGAAGCTTTTGTTTTTGTTTCAGAAGTTGCTAATGGGTCAGTTTGTAATTCCTATAGAACATTTATGATCTTTCCAATATGTTTACAAATTGCTGTTACAGCTTCACGTTTTGATGACCACCGAGTAGTACTTTGTAATTTTAGTGAAAGAGAAACATGTTTTCTTAGAATTTCCCATCTACTAGTTGAGACACTAAAATATTTGTACAGGCAATTTAAGATACTAAAAAAGTCTCAGCTTCTGGTAAATTTTTGACAGCATTTACACCAACAAGATTGAGGGTATGAGCAGAACAAGGAACAAAAAATGCTAAATCATTTGCTTGCAATATTCGGGTTTGGACTCCGGAAATATTGGAGCCATTGTATATTGAGTATTGTGTATTGTATTGAGCCAAATATTTTCCGGACATTTTGGAGCCATTGTTGTAGGATTGGCCCCTACAGTTATTTATATCTAGACTTAAATTTTCTAATTTCTGTAAAATGAGTTCAGTAAGGACTTCTCCAGTTTTCTGGCTGACATTGAAGAAGCCAATAAAACATTCGATTATTTCTGGACCATTTTCATTCATCTTTACATATCTGGTAACCTGTGACATTTGATCTAAATGGCTTACATCAGGAGTAGAATCGAACATGATGGGGAAGTATTTTGCTTCTTTGATATCACTAAAAATATGTTCTCTTATTTGCGCAGCAATAATCTCTAGAAATTCATTTTGAATGCCATGTGAAAAGTAACTAACTTGACCTCTCTTATGACGGTTAATATGATCGCGAAGATCTGTATGATAATGTGATACTAACTCAATTATATTTAAGAAATTCCCGCATTTAGGATTAGAGAAATCAAGATTTTCATGTGATCCTTTTATAGAGCAACCTGTCTTTGCAAAATACATTATTACATTGACTATTAGGGGAAAGCCGGATAAAGTGGCCAGTGTGGACAAAGTTGTCACCCAATATAATGGCGTCACCAGAGCTAGCCAGGGTTCGTACGGATTAGGGAATTTTCCAGGAGTGTTACCAGTATTTTTTCTATAGAAAAAGAAATCTAGGTTAAACTCGAGAAACTTCGCCTTCTTTTAACCAGAGATTTTCTGTAAGAAAATACTGGTACCGAAAAATTTCCCGGTCACAAAATTCCAGGAGGCGTACGAACCCTGGCTAGCATTGCTTGGTTTGTGGTCAAACTATTTCGTTTGATGGCAGTGAGTAACCAGACAATCAATCGTTGAAAAATGTGGTTCCATACTTTATAATTTTAGAGCGGGTTTTCTAGTTTTTGAAGTTTGTGATCTAAGGTAAGTGACTTATATTACATACAATTAACAATAACCTGTTGTACTTGCAATTATTTATTGAATATGTAAAGAAAGAGCATGTTTTTAGCTTCACATTGGTTGGTGAGTGATCGCTGACTGTTCATTATTTTCCACTGTAGAACGTATTTTCTGTCATGGCTCCCAAACGGACAAAGTGGTCAGGGTAGTGGCCGTTGAATGGATCAAGTGATGAAGGTTGGTAAAAATTATTTCGTAAAAATTATAAATACCCTTACACTTCTAAGTAGTCACTGTAGTTCAATGCAAATTGTCAGTGATGTATATGTATTTTAAGGGGTAACAAAAAATCACCAAACGTTAGGGTGACCATTTTGCCCGGCCTTCCCCTACATATAAAACGAATTTCCAATGAGTCTCCTCTTCCAAAATTTTATTTTGAAAATCTTTTATCAATATCACCAACTTCAGAAAGTGAATTTTAAGCATTTTCCACGAACAAAAGTTTCTTTTATGAAACAAAGAATTTTCGTGATCGGGAATTCTCTCACTAAGTTTTCCACTTAGTAAACCCTTCTTCTTTTGCTAAAAATGACAATTTATGCTCAGGAAACACGCTTGGAAATAATTTATATGAAATACAATACAATGAATTTTTACTGGTGCTGTATAACAGCCAAGATAACAACAAGTTGTGAAGCCTCCTCTTCTCTTTTTTTCAGCCTTCTTTCTGTAATACTGCACACGCTGTAAAACAACAAAAAACGGTGTCGGAAAAAAGAATAACGCAAAATCTTTGAATTTTAAATAAACAAAAATTTCTTAAAAATACTGGTGGCAATGTGATATTTTGTATAATGTAATATAAATAAATTTATTTTTTTATTTCTGATCCTTATGCAACGAAAGTAAACCGCCATTTAACAAAATAAAATTGAATATATTTTCATGTGAATTTTTAACTTTCGTTTATTCTTAATCTTTTATGATTTCTCATTTTTGCGCCCTTCGAAGTCTTGCACCCGGGGCAGCTGCCCCGGCTAACCTCCCCTTAGATCCGTCACTGCCCTTAATTATGCTTTTACACGACCATAATTTCAAAGGTATACGGACATCGAATATAACTAATAGTTTCATAACAATCTCGGCCTTATTTAATACACAGAAAGCTGAAATTGAATAACGAAAGGGATTACTATTAAACATACAGTGATATACAATGTCCCTAAACTATTAAACCTATACTTGATTAAAAACAGAACTAAGTCTACTTACATGCTTGGTAAAGCAAACAGAATTGTTTAAAATCGTAAAAGCTACGAGAAGTCAAATTTCAAACCTCTTTGTTTACAGATTTGTACGTTTTTGGGAATGACATATCCTTGCATTGCTTTCAATCAAAACATCCACGGAGCGTGTAGACACTCACATACGTTTTAACACATATAGTGTGTTTTTCATGAGGCGAAATAGCTTTGTTGTTTACTCTTATGTTTAAAATACGGCCTTAAATATTTCTGGTATCAATGTAGATATCAAAATCCTTAACAGCCTCAGAAAACAATGTTATAGTTTTCTTCTAATAGGGGTAATATACAAAAACTTTCTATGTCCTAAAGTTATACAATTGCAATAAAACAGTAAAAAAAAAACCCTGTTTAATACAATAATTGAAAAAGGAGAGCCTGAAGCTAAGCGTTATATGTTAGTTTTAAAAATATTTATTGTTAGATAAACTGATTTACTTGGAAATGTCTTATTCTAAATATTCCTTTTTTCTAAATGTCTGTGATAGTATTGTTTAATGAAATGTTTCAATCCTGTTGCGTAGATTTTTTTCTGAATTTTCAAAATACAAAAAATAAATAAATAAAGTTTATACAAGGTTGGATTAAATACAAAGGAGGCATTTTAAATATGAATAGATTCTTTTTATAATTGTTGTTTTGGCAATTATAAAATGTTTACGGTCTAAAAATGTGTTTTGCCTCATTGTGCACTTTATACATTCCTTTATTTAGGCACTAGCATATTAAATAAATTCAAAATACCTACCAAGGTAGCATAAATGATAATTACAAAACTTCCAACAAATGAAATAATAAAACTATTGAAATTTATATCAGTTTGAACGAATAATTTGGAAATTACATCCCATAGACGTTTCAAGCATGTAAATGGCACGAGTTGTTTAAAAAATAGCCATTAAGAAATCGAAACAAGGCGATCTAATGGAATACAGCATTCAAATTTAAACTACTCTACTAAAGCAAAACTAAGGTTCTCACAATTAAATTTTGTTATTCATGGGGTATTTGTTACGCCAATTTTCTTCATGAACGTCAGCAACATATAATGCAGTATAGTGATCTTTTAGTATCACAGTGTTTCTAATTTTTTCTATCTATGCTACCATTACAGGTTTTGTACGCTCTTAAAACAATTTTTAATAGAATTTTTCTATTTAATATTATAATAGCAGAAATTGTATATGAATCGTTTAATTGCTATATTTGTAACACTTTTCTGCATTTAAGTAAGGTGAAAAATTTGATTGAAAAATTGTGGTAAAAGTGTACAAACCCTGCATTAGTACAAAATAGTAGAATTTTTGGTATAGCTACTGCAAATGTTAAAAGCGAATACCATGCAAATGTTTGTTCTAAAATAGTAGTAGCAAAGTTAGAAAAATTACGGAACGCTGCAACCCCCAAGTTATGATAATTTTTTAATAAGAATAAATCTTCTTATCCGTCCTCAAAAGGGTGCGTTATGACAACAATGTTCATGATCTCAGAGATAATGCAATATCTCGCACACTGCAAGAACAAAAAAAAAAAATACTGTATTCAGACGATAACCTCCTTTATAGTCGAAACGAGTGGCCTCTTCTGGAGTGGCGTAGCCAGGGTATAGGTGTATAAATTCTGCGTACCATATTTTTCATACAGTTTCCTTTGTCTTTTTAAATAAAAAAAAAAATTCTGCGACATAATAAGAAGAAGGATGATGTACTAATATAGCGATATTTGGAGCCTCTGAAGTTTTGACTAACATTTATTTAGATCTACTTAAGGACATGTTAGGAGGAGCAAGATTTTCATCCGGTAAGAAAGTCAAATTAATTTTGTGCAATATGTTTCACACATAGGATACTGCTTTTTATTATACAAGAATAGTGGTAACCTCCGAATAATGTCAATTTTTTAATAAGAATAGAGCATCTTGTCCGTTTTCGAAAGGGTCCATTATGGCAAGAATGTCATGTTCTCCAAGATAATGCAATATCTCGCACACTGCAAGGGAAACAATCACTGAATTCATTCGATAACCTTCCTTACAGTCGAAACATATACTATTCTGGTGCAGCCAGGGTATAAGTGAAAAAAAAAATCAATGCGTTGAAGATGTTAAAATAAGTTATCTTGAAAAATAACATTCGCATAATTTTGGTAAATAATTTTTCAAAAGTAATGTATTTTAAATGTCTAGTATAAATTTATCCACCTTCGTAATATATTGTGCTCAGTAATTTTTATTGAATTATTATAAAGCATAATTGAAATGTTTTGATGTGAAGTGTAAAAATATGATGTTATCGTACTTGAGTAGAGATTTAAGCCTTTTTGTGACGAATTTTCTTATACGTACAGTATAAGGTACACAGAACCCACATTGGTCCTTTTTTTAACACCAGTACTTCTGAATTAAAGTTGCGAGTTTGATCTCTTTTTGTATTCAGAAATTCCAATATCATACCAGAAATTTCAAAATAAGAATTTATATTTTTTTCAGGGTTCGTATGCTTATACCACAATTTTTTATTAGAATTTTTCTATTCAATATTTAAATAGAAGAAATTGTATACCCCTCGTTTCATTCCAGGATTTTGTAAATCTTTTCTTCACTTAATTAATGCGAAAAATTCGATTTAAAAACTGTGGTAAAAGCGTACAAATCCTGTATGCAATGACGAAATGTTTGTCATTAAATAAAGCAAAAATTGCTGTTTGGAATTTCTGAATAAAACCATAATGAAAACCCTGACAGAGGAAAAATTTTCCTGCTCTGTTTTTACAACATTTGCAGCAAAAATTATCTTCTCGGTGAGATTTTTTAAACTTAGTAAGTAAAATCCAATAACATGATTCTTTGAAAGAAGTGGTATTCCAAAAGCAAAACAGAAATTTTTATCTCTAGTTAATCACAACCTCTCAACGGTTAAATAACGTGCAACGTGCTATTTGAAAATAACTATGCCTAATGCACATTACGCTAGTTGCGAAGGAGTTATACTAGGGATTATCTTGACTGTTTAGATGCTAAATGCATATTTTAATAAAGTTCGTTAAATTGGATAGATTGAAAGTTAGCATTCAAAAGGAGAATTGAAAGTTACCATAATCGCTTTTGCCGACGACAATCCGTTTTAATCGACTATACCAGTTGTAATCCAATTTCAATTGTTTTAACTTTTATTTATTTAGCTCTGAAAGGAATCAGAGGTTCCACCCTGTACACTATACATTTAACCCTTTCAGAGGTAAAGTACTTTCAGTACAAAAATGTTGAAATAAATGACTGGCACCGGAATTAACGTAGAAATGTATTTCTAATTATGAAAAAAAGGGCAAAAACTCACATTCATAGAAAGGTTTTAGCAAATTTCTGGTGCCATTGTGAAGTTTCGAATTACAATTAAGTGGTTTCATAAACATACCACTGCCCCTGAAAGGGATAAGAAGTCAATTTCGTAAAAACGTTTGGCGAACAAGTAAAATTATAAGCTTCGGAGTCATTCTACGAGGGTGGTTCAATAATTATTGTCTCTGACCTATAAACAATATTATTTTTCCACAAAGTCTCATTTCACAGTAATGCACTTCTGCCACCTATGCTGTAAAGCCACTATGCCTGCTTCAGAGAAAGTCTCTGGCTGAGCTGAGAGCCATTCCTCCACAGCCTCCATAACAGCTGCATTCAGGTGAAACTTCATCCCCCTGAGGAGCTTCTTCAACTTAGGGAACAAATGAATGTCACTTGGGGCGAGGTCTGGAGAGTAAGGAGGATTTTACAACACATCAAAACCAGCTGCATGGATTGCGGCACCACTAATATGGCGTCAGTGGGCCGGAGCATTGTCCTGGTGGAACAGCACTTTTCGTTGCAACATCCCGCGCCGTTTTTTCTTGATTACTTCGCGTAACTTATAGAATATGGCTGCATAATAGGCCCCCGTAAGAGTGTGTACAGTCTCCAGGTAGTGAATAAGGAGCACACACTTCGCATCCTAAAAAATTGTGGCCATAACTTTGGGTTCTGATGCTTGCACCTTGAACTTGTGGGGGAGGTGAACTGCTGTGCCGCCACTCCATACTCTGTAGTTTGGACTCGAGATCATAGTGATGTAGCCATGTCTCATCCACTGTCACAAATATATCACAGAACTGCTTGCGGTCTGGCCCCATGAGCTCCAAACCAGCCCTTGAACATTGCACTCTGTCTTTCTGTTGTTGAAGGGATAACATTTTGGGTACCCAACGCGCCGACACTTTTCTGAATCCTAAGTGTTCATGCACAATGGTTTCCACTGAGCCTACAGAGATGTGCAAGATGTCTTCTAACTGTTGCACGGTGATTCGTTTGTCTGCCATAATTGTGTCATGCACAGCATCAATGTTTTCTGGGGTGCATACTGTTGTTGGAAAACAAGCAACAGGGATTGTTGACAGCTTTCCCTGCCGCAACTGAATTCGCGGCACTAGTTCTTCACCACCTGGTAGGAAGGGACACCCATCACCCAATACACTGACCATGTCCTCATGAATCTCCTTTGGGCTTAACCTCTTTTTCTGGAGGTACTTGATGACAGCTCGTTGTTCGGTTTTCTCCATTTTTCAAGCTAAGTGTCACATCTAACACGTAAAACGAAAACAAATATATTAATATAGAAGCTACAGTTCTGAAATTTAGCATGTAGGCATCTAAGACATTAGGCTTCAATATTCCATATCAACCATCGCAGTACAAATATTTTAAACACACTCGGGACAATAATTATTGAACCACCCTCGTAAAGTTTTATCAATTTTTCCTCACAAACCCACTTGAGAGCACTACGTTTGCTTGCTTGATCGTTTTGTGGAACTCGCAATTAAAAATTGTTATATTATATAACTAAATCACTTTATACTATTTCTGGGACAAATTGAATGTTTTAGAGAAATTGGTATTATTACATGGATGGCCATGCATAGTAAAGTTTCTGTGAAGGTCTGGAAAAACTTAGTAGCCCTTTGATGACGGGCCAGGATTGGCGTTTACTTTTATATTTAATCAAAGACGAAAAATAATATTAGTAAATAGAAATAATAATTTATAAATTAATATCTACCAGTTTCGATCAACTACAACTACGAATACATTTTTATAAGGTTTTAATTCACCAACAAAAAGCCACAATAAATGGTATAACACACTGTCGAAAATAATTGTGTATTACTATCACGAAAAAGCATAAGAGTTGTCAATATGCAACCATTTTTCAATTTTGTAAGAAATGTTTGATTTAAAAAAATCCAATACAATTTTTCTTAATAATCTAGTCTCTAGAGTTATGAAATATCCCAAATATATAAAACCACCATTTCAGAATTTAATTATTCAATTTATATAATTTCTGGATTGCGCAATTAATTAAAGCCAATATTTCGTTTCGGAAATAGTGGTCCTCAACAATTGGATATATATGATGATCCATTTTACATATTTTACATAGCTGATTTTTTTTCTGTCACCACTTTATCCAAATATTAACCATTGCTTTATTTAATCACAGCAATTCTAGGATTAAATAAGATAAAGATTACTATTCGAAAATACTAGTAACAGAACGTAAATTTTGACAGCTGAGCAATTGTTAATCAAAAATATATTCCTCATTCATTTAGAAATAATTCATGCATGGGTTGGTTAAAGCTTTGAGTGAGAGGCAGGACTGACGATTATTTTTATATTGAAACGTACTACAATTTATAAAAGTGTTTATTTGTAGTAAACAAATTAAATAGGCTTAAAGTAATTTTAAGCCACGATAGTTTTTATTCATAAAATTCTCAAAAGTTCAAACACAGCTATTAATAATTTGAACTCTGCTCAATATTGGTTTAGAATGTGAATACGCGAGCTTTAGACAGCTGAATATCAATACTCATGCACGAAAATTATAAGAAGACTTCAGATATGATATATTTATAACTCACAAGAAGATAGCTTCTGTTCTTCTTTAGAACATATTCAGTTTGCGGATGCGATGGGAAACATAAAATTTAAGTCTATTATCAGAGGCTAAAGCAACGCTAGATATATCCGCTAGGCTATAATCTCTCTATATTAAAAAATAAATAAATAAAAAATAACCACCGCCTCAGCAATCGCCGCAGCCGCTGCCAATGAAGATTTTGTGCATTGAGGTCTTTCTGGGCTAATATCCAGAAAACATATATAAATATGCATATAAAAAAGCATATAAAAATATGAAAATTGGTAGTTTTATGCAAAAATGTTCGATAAGCACACTGAAGACGACAGTTTATAAATCAAAGAATTACTTTAACAGATATTTAAAAAAATAAAATATCTTTAAAATTTTTTATAGGAACGAAAACTATGCTCAGGAATTTAACCATAATTTATAAGGATATAGTTATCAAGATTTTGGTGTGCCGACGGCAAATAGCTTTTTAATTTGAGTATTTTGTTTAGGTTATATTTAATTTTTTTATTCAAATTTTCATTATTTTGATTGAGATTTATTTTATATATCAAAAAGCCCATTATTTGAATAGTTGCGAATGTGTAGAACAGCGCACATACTGATATTCCCTTTTAACTAAAAATGTATTTACACGTGACTATAAAAAACATAAATAAAACTTTAAAAAAATGAGTACGTGTAAATGTAGAAAAGCAGTAAATGTAGAAAATTACTAATAAAAAATATACTTGGGCGTGAATATTAAGAAGAGAAATAATTAAATTATTTCGCGTTCGAAGCATTAAATGGGGAAACTTATGTCATTTTTAAAATGCTCAAATAACAATATTTCCAAACCGTTTCAATTTAAACATATATTTACACGAGAGATTAACCCCTTAACAGTGTATCTCGAACTCAGTTCGGGCAAGAAGAGTTTGCTTGTTTT
Organism: Maratus michaelseni; assembly: GCA_963931845.1. Classification (NCBI taxonomy): domain Eukaryota; kingdom Metazoa; phylum Arthropoda; class Arachnida; order Araneae; family Salticidae; genus Maratus; species Maratus michaelseni. The sequence continues at coordinate 306,612,923 of OZ007595.1, forward strand.
GTTACTAAAAGCTTTTCACACCAGTAATTTTTAAACGCAACCTTCGCTTTATTGATCAGAAGACCATTTTCGATTACACAAAGGAAATATTTTACTACTGAAAAAGTGGTGTAATGTGCCTATTTTTAGTTTATGGTGTCAAAAACCTCCAACAGTTAAGGGGTTAATTTATTTCTACAAAATATTTTACCTATTATTGCAAATTTTAAAAGAGCGTAAATAATAATTTTTCCCTTCAATTAAAAACTATATTTCTACGTTTAATAATAGAATGAAAACTTTGAAAATTACGTCATATTGGAAACGATACTTTTAAAACGTCTTAATGGGAATAATTTTCGGTTCTTCTCCATTATACCGTTCACAACTTTCCAGTAAAAAAACTATTGTCAAACTATTCCCCAAACTCTAAGGACCAAAATATCAATGGAAGTATATTACCATTGGAATCTAAAGCCTCCCTCTCTAAAGTGTCAACTATCAGTAAATTTAAACAATAAAATTTATAATACATTAATGTAAAGAGAAAAAAAAATATCCGAAAAATTTATTTATTTAGAATATTTTTCTGAATTTTTCTCCTCGGCTCATGGATGAGTTAAAGTTGAAAGGGATCTGTCGTACGTAACTAAGCATAGCAACATTTTTTTCAACACTTTTTCTCTTTTAATAATATGACCGCGCCGTTTAAGGTCGTAAGTATTATTTAAATTATCGAAATTACTAACAAATTGATAAAATATCATTTAAAATACAGATAAAAGCCGAATAAAAATCTCTTGAAGACATAACAAACAAGTGTAAAACATCTGACGTCAATTGAGTGTGACGCTACGGTAACGCACTTTCGGCGTTAAATCCTATATTTCGGCTACAGTTTATTTTGTTTTTGGGGACAGTGGTCGACGGAATAACAGATAAGTAGCCAGTTTTATATAACATCATTACAAAATTCTCCGATGAAGCTATATTGTTTACTTACCCATTTAACACAAGTTGATTTTCAAATGTTTAATTGGATCTTATTTATTCATTCACGAAAACAGTTGTTAGCTCTTGCGACAGCAGTTGATTCGGCCTTAAAATACCTCAGTGAAAAGAAAATTTATATAAGCTAAATAATTATCTGAAATAATATTAAATAAAAATTCTGGTTTAAAATAACTGATTATCACTTCTGTTACAGATGTCCTTTAGCCGCACTAGGGCTAAAACTAATGGTTTAAGAATCACATATTAGACAAAGTTAACTCTTTGAAGGATGGTGGTAATTTATATTAATGAATTTTAATCCCAAACTATCACATTCGCACCAGATTTTTACAGTAACACTTTGCTTTTATAATGTACTTGCAGTGAAGCTTGTATTTATTTTCAAACCAGATTGTTGGTAAATTCTGGTGACTTTCCATATTGCAATGCTTCAACAACAGAATTCCTTAAATGGGTAAGACGAGCGATCCTGGATAGTACACATATTAAATGTTAATCGCGTTAAACTTTTGGTAAAAGAATCAAACATCGGCCTCAAGTCATATCCAGAGTTTTTTACTCTCTTCATTTTCTCACAAACTCATGTCGGAACGTTTAATTTGCTTGCTTGATCGTTTAAGATCTAGATATTTTCAGCAACCAACAAAACACTGAATTGTATATTCTAACATTTCCTTACAATGTTTCCGGGCCAAATTGAATATTTCGGAATTCTCATAGGCATAAGATGGATTAATATGCGTAAGCAATACGAAAGTCTTCTTAAAACGTATTAAACATAGATAATTCAACATGAAGGTGATTAAAATTTTTTAAATATATTTTTTTCGAACTATTCTGAACCCTTAATAATATTTTCCAATAAAACAGCTTATTACAGTTCATTATTGTTAAATGTAAATATTTAAGAAAATAATAAAAACGGTTCAAATAATCTATTAGGAATGTATTTAAAATTTGCTTGAATCATGCATGCATCCTTTATTCGTTATGGTTAAAATGTTTCATTTAAAACGAATAATGGATGCATTTATTCGTTTTAAATGAAACATTTTAACCATTAGACCAGCGGCTCCGCAAACTTTATTTTTAATAGACCCTCTTTATTGTTTACATATTTCCAAGACCCATCTCATAAAGCTTTTTCTATAATATATCTGAAGGAGAACATAATAATCCTGATAATCCTGATAATCCTTAATAATCCTGAGGTAGCGTCACATTCTTGCAAACAATTTAAACGTCGATGATTTTGATATATGTGATAGATTAGATGGTTCGGATTACCGATTATGCCCTTGAGTCGGAGTAACATCTATAGTCGACTGTCATTCATTTTACATTTCTGCAGCCATGACAACAACCCTGCTGGTACATCAGATGACTGTCAGTTTTGTTATCTGTTCCATCTGATCTACATGTTTACCGAAATAATAGACGATGAAATTGCTTGAAAACATGTCACTTTTCCTCCTGGATTATAATAATAAAGTGAAAGAGAAGTTCTCAAAACCTTTTACATAAATTATAAAAACCTTACCGAACGAATTACACATGTGTAACGTTGGTAGTTAACGTGTTAAAACTGTTTGAAGAGATATGGAGTAATGCTATCAAAATAATCACCGTTTTATTTTTTTAAATTTTTATATTACGTGACAATCATTGAGAATGCAATCAGCGTCATGTATTTGTAGAAGTTTAGTCATTTCTGAACATACAGCATACGAATTTTCCTTATAAGCGTATCACTTTTCTTTATTTATATTTATTATAATTTATATATTATTACAATTCTAAAATTCGGAAATTCTTTTTGAAAAACCTTGTATACTAATTTAGCTCTCAACCGACAAGCTGCTTCTTACCACTAATTCCGAATAGTTTTTTTTTAATCTTATTTAAGTACAGAAATTAAGCAATTAAATAGACTACAATCATCGTGCATGGAATAAAATCGTATTCTATTACCCCTTTCGTGACGAGTGTCTATCAAGGTTCCTTTATTTTCATGGCAACATCTATATAATAATTTTTGGTATTCCATAATTTTCGAAATTTTGTGACTGGATAACGGTACGGTTTGTGGTCAAAAATACTGGTTATCAAATTCAAGCACACTCTACATGGCAGGTATATGAGCCACTTGCCACGAAGTGATTCAGTAAGGCGAAAATTACTATAGAATATTCACTAGTCCGTTTGATCACTATTTTTCCCAAACAACTCTCTTCATGGTAGATTCCTAATTTTGAAAACTAATTATGTCATGAAAATTAGTGTACGAAAATACTGATATTCAAAATAGAGACCCGTGAACGCTTTGCTATACAAAAACTATGATAAGAGATGGATACCCTGCTTGAAATACCTTGTGGACTATCTTGAAACATCAAATTTGATTATAGTATAACGCAAATTAATGCACTTGAAAATATTTATGTATTTTTAAACACACAGAAATCAGTCAGGAAGCAAATAAGAGCATATGTCCAAGATAACATTTCTTTGGAGATTTATCTGCTAACCGTTCCAAAATATCCTCTGCAAACATCGTATTTCAAAAACAATGAATGGAAATGACTATCGTATTTAAACATAATTACAACTGCTTAATTGTACACTACTGAATACTGGACACATATTTCAAATCGTAGCAAAAACCAAAGGAATAATATTTCAAAACTAAAAAGAACCGTAAAGTCAATCAGATAGTAACGAAGAGTGTAAATAATATATATATATATATATATATATATATATATATATATATATATATATATATATATATATATATATATATATATATATATATATATATAATATTCTTTTGGTATGAGTAAAATTTGGCCAATTACCATTGAAGCATCAGCTATGGTAATATTATGTTTGCACATGTTAATTATTGGCTATGTGGTATTCTGTATACACAGTATCATTGATTATCTCTTTGGAGATTTAAGTAGAATAGAACTTGATATGTTTTTTGAAATTCATAGATATTATAATTATATATATATATATATATATATTTTCTATGGTGATATAAAAAATGACAAATGATAAATTAGTATTATTCAGTAAAAGTTTCTCAATAATATATTTTTACCATCGAAAACAACACTTTATACTAAATGTAAGTGTAAATAGAGATGTAAATATTTCTCTTGATATGTCTGGCTGTACAAACTTTATATTTTGAACTGTGTTTTTCAAAACTGTAAATGTAAAATGCGTTATTGATATACATTACATAGTTTTTCAACCAGCGGCGTAGCCAGGGAGAGGGTCCAAATGCAAACATAGGGCCAAAAATAAATCATTAAATAACTAATATTTTGCAATGAAATATTATATTTAAAACAATGTCTACAAAATACGAGTATATGTTATTTTTATAATTCTGCAACATTATATGGTATATGTATAAGTTGGAAAAAACATCTTTCCATAACGGAATTTTTCTACGAATTTGAGTGACTTTTTAATATGCTCGGAACTGGCACCTCGGTAAAATATACTAGTAACCAATTTGAAATATCATTTTTCTAAAACACAGAATAAATCATTACTGATTACATTTTTTTTTTTACCTTTGTGTATGGTTTCGCATTATGAATCAGAGATACAGAATTAACGGCGTCATAAAATTCAACATTGTATAACGTAAATTGTTTAAAGTTGTTTTAACATTTCGAACACATGTTAGTGATCCTGAAAGCCTGGGCTTTAATGGCGTATAACTGCTATTGTTTGCGCAAACCTGCACCCTTTTGAAATAAATGGACTTTAAACCTCTTAAGCAGCTGTCTAGTACTTTTTTGTTTCCAGAAAATAAGTTGGCTGTAGACACAAAAACTTTTTAAGAAGATTGTGTTTTAAGATGTATATAGGATGAAGAGATATGATAAGATAATTTATCATTAAGTTACGAAATGAAATTCTATATATTTTCAGTTTTAGAATAGTTTATATGAAAATGCAGGAAAATCCGAAGACCCCCCAGAGGGTTAAATGTACTTATAATTGGATGCTCTGATATATTAGTCATAAAGTGTTCTACTTAATGTAAAAGTTCCAATGCTTCTGGAATCTTACTTTTCCTTTGCACGTTTGTTATTTTCTGTTTAGAAATGGAAATCAAGGGGGTCAGATGTTATTATCAAGTGATGAATAAAGCCTCCATTGGAAAAAAGCCTCCAGTCTTATTTTTCTTGCATGAGACACCCGGTACTTTTGAAAATCTTTATTTTGAGTTTCGATAGCTTCTTCTGACAATTGGCTAACTGGAACAGTAAAATTTATAATGATACATTTTCCACGAATGAGTAATTTATGTACTGAAGCTGACATATAATACCACCCATATTTTGAGAAACATTGTTTAAGTTTTTACAGTGCGAAATTGTCAATAATTTCTGTATTAATGCTCTTCTACAGCAGTTTAATAAGTTCTTTGTTCAATCCAGTGATCTCATCTGTCTTTTCAAACTCAGAAAAAAATATCTTCGCAATGTTTCCATCTTGTATCAAACTACTTCCCTGTTTGACGACATCAATTTGCAAACTTAATTTTCCTTGATTCTTCTTTTTTCTTTTGGTTCTGTGGTGGATTGTAAGAAATATGAAGCAAATACTCCATAAGACGTATATTTATATGGAGACTGGACTCAGCAAAGCTGTATAAGGATGCGTTTACAATTCATTTAACAATTTTATCAATGTTATTCGTGTGCGAAGTTTTTTCACCACAAAATGAACATGTTTAAATGATGATGTATTTGAAACTGCAGTAATAAATGTTCCATTAATCACGGTTAAATATATCTCGTGATCACTGGCCATATTTATATATGCTATAGGCTTTAATTTTTTTACTACTTCTTCCATTCGCTGCTATTCCTTTTTTAATATCTCAGTATTCTCTCCCACAAATTCGAACCTGACAAGCCGAAAATATCTAGTGAATGATGAAATTTGGTTTAGCCACATAATAGCTTAATAGGGACAAAGCTATTTATAAAAATTGTAGTATCCGATTTTAATGAGTATTAATCATCAAATTTTTGTTTATACATGCTTTGGCGCTTGAAGCACCATCAAAACTTCATTTATATATTAATTTTAAGAGCGTTTTGGATTTTAATTGTGCTTTTCAAGCACGAAAAAGGTCAAATTACAATTTTAACTTCAAATTGATTTGTATCAAAGTATCTGAATAGATATTTCTTTTTTTTTTAGAACGTAACATTTCATTTTAGCTTTAGTTTAGTTATCCAGCATTTCTCTAAATTCCTGCTTGCAGCAGAAATGTATAAAATTGTTCGTAAACTCATTTTCAGTATTATTTTTTATACTCATTTAAACCTAAATGTAACAAAAAACATATCTATGGGCTTATAATGTACTGATAATCGTCGGCTGGTTGTTCCAGTACTAGATGATTATGGATAAATTAGTGTTTATCGCGCTGCTCCGCCATGATATAGTTTCAAGGATTCCTTTTATAAAAATATTTTTTTTACACAAATGGTTTTTAATAATTTGGTGAGCAATATTCATATCATTTTTGTAATTTAAACTAAACATTCAAACTAGGACGACCATAGCAATCTATTTGACTGGGACATAATAAACATATTTCAAACAAAAAAATTTTGAATTAAAAAAATTAAATATATATTAGACATAATAAGGTAAATAATTATGTTGAATAATATAACACTTAAATTCTGGTGTAAAATAAGTATATAAAACTTAAGTTAAATTTGCCCTGTAGCCACAGAAAATGTATTGTTAAAACTAATAGCTTGGGAATTACGTTATAGGCAAAGTTATTTCTTTTAGGGAGGGGAAGGGGTGGTATCTAATTCATATCACTAAATTTTAATCCCAAATATCCAGATTTGCACCAGACGTTTTCAATAAAAGTTTCCTTTAATAATGTACGTGCAGGAAAGCGCTTATTTGATTTCAAATCAGTTTTTCAAATCAGATTTTAAATAAGTTAATTTCAAATCATAAATTCTGGAAATATTTAATCTTTCAACGTATCAACAATAGAATTTATTTAGTTCTTAAAGGGATAAGATTGTATATTACGTATATTAAAAATTAATATAATAAACGCATTTCCGAAACAATTCATAGGTATATATTCGGTCATATCCAAACTTTCGTTCATTTATCTGAAAAACTCATATGAGAATACAAAGTTTTCTTGTTTGATGTTTTGTTATTTGATGATATATGACACAAATAAAACAAAACAACATAATTTTATATAATTGAGCGTCCTTATATATTTTCTGGGCTAATGAAATATTTTGCCCCATCCATATTCTACCAATTGCTGAATTCACTCTACCTAACACTCTCGCCGTGCAAATCTCAAGTCCTTATCTTCAATGAACCATGCCCGTTCGATCCTATTAGTTCACCGGTCATTCGCATTAACGAAATTAGCATTCACTAAGTCTTCCACTGAAAACTTATGGGTTCTAACAATAGACAAACATCTAAACTGGATATCACATATCAATAAATTAAGATTTAAATTAATCCCTTATCATCACATAACTTAAAAACATATCTAAAACCTTGGGGGCTGGGGAGAAACCCCCAAAGTATACTATATAAATGGGATACAAAACAATAATAGAAAGGATTGTAACATACGGTGCAGGCGTCTGGGGAAGAAAATCCACAAATTGTGCTAGTTCACCCAAATGTGAGTGACGGATGATGATTATTGCTACCCATGCACTTCATCCCACTCAGAGCCATGCATGCTCTCCTCCTAAAGGCTGGCTGTTAAACATTTTAACGCGCCTATACTCTTAACAAGAATCAAAAGCATTCAGAACTTTTTTCCACAACTTACGTAACCTAACCTACTAGTCGCCTAGGTTCTCTCTACAACCTCTCTGACCACCTCGTTCTGCTAAATCGATTGGTATTGCCCAGTGTTTGATACCGAGCTTACTCTGGTGTTACCACAGCGCATCCTGTTACGTAGGAGCTGGTCTCCGAAACACACCTCAAGTTATTCACCCTGCTCCCTGCCGCGTGTGGTCCATGCCTAAGCAATGTGGATCCCCAACTATCTAACCACCTTTCCGCAGTTTTTGCCCGGCCCCGTTTCGTGAGTGGGCGATGTGCAGGCAGGGTACATCAATTACAACCATGTGCCCAATTTTCAATTTTATTTTTCTTTCTTTTTTTCTGGGGGAGGGGCATTCTGGGGGAGGCACTAATGCTCGACCTTTTGGTAAATATTCGATGAACTACCTTCCTCTGGCTTTCAATGAAGAAAAGGAGGAAATAAATTGCTTTCATGGTCTGCTCTCTTGGGAATTCTCTGGAAGTCGTTATTGTGTAGTAAACAGGTTTCTTTTCACAATCCGAAAGCGTTCTGTAGAACTCTAGAGCTTCACTGCTGGAGTTACGACAATGTATTATAAAGTAATTTATTTCAAAATGAAATTTTTCAGAATTGAACTCACGACATCTCTGGAACTATTGAATATTTCCATGTGACAGTTTTAGACATAATATATTATATCCATATCTCAACTGACTGAACTTAAATATGTGTATTGTTTCATCCACAAAACAATTAAGCAGAGAGAAACTCCAAAAAAACAATATGCAATAGTTTATTTTGGAAATATAAATTTTGCTAAAATATACACATGTTTCAGTTCAGTCTTAAGATATAGATATAATCTATCAATCTATGAATATTGCGTGTAAAAATAATAAATGGTACAATAGAAACCGTGTGCACAGTTAGCATATGATTTCTAGTAAATTTTTAATATAAACGACCTTAACCCTTACAGAAACAAATTAATTATGTTGCAAAAATGTTGAAATGCCACCAGAATTCATGAACAAATTGATAACTACATGATTTTCTTACTATCTATATTATAAAGGAAAAACGTTCCCGTGCGTAACGCTGACGTTATTTTGTGAATGGCAACACTTAACGGTGAAATTTCAGCTTTGCGATTTTTTAAACTGCATTTTTTTTTTTAATTTCTAAACATCGCACATTTTAAAATTTTACACCGCTGTATTGGAAGTTCCTTTCCAATACATTTTTTTTCAAAACTATATCTTAATTGACTGATTTATGATCTCTTTTAAAATAATTTTCAAGCATGATTTTTTTAAGTATATCTCCATCGCGTGCAGGCTCCATTACGGAAGAATATTAACCCATTTGCATTTAAAATAGAATAATAGGTCAGAATTTGTCTCCGGCTAATTTTTCGTTACGATATTAAAACTTCATAAATAAATAAATAAATAAATAATATAATATAAAGTAAAATAAACACAAATTTAGCATATGTAATCGAACAATTTCAATTTTTACACAGCCGAATAGAAAAAAAACTTCCAAACATAATTTGTTTGAAAACTGTACCTTATTTTTTACTAATTGTTTATAGTTTAAAAAACAATTTTGAAGTATGAATTATTTTTAAATATATCTCTATCGCGTTCTGCCCGATTACGAAAGATTAATCCGTTTGCACATAAAACGATATAAATAGTTCGAGATTTGTTTCCGACTAATAATCCAAAACAGAATTAAAACTTCCTCAATAAATAAAAAAATATACGTAAATAAAACAAAAACTTAACAGACATGTAATCGAAATACGAGCGCAAACCACAGAAATTATCAGAATTAAAAAAGCCCGAGAATGTAGTGGAATCCTTGGCGATTTGTTCGGTTATTAACTCCTGGCATGCGCCTAATAGGAAAGTATGGCTTTTAATATTTTCGAAACTTTATTATTTGAATACATTATTCATATTTATCATATCGAAATGCGTTTTAGTGTTATTAATGCGCAATCGAAAAAAAAAAACGAAAAAACCCCAATGAATTTAAATAACTTTTAGAGTTAAAAAAAAATCGTTTATATTCTGTAACACGGGAAGGCCGGGTTTGATCAACTAATATCTTAAAAAGAAAAAAATTGCAAAAAGATTCGGTGCATAGCCGGTGACTAAATTTCAGTGAGATTAAAAAATATACTAACGCCTATCAAATTTTAAAAGTTCTTAAAGATCATTTAATATCCTTCTCCATTAACCTTTTAACGTTCATAGGTTTCCCTAGGAAACCACAAAACTTTAATTACGAAATTCCACAATGACAGCAAAATTTTAATAGAAATATTTTCCGTTCATTATATAAGTGAAATATCGCTTTTATTATATATAGAAATAAATTTGTTCATAATTTCCGGTGTCAATCATTTATTTCAACATTTTAGCAATTGAAATGCTTTATCCGTTAAAGGGTTAATTATTAAAACATTTTTTTCTAGTTATAACTACTTAGCTACCAACATCTACTCCTCTCTTTAAAATTACATAAACATGTTTTGAACTAATTACTTCGTAAAATGCATGCTATGTTTATTTACCAAAACATCATACATATTATTTTTTTATTTAGTAGGTACAATTTCTCGTTCAAAAATGTTTGTTTGACTTAAAACGCGTATAAGTTGGCAGCCTTGTAAATAGCGTAATTATAGGAATTATTTTATGGGGTTTGTTTTAAAATAGGCAAAAAATGTTTTTATTTCATATACATGTTCCTGGAAAAATCGAAGTTTTTGAATATTTCAGAGATATATGCCCTCTTTAAACCTTTCAGGTCCAAAATAATTCTGTTACTGAAATGTTGAAATTAATGAGTACCACCAGAATTTAGGAACGAATTCATTAGAAAACAAATGCTTTTCTTTTCGTGGTAAAACTAGAACTTATAAAAAAGATCTGTGCAACTTTGATAGGTAGGGATTAAAATTAAGTTGTAACCCCTTGAAACTAACGCCATTGAAAGAGTTTAAAGCCATTAATATCAAAAAAGTTATTTTTGTAAAAGTTATATGTTGTATCTGTATGTGATAAGTTATATTTAGTAAAACGTTATCAGAGTTCTAACAAATGCAACAAGAACAATAAAATAATTTTTTTACAGCTAAAATTTACTGCTTTATGATACCTGAAATTTCATTAGTTTTCATGTTTTCTGGCACTAAAAAAAGAAGGAATCGCAGTCAGAAATCACTAATAATCCCTAAAATTACAAAATACATGCATGGATGTCAAATTTCCGTCATAAATTATATTAAAACATAAATTTTATTAAATAAAGCAATTAAATTATAACCACATATAAAGAAGAAACATTCAACCGAATGAGTTTTCTTGTTCAAGTTTAAAATAAGTTTATATAAAGGTTTTACAAAATCCGCCAAAGAGCGCCGCCACATTTGTGTCAGCGTTCAGGCCTAGTAATCAGGGGGCGGTGGCGTGTATGTGTCTGTCGGTTTTACAAAATCCGCCAAAGAGCGCCGCCTGTTTTGTGTCAGCGTTCAGGCATAGTAATCAGGGGGCGGTGGCGTGTATGTGTCTGTCGGAAACAGCTATGTACTGTACATTCGCATTTCAGAAGTTATTTCACCAATCCTGGAATTTAAAAACCACACCTTGTACTAGCTAATCTCGAAAAACCTTTTCCGAAGTGAACCAAATAAAAAGCGCAGGTAAGATCCACACTTTTCTGAATTACCTCGCAAACTCATGAGAGAACCCTGAGTTCACTAACTTGATTAGGACAAAATCTAGATAAATCTAGATAATCTTATACAGTTTTATAGAACTTTACTTTATATATATAAAAGTTTTCATATCATTTCCGTGTTTAATTAAATATTTTGGACATATTTTATGCATTAGATTGTTGGATATACGTATGTAGTGTACAAATCTGGAGAAACGTATTAAATATAAATTAACCAACATAAAATTAATTAAAATTTTTAAAAATATATATATTTTTTAACTAATCTGATCATTAAATAAGATCTCCCAATAAAACTGTCTATCACTCTTTTATAAATGTAAATATATATAAAGTTTAAAAAAATACTCAAAATAATCTATAACGTGTTTATTTAAAAACTAGCTGTTACCCGTGACTTCGTTCCCGTATCATTAAAAGAAGAATAAATGCATTAATTAAGCAAAATATTTCATTTCCGATAATTAGAAACGTAAATAATTAACTAACTCTTTATCACATTCCATAGGAGACAATACAGTATTTCTATGTTATAGTGGCCTTGACATAACTAAGTTTTAAAAAAGTAAAATTTTGTGACAAATAATCACGAAAGGGAAACTGCAACCAATGAAAAAAGGCGGGCCAAATAAAATCGTGGAAATCGGCGAATTATATAAAAACATAAATCAAGTTTACCTGGTAAACCATTTTACTTTTAACGCCTTTGTGAAACGTTTTAATAGCAATCCTTCAAAGATAATGAAAATAGTATATTCTTTTTCATTAAATTCAATTCTTGTGAATAGGGAGCAATTATTGTAGACCTAAATGCAAGGAGCTTAAATTTGTCTCCTTGCTTTAATCTATAACTGAAAAAAAAATATTTATTTCTAAATGAAAATATGTTGACAGACGATTTTTGTTCTCCAGAATAAATTGATTCATGAAGTTTGAAAATGTGAAAATACGTTTTTATTTTTCAAAAATTTTACTGTAATCAAGATTTTTTTTTCTTTCACCATCTATTCAAATTGAAAATAAATTCTTTTTTTTTCAGTTTTAATGAGAAAAAATATATTAATCCGTTTTATTTCCTCTTTTTATCCACAAAATATAATTTAGTTGCCATTTTTAGAGAAACTTCGTTAAAATTTACAATAAATAAATAAATAAATAAAATAAAATATAATAATAATAATAATATCTTGGAATTTAAACCAATTGTTTAAATTCGGAGAGTTTATGATATCCTCGGATGACTGATAACCGGTGTAAAGTAAATCGCGTTGCGTTCGACAATCTGAAAAGAGTAGTTGCGAAATACAAACAGGCGGTCAAATAATAATATAATAGATTCGTATTTATTTTTATTTTCCTAATAATCATGGTGTGGTTTTTGGCAAAAAACTCTCATCTGTATGTAACTGAAATTCATGCTTAATAATCGGTATAGATAAAAAAACATTTCAATTTTTCGTTTTAAATATGTCGTGAAACTAATCTATACTTTCTATACTTACTGATCCTTGTATTATTAACGTACGGAATGTACGGAATGTCAGGACGTAAATTTTAGCGGAAAACTCACATTTGTATGTAACTGGTACTCAAGCTAATTATGAATCAGTATCTATAAAAAATATTTCAGTTTTTCATCTTAAATATTACGTCCATTATCTATCTACTTTCATTATACATTGATATTCATGCTCCTTGTATTATTACGCCTATTTGAAAATACATGTTTTATTTATGACGTCATATTTGTCCAAGCAGAGGAGGATCCTTTTCATAGTTCCATGGTCCAAGCGAAATCTATTTTTAAGAATATAATTATTGCTCATTTTCCTTCTAATTATAACGCAGTTTTTTGACAGAAAAATATCTTTTTAATGTAACCGATATTCATACTTCATGTATAATAACAAATACTCCATATTTTTGTTTCAAATATCACGGAAATTCATCTTCTTTTCAATTCTTTTTCATTTTCATTTTTCACGTGAAAATCGTTCAATTGAAAATTAATTGTTGAGAAAAAATATTTTTCCGTGTTTTTTATTTATTGGCAACGATCGAAGCCCTAGCAACGATAAAATAAAATGATTAAATTTTATGGGAAAAGGTCCATTTATTCTCTATGAAAATAACGAAATTTTGAATTATTAAGAAAAATATTTGAATAAAATGAACAAAAACCGGACTATGTTCATTTGAGTGTTATAACCAACATATATGCAAAGATACAGGATCATTAAATGCTCCATTTTGACGCTGGCTTCAGCCTAACATTTGCACACAATCAGATTTATAATATTATTAGGATTCCTTGTATTATGTGTGCATACATTATTAGTTCTATATCATAGACTTAATCTTTATAACAGCGGTTCACAAACTGTATTGATACGAGATCCAACATAAAGTTTAATTTAATTTCTTCCGCGAGCCACCTAGCCACCTAATATGTAGGAATATAAAACCTTTTGTGTAATTTATTCTAAGAAAAATGTATTCTTGGTCTCAAAGCATACACACGAGAAGGTTAAAAGGTAATAATCGTGATGCATTGTCGCATTTTTGCAACCCATTTTAGTGTTGATGATTTTGGTATGCTGGACTAGGTGGTCCAAATAACGAAACTGTCTGTCAGGTAGCAGACCAGCATGTGGTTTTGATATAGCAACATGTTACAGTACGCTGCAATGTGAAAGGAATTTCAACCCGATTACTGTTGGTGCATTTCGGAGTCGGATTAACATCAATAATCGGGTTGTCATTCTTGTTGCTATGGAAACAACCCAGATCATCGAAGACAATCAAACTCGTCGTCACGTGTGACCTGCACAGATAAATCCAAAATGATCATTTATCTACACTCGCACTGATCATTATGCTGCTTACCCCTCACGCATATACACTGTTAAATTCAATTACCGTCGTACTTGGCTCGATCAATTTGGAACTGCGCTGACTGGGGACGTGTAGTCTTTAGTGACGAATCTCATTTCCTACTGTATCCTGACGACAAATGAAAACGTGTCTGGAGACATTAGGACATCGTGGGGATCCTGCCTTTACTACCGCATGCCACATAGGTTCACAACATGGCATTATGGTCTGGGGTGCAATTTTCTTGGATAGCCTTTCGCCTTTGGTAGTCATTAGTAGAACATTTAGAGCACAGCGGTTCGTAGACAACTTTCTGGGACGTGTTATTTTGCCGTTTTTTCTGCACCACCCTGGATTTACTTTTCAACAAGATAATGCTAGGCGTGTTGCTATGAATATTCTTTAAGCTTGCCGAACACTTTTTTGTCCAGCTAGTTCGCTTGATCTCTTCCCCATACAGCACGTTTGAGACCTGCAAGACGATTGAAACTGTCCTTAATGTTGCCTATTCAGCCTGACAGTTGGAGATCATTTGGCAAGTAATCCCTCCGGACACCATTCCGGAACTTTATCAGTCTATGACACGCTTTTCACAACTTGCATCAGGGCCAAGAGGACCAGCGCCTAATTGAATTCCTCATTTTCTGACGTTCAAATTCTGGAATAATTCCTTCAATTGTTCTGAAATTTTAATCGTTTTCGTTTCTGTGTATATTTTATCCATCCACCAAATTTTGTTGCAATCGGACAACTCCTACTTGGTGCGTTATTTTACTTAATTTAATTTTTTTTATATATAGAATTTACGTAGAACACAGTAGAGTCGAAAATTTACGTTTCGCAAATTCCGTCTACAGATGGAAATGCACTCGAATAATTTTTGTACAACACCTTTCATAATAATTTAAAATTTAATTCAGGTAAAAAAATGCATAACACAACTGAAAACTTACATTCAAAAATTACCATCTATAATTTACTGCATTACCGCTTAGTAATGTATTCAGTTTTTTGCGAGGCTCTGTATATGAATTTATTTATATTCTATGATTACACTTTATTTTACTAAATAGAGTTTATCTGGAAAATGATAACTGAATTCAAAAAGCATCATTAAGCAATTATAGCTCATACACAGAAATGCTTACGAATTATTTTGTGTATCCCTGTATATGTTTTTCAGAATTTCTACTAACCAAAAATGGAAAAAAATATGTTAAACTTAAAAACGCACACCACAACTAAAAATGCATTTACAGCATTTATCGATCATACACAGTACTGTAACCGAATTTGTTTTGTGTATTCTTGTAAATGAACAAAAACTTTTACACATGTGATATGTTTGAAGTACTGTAACATCATTACTATACGCTGGTGGCTTTTTTTCTTCTTTGTTTTTAGTTGTCTGCCAAAGTATTAATAAATCTTTCAAAGCATCAATGTGTGTCTTCCTCAAAATGGTGTTCTAACGGTGTTCTAACTGTCAAAACGGTTAATCTACCGATTTGAAAAATGGAGCGATGCTGTAGAATACATGTATTTATCTCAAGAACTATAAAATTTGTGTTTATAATTCCTGTTTTTATTATTATTATTATTATTAACTTCAAAGAAAATATTTTCCTTCTTCCAAAAAATTTCACATTAATTTTTTTTCAACAGCAATAATAATTGTTTTTTTCAGAATTTTACACCTAATTAAATTTTTTAAGACCTCATTTAATTGTCTCACAATGACTGTTAGCACAGAGCAATGTCCACCACTCATATTTCCGTTTAAAAATAAGTTATTATTTTTAACTGAATTTGATAAAATTCTAGGTTTTGCCCCGCATTCTATTTTACATTAGACACACATATCCAGGCTAAATCATGGATGCAAAATGTATAAAAACAAATCAGAAATGCATTACAACTTTTTACGAAATAATAATCAAAACAAACGGAAAGATATATTTCCATTTGAATAAAACATTTTACATAAACATAACATTTACGTGTCGATGTTAAAAAATCATTCATTCGTTTGCATATGTGTTTAAATCATGTGTTGCTTACAAACAGATAAGAGCTTGGCAAATATTCTTTTGGAAATTTTTTTTTATTTATATAAAAGGAAATAATTTAATTTTCTGTTTTGCACGCAAGTAAACATATTTATCAGAAACGTGATAGAAACCTGATACAGTAAAACCACTTATAGAAAATATTTATTTTATATTGTGCGTTTTTTTGTATAACTTTTTATTTAATTCTTGTACTCTATCAACATTTAAAAAATCTCCTATAAATCATATAATAAAATCACTAAAAATAATTAAATCATAGGTAAAAATGTTTAAGTGATACAAACATAACACAAAATGGCTTATAAAAACCTTTTAATATAAAGATTGACATATGTTTCAATGCTCGAACGGCACCATTATCAAGAACAATAATGATAAACAAACTATTCTCGTAAATTTTTGAAAATAAACCTGAAAAACATAAATCACGCGGTCATCTATCATACCAGAGCAGATCGAACATTAAAATATTATATAGGAATGACCACTAGAAAGTTTAAAGATTAAAAGAGAATATGGCAGATATCAAATATTACAGAAGTACATTGGCAAGACTACATAAAGCCGAAACTTTAAAAAATGATTTTAAAAATAGTAATATAATTTATCCATCAAGAGTTTATTTCCCATCTATTAACCGTGAATCAATAGAAATCTATATGCGTAACGAGAACATTTGCAACGAATCAGACTCATTTGATTTACCTAAAATTTGGCACGAGGTATTTTTCAGTTTTAAAAAAGCAATAAAGAAATATTAATTTTCTCGTGTTACTTGTGGACTTGGCACCTGCTTTTTTTACATACTATATGATCTCGTGATTTATGTTTTTCAAGTTTACTTTCAAAAATTTGCGAGAACAGTTTGTTTATCGTTGCAGTCCTTGATAATGGAGCCGTTTGAGCGTTGAAACATATGTCGATTTTAAAAATTAAAAGGTTTTTATAAGCCTTTTATATTTCTGTTTGTATCATTTAAGTATTTTTACCTATATTTTAATCTCTTAAAAGGTAAATACGTTTTTAATTAAAAATTGGAATCTTAATTTTTAAATGTATATTTGGCGACGCATGAAGTACGGCCGTATTTAAAAGATGTCTAACAGCATTTTGTTACCACTATTTTAAAGTAATAATCATCACTTTATTTAATTAAAGAATTCTGCGATTAAATAACACGAATATTAATATTAAAAATACTGGAAACAAAATTGATATAATAACACAAGTCCTAAATACGGCCTTGTATGTAATTAATGAATTGATTACCTTTTTTTAAATAGGCTGTGTAACGTAATGTTAATTTGCGTAACATTTTTGCTTACTTGGAGGGAAAAAATGAATTCCAATTTCGGATTTTAACAACACGTGGTCGACTTAGATTATAAATATGTGGAAAATAATGGCTTTTCAAATCATTGCATTTGCATCGTGCAACTATAGAATAAGTTTCCTAGTTTTGACTTTGGTTTTGGTGAAGCAGACACACGTAAAAAGTTTATTAAAACCTTTTTGACAATTTTTTTTAAAGTTTTTGTTTAACAACCCTATAACAATTTATTTCCTATATTATCAGAATTTATTTGAAAATAAAACAAATTGCTTTGGAAGTAAATAAGTGCTTTGCTTCGCATGCATTATAAAAGCAAAATTATTTTCAAAAATTCTGGTACAATTTCGACTGTGGTAATTAAAATTAAGTGGAAAATTTATTTCCCAGCATCTTTGAAAGGGTTAGAGTTGCATTCATCTATTTTTCTATGCCTAATGAACAAATTAACAGCCAAGGGCGTCGCCAGTAGTGACTCGTCACTGCCTTTATTTGGGGCACTAAATGCATGGCTGAAAAAATCATTATTTTCTTACCACTATTTTGTTAAAAAAATATTTTGCTTATTTGTTGGTAGAGTATGCCTATGGATTAATACTGTAATTTCCGGCGTATAATCCGCAGCTCAAAGAGTCGTTTTTCGACCCAGAAACATTATTTTATAAAATGTAACTTAAAATATCGCTGTAAATATTTAACTACAATTATTGAATAAAATTTCTGGGTCGAAAAACGACTCTTTGAGCTGCGGATTATACGCCGGAAATTACGGTAGTTGCTAACTTCTACGAATTGGTTACATTACTTTTACCGAAGAAATTAGCCTCATTCGAGAACCTTGGCTTATTTTACTGCAGATAGCTGTCATCTTTTGCACTGTTTACTTTCACCATTTTTTAATAGTAAACATCGCGTTGTGTATTTGCAGATTAACTACGGCAAAAATTACTATGCAGAAAAAGTTATATAAAAAAATATGGAAGTTAGCAGCTATGAGTTACACAGATTACAAGGACTGGTTTCGAGGTGAGCATCTTTTCGTGGCTCACCCTGATTTTCCTAACACATTTAATTTTAACTTAAATAAATTTTTACCTTTCTAATTTAACTTTTTCCAAAATAGTCTTACAGTGTCATTTATGGAATAAAAATTTCTCATTTAAAAATTGTTTTAAAGAGAAAGCCCAATACGAAGTTTTTCAAAAGTTGTGAAATGAAATAAACATTTATTTTTAATTTCAAGTCAAAATGCTGTTAAAAACCATCTTTGAAAGGTCTGTGCATTATGTATATATTAAAAATTTCTTTTCGATGCATTTAAATACACATATTTTGGCCGAAGATTTGCAATTGTATTGATTGATAGCATTCACGAAATATAATAGTTGCATATAACGTTATATTTAACAAAAGGAAGAGCAATATGTATACAAATTAATTTCTTTAAAAAACAATGTGAGAAATTCACTATATATCACTCGAAACCCCTGTTTTGCTGTCTAAATCTAGGTGTAGAAAAATCCCATGTATTATAGATTTTCCTCAAATTTTAAACTAACTTGATTAATTGGCCGGTGTTTATCAAAACTTCCGTTTCTTCATAACCAATCTTCGATCTTGAAGGTTTTGAGACAGCAGGAATAATAAAAGCACTCAGGGCTAAACGTTCATATCACCGTCCGTTCCTACGAGAAGAAATTGGTCCAAAAGCAAAAGCGATATCGGTGTATCACAGAGAGAAAGTTTCCTTCTCCAATACTAAAATACTTTGTCAATGATCTCATCTTTCAACACTGTTAGAAATGGATACTCAAATTCTACGAAATTTTCTTTGTTTTTGACGAAACTGTTTCCTGGGAAATGCTCCGAGCGAATATTTTGTCAAATCGAGTAAATTTGTATCCTCAAAAATGTGAGGAAATTCATTTCGTCAAATTGCTTCTTCGAAAGTGTTAAAAAGAGGTAGGTGGCGCCATCTCTTGACAATTTTAGAAGTATATATAATTGACAGGGGGGAAAAATAAGGTCGCGTTTCTCAAGTCTTCAACGGGATACGAACGCGCGACTTTCGGTATAGTAGACTACTGTGCAAGACCACTGCGCCAGTGAGACTTGCGTAAATTTGAATTTAAATGTATCTACCGGATGTTGATCTGTGTTTATATTTTTAGAAGTATTTTTATTGGTGCTATTACTAGAATCCGTCAGGCCGAAATGTCGGAGCATTGAGTGGGATAAACATAAAATATAACATTAGCAATATATAATATATATTTTTTATTTTTATATTTACTGTTTAATAGTATAAAAGAAAAATTACAATAACAGCTGTTGAATCTTCAAGTGTTTATTCGGTCAACAGTTGCCTCAGATACTGCTCAAATGCTAATCTATCAGCAAGTGCCCCCATTCTTCTAATTTGGTCTAGCCTGTCCTTTGCGAAAGGCACTTCAATCAGAACATCCTCTAAACGTCGAACCCTGCTAAACGCGACATAAGTTGCTCCAAGTGACAACTCCTTTTCACCAATGTCCACAGCTATTTTTGACAAAGTTAAACCTTGGGATTTGTGTATGGTGACAGTGTATGAAACTGTTAAAGGTAACTGAGTACGGGAGCATGAGACATTGTTTTCTTTCCAAGACTTTGTAATAGGTGTGACAGGAAAAAGTCTTTCAGTGAGAAATGGTCCCCGATAATCATCAAAATGAACCATTACTGCCTGTGGCAAGCCTGGAGGCCGTAATCCTGGTCCGTAGACAATATCTTTTACCGTACCAAGTGCACCGTTGACCAATCCTCCCTCTGTCCACAGATTGGTACGCAACATAATTCTGCATCCAATTGCTAAAAAAAGTTCAGCCTGAAGTCCAGACGCGTGCTCATCTTCACTCCATCTTGCTATTTGATTATTGTGGTCTGCTAATATTCTTGCCACTGGCCATTTTGATTTACGAAGTACTTCTTGATTATGTTCTTCAGCTTGCTTGTTTGTGGGAAAAAGGCGTATGGCATCTTGAAATCTTTCAAGTTCAGCAGGAGGCTGTATAGCTTTACGTCGTTGCATAAGGGATGCGTATTGGACGCCTGTAACTTCGCCTACGTAAAGCGAATCAAGAGTCTCTCTAAACTGTATTTGCTGATCGTCGCTTTGTCTCATTGACTTTGTTAAGGTGAAACATTTTTCAAACATCTTAAGAACTGTTTGTCCACGTAAAGCCAAAATGTCTTTTATAGAATGTCTCCTATATAGAGGTGTGTCTTTTACAGGCTGTAGCTGCCTAATATCTCCAATCAGGTAAACAAATAAGCCTCCAAAAGGTTCAATGCTGTCTGGTTTACCTTCGCGACATCTTTGCTCAAGTGCAGCCATCAGACGGCATCCGAACATTGAAAATTCGTCAATAATGAGAAATGAAACTGGATTCATGCTGAGCTGTAGATTTCTTGCTGCTTCACTTCCTAAATCAGCAAACGATTTAAAACATGTTGGTACTTTCAGTGCAGAGTGAATTGTTTTGCCCTCGACATTAATTGCAGCAGCACCTGTTGAAGCCAAAACCATAATAGCTTCCGGTCCTAACTGCTCGGTAACTCTTTTACGAATTTCTTTTATTACCGTACTTTTTCCAGCTCCGGCTTTCCCAATAATAAAAGTACGTTTAGGGCAATTTATAAATCTTGATTGCAAAGACGAAAGCTGTTGCGTGCATAAGTGAAGTATTTTTTGCTGCTCATCTGTAAATCTGATCTCAGACGTATCGTAATTTTGATGCACTGTAAGTTGTTGTTCTTTACAGTAATTTAAAAATGAAGTAAAATTGCGATCAGGGTACTTGTAACTCTCACTTTTCCACTCACATGCATGATCAATCACGCGTTGCCCCAAACTATCCTCGCTTGTCTGCACAGGAACTATGGCAGCTGCTGCCATATATGGATCAATCTCGCGGTATTCTTTTTGCAGGATTTCTGTCTCATGTGTACTGCTAACAGCAGGAAAATTTATTTCTTCGTGTGCATCAATATTTAGATCATTGAATGCTTCCTCCCATGAGTGATACGCAGACGGCAAGCCTTCTTGCAATAAAGAGTCAGAATTACCTCTCCAAGGATAATTGAGTAATACTTGTTGCCTATAGTATTCTTCGGCTAAAGTTGGGTCGTGGTTGAGTGATGTAAGAGGAAAAACTCTGACAACTGCATCTTTTCTTCTTTGGTGATAATCGACTCCTCTTACTGAGAAAGATTTTGCAAACTTAAGAAGCGTGCAGGAAATAAGTTTCTCCGGCCGCGCGCAATATTTCTGAAGCATGCTTTTTGATGGTCTTTCGTCGCTTGAAAAGTTTATTTCTTCCCAGTTCTTATCATGAAGCCGTATTGTAACTACTTCCCGACTACTGTGATACATTGGCCATCCCATTAATATGTGTACTACCTCTTGGGCAGAGTAATCCTTTTCAGAAACAGTACACAAAATAAATTTTTTGAACTGCTTGAACCGCTGGATTTGTTTCGTTCATCTTATTTAAAATCTCAGATAACAATTCCTTGTAAGGAACAGAAGCTGTTTCTGATTTTGAGGCATATTTGGCAATGTAATGCAAAACCGCATCCTTTGACAAATAATAGGACTGAAATCCGTGTTAGCTCTCCAAACTTGTGACACGAAGCAATTGTAGGTATTCATTTCAGAATCGTTTCTTTTTGGCAAAAAGCTAATTATGCCATTTTCTACTTGAAGCTTTGGAGAGTCGCACTCTGCTTTTGGAAAACCAAATCTGCAGCTACAACTATTTGTACCTCTTTTTTTCCTTAGGCAATAATCTCCATGTCTTGAGTGACGTTGGACTTGATTTAAGAGCTGAGCGAGATCTTTTTCACGATCTTCACTGGAAATGTCTGAAAAGCGAACTCGACAGCGGTGTATATCATTTACAAGGACGTCCTTGTCAGAATTAACAGCACTGCATAGTTTTTCAAAATATGCTGTTACGGCTGCTACATTTTCAGCGTTAGTCATGTCTAGTGTTTCCATGTTTGGCGCCCCTCTTAACCACAACAATCCATGCATGTGAGGACTTCCACGCCACTGCCATTCGAAACGAACCCAGTAGTCGTCTATTAAAAACAACGGCGTCAAGATTTTTCTCAAAAATATATTACAACGTTTTTGAAAGAGCCAACCAGTCAACAGAGGGTTGTCGTGCATTAATTGTCTGCGTTCTGTATCAGTCAGCTCATTTGGATCTCTGTTAGGCTCTAAAAGTCTGAAAAGATCAGGCCAGTGATAATCAGCTGCAGACAGCGTAAAAAAATTGTTGGTGCTCCAATTTGTCCTACCATGGAAAGGAGTTCCCCACAACGTGCACGCCAGTATCCTTTTGTGGATCTTAATTTGCTAGCATAAATCATAATGTGTTTTGCCATTTCTGGTTGCCTATTCAGAATATCACGCATCTGCTCTACCGTCTTATTGCTGAACCTATTTCGCTGAACGAAAAAACGCCCTTTAGCCAAAGACTGCCACCGAAGAATTGAATTCATGGCAAAGTAGCGAAATCGGGGGTCTTTAGCAAATCGCCCATCTTCATACTTCATTAGGAACTTAAAATATTCATCAGGAGAGACTGCTTTTTGACGAGGTTGTCGTAAGTCAGCTGTACCATGTGGAAAAAGATGAGGAAAAGCACGTGCTATGTAACCCTCTTCTTGAAATTCGTTGATAGGCTGTGAATTTAATGAAGGGTGAGGCACACGAATTGCGTCATTTATTAAGTTGTTTTGATCTACCTGTTCAAGTAGTGGTCTAAATGACTCGCGCCTTATTTCCTCGTTCAAAGTATCAATATCCTCAGTAATATCGGATGCTGTTGGTAACATTTGAGATACGTCACCATTCTCAGGTAGTGTAGCGATCAAATATTCATCAATTGTGATATTTGAATAATAAGGATTGCGAGATTTAAGCCATCTGAGTGCTTCTAGAAGGAGTTGTGAGCGAACAGAAAACTCTGCACATCCTGATAAAGTATATTTTGTCACTAAGACAGTTGAAGTCATATCTGAAGGATTGACAGGCAGGCGCGAAATAAAACTCTCAATATTTTGTTTAAAGCTGATTACATTTCCGCTGTATCCATACTGTGAGCGTCGTATACGGTAAAGAGAAACCACTGGATGTATTTGAGCGATCATCATTTGTTCAATGTAGCTCAGATCTTTGAGACAAATAGGAACTGGACCTGGGTCCATCGAATTAGTGGCAGAAAACTTGAAAGCACCGTCTCTACACTTGCATGTCTGGCAGAGCCCAGCAGTATTTAATATGATATCAGGGAAAGCTCTGTGACACGTATTACAGGACACATAGGTGATTTGCGATACCTCTCTATCAAACCTGATTGCTTCATTCATTTGAGTTGTCAGTATACCGGTACTCAGCAAAAAATCTGAAAGTAACTGACTTGTGCGACTTCTCCGCATTGAATTACGATTCGCAATTCTTCTCATTTCAGCTGATTGCTTTCTCTTAACTGGCATCCTTGCAAATTCTATATAATAAAAACATATAATCCGTTCATATATAAAATGTTTCTTAATATATATATTTTTTTATCCTGGATTGGCTGGACTATATCAAAATAAACAGATTTACTCTCATACTTCTTTTATACAATAAGCTTGAATGAAAAGAAAAAAAAAATTTGAAATGGAAACAAAAAGTTTAATTACACCAATTGCTGAGTTCGATTAAAAAAAAAAAAACTAAATTCATGTACTTAATACGATTTAAACTTCATTGCACGTGTTTTAAGATAAAAATGGATGGGGTCCTTATTTCAGAAAAGTAAAATATATGTAAAATATATAAAAGTAAAATATATGGGACCGAGATTAAGAGCTTTTACTAAAAGGTTGTTTCCGAGTATATTGTTATTTAAATAAGTTTCTCATGATGAAAAATGGCAACAATATAAATTATTTCAATTTTCTTTTTATTTAATTCTAAAGTTTTTCATGATAAAAAATGGCAACAATATAAATTATTTCAATTTTCTTTTTATTTAATTCAAACAATCGCAATGTTATCTCTATGGGGAAATGGAAAATTCTAGAGCAGACGATTCCGGGCGTTAGAGTTGACGAATATTTCTGTTTTTCAATCCCCGGCGAGATTTTGCCACTACCGACTTCCAGTCCAATTTTTGTATCAATGCGGCAAATATTTTGGCCGCTATCGTGTACACAAAAGTGTAATTTTTCATGGGAAGCCGGAGCTTTGCTCCGACAACTAGAATCCGTCAGGCCGAAATGTCGGAGCATTGAGTGGGATAAACATAAAATATAACATGAACAATATATAATATATATTTTTATATTTACTGTTTAATAGTATAAAAGAAAAATTACAATAACTTCTGTTGAATCTTCAAGTGTTTATTCGGTCAACAGTTGCCTCAGATACTGCTCAAACGCTAATCTATCAGCAAGTGCCCCCATTCTTCTAATTTGGTCTAGCCTATCCTTTGCGAAAGGCACTTCAATCAGAACATCCTCTAAACGCCAAACCCTGCTAAACGCGACATAAGTTGCTCCAAGTGACAACTCCTTTTCACCAATGTCCACAGCTATTTTTGACAAAGTTAAACCTTGGGATTTGTGTATATTGACAGCGTATGAAACAGTTAAAGGTAACTGAGTACGGGAGCATGAGACATTGTTTTCTTTCCAAGACTTTGTAATAGGTGTGACAGGAAAAAGTCTTTCAGTGATAAATGGTCCCCGATAATCATCAAAATGAACCATTACTGCCTGTGGCAAGCCTGGAGGCCGTAATCCTGGTCCGTAGACAATATCTTTTACCGTACCAAGTGCACCGTTGACCAATCGTCCCTCTGTCCACAGATTGGTACGCAACATATACGTGCTCATCTTCACTCCATCTTGCTATTTGATTATTGTGGTCTGCTAATATTCTTGCCACTGGCCATTTTGATTTACGAAGTACTTCTTGATTATGTTCTTCAGCTTGCTTGTTTGTGGGAAAAAGGCGTATGGCATTTTGAAATCTTTCAAGTTCAGCCGGAGGCTGTATAGCTTTACGTCGTTGCATAAGGGATGCGTATTGGTCGCCTGTAACTTCGCCTACGGAAAGCGAATCAAGAGTCTCTCTAAACTGTATTTGCTGATCGTCGCTTTGTCTCATTGACTTTGTTAAGGTGAAACATTTTTCAAACATCTTAAGAACTGTTTTCCACGTAAAGCCAAAATGTATTTTATAGAATGTCTCCTATATAGAGGTGTGTCTTTTAGAGGCTGTAGCTGCCTAATATCTCCAATCACGTAAACAAATAAGCCTCCAAAAGGTTCAATGCTGTCTGGTTTACCTTCGCGACATCTTTGCTCAAGTGCAGCCATCAGACGGCATCCGATCATTGAAAATTCGTCAATAATGAGAAATGAAACTGGATTCATGCTGAGCTGTAGATTTCTTGCTTCTTCACTTCCTAAATCAGCAAACGATTTAAAACATGTTGGTACTTTTAGTACAGAGTGAATTGTTTTGCCCTCGACATTAATTGCAGCAGCACATGTTGGAGCCAAAACCATAATAGCTTCCGGTCCTAACTGCTCGGTAACTCTTTTACGAATTTCTTTTATTACCGTACTTTTTCCAGCTCCGGCATTCCCAATATTAAAATTACGTTTAGGGCAATTTATAAATCTTGATTTCAAAGACGAAAGTTGTTGCGTGCATAAGTGAAGTATTTTTTGCTGCTCATCTGTAAATCTGATCTCAGACGTATCGTAATTTTGATGCACTGTAAGTTGTTGTTCTTTACAGTAATTTAAAAATGAAGTAAAATTGCGATCAGGGTACTTGTAACTCTCACTTTTCCACTCACATGCATGATCAATCACGCGTTGCCCCAAAGTATCCTCGTTTGTCTGCACAGGAACTATGGCAGCTGCTGCCATATATGGATCAATCTCGCGGTATTCTTCTTGCAGGATTTCTGTCTCATGTGTACTGCTAACAGCAGGAAAATTTATTTCTTCGTGTGCATCAATATTTAGATCATTGAATGCTTCCTCCCATGAGTGATACGCAGACGGCAGGCCTTCTTGCAATAAAGAGTCAGAATTACCTCTCCAAGGATAATTGAGTAATACTTGTTGCCTATAGTATTCTTCGGCTAGAGTTGGGTCGTGGTTGAGTGATGTAAGAGGAAAAACTCTGACAACTGCATCTTTTCTTCTTTGGTGATAATCGACTCCTCTTACTGAGAAAGATTTTGCAAACTTAAGAAGCGTGCAGGAAATAAGTTTCTCCGGCCGCGCGCAATATTTCTGAAGCATGCTTTTTGATGGTCTTTCGTCGCTTGAAAAGTTGATTTCTTCCCTGTTCTTATCATGAAGCCGTATTGTAACTACTTCCCAACTACTGTGATACATTGGCCATCCCATTAATATGTGTACTACCTCTTGGGCTGAGTAATCCCTTTCAGAAACAGAAGACAAAATAAGTTTTTGGACTGCTTGAACCGCTGGATTTGTTTCGTTCATCTTATTTAAAATCTCAGATAACAATTCCTTGTAAGGAACAGAAGCTGTTTCTGATTTTGAGGCATATTTGGCAATGTAATGCAAAACCGCATCCTTTGATGTAATAGGACTGAAATCCGTGTTAGCTCTCCAAACTTGTGACACGAAGCAATTGTAGGTATTCATTTCAGAATCGTTTCTTTTTGGCAAAAAGCTAATTATGCCATTTTCTACTTGAAGCTTTGGAGAGTCGCACTCTGCTTTTGGAAAACCAAATCTGCATCTATAACTATTTGTACCTCTTTTTTTCCTTAGGCAATAATCTCCATGTCTTGTGTGACGTTGGACTTGATTTAAGAGCTGAGCGAGATCTTTTTCACGATCTTCACTGGAAATGTCTGAAAAGCGAACTCGACAGCGGTGTATATCATTTACGAGGACGTCCTTGTCAGGATTAACAGCACTGCATAGTTTTTCAAAATATGCTGTTACGGCTGCTACATTTTCAGCGTTAGTCTAGTGTTTACATGTTTGGCGCCCCTCTTAACAACAACAATCCATGCATGTGAGGACTTCCACGCCACTGCCATTCGAAACGAACCCAGTAGTCGTCTATTAAAAACAACGGCGTCAAGATTTTTCTCAAAAATATATCACAACGTTTTTGAAAGAGCCAACCAGTCAACAGAGGGTTGTCATGCATTAATTGTCTGCGTTCTCTATCAGTCAGCTAATTTGGATCTCTGTTAGGCTCTAAAAGTCTGAAAAGATCAGGCCAGTGATAATCAGCTGCAGACAGTGTAAAAAAAATTGTTGGTGCTCCAATTTGTCCTACCATGGAAAGGAGTTCCCCACAACGTGCACGCCAGTATCCTTTTGTGGATCTTAATTTGCTACCATAAATCCTAATGTGTTTTGCCATTTCTGGTTGCCTATTCAGAATATCACGCATCTGCTCTACCGTCTTATTGCTGAACCTATTTCGCTGAACGAAAAAACGCCCTTTAGCCAAAGACTGCCACCGAAGAATTGAATTCATGGCAAAGTAGCGAAATCGGGGGTCTTTAGCAAATCGCCCATCTTCATACTTCATTAGGAACTTAAAATACTCATCAAGAGAGACTGCTTTTTGACGAGGTTGTCGTAAGTCAGCTGTACCATGTGTAAAAAGATGAGGAAAAGCACGTGCTATGTAACCCTCTTCATGAAATTCGTTGATAGGCTGTGAATTTAATGAAGGGTGAGGCGCACGAATTGCGTCATTTATTAAGTTGTTTTGATCTACCGGTTCAAGTAGTGGTCTAAATGACTCGCGCCTTATTTCCTCGTTCAAAGTATCAATATCCTCAGTAATATCGGTTGCTGTTGGTAACATTTGAGATACGTCACCATTCTCAGGTAATGTAGCGATCAAATCTTCATCAATTGTGATATTTGAATAATAAGGATTGTGAGCTTTAAGCCACATGAGTGCTTCTAGAAGGCGTTGTGAGCGAACAGAAAACTCTGCACATCCTGATAAAGTATCTTTTGTCACTAACACAGTTGAAGTCATATCTGAAGGATTGACAGGCAGGCGCAAAATAAAACTCTCAATATTTTGTTTAAAGCTGATTACATTTGAGTTGTCAGTATACCGGTACTCGGCACAAAATCTGAAGGTAACTGACTTGTGCGGCTTCTCCAACATTGAATTACGATTCGCAATTCTTCTCATTTCAGCTGATTGCTTTCTCTTAACTGGCATCCTTGCAAATTCTA
Source organism: Maratus michaelseni (assembly GCA_963931845.1). Lineage (NCBI taxonomy): Eukaryota > Metazoa > Arthropoda > Arachnida > Araneae > Salticidae > Maratus > Maratus michaelseni. The sequence continues at coordinate 306,642,123 of OZ007595.1, forward strand.
TATAATAAAAACATATAATCCGTTCATATATAATATGTTTCTTAATATATATATATTTTTTATCCTGGATTGGCTGGACTATATCAAAATAAACAGATTTACTCTCATACTTCTTTTATACAATAAGCTTGATTGAAAAGAAAAAAAAATATTTTGAAATGGAAACAAAAAGTTTAATTACACCAATTGCTGAGTTCGATTTAAAAAAAATCTAAATTCATGTACTTAATACGATTTAAACTTCATTGCACGTGTTTTAAGATGAAAATGTATGGGGTCCTTATTTCAGAAAAGTAAAATATATGTAAAATATATAAAAGTAAAATATATGGGACCGAGATTAAGAGCTTTTACTAAAAGGTTGTTTCCGAGTATATTGTTATTTAAATAAGTTTCTCATGATAAAAAATGGCAACAATATAAATTATTTCAATTTTCTTTTTATTTAATTCAAAAGTTTTTCATGATAAAAAATGGCAACAATATAAATTATTTCAATTTTCTTTTTATTTAATTCAAACAATCGCAATGTTATCTCTATGGGGAAATGGAAAATTCTAGAGCAGACGATTCCGGGCGTTAGAGTTGACGAATATTTCTGTTTTTCAATCCCCGGCGAGGTTTTGCCACTACCGACTTCCAGTCCAATTTTGGTATCAATGCGGCAAATATTTTGGCCGCTATCGTGTACACAAAAGTGTAATTTTTCATGGGAAGCCGGAGCTTTGCTCCGACAATAATATCTGCATGTTTTAATCATGGTAATAGAATACCTCTATTTATATCTCCCTGGTTTTAATTAATAAGGCTAGATTATTGTTATGGTTTTCTATGGTTAATACATAATTAGAATATGGCTTGGTTAATATAATTTATTAAAGAAATTTACTTTGTTCAATGAATGATTCGACTATGGTCTGGTTAATTTGTTGGTCAGGAATAATAAATTTTGAAGTACATATTGGAGGAGAGTTCATCAATTTTAAATGATAAAATTTTAACACGTTACTGTTTATAGAGGAGAAAGAGATTAGTTATGCATATTTTAAATTTGATTGTTCTATGAATATATTTTTTAATTAAAAAAGAACTCCTAAAATTTTGATTTTTTTTTCTTTTAACCATTGGGAAAATGGTTGCTGCTTTCGGTCGAAAATGGACCAAATGATGGTTCAACCATTTTACTAATTTAATCGTTTTTACAAAATTCTGTAACTTTAACAACTTGAAGGGAACCGGTATATTATATACCACTTACTTTTAATCCCAAAATGCCATAATGACACCAGAATTTTATAATTAAATTTTGAATTTATGAGGTACATGAGGAAAAGCTTTTATTTATTTTAAAATAAATACGTTCGTGAATAGTGGTGTCAACCAATCATTTCAATATTTTAGATACAATATACTTTGCCCCTCAAGGGGTTAAAAGAGTTTTTGAGCGTTTTTAACGAAATTTTGTAACTTTAGAAAAATTTATCTTTGAATAGGCAATAGAAATGCATAAAATCGTTACAAAAATGTCAAAGTTACAAAAAGGATAGACGGAAATTATCAGATATGAAAAATAAAGTAGAAATTTTGTGCTTTCATGTTATAGCGGTCCCCAAGGATGAAATATTTTTGTTTCTGTTTTCATTAATATATTGTAAATTTGGTGCTTTCGTGTTATTAATATTATTATTATTATTATTATTATTTTATTATTATTATTTTATTTTTGAGCGATTTTGTATCAACGAAAATAATCTGGCCGTGAATGGGAAAACATTTTCGTCAAATATTCGAGATTTTCCATTTCATTAAAAATCACTTTATTTTGAGACGAAATGATTGTCAAAAATGATGAAATATATATCAAGACTTGCTGAATCGTCAAAAGTAAGAGTTTTATTTTTGAGATTGAGGAAATAGTTTCGTCAGATATTTGAGGATTCGTTTTTCGTCAAAAACCACGTGACTCTGTGACGAAATGATTGTCAAAAATAACGAAATACGGCTTAAGGATTGCCGAATTGCCAAAATTGAGTGTTTTATTTCTGAGAGTGAAGGCTTCTATTGGTTAGGGGACCTTCGCAGTTCTAGATGATGAATATTATGATGATAGAGAGAATATTTAGAGAGAAAAAGGGCAGATGAGTTCAGATAGAGAATTGAGTTATTATTCAGGCAATCTGATCCTGGAAAAACGGAACAGTAGAGCTCCGGGTGAATATTTTTGGGCGGTTGTGTTTGATTCCCGACGAAAGAGCTTATCCTGGCTAATGTTTCAAGGTTGAGATATATCAGCAAGACATCCTTGCATACTAAGTATTGACAGTTTCTAGTACAGTAAGAACGGCGAAGATATTTATTCCCGTCCTCTTTTCAAGAGATTTATCATCTTAGACTTTTTTTAGGAAGGGTCCTGATAGCGAGGACACATTTCTCCCGCTTCCTTTTTAAAGTGGGCGTTGTATTTGCTTTCTGTTTAAATAACTCACTTTGTAGATCACTGGACTATTATGTAATTGAATTTTGATCATAAGCTACAACAGCCCAAATATTTACATATTGTTGTGGCATCTCATTTAATCCAACAATATATTTTTTTCATAATCGATGTTATGAATTAAATAAATTCATTTTTGTGATATATGAGAGAGGTTCATTTAAATGACATCGCTACCCCTTTTATTTATAACAACTGTTTTCATCACACAAAAGCATAAAAAATTACAATTTATTTTCATTTTAAAACATAAACTTTCTGAAAATCAGATTCATTGAAGAGGTGTCTATAAATTTAGTCGAAAAGAATCAAGAGAATAATTGATGAGCAGTTGATGAATTAAAAACAATTTTTGCTTTTAATTCCCTCCTATTTATCTCGCAGTAAAATATTTTATGGAACTCTCACTTCATGAGAAGTTCTGAAATAAAATCCAATCGACGTAGTTAAGAAATTATTTTTTTTTCTTTTATCATAGGAGTAAAATGTTTGCTACAACTTTTCATAAAATGAAACATGGTTTACCTGAAAAGCATGGGACATAGGCTTTTCGTTTAACGGGGTTTCCATAGGAATTTTTGGATTACCGGGAGGATTCTTATTTTGTTCCACCAGATGTACTGTGTGAGTCTCATTAGAAAAGCCCTGAGTGGGTTTTGTGTTTTCGAAGGTTCCAAAACTTGTAGGGAGTATCTCTTCGTCTGTAGGAGCGGAAGGACAAAAAGCAGATAATTCTCGGAATGATCCATTGGACGGAAGAAAATTGGCATGAAAAGAAAACACCGGACTTCCCTAAAATAATGTCGTCTGACCAGTTACCCTAGCAAGATGACTGGGCCTGACCGATTTCTGGCAGAGTCTTTCTTAACTCAGTTACACAGTACTCACCCTTCTCACAGTTAGGTAACGCGTTTGTGCCAGTAGAGGAAACTAGAACTCCTATAATAGCCTTATAAGAGCCTTAGATGCAGTAACAGCAAGATTCCGTATTCTATGCGATTTCCTCTTCCTGTCTACACGTTTTTTAATTTCCACCATACTTTATTTATGATGAGTAATATTTTAAATCGCAAAAGGATTTTTAAGCATGAAGGTCTCAACGCGTTGAAAAAGTTGATAATGAAACTTCAGTAGATTTAAGTGAAGGGAGATGGAACAGCGTCAGATGTGTGGTTGTTTAAAAGGTGGCGTGATAAGGAAGTATTTAAGCAATGCAAAGTTGAAAAACAAAAGAAAGTCGTAACATATTTTGTAAAGAATTTAAGTATTGTATGTATCTAGGCAATAAAATGCCTGCATTTACGTAATGTCCATTTAAGTAAGTTTACTCTGTTTAATTACTCCATAAACAACATGCATGTATAAAAATAATTTTTTTCATTAATAAAAGAGTTTTAAGTTGTATCGGTTAAGCTAATTTTCGGATAACCGGGATGCGGATAATCGGGGTTCCACTGTATTTGTAACACGGAATGCATATTCCATTTATTCTGGATCGAAATATACATTGTCTGAGAACTAGGTCAGTATATATCTTCAATGACACACATTTAGGAAGTCTCCTTATTGAAAACATCAATCAATTTTGCATAGTTTTATTTCCTAGTGGTTTCAACTTACGCTCTAATTTTAGATCTGGATCTAGTTAGCTTCTGTAAGCAGAAACACAAATGTGATATTACACGTCATGCATACAATATGAAACACTTTCCAGCTCATCTCAAATATTTTTAATGCAACATCATTAATCAATTGTGTGAAAAAAAGTAACCGCAAGACATGTTAGCCTGTTATTTAGTTATTTATTTGTAATACACTTTTTTATATACATAAAAGAAATACCTTTGTAACTATAATATGCGGCTACAACTTTTTATTTGTAAGTGGGGGATAAATAGATCATTTAAAAACTAGGTCGTTGAATATAACTATAAAATGTTCAATTCCAAAAATATACACTTCTAATAAAATATTAAATTATAATAATATCTCTGTGTCTTAAGTTATATGAAACGAATGAGCATTAAATAAATAGACTGAATTATGAAAAAGGTGTTGTAAATTGAATATTTTGAAAATGTTATTTGAAAAAGTTAGAGTTTAAAAACTAGTGAAATAGTAGATTGCTTCTGAAAAGTGATTTGTAATCATTACTTTCAAAAAAAGCATTTGTAGTTAACCATATTTTTTATAAAGTAAATATAGATGTAGCTACAACAAAAGTTGTCTTTTTTTTTTTTTTTTTTTTTTTTTTTTTTTTTTTTTTCAGACGAGTTCGACTGTTATTTTTTTGGATCTAATGAAAATTTTCCTATTTTTATTTACTTTTTTTTTACTATTTTTGTTATACTTCTATTCCATCATCGTATTTTTAAATATTTTTATTTAATTTTTAACTTTTTAAATTTCTTCCTCTTGCCTCGCAAGTTAATTTTCTTTAACCCGGAAATTAAGTTGGTACGCAAACATTTATTCCATGCTGCTAACTACATTGTTCCATTGTTCCATTGTTCTTGTAACCGCTGATTATTTCACTTCATATTTATTCAGGTTAAAAAACTTGGAATTTTAAATTTGGGTTGAACATGTTGGGTAAATTTCCCACTATAACTTGATGTATTTCCTGTATATTTTTTAAAAGGATTTATACGTTCAACTATACTTCGTAAAAATTGTTAATGCGTTTATATGGATGGATTTTCGCAAAATACGACCAGCTAGCATACATGGGACAAATGTTCTCCGAAAACTAACCTTAGTGTTATGAATTAAAGGCCATTTCACTATTAATATCCAGAATTGAATGAGGTTTTTGAGGTCAACTAAATGATTTTTAACAATGAATTTCTTCGATCCAAGCGTACAGCTGTGTTTAGTCTCTTTAGAGTAAACACTTATAACCACATAAAGTAGAATTTTATTTTTTCGGTACACTGAAAATTGCGAATAGATAAAAATTATAAATCTTTTTTTGTTATATTTTTTCAGAATTAGTCAGTAAAATCTTAATATTTTTTCTGATACACTGAAAATTACGAATACATAAAAACTGCAAATCATTTTATTATTATTATTTCATACTAAAACGATTTATGTTTTCTTCCAAAATGAAAATGTTATTAATGCAGCTCAGAAATTTTCCTTGTAAAATAATTTAATAGGTTGATTTTGAGAGTATATCGGTATAAATGATATATACACAGCAAACAAAAACTATATTTTATCACAATTTTATATGCAGAAACATGCTTAGAAATTTAGTCATGACAATTCATATTTATTTTTCTGTATTATGCTTAGACGAGAAAACAGAAATTAACAGAATACGTAAATATGCAGTAATAACAAATGTTTGGCATTCAACAATATCGCATGCTGAAGATATATGCGATAAAACTATTTAAATGTTTTATCACGTTTATGCTTTTTATTTATGAAAATCTGAAATTTTTTCATATAACACAAATATATAAGTAATATATATATATATATATATATAAATCTATAACTTAAAAAATAAATTAACAATTTTTGTGTATGTGGCAAGATTTTTATAGATCTTTGAAACACAAACAAATCTGTAACTATAATAAATGAACTTGTTATACTGAATGAAAATTAGGTCATGGCGTACTTTGAATATTCAAAATATTGGAAGCATTTTTAGAAAAAAATTATAGGTTTGTATCGTTAAAGATGGAACTTAGATTTTTATATTTGTCTTGAAAAAAATGTACTTTGACTGATGCTAAACCCCTTAATTCTCGGTCCCGTCAATATCACGGGCTGAGGTGTCGTTCGTTATTTCTCGTGCCTGTCATATTTCCGGGCTCAAGATCTGCTGGGAAAAGGTTCTGAAACCAGAAAAATTTAATTGGAATTTCCATCTGAAGATTCCATTACGCTGATTGCGGTTTTGGACTTTGTATTGCATGTTTCGAAATATATCATACTCAAAAAAGTTATTGATAATAATCAATGTTTATATATATTGTATCAAATATTATTTGTAATAATTTGTAAAGATGTGAAAATTAAAGGTCTTATTCGCATTAATTTGTATGGTGTAAAGCTAACATTAACCTCTTAATTCTCGCGCCCGTGATTTTCACGGGCAGTGTAGACTACTTTTTTTAAAATTCAGATTGTTTGACTCTAACCAGTTTTTTTAAACAGTGTAATTGGCTTTATTTTCACATAATTTTATCTGCTGTAAGCTACGGTGAATATTTCTACATCAAAAACGGGGTGGGGATGAAATAATCTGAATTATTTAAAAATGTAGCCTACACTTACCGGGGGGGGGGGGGGGTGCTTAAGGTGTTAAGATACAGAATTATCGCATGATGACATTTCTACAAATGTGAATTTGTTCTATAACATATTGGTTTTTTTGCCAAAAAAGAAAACTAATTGCATATTTTATTTAGAAACCTTATAATTATTCAATTTCTGTAATAAGAAAAAATAGGTACTTTTTTGACGTTTTTTTTTCAAATATTAAGCGACCCTGAAGGGGTTAATAATCACACGTTCCCGTAGAATTTAAATTTTTGACATAGATTACTTATTCTCGGTTTTACGCTAGTTCTTTAAGACAATTGAAAATTAATAATTAAAACAAAAATTGAAGCCTCTTATTTCGGAATTAACGAAGTCTATAGAGTAAATCCTATAACCAGGACATTTTCATGTCGGATCCAAACACAATATTTTTTTTAAATGTATAAGTTTGATCATTTACAAGCTGGTGAACTTATTGTATGAGGATAAATACGATCATTATCTATATCTAAATTAATAGCATGAAAATATACAAAGAATGATAAATGTCGTCACCAATTATTAAACGAAAGTTGAATTAAATTAGAAATATTTACTAAAAACAATTAGAAGCTTTGTAATGGTAGATGTTCTCAAAATAGGAATATCTAGCATGAATGTGAAAAGCTTCTCCCGAAAATCTTCTTTAACTATGCAGATATATTGAGACTTCCCTATCAATCTCTAATTTTCTGACATTTTTTGAGCTTTGTGTGATTGATTGAATTGGATACTTCACAAAGAGCTTGTATTTTTGTACGTAAATTATCTTGAAGCATTTCAGAAAAGAGTTTTTCGAGTTATGCTGAATTAAAAGAGTATATTATTAGGACTAATCGGGTCTGCTTACGGTATCTTTGATGTAACACGAATACGTATCAAAGATAGCGTTGCCAATGGTCTGGAGTGTACAACTGAATGAGAGATTAAACTAAAGTAGTTTGGATATGAAATAAATCATAATAAATGAATTCACCAAAAAATTCTTAAACTTGGTAGAATATTAATTTACTTGAACTAGAAAAACACCTGCAATTTAAACCATGCCACGGTTTTTCCCTTTCTTAAAGGTGTGTAGTAAAAAATAGGTGCATATTATCATATATATTATTTCTGTTGTCAATGCTCAGCAATGATTATAAAAAATGAATAGTACAAAACAGATAAAGTGTGATGTCTGCGCACTGGTGTATTTTATAATCATGATTAAAAAAACAATTTTAAATTTAATTGCTTATAAGAAAAATACATTATCGATCGATCGAAGCAGTTGTATTTCTAATGTAGCATAAAAGGTACGTTTTGTTATATTAGATTAAATTGTTTTTTATTTCTATTCAAGTTATTTTTCTTTGTCCCATGTTTTACCCAAAGTGGATGACGTCATCCTGTAATGCAGTTGAAATACGATTGTTTTTTATTCTCGCGCGTGCCTTTCGCTATTTTCGATCAGTTTTTACTGCATCTTTGATGGAATAAATGAGATGATATTTTGGCTTGACTAATGCTGTTTGCGAATATTTTTATACTTATTTTTTCTTGAGAAGTTTAAACGTGTATTTAAAAAATATTAGATATTGCTAAAATATATTAGACTGCAGTGCAAAATCCTCGCACGAGACTACTGGTTTTGTTGAATTGTAATTGACTACAACACAGTATTGATGGGCTTGCTGAAAAAATCAACGTTACAAACTTTATACTTTTCGTTTTAGCATTCCTTTGGTGCTTTTTAACGTTTAACCAAATGAATGGTTTGCATGAACAAAATAGCACTTAAATTTTTGACTTTTGTTTTAGGGAATGTTTTTATTGAATATTTCGGGCTCTATAATATATTTAAAAGTACGATCAATAAACATTTTTTTAATGATGCATCTATATCTTCTTAGCAAAAGAGATAACGTTAAAAAAAACCTTTTTGGCTCTTTATATACCTTATACCTCATCGTATGTTTTCATACGATAGAAAACAACTCCTTTTATCACTTTCAAGGGCAGTGGTATGTTTATGAAACCACTTAATTTTAATTCCCAAACGCCACAATGACACCAGAATTTTTCTAAAATATTTTTCATTTAGTATGTATGTGGAATATAACAGTTTTGTTATTTACAAATATTTTTTTCGCAAATTCCGGTGCCAGTCATTTATTTCAACATTTTAGTACTGATAGTACTTTGCCCCTGAAAGGGTTAATATGTTTGCAAAGCTTTTACAAAGATTTCAAACAATAATTAAAAAAAATATTAAATCGATCATTTTTCCAATCTACGAAATCGGATTAATAATAACATATATTATAATAACATATTAGTAAGACATATGTTGTTGACATAAATGATTCAGATGAATATTTTTATATATTCTTAACTCTTAACAGTATATCTTAAATGCAGTTAATGAACTCTATCTATGTCTGCACATTATCTCCTCTGTGCCTCTTAATCCTTTAACCTATTCGGGACCATGGGTGCATATATGCACCCTCAAAAAGAGCATACAGAATTTGTTTTAGGTACCAGTAAAAAATAAAAGTAATATTTGCTTTGTCTAATTAGAGCATTTTTGTGATAGTTTAAGTAAAAGTAGCATTTAAAAAAAAAAGGGTGACAACCGAATAAAATTTGTGTAAAATCCGCCGGTCCCGAAGGGGTTAATACTGTGTATTTTTGTCAATGCAATCGAGATTAACATTAAGCCCATTTAATAAAAATAAATATATTTTAAGTTTTCATTTATGTTTAAGCTACTTTAATTTATAAATTGTCCCAAATGCTAAAAAAACAATAAGTGTATGAAATATTTTTTCATTACTTAACGAATCAGAACGATAAAGTTTGTCTGTAAGAGTGATTAAAAGGGGAATGTGCATATATTTATCAATAGCGGTTAAGTACTCTGAATGAACTTTATCTTTTTTCCGCTTAACATCCCTTCGGCACCACTTGACGCTTTAAGTCTGAGTATAGAAAAGATGTGCGGCAATACGTCACAGATTAACATAAATCTATTTTACTGAAAACACATTATTAATTATTCTTGAAATGAAGAGAAATAAATGGCTAGGGTATATGTGGAAGAAATTATGTGTATCTTTTACAATTATGCATTTATAAATAAAAGAATAAAAAAAATCCTTAATTATATTAACCTTCTGAACGTCTGAAGGCCTCTCTGAATTTTCATAAAAATACTCATAAATTTAATGTTAATTTAAATTTTCTTTCACGGTTTGTTTCTAAAATAAACTTCATATCTCGTTATCTTACAAGTATCTTAAAATACGATTATGTTAAAAATATCTTTGTCTCCAGCTGATTTAAGTCATATTTGGGAAATGAAAAAATATGGGCAAAATGTTTAGTGTGTTAAAGGTGGAATACCTTTTAACAAATATTAGATTTTTTTCATAAACGTATTACTCCTTCACTAAAGAAAATGGGTACATAAAAGTAATCAAAATGTGCACACGTATGTATAGTATACTATATTTTCTCTGCTCATTATAACTAAAGGATCCTACCCGGGGTTTCCAAGATACAGAACATAGTAGGTGAAAACCATTTTTCTTATTGAAAACTGTAATAATTTTTTTACATTTAATATATTGTTTTAGATTGCCACTAACAACAACAAAAAGCATTTTTATATCAGAAATAAGGTACTTTCGTATTAGCTGCCTGTCAGGAATTAATATATAAAGCAATAGCTAAATATTTCGCTTTCAGCATTCTTTTTTACTTTGATTATTTCAGTGGTTTAAGTACGTAGTTCGATTACATGTCTGTTAAATTTGTGTTTTATTTATATTATATTATATATTTTTTTGTAATGGTTAAATTAGCTGTGTAATATTAGCCGGAAACAAATGCTAAATAATTTATTTTGTTTTAAGTGCAAAAGGGTTAATCTTGCGAAATTGGGCTGTATGCGATAGCGATAGATAAAAAAAGAATATTAAAAATTATTTTATAAGCCATAAAAAATTATTAAATTGAGATACAGTTTTCAAACAAATAGCATATGAAAGTACCGTAATTTCCGGCGTATAATCCGCAGCTCAAAGAGTCGTTTTTCGACCCAGAAATTTTATTCAATAATTGTAGTTAAATATTTACAGCGATCTTTTAAGTTACATTTTATAAAATAATATTTCTGGGTCGAAAAACGACTCTTTGAGCTGCGGATTATACGCCGGAAATTACGGTAGATGTTTTTCCCTATTCAATGGTGCAAAAATTAAAATAATGCGATGCGTAATTAAATTTACAGGGAAATGGATTGTCTAGATCGCTGCCAATGCACCGCCCTCTGAATATTATGCCTGAGCCCTTACTCAAATATGGCGCTTATTGTAGGAGGATTTATTTCAGCAATTGGTCCTTGAATTTAAATACCAATAATTTCTTAAAGCTTTCTCCGTACTTGTTTTTATGGGATTAAATAGGTCAAACAAAACTTTAAGAAAACACTGGTATCCAATTCACGATACCGTAGAAATGCTTATAAAAATCCGTATACGACATCCACCATTTTTTGGTCAGTGCGTAGGCCTCGTATTCAGGGGCGGCGGCTAACATCCATATGATTTCAGCGTTATTCAGGTACATGTTTTTCTTTTATAATATAGATAGATCGGGAAATATCATTAGTTTTTTTTATGTTTAATTTAAGGGTAAAAGTATTTGTAAGTTAAGCATAATATAATTATAATATGTATATATTGTAATATAGTATACCGTCTATAATTACAATTACACAATCGAAATTTCGAAAAATTGGGATATGGAAATAAATAAAAAATGAAGTAAATTAAATAAAAGACAAACTAATTTTAGCTGATATAATATAATGTTTATATTTACACCGGAATAATTTTAAAGTAAAATTTGTATAAATTAAAATTTTTTAATTTAGTATTTCTGAAATTAATATTTAATGAATTTATTCATGTCATACGGCTGCCAGCTTTTATAACTGGTAGCTGAACGTATTAGATGAGTAACGAACGTCATGCTCCACCCTCTGCGTGTGTACGAGCTATGTTAGTTAGCTTAGTCAGATTTTATTTAATGTTTCTACTGTTTTTGATGCAAGAGTGGACTTAAAGATGGCTCCTTGTGTGAAAAGAATTCATGCAAAATCCTATAGAATAACGTATCCAATTATATACAAAAAACACAGCAGTTCTTTGAATACACATTCATATTTATAAGCTATTTATGGTGTTGTCGTTATTTCTCCGTATTACAGTCAAAGCTGTTTTTCTTCCTGAGTAACTAGCAAAAAATAGGTATGTACGAGATTCGTGGCAACCGATGTGTCCATTTTGCATTCCATGAGATCTGTTGTTTTCTTACGGAAAAAATAAATCTAATATTATTTAAAATGCCTATTGGGTTGTCCGAGAAATTCGTTCCATTTGGAAAAATTAATTCGTACCAGAAAATTCCATAATTTAATTATTAGACATCAATTCCGATGGCTAATGTCTAATAATTAACCCCTTCGCGACGTGCCTCTTTTACAGATTTTTTAATATTTTACCACCGGTTTCTCAAAACAGAAAATTTCAGCTAATTGAATCGCAAAAATGCTGTCATTAAATAAGGCAAAGCTTAGAATAAAAAGTAACTGGTGGGAATAATCGTGGACTCTGAAAATCTTATCCGTCACAGATAAATGTCGCTCGTCCCCAAGGGGTTAACGAGAAGAATTTTTCTGTGCAAATTCATTTTCCCAAACGCCACGAATATTCCGGACAAATAAATGCACATTTAGAAAAAAAATATATGTGTGTAACACTAATTTTATAAGACTCTAAATCTCAATAAAGGAGCAGTATTTACAATGTTGTTGTTGTGTTGTTGTGGCTCCATGTGTCTGACGAAATCAGACAAGATCCAATATTTCGTTAATCCTAAGAAAGTCCAGAACCAGAAGGGGGGAAGCATATAAGTCTTCTCTGGAAAGACCTAAGCAGTCCAGGATGTGTTCAGCAGAGGCCTGTTGAGCTTGACATTTAGTGCAGATTTTGAAGATCTTTCTGCCCTCAATGAAAGAGAGACTTTTTGTGTGTCCACTTGCCAATCTTGAAATCGCCGTTTGAGAGGCTCGACGAACGAAGAGCCCGGCTCTTTTCCCGCGTACCAGTGGTGGCTGGGAGGGACCTTCCACTCCTTTGAAATTTCAGATATAGCTCTAGATTGATGCTCTGAGTAGGTAAGGGCTGAAGACAAAGGTATAGATTGACAACAACCCTCCTTGGCCAAGCGATCAGCTTGCTCATTGCCATAAATGTCAACATGGGATGGAATCCACTGAAAATGAACATCATGGAGCTTTGAAATGATTTTAAGTTTACGAAGGATGGAAATACTAGTTTTATCTCCAACTGTAATCCAATTGTGAAGGTGTTGAAGGGAGCTGCGACTGTCTGAAAGAATCCAGAGGTCTCTGAAGTCCCGCTCGCTGAGAATAGCCTCAAGGCCTTGTTCAATTGCAATAAGCTCGCTTTTAAAGACTGAAGAGAAATCAGGGTAACGGAGACTGATGGACAAATTATGCCCTGGTTTCTCAAAGTAGATCCCACTCCCAGCGTATATTTACAATGTAGATTAAAAAAGTTTCGTAAATTAATTTTTTTTCGGATTATGTTTTCTTTTATGCAAAACGTCATTTGTCAACCAAATCTTGAGAGAACAATATACTTCTCTCAAGATTTGGCTTAAAATTTCGTAACTGGTTGAATGAAAATGACGTCATTTTCACGAATTTATTAACACTAGAATTGCGATGACGGGTGATTTTGACAAGTACCAAAGGAATAATACTCGATTCGAAGCAGAAATTTCTGTAAAGTAAATTAAATTATGTACCCAACAAAAAAAAGTTAAATAAATAAGGTATATAGTTTTGAATAGCAATTTTGTGTGAAATATTTCTATAAAACTTGAGTAAAATTTCTCGGGGAGAAATAAGAAAGTTAAAGAAATATTTCATGTTTTTGAATTAAAAGAAATGTTTTAAATAACGTGCATAAAATTTTACCAGAATTTTTCAATTTTTTTTAATTGCAGAAAAATATTATAACTTCTACGATTAAACGAGTCTATTGCGAATTGTGCATATTGTGAAATATTGAATGGAAGTGTTCTACAATCTGAAATAGTGGTATCAGTCTCCTTCCAAGTAGTATTTGCAACTTGAGACATTACAAGGGAAAAACATGTTATTTTTAACCGCTAAATCATTTTACTTTTACCGTGAAACATTTTAATATCCATCTTTAAAAAACAAAGTTATTAGAAGTTACTAAATGCTTTATCTTTAATTTAAATTCTTGTGGCCAAGTGTAGGGGGCAAAATGCAAGAAGCAATGGTGGATCCAAGAGGATATGGGACAATTTCCCTTCTTCCTCCTCCAATTTCCTTGAGCTGATAAAGGATCCGTAAACCGGCATATCTAAGCCAGTTATAATATTTTATTTTTGAACAGAATCTAGCCAGGCTCCTTACCACCATTTTTTCGACATCTTCTTTTATACTCGTAAAACTTCCTGGAAAACTCATTACAAAAAATTACTAGAAAATAATGGTGGGAAGAGCGTGCCCAGTATGAATAAAGGGATTCGCCTTTACATAATAAAATTTAAATCATGCAAACATAATTTTGTAAAAGCTCTAATGCTATTGAAAAGTTACTTTTATAGTGACTTAAATAAAAGTTTTTTCTTCCAAATTTTAGCATTGAATGCAAATTTTAAAGGATCAAATGTTAAATAATCGAATAGCATTTTTATTTTACTGTGATTTTTTACTGTGATCTTAAATTATAATAGATTTTTTCTGATAACTATCTATTACGGAAACTTGAAGTATCAGCAATGTTTAATTTTAATTAGAAAAATAAATTACAAATATATTTTTATCATTCGTCCAGTTTAGTTATTAACTTTAACAAAATTCGTTAAAATGTTTGGCGTCCATTTAAGAAGGTTCTCAAAACATATATTTCTCACCTCTCAAAACGGCTGCCTTTCTGCTAAGTTTACCGACTCATTTCTAAACGTAAAAGCATGATATTTTCATGATTATTGAAGTGATTTTGAAATCGAATGGATTTTTTCATTTTTGATAAATAAATTACAACTTGAGATATTAGTGATTTATTTATATTTAAAATTATTATCGGGCTGTCGCGTCTGGAAATTCAATTCAAAACTTCAATTTTGTCAGATTGTTTTGAAATATTCTCTGTCTTTATCGAAAAGTAGAAAAACCGTTTGATTACATAGTATTTGAAAGACGTCGCCTTTTCCGGTAAGTAGTGGCGGGTAGTAACTTCTAATAGCAAACATTGCGGGGCCTGCTATATCGGGTTGTCCGCTATTCAGATGTAAAAACATACAAACACATAAGTGAAGGATTGAAAAAGTGTTCGCTCAATAGAGTAGTCCAATATTCGTAATTATCATTTTGCTCTATATGCATGTACAATGTATATAATATAACATATTAAACATTATGAGTATCCTGGGTTCAGATACTTAAGAAGTCACTTGTAAATCTAAGTAAAAGCGTCCATGTGATTAAATTATACGTTTTCAGGATTGCCTATTAAACATTATTAACTTTAACAAAAGTGTTTACGTTTGATGAGGCAGACATAAATGCCAGTTTTGCATTGTATGGATTGTAATTTTAAAATAAAACATATCTTATACTTATAACCAACATGTGCTTAAATATTTTTTTCGGTGCGTTCGCCTATATTCGTCATCTGATCCGTCCGTCTGTCCGCATATAACAGCGCAAAAACAACCCAATCGAATGGTCTCAAATCTAACATATATGATCTTTGCGAAACTTTGTTGAATCTGTTAAAATTTTATGAAAATCGAATCAAAACTTAAAAATATATTGATAAAAAAATCTTAATTCCATTCAAACCTCTCATGCGTAATTAATTCAATGATATCCCATGATAGGTAATTATTATATGTTACCATGGTGATTACGACATGTTTAACATAGAGTTATCTTATTTCAGTATTACTGAATTTAAAAACCGAATTTCTATACTAAAATTGTTTAATTATAGCAATCCTATAATCTACCGACAGTTTTTGGATAGATGTATCCGGAGAAATAGACATTAAATGGAATAATAGTCTAAATATGGATTGTAAGTTCTCAAATTTTCAAAACTAGACTTAAATTTCCTATTCAAATTTTCAGTAAGTGTCAACTAAAGATAAAATGTTGCCAACTTAAACTGTACTTATTTTATTACGGAAATTAATCATATCATAATAACAGTCGATATAATTCATTTTTTCAGTGATAGATTAACGATGATTTTTTTTACATTGTCTTTTATTGGATATTCGTGCATAGTATCATTTTAATGTAACATAATTGCAATTAATTGTTTGTAAAAGTGTATTGAAACTTAATTTCATAAAACAAAATTAATATCTGTAATATGAAAATCTGCACATAAAATATATTTTGTATTCATGCATTTTTGCATACGAGAACAACAGCTATTGCACCAAGATCTGAATATATATAAAACAATTTATAGTACGAACGCAGCTCATTTTGCAAAGTTTGACGTACAAATAGCAACTTGTTAAGTTATCTTATGGCGATTTAATGGTCTAATTAATATTTATAAATGATATAAATTGCATTTTTACCTTATGACTATTACATGATACTTTAATTCACTGGGTTTGTTAATTATTTTCCCATAAAACTCGAAAGATCTTTTAACACTTTCGCTGCCAAGCTAAAAATACTGGAATTTTCTTTTTATTTAGAAAAAATTAAATTCATACCAGAAAATACTAATAATAATATTTACTTTGTTTTATTACAGACTCTTCGTAATTACATAAAATAAAAATTCTTTTTTTGAAATTTCTGGTGCGAATAACTAATTTTAGATTAAAGAAACGAGTGTACTACGAGTGTACTCGTAGTTGGCAACGAACGTGTTAACTACAAATGCAACACAATGGACTGTTACTTCCACCAGTCAACTTTTACAAGTCAATTTGTTTAGATTTTTTTTTTCCTTATTTAAACACCCTATTCATGCCTAATTTCTGTCATATTTAAGAAAAAATATCTATTCGTTTTTACTGGTGGAAGTTTATCCCGGCGATAGTCAGGCTCTTTTGATAGGATTAAACAAAAAATAGTCACCAACTTGTGGTTACATCTTCATTTAATTCATGCACCTTTTGTAGACATTAAACTAAATGTCTCCTCTTCATTATTCATAGTTCCACTGTCAAATTTATGATAATAAATATCTCAGATTTATCGGAATGTTATATGCTTTTAAGATTAATTTCGAATTCTGATTGTACCCCATCTAGGCCTCCCTCTCCGTCCGTTTTTCAATACCTTTTTTTCTGAGAAAAGCTACTTTTTAGATTTTTCTTACAAATTTTGTAGACACCTACCTGGGATGTATATTCGTTGCAAATGTTGTAAACACTTAAAATTTTCTTCAGAAATAATGGTATTTAAAAAACGGACCAGTGGAAGCCTTCCACATACTGAAACTGTATTTCAGTTTTAAATACATCAATAAAGAACTGAGATAATGCTGTTTATGAAAAGTATATGAATACTAATTTTTACCTTAAAATATTCTTTAAAAAAATTTCAAAATTTTTCTATGAAATCTAATTAAAATTCCTATACCGTGATTCGTACACTTGTACGACAATTTTTTTATAGAAAAATTTCCATTTAATTACTTAAATAGCAGAAATTGTAGACGCCTTGTTTCATTGCCGCACATGTAGTACTTTTCTGCATTTAAATAAGGCAAAAAACTCTATTAAATAATTGTAGTAAAGGCGTACGAATCCTGTATATGATAGCCCATTGATTAAAAATATTAAAATAATAAAACAATGAATAATTTTAATATTATATCCCTAACTATTTCTGTAATTCATAGCATATTTTTCGTAGTACATGGCATTCCTGTGTGAAGTTATATCTATACTAATAAAAGAAAGTTTCGCTCTGTGTGTGTGTCTGTGTGTCTGTGTGTCTGTTGGCGATGGCTAGGAAAATTTAGCCCACCTAGAAGGCTGGAAATTTAGATTTAGGTATTTCAAACCCTCTCCTGGTGCAACATTACTTCAGAATTTTAATATTTTAATTACTTTTTGAAATATTAATTAAAATGCACAAAGAACTCTCATCAAAAATACGCATTTATTCTCTTGGGTTGGTTGGTTCACTGGTTGGTTGCATCGATTCTTCACAGAAGTAATTAAATAAACCAGAGTAGCGATGCATAAATAAGTATTTGTAACTAAATAGTGTCAATATGGAATGAATATATCAGCGTAGAGGAGCCATGCGAATGTCGCGCCACCTGTACATGACAAATTATACATACGTCCCACTGATTGAAATATTTTCCAGGGACATTTTTCTTCATGACAATTAGTCGAGTTTAGATTTTTTTTTTTTTTTTTACATGACATTTATTATTATTATGGAGATTGTTAATACAGAAAACTTTATTTAACAGATTCTTTTTTATATTTGCGGGAATGAAGAGGGGCAAGGGTCTAATTACATTTAAGCTTCAAGGTGTATTTCTAGAAAGCAGTTACCAGAATTTCCGAATAATAGTGTAAACCAAATTTCAAATTATGTTCCTAGCTTAACCAAATGAATCAATCTTTAAAGATGTATTGTGATCCTCCTAATTAGTTATTTGCTGAAAGCCACTTGAACACCCCCCCCCTCCCGGCCTGTTCTTCAAGGTTTTTTCTCTAACTCTGCTCTGTTTCCATATCTCAGCAACTATTTTTCCGATTTCAACGCAAGTGGTTCCGAACATTATAATTAACTTAATAGTCACTCTTTATAACATTAAACTAAATTTATGAGTAGCGGTTACCACTATTTCCAAATAATAGTTTAAGCAAAATTTGTAATTACATTCCTAGCTTAAGCAAACGAACGAATTTTGAAAGATGCATAGGGGTCCTTCTAATTAGTCATTTGCCGAAGGACACTTGAACAACCCCTCCTCCCCGGCCCGTCCTTCGAGGTTTTTAATCTAACTCTGCTCCGTTTCCATATCTCAGCAACTATATTTCCGATTTCAACACAAGTGATTCCAAACATTATAATTAACTTAATTGTCACTCTTTATAACATTAAACTAAAATTATGAGTAGCGGTTACCACTATTTACGAAGAATAGTTTAAGCCAAATTTGTAATTAAGTTCAAAGCTTAAGCAAACGAACGAATTTTGAAAGATGCATAGTGGTCCTCCTAATTAGTCATTTGCTGAAGGACACTTGAACACCCCCCCCCCCCTACGGCCTCTCTTGCAAGGATTTTTCTCTAACTCTGCTTCGTTTCCATATCTCAGCAACTATCTTTCCGATTTCAACGCAAGTGATTCCAAACATTATAATTAACTTAATTGTCACTCTTTATAACATTAAACTAAAATTATGAGTAGCGGTTACCACTATTTACGAATAATAGTTTAAGCCAAATTTGTAATTAAGTTCAAAGCTTAAGCAAACGAACGAATTTTGAAAGATGCATAGTGGTCCTCCTAATTACTCATTTTCTGAAGGACACTTGAACACCCCCCCCCCCCCGTACGGCCTCTCTTACAAGGATTTTTATCTAACTCTGCTTCGTTTCCATATCTCAGCAACTATCTTTCCGAGTTCAACGCAAGTGTTTCCAAACATTATAATTAACTTAATAGTCACTCTTTATAACATTAAACTAAATTTATGAGTAGCGGTTATCACTATTTCCGAATAATTGGCTAAGCCAAATTTGTAATTAAGTTCCTAGCTTAAGCAAACGAACGAATTTCGAAAGATGCATAGTGCTACTCTCAATTAGTCGTTTGCTGAAGGGTACTTGAACAACCCTCCCCCCCCCCGGCCCCTCCTTCAAGGTTTTTCTCTAACTATGCCCCGTTTCTATATATCAGCAACTATCTTTCCGATTTCAACGCAAGTGATTCCAAACATTATATTTAACTCAATAGTCACCCTTTATAACATTAAATTAAATTTATGAGTAGCGGTTACCACTATTTACAAATAAGAGTTTAAGCCAACTTTGTAATTAAGTTCTTAGCTTAACAAAACGAACGAATTTTTATGCATGCATAGTGGGCCTCCTAATTAGTCATTTTCTGAAGGACACTCGAACATCCCCTCCCCTCGGCATCTCACTCAAGGTTATTTTCTCTAACTGTGCCTTATTGCAATAACTGGGCTAATAATGTTCCAATCTTCTCGAAACCAGCTCAATTTTGTAGTGCGCCTACTATACAGTAACGTAGGCAGCGGGGACCTGTCTCAGAAGTTCGTTCGGAAAGAGGTTTGTTTAGAACAGAATGCTCCTCTAGCGGTGGTAGGGGGAAATAAAAGATTTTCTAGAGCGTATGAGTATGCCGGGTATACGGTTCCGAAGCCATCGTAGACCGTGGCCAGAGTTCCGTTTCTTAAGAGATTTAAGTTTATTACAAGGGCTCGGGCAACGCCGGGCGGGTCAGCTAGTACATTAAATATTTTTTTACAAATCTAAAAATAATGCGAGTGTCCTTAATTATATATAATTACATTTCTTGTAATTTCCTTTTGAATTTTTGGAAATGTCCCGGATTATAAACAAGAAATAAGTAGAAAAAAGAGATTACTTTTGATTGAGCTGTTTGCCAAATATTTTGTTTAATCATAAATCCCCTGAATTTTCATTGTATTCTCAAGAAAATACTAATTGCTTCTCCTTTTATAGCTGACTAATAAGAGTATCTTCATTATTTCTAGCTTAATATGAAAAACAATTCTCTGAAGATAAAATAATTATAGGACATATAATTTTATCGAAATTTCTTCAATCAGTTTTCATGTAAGAGAAATTCTCTTTAATAGACTACAGGGTTCGTACGGCTCCTGGAATTTAAAGACCAGGAAATTATTTGGTACCAGTATTTTCTTATAGATAATCTCTTCTTAAATAAAGGGAAATTTCGCACGTTTGAACTTGATGTTTATTTTTTTTTTATTTTTTATTTTTTGAAAAATATACTGGTATTACACCTGGAAAAGTAACGCTACCCGTACGAACCCTGGACTGTCATTAAGATTTTTTTTTAATCTGTCGACTTCAAAGTAATCTTCGATAATTTCACTAGATTAAAGTTAAAAACCTAAACATTTCATATTTTGAGTAAGGTAGAGTTTTTTATACTTCTACAAAGGTAAAAAAAAATTCTCATTTTTGTTTTCTATACGACCAAAAAAAAAATTCTTCAAAACAATATATTCAAATTACTCCCTACAGTATAATATTTTCAACATCTTCAGCTGATTATTGAAATGTCTCATTTTGATCATTCAAATTGAAACGTTTATTCCTTGCTCATTATAATAGCGAAGAATTTTGTTAAATAATTTAAGTAATAACCAGTTTTGGCCATATTTCAACAGAAGAGTTGCCTTCAGAGAAGACTTTTTAAGGGAAAGTGACAAGAAGTACGTTCTAATGAAACCCAAAAACCTGGCACCGAGCAGTCAAGGCCCAGTTACATCCATCAGTATTTTAGTATAAAACAATTCGTTTCATTTAAACGTATGTTTTATATAAAGCAAAAATTTTCGTTATACAATACTGATGGATGTTTGTACTTGCGTCAATCAGGCTCTGCGCCCAGACCGTGCTGGTTTCGAACCCGCGAACGTCGGCTTAAGCTCTACATTTTGTGGCCAGCATGCTAACCACTAGTTTATTCCTTAGATTTTGACCTTAAAAATAAAGTAATATTTTTGTAATGTCTGCTTAGAAGACATACTTCAACAAGCATTAGGGGACTTTTTTCGGATCATTTTCTATATATTATGTAATTGCAAATTATGCTCATGTCTTTTTTGTTATTATAAGATATTTGATTATCTGACTGTTATAAGAGCAGGTGACTTTTTTCTTAGTGTTGTAATAGCAGTTTAGTTGAACTCTAACTTTTTTTTTTTATACGGCTGGTACTTCTCGGTGCTTGTGAAGATGGTCAACATGCTGTGACCTGGTGATTGGTGGCCTGGTTCGTGGTATGAGAGAGAGAGCCGTTGATTGTTGAGTGGGGCAAACCCATTTTATGTTATTGCTAAATATTTAATGGTTTATATTTGAATGGGTTTAAAAAATATTCGTAAGCAGTTATAAATTTATTTTATATGTTTGTGGTCTTACAAAATGTAAACGTAATATACAGTAATGGTTATCTATGTTAAAAGTAACCAATCATGGTTTAGATTTGCGCTAATAAAATTAATTGCCTCACTTTTCAAAACAATGATTTGTTGAAAACCTTGATTTCCTTTGAATGGAATATAATTATAATAACAAAAAAATAATATTTTATTTGGTAAAATGTTGTCCGGGCCAGACATGGTATCGCCTGTGATCCATTCACCTCTACCGCAACATAGACAGCCACCTGCTTTTGCTATTACAAAAACCACGCCCCGCAGCTCCAGCCTCCCATAGGAGAAAGTAGTGTTCGCACGATGTTGCTATGGAAACGGAATCCCCGGACGCACTTGATCTCGGTAACGTAGTCACGAAGTTGGTTGGTTGATTGGTTGCTTTATGACAGCGGATTATGTTCTGGAGCGATATACGCCTTAGGGGAAGTGCCCTCCTTGGGGGGGTCTTTCTAAAGGATCCTAACCGGTATTTACGTAAAGGTTCGAAGAAAACCACGAAAAACTCCAAACGGTTAGGTCAACGAGCCCGACAGGGGTTTTGAACACAGCACCTCCCGTCTACCAGCTTTGAGAGCAGAACCTCTTAGCCACAGGTTCTATGTAGTCACGAAACTGAAAGTGGAGCTCCATCGACACTTGTCCTCGTCTGGGACTCCGCTTAAGTAGCCCTCCAAAATTCTTTTTGTCGCTACGGTGTCCTCGACTAAACTTTTGTTCACCCTCCTATGCCGAAGCCAGGTTGATTCGAGACGGCTCTGGCGGGGTCGTGGCCGTAATCCTACTGTAACAGAAGAATCGTTAATTTAAAAAATGCATAAAATAGTAATTACAAATAAATTAATTTTATTCGTTTTTGTTTGTTTTTGAAAATGATTCGGAGTGAGTCGCAACATGTAAAACAACCTACCAAAAGTTATTTTAATTTGTATATTGTTGTTAATTTGCACCTTTTAGCATTTAAAAGAACTATAATTTATTATATTATGATTTTATTCGTTTTAATGTCTTTATTTGCCATATATTTTAAGCGGGATGATTTTCTGAGAATCAAGGGAAATGTAGTCTATTAATTTGAACTTAAAGTAACATTAAAAATAAACAAAATTTACTAAAAATGAATTAAATTAGAAGCAAAAATCTTTATTGCTTATGTAATATTTTTTAAGATAAGTTACAAAAATTTCACCTTAAAATAGTGTGGTTTAATTTCAAGATTTTGACTAATCGTACGCAATTCTAAGATCTCACGAGTAACAAATAATTAAAATGTTTCAGACTAATTTCGCTTTTCTATTATTCAAGTCCATTAATAATTTTTGATTTTCAAAAATTTTGGTCGCTGATCTGTAAAACAAATGTTAATTTGCAATGGTAAAGTCATCAAGTGCCATATTATTAAGGGCAAAAATTGAAAGAAATGTCCTCAATGCGTAAAATATTTCTATAATTTCAGTTATATGCCATTCATGTAAAAATGAATGGACGGATTTCTATATTTTTAGAGAGTGAGTCAAAATTAACCACTTAATCGTCGCGCCCGATAAGTGTAGGAATTTTTAAAAAAATCAGTTTGCTTGATTACCACCAGTTTTTTTTAAGTAAAAATATTCGCCTTATTTAATAGGCAGAAAAAAAAAATAATGCGAGATTACAGCCAATTATACTATTTTAAAAAACTGGTGGGAATGAAACAATCTGAATAAAACACGCGTAGCCTAGGCTGCCCGTGAATGTCTCGGGGACGACGATTAAGGGGTTAAAGGAATCGTCTGTTTTGAATAATTTAGAAATAGATTAAACATTTTTAAATATAAAATTCATTATTTTCTTTATTAAAAACTGTATAACACCCCGGGCCTGATTATCGGCGGAGCAAACTTCCAACAGTAAAAGAATAGAAATTGTTGCCTTGTTTCTGATAGAAATTCAGCATGGAAAGTGCGTTTAAATAAACAAAAATTTCTATTCTTTTAACTGGTGGAAGTTTGCCCCGCCAGTATCAGGCCCTGATAACACCCTGTATATTATATGTATTCATACAAACGCATCGGTATGTTTTTGTGAAATCTGGGTTTTAAAACAATTGAAGCTCCTCGCTCTTCTGAAAGTATTTCTTAAATTATTTATTTGAAAGTTTTCTCAAGTTTATGCATCAGTAAATATCATTCAAAATACGGATTTATTATAAAATGTCGTACAATCTAAAAATATTATATAGCGATATGTTATAAATGCATTTTCTGTAAGTCAGAAGCCCACACCTTAGTCAATGGCATTTTTTAAATAAAAACTAGATTTCTAGTTTCCCGATGTGAACAGTATGGCCAGTATCCTATTTTTTTTTTTTTATCATTCAGATTGTTTGATTTCCGCCACTTTTTAACTCGTTGACGGACACTTGCGGCTATAGCCACCAAAGCGAAGTTCACAATGTGGCGTGACGGCTATAGCCGCCCAAAACGAAACGGTCGTTTTTAGACACTACGGCTATAGCAGCACAAATGTGCATTTACCGGCGTACAAGTAGAAGCCCAGTGTCATGATTTGGAAAAATTTTTTTTGGATGAAGTACGTTTTCCACCTGTTATACGAGTTGCAGCTTCAGTATGCACGTGCAGGGTGACTAGTGGTCAGTGAAAAATACAGTAAAAAATATAATTACAGTATATTTTTATAGAAAAATTCAAATTGATTATTTGATCAAATAATAAACATAAATTTTTCTATAAGAATATAGTGGTGTTTATCACTTTTTTTGACTGTATTTTTCCCTGACCACTAGCAACCCTGACGTGGTTGTGAAGAGAGTAGTGCAATCCAATTAAAGGTGCTGAATTAATCAAAATTAATTTTATTTAAGCAGAAAGAGTAAAACTATACTTCTAATATTCAAAAAATTACAAAAACATATAGTGTCAATTTTCGAACTTTACTTGTTCCTACTGTCCGTCAATGTGTTAAAAAATAGTGTAATCATTAAATGTTTAATCTGTCATTAAATAAGGAGGATATTTATGCTTAAAAAAAAATTGGGAATCAAGCAATCTGAATACACACCAGAAATTTCAAGTAGAAATTTTAGGCTTATGCAAAGACAGACAATTTTGTGATTACTTTAATTAAATTTTTTATCTCAAAATTTCCGGTATAAATTTGGCATTTCTAAAAAAAAAGGCGAAATTAGGAGCACTGTTCTTCAAAAAAAAAAAATAGTATGATTACTAGGCGAAGAGTTTTAATAAAATTTTGTGATGACAATCGGCCCATTTTTAAAGGTAATGAAATTTTCACTTTATCATATTCGATTGTTTGACATGGTAGCGACGATATCAGCAAAAGTCTACTTAAATTGAATTTGTATCTTAAATAAATTTTCTTAAAATATTATTTTTAGTAAAAATATTTTGAATTTATTTAGACTAATGTAATATAAATACTATTGTTTGATAAAAATATTTTGTTTCATATCTTCTCTTTACTTTAAAGTACATGATATAATTAGGAACTATTTTTTAAACGTTTTAATAATCGCTTGAAAGAGTTTATATTTTATACAAGCAACAGTCTTCCATGATATTTTTGTCACATGTTACATATTTAATTACTGAAATAAAGTTTAAAGATGATATTATTGTAAAAAAATATATCAATATTTTATGTTTTAATGAGTTAAATGAAATAGAAAAATCATTCTAATTCCCTCTTCCAGCATATCATATGAAAATATAATGCAACAAAATTTTTAAGGAATGGGGAAAAGCATTTCATTTAAACAATGCATCTATAATTCTTAAAATAAGGTTTAAATTTCAAATAATGATAATTAAATAGTAAGTGACTAAGACAGGACAACCATCATTATTGCCAATTCAGCGGATATTTTTACTCAGGTATTCTGAATTTATACCATAAATTCTTAATGATTAGTTATCTTTTTAATGATAGACATGTTTGTGAATTTTTTAATTAAAATTATCTGCCACTATATAACAACGGTAATATTCTACGTATATCAGAATAATTATATGTCAATTGTAATTTTAGAGAAAGAAATATATTTTCCAAAATATAACTCATAAGACCCGAGGATTGTGTAAAAATTTCGTCAGTTTTATAAAAATAACCTTTTGTGACATAAATGGTTTCTAATATTTTGGAGAATAACATTTGGATCATTTTTGCAACTGAGGCTCTGACTTTCAAAATAAAAGAGCCATAGAGATCAATTTGACCGGGGCATAATAAACATATTTTAAATCAGAAATTTCTTTATGAAAGAAATCAATCGCATAGTACACATAATAAGCTAAGAAATATAATTAATTAAAAATTCTGTTTTAAGATAACCGAATGTATCTCGTGTTGAATTTCCATGTATGTTAATACTAATGATTTAAGATTTACCTGTCGGGCAATGGTATGTAACTTCTATGACTTACTTCCAGCATTTGTACCAGAATAATTTTGCTTTTATTTAAAATGTACGTGCAAGAAAGCGTTTTTCTTTATTTCAGATCAGTTCGTTCGTAAATACTGATGACATTCCATATTTCAATAACGGAATTGCTTTACCACTATCCCGTATTTTTTCATAAAAACGTTTGCGAAGTAGCAATTAGGTAGCTTTCAATACATAAAAGTATAAAGCTACCTATTGCAGCCGTTCGGAGGAAAGCAATTCCGGAAAATTTCGATATATTTTCACCGATCATGACCCCCAGACCTCAAAACCACCCTCCGTTCAAATGTTGATTTATATATATATATCCACATATATATATATATATATGTCATACGACCTATGTCATACGATAACGCTCGTATTTATAAATCAATTTCGATGAAACTAATTGGGTGTATTAAGCTCACCAATGTCTCGACCGAGTTCGTTGGCCAGCTTGGTCCGCCATTTTGTTTCAAGATGGCGGCCATTTAAAAATTTAAAACTAAAATAAATATACAAAAAAGTTAAAAAATCAAATTTAAGTGTTAGCCCTTGATACAAGGATTCCGGAGTATTTTTTGTTTTACCTCTATCTTAAAAAACGGCTAAGATACAGCAGTTTGAAATTCTAGGGTGGCAAACATTTTGAAACAAGACATTACAGAAATCCAACGATTAATTTATAAGTTTTAGTGAACGCAACTTCTCACAAAATATTAACTTTCATTGTTGTAATCATTTTCCCAATCATACGTATAAAACTATATATTCATATCCGTTAGGGCCGAATTCTCGCCAAACTTGGCGACATTTAGCGAAATATCGCCAAATTTAGCGACCAAAATAAGTTTTCATAAATGAAGTCAATTTGGCTATAGCTCAATAATTTGGCGAATTTCTTCTTCAAATTCAGTATTAGCGAATCTTTTGAAAACGGTTTCTTTGCATTTTAGCTTGCTGTTTTTGAGTAACATTAGCTAAAATTCTAAAACAAAGATATAGGAGAGCTACCTTTTCCTCCCGGTACAGGCCGGATGGACTTCTTTTTCCACTTTTTCACAAACTCTTGTCAGAGTAAAAATTTTACTGTCTTGACTGTTTCATGTAATGGATGCAGAATCCCGCCATTACAGCTATAACATAATAATAAATAATTAAATTTCCTTATGTTAATTCCGGGGCGAGTTGAATATTCCGGATTTTTTTGTTTATGCATTAGAGTGATGTATATGTGTAAGTAGTATAAAAGTCTAGATAAAATGTATTAAGCACAGATTATTCAACCTGAAACTAATTAAAAGTTTAAAAAATATCTTGTTTTCTTTTCAATTTTTTTTGAACGATATATAAGATCTTCCAATAAATTTATTTTATAATTGCTAAATGTAAATATTTAAGAATATTCATAATAAGAGTTAAAATAATCTATAAGAAATTTATTTAAAAACTGCTTGAATCGATTATGCATCCGTTATTCGTTCTATATTATTAGAACAGCAGTTCCTAAAACTTTATTGTTACGAGGTAAAGTGGATGTGATAGTATAAAATTAGCAATATCTTCAAACAGAATTCTGGTGCACGGCTGGAAATTGGTCTTCTTATAAATCAGCACAATTTCTTATGTATGAAGTAAAAAAAATTCGATTTTGAAGTTGTTCGCCTTTGTAAATTAATTAAAACATAAAATACAGTGAAACGATCTATTCTGTTTCAACAATGAAATCTTTGTTATAAATAAGAGGTAAAGGAGATGTGATATTATAAAATTATCAATATCTTCGAATAGAATTCTGGTGCACGGCTGGAAATTCGTTTACTTGTAAATCAGCACATTTTCTTATGTAGGAAGTAAAAAATATTCAGTTTTGAAATTGTTCACCATTGTAAAATATTTAAAAAATATAAAATACTGTGACACGATATGCATTTTTCAACAATGAAACCTTTGTTATAAATACGAGGTTAAGTGGATGAGATATTATAAAATTATCAATATCTTCAAATAGAATTCTGGTGCACGGCTGGAAATTGGTTTTCTTATAAATCAGCACATTTTCTTATGTAGGAAATAAAAAAAAATCGGTTTTGATGTTGTTCGCCATTGTAAAATATTTAAAATATAAAATACTGGGAATCGATATGCATTTTTCAACAATGAAACCTTTGTTATAAATACGAGGTAAAGTGAATGTGATATTATAAAATTATCAATATCTTTGAATAAAATTCTGGTGCACGGCTGGAAATTTGTTTACTTATAAATCAGCATATTTTCTTATGTAGGAAGTAAAAAAAATTCGGTTTTGAAGATGTTCGACCTTGTAAAATATTTAAAACATAAAATACAGTGAAAGGATCTACTCTGTTTCAACAATGAAACCTTTGTTATAAATACGAGGTAAAGTGGATGTGATAGTATAAAATTAGCAATATCTTCAAATAGAATTCTGGTGCACGGCTGGAAATTGGTTTTCTTATAAATCAGCACATTTTCTTATGTATGAAGTAAAAAAAATTCGATTTTGAAGTTGTTCGCCTTTGTAAATTAATTAAAACATAAAATACAGTGAAACGATCTATTCTGTTTCAACAATGAAATCTTTGTTATAAATAAGAGGTAAAGGAGATGTGATAATATAAAATTATCAATATCTTCGAATAGAATTCTGGTGCACGGGTGGAAATTCGTTTACTTATAAATCAGCACATTTTCTTATGTAGGAAGTAAAAAATATTCAGTTTTGAAGTTGTTCGCCATTGTAAAATATTTAAAAAATATAAAATACTGTGACACGATATGCATTTTTCAACAATGAAACCTTTGTTATAAATACGAGGTTAAGTGGATGAGATATTATAAAATTATCAATATCTTCAAATAGAATTCTGGTGCACGACTGGAAATTGGTTTTCTTATAAATCAGCACATTTTCTTATGTAGGAAGTAAAAAAAAATCGGTTTTGATGTTGTTCGCCGTTGTAAAATATTTAAAATATAAAATACTGGGAACCGATATGCATTTTTCAACAATGAAACCTTTGATATAAATACGAGGTAAAGTGAATGTGATATTATAAAATTATCAATATCTTTGAATAAAATTCTGGTGCATGGCTGGAAATTCGTTTACTTATAAATCAGCACATTTTCTTATGTATGAAGTAAAAAAATTTCGATTTTGAAGTTGTTCGCCTTTGTAAATTAATTAAAACATAATATACAGTGAAGCGATCTACTCTGTTTCAACAATGAAATCTTTGTTACAAATAAGAGGTAAAGGAGATGTGATATTATAAAATTATCAATATCTTCGAATAGAATTCTGGTGCACGGCTGGAAATTTGTTTACTTATAAATCAGCACATTTGCTTATGTAGGAAGTAAAAAAAAATTCAGTTTTGAAGTTGTTCGCCATTGTAAAAAATTTAAAATATAAAATACTGTGACACGATACGCATTTTTCAACAATGAAACCTTTGTTATAAATACGAGGTAAATTGGATGAGATATTATAAAATTATCAATATCTTCGATTAGAATTCTGGTGCACGGCTGAAAATTTGTTTACTGATAAACCAGCAAATTTTCTTAGGTAGGAAGTAAAAAAAAAAAAATTGATTTTGAAGTTGTTCGCCATTGTAAAATATTTAAAATATAAAATACAGTGAAACGATATGCATTTTTCAACAATGAAACCTTTGTTATAAATACCAGGTAAAGTGCAA
Source organism: Maratus michaelseni (assembly GCA_963931845.1). Taxonomy (NCBI): domain Eukaryota; kingdom Metazoa; phylum Arthropoda; class Arachnida; order Araneae; family Salticidae; genus Maratus; species Maratus michaelseni. The sequence goes on from OZ007595.1 coordinate 306,672,408, forward strand.
GTGATATTATAAAATTAGCAATATCTTCAAATAGAATTCTGGTAAGCGGCTGGAAATTGGTTTTCTTATAAATCAGCGCATTTTCTTATGCAGGGAGTAAAAAAAATTCCGTTTTGAAGTAGTTCGCCTGTATAAAATATTTAAAACATAAAATACAGTGAAACGATATACATTTTTTAACAATGAAACCTTTGTTATAAATACGAGGTAAAGTGAATGTGATATTATAAAATTATCAATATCTTTGAATAAAATTCTGGTGCATGGCTGGAAATTCGTTTATTTATAATTCAGCACATTTTCTTATGTATGAATAAAAAAAAATTCGATTTTGAAGTTGTTCGCCTTTGTAAATTAATTAAAACATAAAATACAGTGAAAGCATCTACTCTGTTTCAACAATGAAATCTTTGTTATAAATAAGAGGTAAAGGAGATGTGATATTATAAAATTATCAATATCTTCAAATAGAATTCTGGTGCACGGCTGGAAATTGGTTTTCTTATAAATCAGCACATTTTCTTATGTAGGAAGTAAAAAAATCGATTTTGAAGTTGTTCGCCACTGTAAAATATTTAAAATATAAAATACAGTGAAACGATATGCATTTTTCAACAATGAAACCTTTCTTATTAATACGAGGTAAAATGGATGTGATTATATTGTAAAATGTATATTTATTATACATTTTATTGTACATACATATTATACAATTTATATTGTATGTATTATAAAAGTAGCAATATCTTCGAACAGAATTCTGGTGCACGGCCTGAAATTCGTTTACTTATAAATCAGACAATTTTTTTATGTAGGAAGTAAACAAAATTCGGTTTTGAGGTTGTTCGCTATTGTAAAATATTTAAAATATAAAATACTGGGAATCGATATGCATTTTTTAACAATGAAACCTTTGTTATAAATACGAGGTAAAGTGAATGTGATATTATAAAATTATCAATATCTTCGAATAAAATTCTGGTGCACGGCTGTAAATTCGTTTACTCATAAATCAGCACATTTGCTTATGTAGGAAGTAAAAAAAATTCGATTTTGAAGTTGTTCGCCTTTGTAAATTAATTAAAACATAAAATACAGTGAAACGATCTATTCTGTTTCAACAATGAAATCTTTGTTATAAATAAGAGGTAAAGGAGATGTGATATTATAAAATTATCAATATCTTCGAATAGAATTCTGGTGCACGGGTGGAAATTTGTTTACTTATAAATCAGCACATTTGCTTATGTAGGAAGTAAAAAAAATTCAGTTTTGAAGTTGTTCGCCATTGTAAAATATTTAAAATATAAAATACTGTGACACGATATGCATTTTTCAACAATGAAACCTTTGTTATAAATACCAGGTAAAGTGCAATTGATATTATAAAATTAGCAATATCTTCAAATAGAATTCTGGTAAGCGGCTGGAAATTGGTTTTCTTATAAATCAGCGCATTTTCTTATGCAGGGAGTAAAAAAAATTCCGTTTTGAAGTAGTTCGCCTGTATAAAATATTTAAAACATAAAATACAGTGAAACGATATACATTTTTTAACAATGAAACCTTTGTTATAAATACGAGGTAAAGTGAATGTGATATTATAAAATTATCAATATCTTTGAATAAAATTCTGGTGCATGGCTGGAAATTCGTTTATTTATAATTCAGCACATTTTCTTATGTATGAATAAAAAAAAATTCGATTTTGAAGTTGTTCGCCTTTGTAAATTAATTAAAACATAAAATACAGTGCGACGATCTACTCTGTTTCAACAATGAAATCTTTGTTATAAATAAGAGGTAAAGGAGATGTGATATTATAAAATTATCAATATCTTCGAATAGAATTCTGGTGCACGGCTGGAAATGCGTTTACTTATAAATCAGCATATTTTCTTATGTAGGAAGTAAAAAAAAAATCGGTTTTGAAGTTGTTCGACCTTGTAAAATATTTAAAACATAAAATACAGTGAAAGGATCTACTCTGTTTCAACAATGAAACCTTTGTTATAAATACGAGGTAAAGTGGATGTGATAGTATAAAATTAGCAATATCTTCAACTAGAATTCTGGTGCACGGCTGGAAATTGGTTTTCTTTTAAATCAGCACATTTTCTTATGTAGGAAGTAATAAAAATCGATTTTGAAGTTGTTCGCCACTGTAAAATATTTAAAATATAAAATACAGTGAAACGATATGCATTTTTCAACAATGAAACCTTTGTTATAAATACGAGGTTAAGCGGATGAGATATTATAAAATTATCAATATCTTCGAATAGAATTCTGGTGCACGGCTGAAAATTCGTTTACTTATAAACCAGCCCATTTTCTTAGGTAGGAAGTAAAAAAAATCGATTTTGAAGTTGTTCGCCACTATAAAATATTTAAAATATAAAATACAGTGAAACGATATGCATTTTTCAACAATGAAACCTTTCTTATTAATACGAGGTAAAATGGATGTGATTATATTGTAAAATGTATATTTATTATACATTTTATTGTACATACATATTATACAATTTATATTGTATGTATTATAAAAGTAGCAATATCTTCGAACAGAATTCTGGTGCACGGCCTGAAATTCGTTTACTTATAAATCAGACCATTTTTTTATGTAGGAAGTAAAAAAAATTCGGTTTTGAGGTTGTTCGCTATTGTAAAATATTTAAAATATAAAATACTGGGAATCGATATGCATTTTTCAACAATGAAACCTTTGTTATAAATACGAGGTAAAGTGAATGTGATATTATAAAATTATCAATATCTTCGAATAAAATTCTGGTGCACGGCTGTAAATTCGTTTACTCATAAATCAGCACATTTGCTTATGTAGGAAGTAAAAAATATTCGATTTTGAAGTTGTTCGCCTTTGTAAATTAATTAAAACATAAAATACAGTGAAACGATCTATTCTGTTTCAACAATGAAATCTTTGTTATAAATAAGAGGTAAAGGAGATGTGATATTATAAAATTATCAATATCTTCGAATAGAATTCTGGTGCACGGGTGGAAATTCGTTTACTTATAAATCAGCACATTTTCTTATGTAGGAAGTAAAAAATATTCAGTTTTGAAGTTGTTCGCTATTGTAAAATATTTAAAAAATATAAAATACTGTGACACGATATGCATTTTTCAACAATGAAACCTTTGTTATAAATACGAGGTTAAGTGGATGAGATATTATAAAATTATCAATATCTTCAAATAGAATTCTGGTGCACGGCTGGAAATTGGTTTTCTTATAAATCAGCACATTTTCTTATGTATGAAGTAAAAAAATTTCGATTTTGAAGTTGTTCGCCTTTGTAAATTAATTAAAACATAATATACAGTGAAGCGATCTACTCTGTTTCAACAATGAAATCTTTGTTATAAATAAGAGGTAAAGGAGATGTGATATTATAAAATTATCAATATCTTCGAATAGAATTCTGGTGCACGGCTGGAAATTTGTTTACTTATAAATCAGCACATTTGCTTATGTAGGAAGTAAAAAAAATTCAGTTTTGAAGTTGTTCGCCATTGTAAAATATTTAAAATATAAAATACTGTGACACGATATGCATTTTTCAACAATGAAACCTTTGTTATAAATATCAGGTAAAGTGCAAGTGATATTATAAAATTAGCAATATCTTCAAATAGAATTCTGGTAAGCGGCTGGAAATTGGTTTTCTTATAAATCAGCGCATTTTTTTATGCAGGGAGTAAAAAAAATTCCGTTTTGAAGTAGTTCGCCTGTATAAAATATTTAAAACATAAAATACAGTGAAACGATATGCATTTTTCAACAATGAAACCTTTGTTATAAATACGAGGTTAAGTGGATGAGATATTATAAAATTATCAATATCTTCAAATAGAATTCTGGTGCACGGCTGGAAATTGGTTTTCTTATAAATCAGCACATTTTCTTATGTAGGAAATAAAAAAAAATCGGTTTTGATGGTGTTCGCCATTGTAAAATATTTAAAATATAAAATACTGGGAATCGATATGCATTTTTCAACAATGAAACCTTTGTTATAAATACGAGGTAAAGTGAATGTGATATTATAAAATTATCAATATCTTTGAATAAAATTCTGGTGCATGGCTGGAAATTCGTTTACTTATAAATCAGCACATTTTCTTATGTATGAAGTAAAAAAATTTCGATTTTGAAGTTGTTCGCCTTTGTAAATTAATTAAAACATAATATACAGTGAAGCGATGTACTCTGTTTCAACAATGAAATCTTTGTTATAAATAAGAGGTAAAGGAGATGTGATATTATAAAATTATCAATATCTTCGAATAGAATTCTGGTGCACGGCTGGAAATTTGTTTACTTATACATCAGCACATTTGCTTATGTAGGAAGTAAAAAAAATTCAGTTTTGAAGTTGTTCGCCATTGTAAAATATTTAAAATATAAAATACTGTGACACGATATGCATTTTTCAACAATGAAACCTTTGTTATAAATACCAGGTAAAGTGCAAGTGATATTATAAAATTAGCAATATCTTCAAATAGAATTCTGGTAAGCGGCTGGAAATTGGTTTTCTTATAAATCAGCGCATTTTCTTATGCAGGGAGTAAAAAAAATTCCGTTTTGAAGTAGTTGGCCTGTATAAAATATTTAAAACATAAAATACAGTGAAACGATATACATTTTTTAACAATGAAACCTTTGTTATAAATATGAGGTAAAGTGAATGTGATATTATAAAATTATCAATATCTTTGAATAAAATTCTGGTGCATGGCTGGAAATTCGTTTATTTATAATTCAGCACATTTTCTTATGTATGAATAAAAAAAAATTCGATTTTGAAGTTGTTCGCCTTTGTAAATTAATTAAAACATAAAATACAGTGCGACGATCTACTCTGTTTCAACAATGAAATCTTTGTTATAAATAAGAGGTAAAGGAGATGTGATATTATAAAATTATCAATATCTTCGAATAGAATTCTGGTGCACGGCTGGAAATGCGTTTACTTATAAATCAGCATATTTTCTTATGTAGGAAGTAAAAAAAATTCGGTTTTGAAGATGTTCGACCTTGTAAAATATTTAAAACATAAAATACAGTGAAAGGATCTACTCTGTTTCAACAATGAAACCTTTGTTATAAATACGAGGTAAAGTGGATGTGATAGTATAAAATTAGCAATATCTTCAAATAGAATTCTGGTGCACGGCTGGAAATTGGTTTTCTTATAAATCAGCACATTTTCTTATGTATGAAGTAAAAAAAAATTCGATTTTGAAGTTGTTCGCCTTTGTAAATTAATTAAAACATAAAATACAGTGAAACGATCTATTCTGTTTCAACAATGAAATCTTTGTTATAAATAAGAGGTAAAGGAGATGTGATATTATAAAATTATCAATATCTTCGAATAGAATTCTGGTGCACGGGTGGAAATTCGTTTACTTATAAATCAGCACATTTTCTTATGTAGGAAGTAAAAAATATTCAGTTTTGAAGTTGTTCGCCATTGTAAAATATTTAAAAAATATAAAATACTGTGACACGATATGCATTTTTCAACAATGAAACCTTTGTTATAAATACGAGGTTAAGTGGATGAGATATTATAAAATTATCAATATCTTCAAATAGAAGTCTGGTGCACGACTGGAAATTGGTTTTCTTATAAATCAGCACATTTTCTTATGTAGGAAGTAAAAAAAAATCGGTTTTGATGTTGTTCGCCATTGTAAAATATTTAAAATATAAAATACTGGGAATCGATATGCATTTTTCAACAATGAAACCTTTGATATAAATACGAGGTAAAGTGAATGTGATATTATAAAATTATCAATATCTTTGAATAAAATTCTGGTGCATGGCTGGAAATTCGTTTACTTATAAATCAGCACATTTTCTTATGTATGAAGTAAAAAAATTTCGATTTTGAAGTTGTTCGCCTTTGTAAATTAATTAAAACATAATATACAGTGAAGCGATCTACTCTGTTTCAACAATGAAATCTTTGTTACAAATAAGAGGTAAAGGAGATGTGATATTATAAAATTATCAATATCTTCGAATAGAATTCTGGTGCACGGCTGGAAATTTGTTTACTTATAAATCAGCACATTTGCTTATGTAGGAAGTAAAAAAAAATTCAGTTTTGAAGTTGTTCGCCATTGTAAAAAATTTAAAATATAAAATACAGTGACACGATACGCATTTTTCAACAATGAAACCTTTGTTATAAATACGAGGTAAATTGGATGAGATATTATAAAATTATCAATATCTTCGATTAGAATTCTGGTGCACGGCTGGAAATTCGTTTACTGATAAATCAGCACATTTTCTTATGTAGGAAGTAAAAAAAATTCGGTTTTGAAGATGTTCGACCTTGTAAAATATTTAAAACATAAAATACAGTGAAAGGATCTACTCTGTTTCAACAATGAAACCTTTGTTATAAATACGAGTTAAAGTGGATGTGATAGTATAAAATTAGCAATATCTTCGAATAGAATTCTGGTGCACGGGTGGAAATTCGTTTACTTATAAATCAGCACATTTTCTTATGTAGGAAGTAAAAAATATTCAGTTTTGAAGTTGTTCGCCATTGTAAAATATTTAAAAAATATAAAATACTGTGACACGATATGCATTTTTCAACAATGAAACCTTTGTTATAAATACGAGGTTAAGTGGATGAGATATTATAAAATTATCAATATCTTCAAATAGAATTCGGGTGCACGGCTGGAAATTGGTTTTCTTATAAATCAGCACATTTTCTTATGTAGGAAGTAAAAAAAAATCGGTTTTGATGTTGTTCGCCATTGTAAAATATTTAAAATATAAAATACTGGGAATCGATATGCATTTTTCAACAATGAAACCTTTGATATAAATACGAGGTAAAGTGAATGTGATATTATAAAATTATCAATATCTTTGAATAAAATTTTGGTGCATGGCTGGAAATTCGTTTACTTATAAATCAGCACATTTTCTTATGTATGAAGTAAAAAAATTTCGATTTTGAAGTTGTTCGCCTTTGTAAATTAATTAAAACATAATATACAGTGAAGCGATCTACTCTGTTTCAACAATGAAATCTTTGTTACAAATAAGAGGTAAAGGAGATGTGATATTATAAAATTATCAATATCTTCGAATAGAATTCTGGTGCACGGCTGGAAATTTGTTTACTTATAAATCAGCACATTTGCTTATGTAGGAAGTAAAAAAAATTCAGTTTTGAAGTTGTTCGCCATTGTAAAATATTTAAAATATAAAATACTGTGACACGATACGCATTTTTCAACAATGAAACCTTTGTTATAAATACGAGGTAAATTGGATGAGATATTATAAAATTATCAATATCTTCGATTAGAATTCTGGTGCACGGCTGAAAATTCGTTTACTGATAAACCAGCAAATTTTCTTAGGTAGGAAGTAAAAAATATTCAGTTTTGAAGTTGTTCGCCTTTGTAAATTAATTAAAACATAAAATACAGTGAAACGATCTATTCTGTTTCAACAATGAAATCTTTGTTATAAATAAGAGGTAAAGGAGATGTGATATTATAAAATTATCAATATCTTCGAATAGAATTCTGGTGCACGGGTGGAAATTCGTTTACTTATAAATCAGCACATTTTCTTATGTAGGAAGTAAAAAATATTCAGTTTTGAAGTTGTTCGCCATTGTAAAATATTTAAAAAATATAAAATACTGTGACACGATATGCATTTTTCAACAATGAAACCTTTGTTATAAATACGAGGTTAAGTGGATGAGATATTATAAAATTATCAATATCTTCAAACAGAATTCTGGTGCACGGCTGGAAATTGGTTTTCTTATAAATCAGCACATTTTCTTATGTATGAAGTAAAAAAAATTCGATTTTGAAGTTGTTCGCCTTTGTAAATTAATTAAAACATAATATACAGTGAAGCGATCTACTCTGTTTCAACAATGAAATCTTTGTTATAAATAAGAGGTAAAGGAGATGTGATATTATAAAATTATCAATATCTTCGAATAGAATTCTGGTGCACGGCTGGAAATTTGCTTACTTATAAATCAGCACATTTGCTTATGTAGGAAGTAAAAAAAATCAGTTTTGAAGTTGTTCGCCATTGTAAAATATTTAAAATATAAAATACTGTGACACGATATGCATTTTTCAACAATGAAACCTTTGTTATAAATACCAGGTAAAGTGCAAGTGATATTATAAAATTAGCAATATCTTCAAATAGAATTCTGGTAAGCGGCTGGAAATTGGTTTTCTTATAAATCAGCGCATTTTCTTATGCAGGGAGTAAAAAAAATTCCGTTTTGAAGTAGTTCGCCTGTATAAAATATTTAAAACATAAAATACAGTGAAACGATATACATTTTTTAACAATGAAACCTTTGTTATAAATACGAGGTAAAGTGAATGTGATATTATAAAATTATCAATATCTTTGAATAAAATTCTGGTGCATGGCTGGAAATTCGTTTATTTATAATTCAGCACATTTTCTTATGTATGAATAAAAAAAAATTCGATTTTGAAGTTGTTCGCCTTTGTAAATTAATTAAAACATAAAATACAGTGCGACGATCTACTCTGTTTCAACAATGAAATCTTTGTTATAAATAAGAGGTAAAGGAGATGTGATATTATAAAATTATCAATATCTTCGAATAGAATTCTGGTGCACGGCTGGAAATGCGTTTACTTATAAATCAGCATATTTTCTTATGTAGGAAGTAAAAAAAAAATCGGTTTTGAAGTTGTTCGACCTTGTAAAATATTTAAAACATAAAATACAGTGAAAGGATCTACTCTGTTTCAACAATGAAACCTTTGTTATAAATACGAGGTAAAGTGGATGTGATAGTATAAAATTAGCAATATCTTCAACTAGAATTCTGGTGCACGGCTGGAAATTGGTTTTCTTTTAAATCAGCACATTTTCTTATGTAGGAAGTAATAAAAATCGATTTTGAAGTTGTTCGCCACTGTAAAATATTTAAAATATAAAATACAGTGAAACGATATGCATTTTTCAACAATGAAACCTTTGTTATAAATACGAGGTTAAGCGGATGAGATATTATAAAATTATCAATATCTTCGAATAGAATTCTGGTGCACGGCTGAAAATTCGTTTACTTATAAACCAGCCCATTTTCTTAGGTAGGAAGTAAAAAAAATCGATTTTGAAGTTGTTCGCCACTATAAAATATTTAAAATATAAAATACAGTGAAACGATATGCATTTTTCAACAATGAAACCTTTCTTATTAATACGAGGTAAAATGGATGTGATTATATTGTAAAATGTATATTTATTATACATTTTATTGTACATACATATTATACAATTTATATTGTATGTATTATAAAAGTAGCAATATCTTCGAACAGAATTCTGGTGCACGGCCTGAAATTCGTTTACTTATAAATCAGACCATTTTTTTATGTAGGAAGTAAAAAAAATTCGATTTTGAGGTTGTTCGCTATTGTAAAATATTTAAAATATAAAATACTGGGAATCGATATGCATTTTTCAACAATGAAACCTTTGTTATAAATACGAGGTAAAGTGAATGTGATATTATAAAATTATCAATATCTTCGAATAAAATTCTGGTGCACGGCTGTAAATTCGTTTACTCATAAATCAGCACATTTGCTTATGTAGGAAGTAAAAAATATTCGATTTTGAAGTTGTTCGCCTTTGTAAATTAATTAAAACATAAAATACAGTGAAACGATCTATTCTGTTTCAACAATGAAATCTTTGTTATAAATAAGAGGTAAAGGAGATGTGATATTATAAAATTATCAATATCTTCGAATAGAATTCTGGTGCACGGGTGGAAATTCGTTTACTTATAAATCAGCACATTTTCTTATGTAGGAAGTAAAAAATATTCAGTTTTGAAGTTGTTCGCTATTGTAAAATATTTAAAAAATATAAAATACTGTGACACGATATGCATTTTTCAACAATGAAACCTTTGTTATAAATACGAGGTTAAGTGGATGAGATATTATAAAATTATCAATATCTTCAAATAGAATTCTGGTGCACGGCTGGAAATTGGTTTTCTTATAAATCAGCACATTTTCTTATGTATGAAGTAAAAAAATTTCGATTTTGAAGTTGTTCGCCTTTGTAAATTAATTAAAACATAATATACAGTGAAGCGATCTACTCTGTTTCAACAATGAAATCTTTGTTATAAATAAGAGGTAAAGGAGATGTGATATTATAAAATTATCAATATCTTCGAATAGAATTCTGGTGCACGGCTGGAAATTTGTTTACTTATAAATCAGCACATTTGCTTATGTAGGAAGTAAAAAAAATTCAGTTTTGAAGTTGTTCGCCATTGTAAAATATTTAAAATATAAAATACTGTGACACGATATGCATTTTTCAACAATGAAACCTTTGTTATAAATATCAGGTAAAGTGCAAGTGATATTATAAAATTAGCAATATCTTCAAATAGAATTCTGGTAAGCGGCTGGAAATTGGTTTTCTTATAAATCAGCGCATTTTCTTATGCAGGGAGTAAAAAAAATTCCGTTTTGAAGTAGTTCGCCTGTATAAAATATTTAAAACATAAAATACAGTGAAACGATATGCATTTTTCAACAATGAAACCTTTGTTATAAATACGAGGTTAAGTGGATGAGATATTATAAAATTATCAATATCTTCAAATAGAATTCTGGTGCACGGCTGGAAATTGGTTTTCTTATAAATCAGCACATTTTCTTATGTAGGAAATAAAAAAAAATCGGTTTTGATGGTGTTCGCCATTGTAAAATATTTAAAATATAAAATACTGGGAATCGATATGCATTTTTCAACAATGAAACCTTTGTTATAAATACGAGGTAAAGTGAATGTGATATTATAAAATTATCAATATCTTTGAATAAAATTCTGGTGCATGGCTGGAAATTCGTTTACTTATAAATCAGCACATTTTCTTATGTATGAAGTAAAAAAATTTCGATTTTGAAGTTGTTCGCCTTTGTAAATTAATTAAAACATAATATACAGTGAAGCGATGTACTCTGTTTCAACAATGAAATCTTTGTTATAAATAAGAGGTAAAGGAGATGTGATATTATAAAATTATCAATATCTTCGAATAGAATTCTGGTGCACGGCTGGAAATTTGTTTACTTATACATCAGCACATTTGCTTATGTAGGAAGTAAAAAAAATTCAGTTTTGAAGTTGTTCGCCATTGTAAAATATTTAAAATATAAAATACTGTGACACGATATGCATTTTTCAACAATGAAACCTTTTTTTATTAATACCAGGTGAAGTGCAAATGATATTATAAAATTAGCAATATCTTCAAATAGAATTCTGGTAAGCGGCTGGAAATTGGTTTTCTTATAAATCAGCGCATTTTCTTATGCAGGGAGTAAAAAAAATTCCGTTTTGAAGTAGTTCGCCTGTATAAAATATTTAAAACATAAAATACAGTGAAACGATATACATTTTTTAACAATGAAACCTTTGTTATAAATATGAGGTAAAGTGAATGTGATATTATAAAATTATCAATATCTTTGAATAAAATTCTGGTGCATGGCTGGAAATTCGTTTATTTATAATTCAGCACATTTTCTTATGTATGAATAAAAAAAAATTCGATTTTGAAGTTGTTCGCCTTTGTAAATTAATTAAAACATAAAATACAGTGCGACGATCTACTCTGTTTCAACAATGAAATCTTTGTTATAAATAAGAGGTAAAGGAGATGTGATATTATAAAATTATCAATATCTTCGAATAGAATTCTGGTGCACGGCTGGAAATGCGTTTACTTATAAATCAGCATATTTTCTTATGTAGGAAGTAAAAAAAATTCGGTTTTGAAGATGTTCGACCTTGTAAAATATTTAAAACATAAAATACAGTGAAAGGATCTACTCTGTTTCAACAATGAAACCTTTGTTATAAATACGAGGTAAAGTGGATGTGATAGTATAAAATTAGCAATATCTTCAAATAGAATTCTGGTGCACGGCTGGAAATTGGTTTTCTTATAAATCAGCACATTTTCTTATGTATGAAGTAAAAAAAAATTCGATTTTGAAGTTGTTCGCCTTTGTAAATTAATTAAAACATAAAATACAGTGAAACGATCTATTCTGTTTCAACAATGAAATCTTTGTTATAAATAAGAGGTAAAGGAGATGTGATATTATAAAATTATCAATATCTTCGAATAGAATTCTGGTGCACGGGTGGAAATTCGTTTACTTATAAATCAGCACATTTTCTTATGTAGGAAGTAAAAAATATTCAGTTTTGAAGTTGTTCGCCATTGTAAAATATTTAAAAAATATAAAATACTGTGACACGATATGCATTTTTCAACAATGAAACCTTTGTTATAAATACGAGGTTAAGTGGATGAGATATTATAAAATTATCAATATCTTCAAATAGAAGTCTGGTGCACGACTGGAAATTGGTTTTCTTATAAATCAGCACATTTTCTTATGTAGGAAGTAAAAAAAAATCGGTTTTGATGTTGTTCGCCATTGTAAAATATTTAAAATATAAAATACTGGGAATCGATATGCATTTTTCAACAATGAAACCTTTGATATAAATACGAGGTAAAGTGAATGTGATATTATAAAATTATCAATATCTTTGAATAAAATTCTGGTGCATGGCTGGAAATTCGTTTACTTATAAATCAGCACATTTTCTTATGTATGAAGTAAAAAAATTTCGATTTTGAAGTTGTTCGCCTTTGTAAATTAATTAAAACATAATATACAGTGAAGCGATCTACTCTGTTTCAACAATGAAATCTTTGTTACAAATAAGAGGTAAAGGAGATGTGATATTATAAAATTATCAATATCTTCGAATAGAATTCTGGTGCACGGCTGGAAATTTGTTTACTTATAAATCAGCACATTTGCTTATGTAGGAAGTAAAAAAAAATTCAGTTTTGAAGTTGTTCGCCATTGTAAAAAATTTAAAATATAAAATACAGTGACACGATACGCATTTTTCAACAATGAAACCTTTGTTATAAATACGAGGTAAATTGGATGAGATATTATAAAATTATCAATATCTTCGATTAGAATTCTGGTGCACGGCTGGAAATTCGTTTACTGATAAATCAGCACATTTTCTTATGTAGGAAGTAAAAAAAATTCGGTTTTGAAGATGTTCGACCTTGTAAAATATTTAAAACATAAAATACAGTGAAAGGATCTACTCTGTTTCAACAATGAAACCTTTGTTATAAATACGAGTTAAAGTGGATGTGATAGTATAAAATTAGCAATATCTTCGAATAGAATTCTGGTGCACGGGTGGAAATTCGTTTACTTATAAATCAGCACATTTTCTTATGTAGGAAGTAAAAAATATTCAGTTTTGAAGTTGTTCGCCATTGTAAAATATTTAAAAAATATAAAATACTGTGACACGATATGCATTTTTCAACAATGAAACCTTTGTTATAAATACGAGGTTAAGTGGATGAGATATTATAAAATTATCAATATCTTCAAATAGAATTCGGGTGCACGGCTGGAAATTGGTTTTCTTATAAATCAGCACATTTTCTTATGTAGGAAGTAAAAAAAAATCGGTTTTGATGTTGTTCGCCATTGTAAAATATTTAAAATATAAAATACTGGGAATCGATATGCATTTTTCAACAATGAAACCTTTGATATAAATACGAGGTAAAGTGAATGTGATATTATAAAATTATCAATATCTTTGAATAAAATTTTGGTGCATGGCTGGAAATTCGTTTACTTATAAATCAGCACATTTTCTTATGTATGAAGTAAAAAAATTTCGATTTTGAAGTTGTTCGCCTTTGTAAATTAATTAAAACATAATATACAGTGAAGCGATCTACTCTGTTTCAACAATGAAATCTTTGTTACAAATAAGAGGTAAAGGAGATGTGATATTATAAAATTATCAATATCTTCGAATAGAATTCTGGTGCACGGCTGGAAATTTGTTTACTTATAAATCAGCACATTTGCTTATGTAGGAAGTAAAAAAAATTCAGTTTTGAAGTTGTTCGCCATTGTAAAATATTTAAAATATAAAATACTGTGACACGATACGCATTTTTCAACAATGAAACCTTTGTTATAAATACGAGGTAAATTGGATGAGATATTATAAAATTATCAATATCTTCGATTAGAATTCTGGTGCACGGCTGAAAATTCGTTTACTGATAAACCAGCAAATTTTCTTAGGTAGGAAGTAAAAAAAAAAAAAATTGATTTTGAAGTTGTTCGCCATTGTAAAATATTTAAAATACAAAATACAGTGAAACGATATGCATTTTTCAACAATGAAACCTTTGTTATAAATACGAGGTAAAGTGAATGTGATATTATAAAATTACCAATATCTTTGAATAAAATTCTGGTGCACGGCTGGAAATTCGTTTACTTATAAATCAACACATTTTCTTATGTATGAAATAAACAAAATTCGGTTTTGAGGTTGTTCGCTATTGTAAAATATTTAAAATATAAAATACTGGGAATCGATATGCATTTTTCAACAATGAAACCTTTGTTATAAATACGAGGTAAAGTGAATGTGATATTATAAAATTATCAATATCTTCGAATAAAATTCTGGTGCACGGCTGTAAATTCGTTTACTCATAAATCAGCACATTTGCTTATGTAGGAAGTAAAAAAAATTAGATTTTGAAGTTGTTCGCCTTTGTAAATTAATTAAAACATAAAATACAGTGAAACGATCTATTCTGTTTCAACAATGAAATCTTTGTTATAAATAAGAGGTAAAGGAGATGTGATATTATAAAATTATCAATATCTTCGAATAGAATTCTGGTGCACGGGTGGAAATTCGTTTACTTATAAATCAGCACATTTTCTTATGTAGGAAGTAAAAAATATTCAGTTTTGAAGTTGTTCGCCATTGTAAAATATTTAAAAAATATAAAATACTGTGACACGATATGCATTTTTCAACAATGAAACCTTTGTTATAAATACGAGGTTAAGTGGATGAGATATTATAAAATTATCAATATCTTCAAACAGAATTCTGGTGCACGGCTGGAAATTGGTTTTCTTATAAATCAGCACATTTTCTTATGTATGAAGTAAAAAAAATTCGATTTTGAAGTTGTTCGCCTTTGTAAATTAATTAAAACATAATATACAGTGAAGCGATCTACTCTGTTTCAACAATGAAATCTTTGTTATAAATAAGAGGTAAAGGAGATGTGATATTATAAAATTATCAATATCTTCGAATAGAATTCTGGTGCACGGCTGGAAATTTGTTTACTTATACATCAGCACATTTGCTTATGTAGGAAGTAAAAAAAATTCAGTTTTGAAGTTGTTCGCCATTGTAAAATATTTAAAATATAAAATACTGTGACACGATATGCATTTTTCAACAATGAAACCTTTTTTTATTAATACCAGGTGAAGTGCAAATGATATTATAAAATTAGCAATATCTTCAAATAGAATTCTGGTAAGCGGCTGGAAATTGGTTTTCTTATAAATCAGCGCATTTTCTTATGCAGGGAGTAAAAAAAATTCCGTTTTGAAGTAGTTCGCCTGTATAAAATATTTAAAACATAAAATACAGTGAAACGATATACATTTTTTAACAATGAAACCTTTGTTATAAATATGAGGTAAAGTTAATGTGATATTATAAAATTATCAATATCTTTGAATAAAATTCTGGTGCATGGCTGGAAATTCGTTTATTTATAATTCAGCACATTTTCTTATGTATGAATAAAAAAAAATTCGATTTTGAAGTTGTTCGCCTTTGTAAATTAATTAAAACATAAAATACAGTGCGACGATCTACTCTGTTTCAACAATGAAATCTTTGTTATAAATAAGAGGTAAAGGAGATGTGATATTATAAAATTATCAATATCTTCGAATAGAATTCTGGTGCACGGCTGGAAATGCGTTTACTTATAAATCAGCATATTTTCTTATGTAGGAAGTAAAAAAAATTCGGTTTTGAAGATGTTCGACCTTGTAAAATATTTAAAACATAAAATACAGTGAAAGGATCTACTCTGTTTCAACAATGAAACCTTTGTTATAAATACGAGGTAAAGTGGATGTGATAGTATAAAATTAGCAATATCTTCAAATAGAATTCTGGTGCACGGCTGGAAATTGGTTTTCTTATAAATCAGCACATTTTCTTATGTATGAAGTAAAAAAAAATTCGATTTTGAAGTTGTTCGCCTTTGTAAATTAATTAAAACATAAAATACAGTGAAACGATCTATTCTGTTTCAACAATGAAATCTTTGTTATAAATAAGAGGTAAAGGAGATGTGATATTATAAAATTATCAATATCTTCGAATAGAATTCTGGTGCACGGGTGGAAATTCGTTTACTTATAAATCAGCACATTTTCTTATGTAGGAAGTAAAAAATATTCAGTTTTGAAGTTGTTCGCCATTGTAAAATATTTAAAAAATATAAAATACTGTGACACGATATGCATTTTTCAACAATGAAACCTTTGTTATAAATACGAGGTTAAGTGGATGAGATATTATAAAATTATCAATATCTTCAAATAGAAGTCTGGTGCACGACTGGAAATTGGTTTTCTTATAAATCAGCACATTTTCTTATGTAGGAAGTAAAAAAAAATCGGTTTTGATGTTGTTCGCCATTGTAAAATATTTAAAATATAAAATACTGGGAATCGATATGCATTTTTCAACAATGAAACCTTTGATATAAATACGAGGTAAAGTGAATGTGATATTATAAAATTATCAATATCTTTGAATAAAATTCTGGTGCATGGCTGGAAATTCGTTTACTTATAAATCAGCACATTTTCTTATGTATGAAGTAAAAAAATTTCGATTTTGAAGTTGTTCGCCTTTGTAAATTAATTAAAACATAATATACAGTGAAGCGATCTACTCTGTTTCAACAATGAAATCTTTGTTACAAATAAGAGGTAAAGGAGATGTGATATTATAAAATTATCAATATCTTCGAATAGAATTCTGGTGCACGGCTGGAAATTTGTTTACTTATAAATCAGCACATTTGCTTATGTAGGAAGTAAAAAAAAATTCAGTTTTGAAGTTGTTCGCCATTGTAAAAAATTTAAAATATAAAATACAGTGACACGATACGCATTTTTCAACAATGAAACCTTTGTTATAAATACGAGGTAAATTGGATGAGATATTATAAAATTATCAATATCTTCGATTAGAATTCTGGTGCACGGCTGGAAATTCGTTTACTGATAAATCAGCACATTTTCTTATGTAGGAAGTAAAAAAAATTCGGTTTTGAAGATGTTCGACCTTGTAAAATATTTAAAACATAAAATACAGTGAAAGGATCTACTCTGTTTCAACAATGAAACCTTTGTTATAAATACGAGTTAAAGTGGATGTGATAGTATAAAATTAGCAATATCTTCGAATAGAATTCTGGTGCACGGGTGGAAATTCGTTTACTTATAAATCAGCACATTTTCTTATGTAGGAAGTAAAAAATATTCAGTTTTGAAGTTGTTCGCCATTGTAAAATATTTAAAAAATATAAAATACTGTGACACGATATGCATTTTTCAACAATGAAACCTTTGTTATAAATACGAGGTTAAGTGGATGAGATATTATAAAATTATCAATATCTTCAAATAGAATTCGGGTGCACGGCTGGAAATTGGTTTTCTTATAAATCAGCACATTTTCTTATGTAGGAAGTAAAAAAAAATCGGTTTTGATGTTGTTCGCCATTGTAAAATATTTAAAATATAAAATACTGGGAATCGATATGCATTTTTCAACAATGAAACCTTTGATATAAATACGAGGTAAAGTGAATGTGATATTATAAAATTATCAATATCTTTGAATAAAATTTTGGTGCATGGCTGGAAATTCGTTTACTTATAAATCAGCACATTTTCTTATGTATGAAGTAAAAAAATTTCGATTTTGAAGTTGTTCGCCTTTGTAAATTAATTAAAACATAATATACAGTGAAGCGATCTACTCTGTTTCAACAATGAAATCTTTGTTACAAATAAGAGGTAAAGGAGATGTGATATTATAAAATTATCAATATCTTCGAATAGAATTCTGGTGCACGGCTGGAAATTTGTTTACTTATAAATCAGCACATTTGCTTATGTAGGAAGTAAAAAAAATTCAGTTTTGAAGTTGTTCGCCATTGTAAAATATTTAAAATATAAAATACTGTGACACGATACGCATTTTTCAACAATGAAACCTTTGTTATAAATACGAGGTAAATTGGATGAGATATTATAAAATTATCAATATCTTCGATTAGAATTCTGGTGCACGGCTGAAAATTCGTTTACTGATAAACCAGCAAATTTTCTTAGGTAGGAAGTAAAAAAAAAAAAAATTGATTTTGAAGTTGTTCGCCATTGTAAAATATTTAAAATACAAAATACAGTGAAACGATATGCATTTTTCAACAATGAAACCTTTGTTATAAATACGAGGTAAAGTGAATGTGATATTATAAAATTACCAATATCTTTGAATAAAATTCTGGTGCACGGCTGGAAATTCGTTTACTTATAAATCAACACATTTTCTTATGTATGAAATAAACAAAATTCGGTTTTGAGGTTGTTCGCTATTGTAAAATATTTAAAATATAAAATACTGGGAATCGATATGCATTTTTCAACAATGAAACCTTTGTTATAAATACGAGGTAAAGTGAATGTGATATTATAAAATTATCAATATCTTCGAATAAAATTCTGGTGCACGGCTGTAAATTCGTTTACTCATAAATCAGCACATTTGCTTATGTAGGAAGTAAAAAAAATTAGATTTTGAAGTTGTTCGCCTTTGTAAATTAATTAAAACATAAAATACAGTGAAACGATCTATTCTGTTTCAACAATGAAATCTTTGTTATAAATAAGAGGTAAAGGAGATGTGATATTATAAAATTATCAATATCTTCGAATAGAATTCTGGTGCACGGGTGGAAATTCGTTTACTTATAAATCAGCACATTTTCTTATGTAGGAAGTAAAAAATATTCAGTTTTGAAGTTGTTCGCCATTGTAAAATATTTAAAAAATATAAAATACTGTGACACGATATGCATTTTTCAACAATGAAACCTTTGTTATAAATACGAGGTTAAGTGGATGAGATATTATAAAATTATCAATATCTTCAAACAGAATTCTGGTGCACGGCTGGAAATTGGTTTTCTTATAAATCAGCACATTTTCTTATGTATGAAGTAAAAAAAATTCGATTTTGAAGTTGTTCGCCTTTGTAAATTAATTAAAACATAATATACAGTGAAGCGATCTACTCTGTTTCAACAATGAAATCTTTGTTATAAATAAGAGGTAAAGGAGATGTGATATTATAAAATTATCAATATCTTCGAATAGAATTCTGGTGCACGGCTGGAAATTTGTTTACTTATAAATCAGCACATTTGCTTATGTAGGAAGTAAAAAAAAATCAGTTTTGAAGTTGTTCGCCATTGTAAAATATTTAAAATATAAAATACTGTGACACGATATGCATTTTTCAACAATGAAACCTTTGTTATAAATACCAGGTAAAGTGCAAGTGATATTATAAAATTAGCAATATCTTCAAATAGAATTCTGGTAAGCGGCTGGAAATTGGTTTTCTTATAAATCAGCGCATTTTCTTATGCAGGGAGTAAAAAAAATTCCGTTTTGAAGTAGTTCGCCTGTATAAAATATTTAAAACATAAAATACAGTGAAACGATATACATTTTTTAACAATGAAACCTTTGTTATAAATACGAGGTAAAGTGAATGTGATATTATAAAATTATCAATATCTTTGAATAAAATTCTGGTGCATGGCTGGAAATTCGTTTATTTATAATTCAGCACATTTTCTTATGTATGAATAAAAAAAAATTCGATTTTGAATTTGTTCGCCTTTGTAAATTAATTAAAACATAAAATACAGTGCGACGATCTACTCTGTTTCAACAATGAAATCTTTGTTATAAATAAGAGGTAAAGGAGATGTGATATTATAAAATTATCAATATCTTCGAATAGAATTCTGGTGCACGGCTGGAAATGCGTTTACTTATAAATCAGCATATTTTCTTATGTAGGAAGTAAAAAAAAAATCGGTTTTGAAGTTGTTCGACCTTGTAAAATATTTAAAACATAAAATACAGTGAAAGGATCTACTCTGTTTCAACAATGAAACCTTTGTTATAAATACGAGGTAAAGTGGATGTGATAGTATAAAATTAGCAATATCTTCAACTAGAATTCTGGTGCACGGCTGGAAATTGGTTTTCTTTTAAATCAGCACATTTTCTTATGTAGGAAGTAATAAAAATCGATTTTGAAGTTGTTCGCCACTGTAAAATATTTAAAATATAAAATACAGTGAAACGATATGCATTTTTCAACAATGAAACCTTTGTTATAAATACGAGGTTAAGCGG
Source organism: Maratus michaelseni (assembly GCA_963931845.1). NCBI lineage: Eukaryota > Metazoa > Arthropoda > Arachnida > Araneae > Salticidae > Maratus > Maratus michaelseni. The sequence goes on from OZ007595.1 coordinate 306,692,960, forward strand.
ATGAGATATTATAAAATTATCAATATCTTCGAATAGAATTCTGGTGCACGGCTGAAAATTCGTTTACTTATAAACCAGCCCATTTTCTTAGGTAGGAAGTAAAAAAAATCGATTTTGAAGTTGTTCGCCACTATAAAATATTTAAAATATAAAATACAGTGAAACGATATGCATTTTTCAACAATGAAACCTTTCTTATTAATACGAGGTAAAATGGATGTGATTATATTGTAAAATGTATATTTATTATACATTTTATTGTACATACATATTATACAATTTATATTGTATGTATTATAAAAGTAGCAATATCTTCGAACAGAATTCTGGTGCACGGCCTGAAATTCGTTTACTTATAAATCAGACCATTTTTTTATGTAGGAAGTAAAAAAAATTCGGTTTTGAGGTTGTTCGCTATTGTAAAATATTTAAAATATAAAATACTGGGAATCGATATGCATTTTTCAACAATGAAACCTTTGTTATAAATACGAGGTAAAGTGAATGTGATATTATAAAATTATCAATATCTTCGAATAAAATTCTGGTGCACGGCTGTAAATTCGTTTACTCATAAATCAGCACATTTGCTTATGTAGGAAGTAAAAAATATTCGATTTTGAAGTTGTTCGCCTTTGTAAATTAATTAAAACATAAAATACAGTGAAACGATCTATTCTGTTTCAACAATGAAATCTTTGTTATAAATAAGAGGTAAAGGAGATGTGATATTATAAAATTATCAATATCTTCGAATAGAATTCTGGTGCACGGGTGGAAATTCGTTTACTTATAAATCAGCACATTTTCTTATGTAGGAAGTAAAAAATATTCAGTTTTGAAGTTGTTCGCTATTGTAAAATATTTAAAAAATATAAAATACTGTGACACGATATGCATTTTTCAACAATGAAACCTTTGTTATAAATACGAGGTTAAGTGGATGAGATATTATAAAATTATCAATATCTTCAAATAGAATTCTGGTGCACGGCTGGAAATTGGTTTTCTTATAAATCAGCACATTTTCTTATGTATGAAGTAAAAAAATTTCGATTTTGAAGTTGTTCGCCTTTGTAAATTAATTAAAACATAATATACAGTGAAGCGATCTACTCTGTTTCAACAATGAAATCTTTGTTATAAATAAGAGGTAAAGGAGATGTGATATTATAAAATTATCAATATCTTCGAATAGAATTCTGGTGCACGGCTGGAAATTTGTTTACTTATAAATCAGCACATTTGCTTATGTAGGAAGTAAAAAATATTCAGTTTTGAAGTTGTTCGCCATTGTAAAATATTTAAAATATAAAATACTGTGACACGATATGCATTTTTCAACAATGAAACCTTTGTTATAAATATCAGGTAAAGTGCAAGTGATATTATAAAATTAGCAATATCTTCAAATAGAATTCTGGTAAGCGGCTGGAAATTGGTTTTCTTATAAATCAGCGCATTTTCTTATGCAGGGAGTAAAAAAAATTCCGTTTTGAAGTAGTTCGCCTGTACAAAATATTTAAAACATAAAATACAGTGAAACGATATGCATTTTTCAACAATGAAACCTTTGTTATAAATACGAGGTTAAGTGGATGAGATATTATAAAATTATCAATATCTTCAAATAGAATTCTGGTGCACGGCTGGAAATTGGTTTTCTTATAAATCAGCACATTTTCTTATGTAGGAAATAAAAAAAAATCGGTTTTGATGGTGTTCGCCATTGTAAAATATTTAAAATATAAAATACTGGGAATCGATATGCATTTTTCAACAATGAAACCTTTGTTATAAATACGAGGTAAAGTGAATGTGATATTATAAAATTATCAATATCTTAGAATAAAATTCTGGTGCATGGCTGGAAATTCGTTTACTTATAAATCAGCACATTTTCTTATGTATGAAGTAAAAAAATTTCGATTTTGAAGTTGTTCGCCTTTGTAAATTAATTAAAACATAATATACAGTGAAGCGATGTACTCTGTTTCAACAATGAAATCTTTGTTATAAATAAGAGGTAAAGGAGATGTGATATTATAAAATTATCAATATCTTCGAATAGAATTCTGGTGCACGGCTGGAAATTTGTTTACTTATACATCAGCACATTTGCTTATGTAGGAAGTAAAAAAAATTCAGTTTTGAAGTTGTTCGCCATTGTAAAATATTTAAAATATAAAATACTGTGACACGATATGCATTTTTCAACAATGAAACCTTTGTTATAAATACCAGGTAAAGTGCAAGTGATATTATAAAATTAGCAATATCTTCAAATAGAATTCTGGTAAGCGGCTGGAAATTGGTTTTCTTATAAATCAGCGCATTTTCTTATGCAGGGAGTAAAAAAAATTCCGTTTTGAAGTAGTTCGCCTGTATAAAATATTTAAAACATAAAATACAGTGAAACGATATACATTTTTTAACAATGAAACCTTTGTTATAAATATGAGGTAAAGTGAATGTGATATTATAAAATTATCAATATCTTTGAATAAAATTCTGGTGCATGGCTGGAAATTCGTTTATTTATAATTCAGCACATTTTCTTATGTATGAATAAAAAAAAATTCGATTTTGAAGTTGTTCGCCTTTGTAAATTAATTAAAACATAAAATACAGTGCGACGATCTACTCTGTTTCAACAATGAAATCTTTGTTATAAATAAGAGGTAAAGGAGATGTGATATTATAAAATTATCAATATCTTCGAATAGAATTCTGGTGCACGGCTGGAAATGCGTTTACTTATAAATCAGCATATTTTCTTATGTAGGAAGTAAAAAAAATTCGGTTTTGAAGATGTTCGACCTTGTAAAATATTTAAAACATAAAATACAGTGAAAGGATCTACTCTGTTTCAACAATGAAACCTTTGTTATAAATACGAGGTAAAGTGGATGTGATAGTATAAAATTAGCAATATCTTCAAATAGAATTCTGGTGCACGGCTGGAAATTGGTTTTCTTATAAATCAGCACATTTTCTTATGTATGAAGTAAAAAAAAATTCGATTTTGAAGTTGTTCGCCTTTGTAAATTAATTAAAACATAAAATACAGTGAAACGATCTATTCTGTTTCAACAATGAAATCTTTGTTATAAATAAGAGGTAAAGGAGATGTGATATTATAAAATTATCAATATCTTCGAATAGAATTCTGGTGCACGGGTGGAAATTCGTTTACTTATAAATCAGCACATTTTCTTATGTAGGAAGTAAAAAATATTCAGTTTTGAAGTTGTTCGCCATTGTAAAATATTTAAAAAATATAAAATACTGTGACACGATATGCATTTTTCAACAATGAAACCTTTGTTATAAATACGAGGTTAAGTGGATGAGATATTATAAAATTATCAATATCTTCAAATAGAAGTCTGGTGCACGACTGGAAATTGGTTTTCTTATAAATCAGCACATTTTCTTATGTAGGAAGTAAAAAAAAATCGGTTTTGATGTTGTTCGCCATTGTAAAATATTTAAAATATAAAATACTGGGAATCGATATGCATTTTTCAACAATGAAACCTTTGATATAAATACGAGGTAAAGTGAATGTGATATTATAAAATTATCAATATCTTTGAATAAAATTCTGGTGCATGGCTGGAAATTCGTTTACTTATAAATCAGCACATTTTCTTATGTATGAAGTAAAAAAATTTCGATTTTGAAGTTGTTCGCCTTTGTAAATTAATTAAAACATAATATACAGTGAAGCGATCTACTCTGTTTCAACAATGAAATCTTTGTTACAAATAAGAGGTAAAGGAGATGTGATATTATAAAATTATCAATATCTTCGAATAGAATTCTGGTGCACGGCTGGAAATTTGTTTACTTATAAATCAGCACATTTGCTTATGTAGGAAGTAAAAAAAAATTCAGTTTTGAAGTTGTTCGCCATTGTAAAAAATTTAAAATATAAAATACAGTGACACGATACGCATTTTTCAACAATGAAACCTTTGTTATAAATACGAGGTAAATTGGATGAGATATTATAAAATTATCAATATCTTCGATTAGAATTCTGGTGCACGGCTGGAAATTCGTTTACTGATAAATCAGCACATTTTCTTATGTAGGAAGTAAAAAAAATTCGGTTTTGAAGATGTTCGACCTTGTAAAATATTTAAAACATAAAATACAGTGAAAGGATCTACTCTGTTTCAACAATGAAACCTTTGTTATAAATACGAGTTAAAGTGGATGTGATAGTATAAAATTAGCAATATCTTCGAATAGAATTCTGGTGCACGGGTGGAAATTCGTTTACTTATAAATCAGCACATTTTCTTATGTAGGAAGTAAAAAATATTCAGTTTTGAAGTTGTTCGCCATTGTAAAATATTTAAAAAATATAAAATACTGTGACACGATATGCATTTTTCAACAATGAAACCTTTGTTATAAATACGAGGTTAAGTGGATGAGATATTATAAAATTATCAATATCTTCAAATAGAATTCGGGTGCACGGCTGGAAATTGGTTTTCTTATAAATCAGCACATTTTCTTATGTAGGAAGTAAAAAAAAATCGGTTTTGATGTTGTTCGCCATTGTAAAATATTTAAAATATAAAATACTGGGAATCGATATGCATTTTTCAACAATGAAACCTTTGATATAAATACGAGGTAAAGTGAATGTGATATTATAAAATTATCAATATCTTTGAATAAAATTTTGGTGCATGGCTGGAAATTCGTTTACTTATAAATCAGCACATTTTCTTATGTATGAAGTAAAAAAATTTCGATTTTGAAGTTGTTCGCCTTTGTAAATTAATTAAAACATAATATACAGTGAAGCGATCTACTCTGTTTCAACAATGAAATCTTTGTTACAAATAAGAGGTAAAGGAGATGTGATATTATTAAATTATCAATATCTTCGAATAGAATTCTGGTGCACGGCTGGAAATTTGTTTACTTATAAATCAGCACATTTGCTTATGTAGGAAGTAAAAAAAAATCAGTTTTGAAGTTGTTCGCCATTGTAAAATATTTAAAATATAAAATACTGTGACACGATACGCATTTTTCAACAATGAAACCTTTGTTATAAATACGAGGTAAATTGGATGAGATATTATAAAATTATCAATATCTTCGATTAGAATTCTGGTGCACGGCTGAAAATTCGTTTACTGATAAACCAGCAAATTTTCTTAGGTAGGAAGTAAAAAAAAAAAAAATTGATTTTGAAGTTGTTCGCCTTTGTAAAATATTTAAAATACAAAATACAGTGAAACGATATGCATTTTTCAACAATGAAACCTTTGTTATTAATACGAGGTAAAGTGAATGTGATATTATAAAATTACCAATATCTTTGAATAAAATTCTGGTGCACGGCTGGAAATTCGTTTACTTATAAATCAACACATTTTCTTATGTATGAAATAAACAAAATTCGGTTTTGAGGTTGTTCGCTATTGTAAAATATTTAAAATATAAAATACTGGGAATCGATATGCATTTTTCAACAATGAAACCTTTGTTTTAAATACGAGGTGCAGTGAATGTGATATTATAAAATTATCAATATCTTCGAATAAAATTCTGGTGCACGGCTGTAAATTCGTTTACTCATAAATCAGCACATTTGCTTATGTAGGAAGTAAAAAAAATTAGATTTTGAAGTTGTTCGCCTTTGTAAATTAATTAAAACATAAAATACAGTGAAACGATCTATTCTGTTTCAACAATGAAATCTGTGTTATAAATAAGAGGTAAAGGAGATGTGATATTATAAAATTATCAATATCTTCGAATAGAATTCTGGTGCACGGGTGGAAATTCGTTTACTTATAAATCAGCACATTTTGTTATGTAGGAAGTAAAAAATATTCAGTTTTGAAGTTGTTCGCCATTGTAAAATATTTAAAAAATATAAAATACTGTGACACGATATGCATTTTTCAACAATGAAACCTTTGTTATAAATACGAGGTTAAGTGGATGAGATATTATAAAATTATCAATATCTTCAAACAGAATTCTGGTGCACGGCTGGAAATTGGTTTTCTTATAAATCAGCACATTTTCTTATGTATGAAGTAAAAAAAATTCGATTTTGAAGTTGTTCGCCTTTGTAAATTAATTAAAACATAATATACAGTGAAGCGATCTACTCTGTTTCAACAATGAAATCTTTGTTATAAATAAGAGGTAAAGGAGATGTGATATTATAAAATTATCAATATCTTCGAATAGAATTCTGGTGCACGGCTGGAAATTTGTTTACTTATAAATCAGCACATTTGCTTATGTAGGAAGTAAAAAAAAATCAGTTTTGAAGTTGTTCGCCATTGTAAAATATTTAAAATATAAAATACTGTGACACGATATGCATTTTTCAACAATGAAACCTTTGTTATAAATACCAGGTAAAGTGCAAGTGATATTATAAAATTAGCAATATCTTCAAATAGAATTCTGGTAAGCGGCTGGAAATTGGTTTTCTTATAAATCAGCGCATTTTCTTATGCAGGGAGTAAAAAAAATTCCGTTTTGAAGTAGTTCGCCTGTATAAAATATTTAAAACATAAAATACAGTGAAACGATATACATTTTTTAACAATGAAACCTTTGTTATAAATACGAGGTAAAGTGAATGTGATATTATAAAATTATCAATATCTTTGAATAAAATTCTGGTGCATGGCTGGAAATTCGTTTACTTATAATTCAGCACATTTTCTTATGTATGAATAAAAAAAAATTCGATTTTGAAGTTGTTCGCCTTTGTAAATTAATTAAAACATAAAATACAGTGCGACGATCTACTCTGTTTCAACAATGAAATCTTTGTTATAAATAAGAGGTAAAGGAGATGTGATATTATAAAATTATCAATATCTTCGAATAGAATTCTGGTGCACGGCTGGAAATGCGTTTACTTATAAATCAGCATATTTTCTTATGTAGGAAGTAAAAAAAATTCGGTTTTGAAGTTGTTCGACCTTGTAAAATATTTAAAACATAAAATACAGTGAAAGGATCTACTCTGTTTCAACAATGAAACCTTTGTTATAAATACGAGGTAAAGTGGATGTGATAGTATAAAATTAGCAATATCTTCAAATAGAATTCTGGTGCACGGCTGGAAATTGGTTTTCTTATAAATCAGCACATTTTCCTATGTAGGAAGTAAAAAAAATCGATTTTGAAGTTGTTCGCCACTGTAAAATATTTAAAATATAAAATACAGTGAAACGATATGCATTTTTCAACAATGAAACCTTTGTTATAAATACGAGGTTCAGCGGATGAGATATTATAAAATTATCAATATCTTCGAATAGAATTCTGGTGCACGGCTGAAAATTTGTTTACTTATAAACCAGCCCATTTTCTTAGGTAGGAAGTAAAAAAAATCGATTTTGAAGTTGTTCGCCACTATAAAATATTTAAAATATAAAATACAGTGAAACGATATGCATTTTTCAACAATGAAACCTTTCTTATTAATACGAGGTAAAATGGATGTGATTATATTGTAAAATGTATATTTATTATACATTTTATTGTACATACATATTATACAATTTATATTGTATGTATTATAAAAGTAGCAATATCTTCGAACAGAATTCTGGTGCACGGCCTGAAATTCGTTTACTTATAAATCAGACCATTTTTTTATGTAGGAAGTAAAAAAAATTCTGTTTTGAGGTTGTTCGCTATTGTAAAATATTTAAAATATAAAATACTGGGAATCGATATGCATCTTTCAACAATGAAACCTTTGTTATAAATACGAGGTAAAGTGAATGTGATATTATAAAATTATCAATATCTTCGAATAAAATTCTTGTGCACAGCTGTAAATTCGTTTACTCATAAATCAGCACATTTGCTTATGTAGGAAGTAAAAAAAATTCAGTTTTGAAGTTGTTCGCCATTCTAAAATATTTAAAATATAAAATACTGTGACACGATATGCATTTTTCAACAATGAAACCTTTGTTATAAATAAGAGGTAAAGGAGATGTGATATTATAAAATTATCAATATCTTCGAATAAAATTCTGGTGCACGGCTGGAAATTTGTTTACTTATAAATCAGCACATTTTCTTATGTATGAAGTAAAAAAAAATTCGATTTTGAAGTTGTTCGACCTTGTAAAATATTTAAAACATAAAATAAAGTGAAAGGATCTACTCTGTTTCAACAATGAAACCTTTGTTATAAGTACGAGGTAAAGTGGATGTGATATTATAAAATTAGCAATATCTTCGAATAGAATTCTGGTGCACGGCTGGAAATTCGTTTACTTATAAATCAGCATATTTTCTTATGTTGGAAGTAAAAAAAATCGGTTTTGAAGTTGTTCGCCATTGTAAACTATTTAAAATATAAAATAGAGTGAAACGATATGCATTTTTCAACAATGAAACCTTTGTTATAAATACGAGGTAAAGTGGATGTGATAGTATAAAATTAGCAATATCTTCAAATAGAATTCTGGTGCACGACTGGAAATTGGTTTTCTTATAAATCAGCACATTTTCTTATGTAGGAAGTAAAAAAAATTCGGTTTTGATGTTCGCCATTGTAAAATATTTAAAATGTAAAATACTGTGAACGATATGCATTTTTCAACAATGAAACCTTTGTTATAAATACTAGGTAAAGTGAATGTGATATTATAAAATTATCAATATCTTCGAATAAAATTCTGGTGCATGGCTGGAAATTCGTTTATTTATAATTCAGCACATTTTCTTATGTATGAAGTAAAAAAAAATTCGATTTTGAAGTTGTTCGCCTTTGTAAATTAATTAAAACATAAAATACAGTGAAACGATCTACTCTGTTTCAACAATGAAATTTTTGTTATAAATAAGAAGTAAAGGAGATGTGATATTATAAAATTATCAATATCTTCGAATAGAATTCTGGTGCACGGCTGGAAATGCGTTTACTTATAAATCAGCACATTATCTTATGTAGGAAGTAAAAAAAAATTCAGTTTTGAAGTTGTTCGGCATTGTAAAATATTTAAAATATAAAATACTGTGACACGATATGGATTTTTCAACAATGAAAGCTTTGTTATAAATACGTAGTTAAGTGGATGAGATATTATAAAATTATCAATATCTTCGAATAGAATTCTGGTGCACGGCTGAAAATTCGTTTACATATAAACCAGCCCATTTTCTTAGGTAGGAAGTAAAAAAAAATCGATTTTGAAGTTGTTCGCCATTGTAAAATATTTAAAATATAAAATACAGTGAAACGATATGCATTTTTCAACAATGAAACCTTTCTTATTAATACGAGGTAAAATGGATGTGATATTATAAAAGTAGCAATATCTTCGAATAGAATTCTGGTGCACGGCTGGAAATTCGTTTACTTATAAATCAGCACATTTTCTTATGTATGAAGTAAAAAAAATTCGATTTTGAAGTTGTTTTCCTTTGTAAAATAATTAAAACATAAAATACAGTGAAACGATGTACTCTGTTTCAACAATGAAACCTTTGTTATAAATACGAGGTAAAGTGGATGAGATATTATAAAATTATCAATATCTTCGAATAGAATTCTGGTGCACGGCTGAAAATTCGTTTACTTATAAACCAGCCCATTTTCTTAGGTAGGAAGTAAAAAAAATCGATTTTGAAGTTGTTCGCCACTATAAAATATTTAAAATATAAAATACAGTGAAACGATATACATTTTTCAACAATGAAACCTTTCTTATTAATACGAGATAAAATGGATGTGATTATATTGTAAAATGTATATTTATTATACATTTTGTTGTACATACATATTATACAATTTATATTGTATGTATTATAAAAGTAGCAATATCTTCGAACAGAATTCTGGTGCACGGCCTGAAATTCGTTTACTTATAAATCAGACCATTTTTTTATGTAGGAAGTAAAAAAAATTCGGTTTTGAGGTTGTTCGCTATTGTAAAATATTTAAAATATAAAATACTGGGAATCGATATGCATTTTTCAACAATGAAACCTTTGTTATAAATACGAGGTAAATTGAATGTGATATTATAAAATTATCAATATCTTCGAATAAAATTCTTGTGCACAGCTGTAAATTCGTTTACTCATAAATCAGCACATTTGCTTATGTAGGAAGTAAAAAAAATTCAGTTTTGAAGTTGTTCGCCACTGTAAAATATTTAAAATATAAAATACTGTGACACGATATGCATTTTTCAACAATGAAACCTTTGTTATAAATAAGAGGTAAAGGAGATGTGATATTATAAAATTATCAATATCTTCGAATAGAATTCTGGTGCACGGCTGGAAATTTGTTTACTTATAAATCAGCACATTTGCTTATGTAGGAAGTAAAAAAAATTCAGTTTTGAAGTTGTTCGCCATTGTAAAATATTTAAAATATAAAATACTGTGACACGATATGCATTTTTCAACAATGAAACCTTTGTTATAAATATCAGGTAAAGTGCAAGTGATATTATAAAATTAGCAATATCTTCAAATAGAATTCTGGTAAGCGGCTGGAAATTGGTTTTCTTATAAATCAGCGCATTTTCTTATGCAGGGAGTAAAAAAAATTCCGTTTTGAAGTAGTTCGCCTGTATAAAATATTTAAAACATAAAATACAGTGAAACGATATGCATTTTTCAACAATGAAACCTTTGTTATAAATACGAGGTTAAGTGGATGAGATATTATAAAATTATCAATATCTTCAAATAGAATTCTGGTGCACGGCTGGAAATTGGTTTTCTTATAAATCAGCACATTTTCTTATGTAGGAAATAAAAAAAAATCGGTTTTGATGGTGTTCGCCATTGTAAAATATTTAAAATATAAAATACTGGGAATCGATATGCATTTTTCAACAATGAAACCTTTGTTATAAATACGAGGTAAAGTGAATGTGATATTATAAAATTATCAATATCTTTGAATAAAATTCTGGTGCATGGCTGGAAATTCGTTTACTTATAAATCAGCACATTTTCTTATGTATGAAGTAAAAAAATTTCGATTTTGAAGTTGTTCGCCTTTGTAAATTAATTAAAACATAATATACAGTGAAGCGATGTACTCTGTTTCAACAATGAAATCTTTGTTATAAATAAGAGGTAAAGGAGATGTGATATTATAAAATTATCAATATCTTCGAATAGAATTCTGGTGCACGGCTGGAAATTTGTTTACTTATACATCAGCACATTTGCTTATGTAGGAAGTAAAAAAAATTCAGTTTTGAAGTTGTTCGCCATTGTAAAATATTTAAAATATAAAATACTGTGACACGATATGCATTTTTCAACAATGAAACCTTTGTTATAAATACCAGGTAAAGTGCAAGTGATATTATAAAATTAGCAATATCTTCAAATAGAATTCTGGTAAGCGGCTGGAAATTGGTTTTCTTATAAATCAGCGCATTTTCTTATGCAGGGAGTAAAAAAAATTCCGTTTTGAAGTAGTTCGCCTGTATAAAATATTTAAAACATAAAATACAGTGAAACGATATACATTTTTTAACAATGAAACCTTTGTTATAAATATGAGGTAAAGTGAATGTGATATTATAAAATTATCAATATCTTTGAATAAAATTCTGGTGCATGGCTGGAAATTCGTTTATTTATAATTCAGCACATTTTCTTATGTATGAATAAAAAAAAATTCGATTTTGAAGTTGTTCGCCTTTGTAAATTAATTAAAACATAAAATACAGTGCGACGATCTACTCTGTTTCAACAATGAAATCTTTGTTATAAATAAGAGGTAAAGGAGATGTGATATTATAAAATTATCAATATCTTCGAATAGAATTCTGGTGCACGGCTGGAAATGCGTTTACTTATAAATCAGCATATTTTCTTATGTAGGAAGTAAAAAAAATTCGGTTTTGAAGATGTTCGACCTTGTAAAATATTTAAAACATAAAATACAGTGAAAGGATCTACTCTGTTTCAACAATGAAACCTTTGTTATAAATACGAGGTAAAGTGGATGTGATAGTATAAAATTAGCAATATCTTCAAATAGAATTCTGGTGCACGGCTGGAAATTGGTTTTCTTATAAATCAGCACATTTTCTTATGTATGAAGTAAAAAAAAATTCGATTTTGAAGTTGTTCGCCTTTGTAAATTAATTAAAACATAAAATACAGTGAAACGATCTATTCTGTTTCAACAATGAAATCTTTGTTATAAATAAGAGGTAAAGGAGATGTGATATTATAAAATTATCAATATCTTCGAATAGAATTCTGGTGCACGGGTGGAAATTCGTTTACTTATAAATCAGCACATTTTCTTATGTAGGAAGTAAAAAATATTCAGTTTTGAAGTTGTTCGCCATTGTAAAATATTTAAAAAATATAAAATACTGTGACACGATATGCATTTTTCAACAATGAAACCTTTGTTATAAATACGAGGTTAAGTGGATGAGATATTATAAAATTATCAATATCTTCAAACAGAAGTCTGGTGCACGACTGGAAATTGGTTTTCTTATAAATCAGCACATTTTCTTATGTAGGAAGTAAAAAAAAATCGGTTTTGATGTTGTTCGCCATTGTAAAATATTTAAAATATAAAATACTGGGAATCGATATGCATTTTTCAACAATGAAACCTTTGATATAAATACGAGGTAAAGTGAATGTGATATTATAAAATTATCAATATCTTTGAATAAAATTCTGGTGCATGGCTGGAAATTCGTTTACTTATAAATCAGCACATTTTCTTATGTATGAAGTAAAAAAATTTCGATTTTGAAGTTGTTCGCCTTTGTAAATTAATTAAAACATAATATACAGTGAAGCGATCTACTCTGTTTCAACAATGAAATCTTTGTTACAAATAAGAGGTAAAGGAGATGTGATATTATAAAATTATCAATATCTTCGAATAGAATTCTGGTGCACGGCTGGAAATTTGTTTACTTATAAATCAGCACATTTGCTTATGTAGGAAGTAAAAAAAAATTCAGTTTTGAAGTTGTTCGCCATTGTAAAAAATTTAAAATATAAAATACTGTGACACGATACGCATTTTTCAACAATGAAACCTTTGTTATAAATACGAGGTAAATTGGATGAGATATTATAAAATTATCAATATCTTCGATTAGAATTCTGGTGCACGGCTGAAAATTCGTTTACTGATAAACCAGCAAATTTTCTTAGGTAGGAAGTAAAAAAAAAAAATTGATTTTGAAGTTGTTCGCCATTGTAAAATATTTAAAATATAAAATACAGTGAAACGATATGCATTTTTCAACAATGAAACCTTTGTTATAAATACCAGGTAAAGTGCAAGTGATATTATAAAATTAGCAATATCTTCAAATAGAATTCTGGTAAGCGGCTGGAAATTGGTTTTCTTATAAATCAGCGCATTTTCTTATGCAGGGAGTAAAAAAAATTCCGTTTTGAAGTAGTTCGCCTGTATAAAATATTTAAAACATAAAATACAGTGAAACGATATACATTTTTTAACAATGAAACCTTTGTTATAAATACGAGGTAAAGTGAATGTGATATTATAAAATTATCAATATCTTTGAATAAAATTCTGGTGCATGGCTGGAAATTCGTTTATTTATAATTCAGCACATTTTCTTATGTATGAATAAAAAAAAATTCGATTTTGAAGTTGTTCGCCTTTGTAAATTAATTAAAACATAAAATACAGTGAAAGGATCTACTCTGTTTCAACAATGAAATCTTTGTTATAAATAAGAGGTAAAGGAGATGTGATATTATAAAATTACCAATATCTTCGAATAGAATTCTGGTGCACGGCTGGAAATTCGTTTACTTATAAATCAGCATATTTTCTTATGTAGGAAGTAAAAAAAATTCGGTTTTGAAGTTGTTCGCCATTGTAAAATATTTAAAATATAAAATAGAGTGAAACGATATGCATTTTTCAACAATGAAACCTTTGTTATAAATACGAGGTAAAGTGGATGTGATAGTATAAAATTAGCAATATCTTCGAATAGAATTCTGGTGCACGGCTGAAAATTTGTTTACTTATAAACCAGCCCATTTTCTTAGGTAGGAAGTAAAAAAAATCGATTTTGAAGTTGTTCGCCACTATAAAATATTTAAAATATAAAATACAGTGAAACGATATGCATTTTTCAACAATGAAACCTTTCTTATTAATACGAGGTAAAATGGATGTGATTATATTGTAAAATGTATATTTATTATACATTTTATTGTACATACATATTATACAATTTATATTGTATGTATTATAAAAGTAGCAATATCTTCGAACAGAATTCTGGTGCACGGCCTGAAATTCGTTTACTTATAAATCAGACCATTTTTTTATGTAGGAAGTAAAAAAAATTCGGTTTTGAGGTTGTTCGCTATTGTAAAATATTTAAAATATAAAATACTGGGAATCGATATGCATTTTTCAACAATGAAACCTTTGTTATAAATACGAGGTAAAGTGAATGTGATATTATAAAATTATCAATATCTTCGAATAAAATTCTGGTGCACGGCTGTAAATTCGTTTACTCATAAATCAGCACATTTGCTTATGTAGGAAGTAAAAAAAATTCGATTTTGAAGTTGTTCGCCTTTGTAAATTAATTAAAACATAAAATACAGTGAAACGATAAATTCTGTTTCAACAATGAAATCTTTGTTATAAATAAGAGGTAAAGGAGATGTGATATTATAAAATTATCAATATCTTCGAATAGAATTCTGGTGCGCGGGTGGAAATTCGTTTACTGATAAATCAGCACATTTTCTTATGTAGGAAGTAAAAAAAATTCGGTTTTGAAGATGTTCGACCTTGTAAAATATTTAAAACATAAAATACAGTGAAAGGATCTACTCTGTTTCAACAATGAAACCTTTGTTATAAATACGAGTTAAAGTGGATGTGATAGTATAAAATTAGCAATATCTTCGAATAGAATTCTGGTGCACGGGTGGAAATTCGTTTACTTATAAATCAGCACATTTTCTTATGTAGGAAGTAAAAAATATTCAGTTTTGAAGTTGTTCGCCATTGTAAAATATTTAAAAAATATAAAATACTGTGACACGATATGCATTTTTCAACAATGAAACCTTTGTTATAAATACGAGGTTAAGTGGATGAGATATTATAAAATTATCAATATCTTCAAATAGAATTCGGGTGCACGGCTGGAAATTGGTTTTCTTATAAATCAGCACATTTTCTTATGTAGGAAGTAAAAAAAAATCGGTTTTGATGTTGTTCGCCATTGTAAAATATTTAAAATATAAAATACTGGGAATCGATATGCATTTTTCAACAATGAAACCTTTGATATAAATACGAGGTAAAGTGAATGTGATATTATAAAATTATCAATATCTTTGAATAAAATTTTGGTGCATGGCTGGAAATTCGTTTACTTATAAATCAGCACATTTTCTTATGTATGAAGTAAAAAAATTTCGATTTTGAAGTTGTTCGCCTTTGTAAATTAATTAAAACATAATATACAGTGAAGCGATCTACTCTGTTTCAACAATGAAATCTTTGTTACAAATAAGAGGTAAAGGAGATGTGATATTATAAAATTATCAATATCTTCGAATAGAATTCTGGTGCACGGCTGGAAATTTGTTTACTTATAAATCAGCACATTTGCTTATGTAGGAAGTAAAAAAAATTCAGTTTTGAAGTTGTTCGCCATTGTAAAATATTTAAAATATAAAATACTGTGACACGATACGCATTTTTCAACAATGAAACCTTTGTTATAAATACGAGGTAAATTGGATGAGATATTATAAAATTATCAATATCTTCGATTAGAATTCTGGTGCACGGCTGAAAATTCGTTTACTGATAAACCAGCAAATTTTCTTAGGTAGGAAGTAAAAAAAAAAAAATTGATTTTGAAGTTGTTCGCCATTGTAAAATATTTAAAATACAAAATACAGTGAAACGATATGCATTTTTCAACAATGAAACCTTTGTTATAAATACGAGGTAAAGTGAATGTGATATTATAAAATTACCAATATCTTTGAATAAAATTCTGGTGCACGGCTGGAAATTCGTTTACTTATAAATCAACACATTTTCTTATGTATGAAATAAACAAAATTCGGTTTTGAGGTTGTTCGCTATTGTAAAATATTTAAAATATAAAATACTGGGAATCGATATGCATTTTTCAACAATGAAACCTTTGTTATAAATACGAGGTAAAGTGAATGTGATATTATAAAATTATCAATATCTTCGAATAAAATTCTGGTGCACGGCTGTAAATTCGTTTACTCATAAATCAGCACATTTGCTTATGTAGGAAGTAAAAAAAATTAGATTTTGAAGTTGTTCGCCTTTGTAAATTAATTAAAACATAAAATACAGTGAAACGATCTATTCTGTTTCAACAATGAAATCTTTGTTATAAATAAGAGGTAAAGGAGATGTGATATTATAAAATTATCAATATCTTCGAATAGAATTCTGGTGCACGGGTGGAAATTCGTTTACTTATAAATCAGCACATTTTCTTATGTAGGAAGTAAAAAATATTCAGTTTTGAAGTTGTTCGCCATTGTAAAATATTTAAAAAATATAAAATACTGTGACACGATATGCATTTTTCAACAATGAAACCTTTGTTATAAATACGAGGTTAAGTGGATGAGATATTATAAAATTATCAATATCTTCAAACAGAATTCTGGTGCACGGCTGGAAATTGGTTTTCTTATAAATCAGCACATTTTCTTATGTATGAAGTAAAAAAAATTCGATTTTGAAGTTGTTCGCCTTTGTAAATTAATTAAAACATAATATACAGTGAAGCGATCTACTCTGTTTCAACAATGAAATCTTTGTTATAAATAAGAGGTAAAGGAGATGTGATATTATAAAATTATCAATATCTTCGAATAGAATTCTGGTGCACGGCTGGAAATTTGTTTACTTATAAATCAGCACATTTGCTTATGTAGGAAGTAAAAAAAAATCAGTTTTGAAGTTGTTCGCCATTGTAAAATATTTAAAATATAAAATACTGTGACACGATATGCATTTTTCAACAATGAAACCTTTGTTATAAATACCAGGTAAAGTGCAAGTGATATTATAAAATTAGCAATATCTTCAAATAGAATTCTGGTAAGCGGCTGGAAATTGGTTTTCTTATAAATCAGCGCATTTTCTTATGCAGGGAGTAAAAAAAATTCCGTTTTGAAGTAGTTCGCCTGTATAAAATATTTAAAACATAAAATACAGTGAAACGATATACATTTTTTAACAATGAAACCTTTGTTATAAATACGAGGTAAAGTGAATGTGATATTATAAAATTATCAATATCTTTGAATAAAATTCTGGTGCATGGCTGGAAATTCGTTTACTTATAATTCAGCACATTTTCTTATGTATGAATAAAAAAAAATTCGATTTTGAAGTTGTTCGCCTTTGTAAATTAATTAAAACATAAAATACAGTGCGACGATCTACTCTGTTTCAACAATGAAATCTTTGTTATAAATAAGAGGTAAAGGAGATGTGATATTATAAAATTATCAATATCTTCGAATAGAATTCTGGTGCACGGCTGGAAATGCGTTTACTTATAAATCAGCATATTTTCTTATGTAGGAAGTAAAAAAAATTCGGTTTTGAAGTTGTTCGACCTTGTAAAATATTTAAAACATAAAATACAGTGAAAGGATCTACTCTGTTTCAACAATGAAACCTTTGTTATAAATACGAGGTAAAGTGGATGTGATAGTATAAAATTAGCAATATCTTCAAATAGAATTCTGGTGCACGGCTGGAAATTGGTTTTCTTATAAATCAGCACATTTTCCTATGTAGGAAGTAAAAAAAATCGATTTTGAAGTTGTTCGCCACTGTAAAATATTTAAAATATAAAATACAGTGAAACGATATGCATTTTTCAACAATGAAACCTTTGTTATAAATACGAGGTTCAGCGGATGAGATATTATAAAATTATCAATATCTTCGAATAGAATTCTGGTGCACGGCTGAAAATTTGTTTACTTATAAACCAGCCCATTTTCTTAGGTAGGAAGTAAAAAAAATCGATTTTGAAGTTGTTCGCCACTATAAAATATTTAAAATATAAAATACAGTGAAACGATATGCATTTTTCAACAATGAAACCTTTCTTATTAATACGAGGTAAAATGGATGTGATTATATTGTAAAATGTATATTTATTATACATTTTATTGTACATACATATTATACAATTTATATTGTATGTATTATAAAAGTAGCAATATCTTCGAACAGAATTCTGGTGCACGGCCTGAAATTCGTTTACTTATAAATCAGACCATTTTTTTATGTAGGAAGTAAAAAAAATTCTGTTTTGAGGTTGTTCGCTATTGTAAAATATTTAAAATATAAAATACTGGGAATCGATATGCATTTTTCAACAATGAAACCTTTGTTATAAATACGAGGTAAAGTGAATGTGATATTATAAAATTATCAATATCTTCGAATAAAATTCTTGTGCACAGCTGTAAATTCGTTTACTCATAAATCAGCACATTTGCTTATGTAGGAAGTAAAAAAAATTCAGTTTTGAAGTTGTTCGCCATTGTAAAATATTTAAAATATAAAATACTGTGACACGATATGCATTTTTCAACAATGAAACCTTTGTTATAAATAAGAGGTAAAGGAGATGTGATATTATAAAATTATCAATATCTTCGAATAAAATTCTGGTGCACGGCTGGAAATTTGTTTACTTATAAATCAGCACATTTTCTTATGTATGAAGTAAAAAAAAATTCGATTTTGAAGTTGTTCGACCTTGTAAAATATTTAAAACATAAAATAAAGTGAAAGGATCTACTCTGTTTCAACAATGAAACCTTTGTTATAAGTACGAGGTAAAGTGGATGTGATATTATAAAATTAGCAATATCTTCGAATAGAATTCTGGTGCACGGCTGGAAATTCGTTTACTTATAAATCAGCATATTTTCTTATGTTGGAAGTAAAAAAAATCGGTTTTGAAGTTGTTCGCCATTGTAAACTATTTAAAATATAAAATAGAGTGAAACGATATGCATTTTTCAACAATGAAACCTTTGTTATAAATACGAGGTAAAGTGGATGTGATAGTATAAAATTAGCAATATCTTCAAATAGAATTCTGGTGCACGACTGGAAATTGGTTTTCTTATAAATCAGCACATTTTCTTATGTAGGAAGTAAAAAAAATTCGGTTTTGATGTTCGCCATTGTAAAATATTTAAAATGTAAAATACTGTGAACGATATGCATTTTTCAACAATGAAACCTTTGTTATAAATACTAGGTAAAGTGAATGTGATATTATAAAATTATCAATATCTTCGAATAAAATTCTGGTGCATGGCTGGAAATTCGTTTATTTATAATTCAGCACATTTTCTTATGTATGAAGTAAAAAAAAATTCGATTTTGAAGTTGTTCGCCTTTGTAAATTAATTAAAACATAAAATACAGTGAAACGATCTACTCTGTTTCAACAATGAAATTTTTGTTATAAATAAGAAGTAAAGGAGATGTGATATTATAAAATTATCAATATCTTCGAATAGAATTCTGGTGCACGGCTGGAAATGCGTTTACTTATAAATCAGCACATTATCTTATGTAGGAAGTAAAAAAAAATTCAGTTTTGAAGTTGTTCGGCATTGTAAAATATTTAAAATATAAAATACTGTGACACGATATGGATTTTTCAACAATGAAAGCTTTGTTATAAATACGTAGTTAAGTGGATGAGATATTATAAAATTATCAATATCTTCGAATAGAATTCTGGTGCACGGCTGAAAATTCGTTTACATATAAACCAGCCCATTTTCTTAGGTAGGAAGTAAAAAAAAATCGATTTTGAAGTTGTTCGCCATTGTAAAATATTTAAAATATAAAATACAGTGAAACGATATGCATTTTTCAACAATGAAACCTTTCTTATTAATACGAGGTAAAATGGATGTGATATTATAAAAGTAGCAATATCTTCGAATAGAATTCTGGTGCACGGCTGGAAATTCGTTTACTTATAAATCAGCACATTTTCTTATGTATGAAGTAAAAAAAATTCGATTTTGAAGTTGTTTTCCTTTGTAAAATAATTAAAACATAAAATACAGTGAAACGATGTACTCTGTTTCAACAATGAAACCTTTGTTATAAATACGAGGTAAAGTGGATGAGATATTATAAAATTATCAATATCTTCGAATAGAATTCTGGTGCACGGCTGAAAATTCGTTTACTTATAAACCAGCCCATTTTCTTAGGTAGGAAGTAAAAAAAAATCGATTTTGAAGTTGTTCGCCACTATAAAATATTTAAAATATAAAATACAGTGAAACGATATACATTTTTCAACAATGAAACCTTTCTTATTAATACGAGATAAAATGGATGTGATTATATTGTAAAATGTATATTTATTATACATTTTGTTGTACATACATATTATACAATTTATATTGTATGTATTATAAAAGTAGCAATATCTTCGAACAGAATTCTGGTGCACGGCCTGAAATTCGTTTACTTATAAATCAGACCATTTTTTTATGTAGGAAGTAAAAAAAATTCGGTTTTGAGGTTGTTCGCTATTGTAAAATATTTAAAATATAAAATACTGGGAATCGATATGCATTTTTCAACAATGAAACCTTTGTTATAAATACGAGGTAAAGTGAATGTGATATTATAAAATTATCAATATCTTCGAATAAAATTCTTGTGCACAGCTGTAAATTCGTTTACTCATAAATCAGCACATTTGCTTATGTAGGAAGTAAAAAAAATTCAGTTTTGAAGTTGTTCGCCACTGTAAAATATTTAAAATATAAAATACTGTGACACGATATGCATTTTTCAACAATGAAACCTTTGTTATAAATAAGAGGTAAAGGAGATGTGATATTATAAAATTATCAATATCTTCGAATAGAATTCTGGTGCACGGCTGGAAATTTGTTTACTTATAAATCAGCACATTTGCTTATGTAGGAAGTAAAAAAAATTCAGTTTTGAAGTTGTTCGCCATTGTAAAATATTTAAAATATAAAATACTGTGACACGATATGCATTTTTCAACAATGAAACCTTTGTTATAAATATCAGGTAAAGTGCAAGTGATATTATAAAATTAGCAATATCTTCAAATAGAATTCTGGTAAGCGGCTGGAAATTGGTTTTCTTATAAATCAGCGCATTTTCTTATGCAGGGAGTAAAAAAAATTCCGTTTTGAAGTAGTTCGCCTGTATAAAATATTTAAAACATAAAATACAGTGAAACGATATGCATTTTTCAACAATGAAACCTTTGTTATAAATACGAGGTTAAGTGGATGAGATATTATAAAATTATCAATATCTTCAAATAGAATTCTGGTGCACGGCTGGAAATTGGTTTTCTTATAAATCAGCACATTTTCTTATGTAGGAAATAAAAAAAAATCGGTTTTGATGGTGTTCGCCATTGTAAAATATTTAAAATATAAAATACTGGGAATCGATATGCATTTTTCAACAATGAAACCTTTGTTATAAATACGAGGTAAAGTGAATGTGATATTATAAAATTATCAATATCTTTGAATAAAATTCTGGTGCATGGCTGGAAATTCGTTTACTTATAAATCAGCACATTTTCTTATGTATGAAGTAAAAAAATTTCGATTTTGAAGTTGTTCGCCTTTGTAAATTAATTAAAACATAATATACAGTGAAGCGATGTACTCTGTTTCAACAATGAAATCTTTGTTATAAATAAGAGGTAAAGGAGATGTGATATTATAAAATTATCAATATCTTCGAATAGAATTCTGGTGCACGGCTGGAAATTTGTTTACTTATACATCAGCACATTTGCTTATGTAGGAAGTAAAAAAAATTCAGTTTTGAAGTTGTTCGCCATTGTAAAATATTTAAAATATAAAATACTGTGACACGATATGCATTTTTCAACAATGAAACCTTTGTTATAAATACCAGGTAAAGTGCAAGTGATATTATAAAATTAGCAATATCTTCAAATAGAATTCTGGTAAGCGGCTGGAAATTGGTTTTCTTATAAATCAGCGCATTTTCTTATGCAGGGAGTAAAAAAAATTCCGTTTTGAAGTAGTTCGCCTGTATAAAATATTTAAAACATAAAATACAGTGAAACGATATACATTTTTTAACAATGAAACCTTTGTTATAAATATGAGGTAAAGTGAATGTGATATTATAAAATTATCAATATCTTTGAATAAAATTCTGGTGCATGGCTGGAAATTCGTTTATTTATAATTCAGCACATTTTCTTATGTATGAATAAAAAAAAATTCGATTTTGAAGTTGTTCGCCTTTGTAAATTAATTAAAACATAAAATACAGTGCGACGATCTACTCTGTTTCAACAATGAAATCTTTGTTATAAATAAGAGGTAAAGGAGATGTGATATTATAAAATTATCAATATCTTCGAATAGAATTCTGGTGCACGGCTGGAAATGCGTTTACTTATAAATCAGCATATTTTCTTATGTAGGAAGTAAAAAAAATTCGGTTTTGAAGATGTTCGACCTTGTAAAATATTTAAAACATAAAATACAGTGAAAGGATCTACTCTGTTTCAACAATGAAACCTTTGTTATAAATACGAGGTAAAGTGGATGTGATAGTATAAAATTAGCAATATCTTCAAATAGAATTCTGGTGCACGGCTGGAAATTGGTTTTCTTATAAATCAGCACATTTTCTTATGTATGAAGTAAAAAAAAATTCGATTTTGAAGTTGTTCGCCTTTGTAAATTAATTAAAACATAAAATACAGTGAAACGATCTATTCTGTTTCAACAATGAAATCTTTGTTATAAATAAGAGGTAAAGGAGATGTGATATTATAAAATTATCAATATCTTCGAATAGAATTCTGGTGCACGGGTGGAAATTCGTTTACTTATAAATCAGCACATTTTCTTATGTAGGAAGTAAAAAATATTCAGTTTTGAAGTTGTTCGCCATTGTAAAATATTTAAAAAATATAAAATACTGTGACACGATATGCATTTTTCAACAATGAAACCTTTGTTATAAATACGAGGTTAAGTGGATGAGATATTATAAAATTATCAATATCTTCAAATAGAAGTCTGGTGCACGACTGGAAATTGGTTTTCTTATAAATCAGCACATTTTCTTATGTAGGAAGTAAAAAAAAATCGGTTTTGATGTTGTTCGCCATTGTAAAATATTTAAAATATAAAATACTGGGAATCGATATGCATTTTTCAACAATGAAACCTTTGATATAAATACGAGGTAAAGTGAATGTGATATTATAAAATTATCAATATCTTTGAATAAAATTCTGGTGCATGGCTGGAAATTCGTTTACTTATAAATCAGCACATTTTCTTATGTATGAAGTAAAAAAATTTCGATTTTGAAGTTGTTCGCCTTTGTAAATTAATTAAAACATAATATACAGTGAAGCGATCTACTCTGTTTCAACAATGAAATCTTTGTTACAAATAAGAGGTAAAGGAGATGTGATATTATAAAATTATCAATATCTTCGAATAGAATTCTGGTGCACGGCGGAAATTTGTTTACTTATAAATCAGCACATTTGCTTATGTAGGAAGTAAAAAAAAATTCAGTTTTGAAGTTGTTCGCCATTGTAAAAAATTTAAAATATAAAATACTGTGACACGATACGCATTTTTCAACAATGAAACCTTTGTTATAAATACGAGGTAAATTGGATGAGATATTATAAAATTATCAATATCTTCGATTAGAATTCTGGTGCACGGCTGAAAATTCGTTTACTGATAAACCAGCAAATTTTCTTAGGTAGGAAGTAAAAAAAAAAAATTGATTTTGAAGTTGTTCGCCATTGTAAAATATTTAAAATATAAAATACAGTGAAACGATATGCATTTTTCAACAATGAAACCTTTGTTATAAATACCAGGTAAAGTGCAAGTGATATTATAAAATTAGCAATATCTTCAAATAGAATTCTGGTAAGCGGCTGGAAATTGGTTTTCTTATAAATCAGCGCATTTTCTTATGCAGGGAGTAAAAAAAATTCCGTTTTGAAGTAGTTCGCCTGTATAAAATATTTAAAACATAAAATACAGTGAAACGATATACATTTTTTAACAATGAAACCTTTGTTATAAATACGAGGTAAAGTGAATGTGATATTATAAAATTATCAATATCTTTGAATAAAATTCTGGTGCATGGCTGGAAATTCGTTTATTTATAATTCAGCACATTTTCTTATGTATGAATAAAAAAAAATTCGATTTTGAAGTTGTTCGCCTTTGTAAATTAATTAAAACATAAAATACAGTGAAAGGATCTACTCTGTTTCAACAATGAAATCTTTGTTATAAATAAGAGGTAAAGGAGATGTGATATTATAAAATTACCAATATCTTCGAATAGAATTCTGGTGCACGGCTGGAAATTCGTTTACTTATAAATCAGCATATTTTCTTATGTAGGAAGTAAAAAAAATTCGGTTTTGAAGTTGTTCGCCATTGTAAAATATTTAAAATATAAAATAGATTGAAACGATATGCATTTTTCAACAATGAAACCTTTGTTATAAATACGAGGTAAAGTGGATCTGATAGTATAAAATTAGCAATATCTTCAAATAGAATTCTGGTGCACGGCTGGAAATTGGTTTTCTTATAAATCAGCACATTTTCTTAGGTAGGAAGTAA
Organism: Maratus michaelseni; assembly: GCA_963931845.1. Classification (NCBI taxonomy): domain Eukaryota; kingdom Metazoa; phylum Arthropoda; class Arachnida; order Araneae; family Salticidae; genus Maratus; species Maratus michaelseni. Next base: position 306,717,737 of record OZ007595.1, read on the forward strand.
AAAAAATCGATTTTGAAGTTGTTCGCCACTATAAAATATTTAAAATATAAAATACAGTGAAACGATATGCATTTTTCAACAATGAAACCTTTCTTATTAATACGAGGTAAAATGGATGTGATTATATTGTAAAATGTATATTTATTATACATTTTATTGTACATACATATTATACAATTTATATTGTATGTATTATAAAAGTAGCAATATCTTCGAACAGAATTCTGGTGCACGGCCTGAAATTCGTTTACTTATAAATCAGACCATTTTTTTATGTAGGAAGTAAAAAAAAAATTCGGTTTTGAGGTTGTTCGCTATTGTAAAATATTTAAAATATAAAATACTGGGAATCGATATGCAATTTTCAACAATGAAACCTTTGTTATAAATACGAGGTAAAGTGAATGTGATATTATAAAATTATCAATATCTTCGAATAAAATTCTGGTGCACGGCTGTAAATTCGTTTACTCATAAATCAGCACATTTGCTTATGTAGGAAGTAAAAAAAATTCGATTTTGAAGTTGTTCGCCTTTGTAAATTAATTAAAACATAAAATACAGTGAAACGATAAATTCTGTTTCAACAATGAAATCTTTGTTATAAATAAGAGGTAAAGGAGATGTGATATTATAAAATTATCAATATCTTCGAATAGAATTCTGGTGCGCGGGTGGAAATTCGTTTACTGATAAATCAGCACATTTTCTTAAGTAGGAAGTAAAAAAAATTCGGTTTTGAAGATGTTCGACCTTGTAAAATATTTAAAACATAAAATACAGTGAAATGATCTACTCTGTTTCAACAATGAAACCTTTGTTATAAATACGAGTTAAAGTGGATGTGATAGTATAAAATTAGCAATATCTTCGAATAGAATTCTGGTGCACGGGTGGAAATTTGTTTACTTATAAATCAGCACATTTTCTTATGTAGGAAGTAAAAAATATTCAGTTTTGAAGTTGTTCGCCATTGTAAAATATTTAAAAAATATAAAATACTGTGACACGATATGCATTTTTCAACAATGAAACCTTTGTTATAAATACGAGGTTAAGTGGATGAGATATTATAAAATTATCAATATCTTCAAATAGAATTCGGGTGCACGGCTGGAAATTGGTTTTCTTATAAATCAGCACATTTTCTTATGTAGGAAGTAAAAAAAAAATCGGTTTTGATGTTGTTCGCCATTGTAAAATATTTAAAATATAAAATACTGGGAATCGATATGCATTTTTAAACAATGAAACCTTTGATATAAATACGAGGTAAAGTGAATGTGATATTATAAAATTATCAATATCTTTGAATAAAATTTTGGTGCATGGCTGGAAATTCGTTTACTTATAAATCAGCACATTTTCTTATGTATGAAGTAAAAAAATTTCGATTTTGAAGTTGTTCGCCTTTGTAAATTAATTAAAACATAATATACAGTGAAGCGATCTACTCTGTTTCAACAATGAAATCTTTGTTACAAATAAGAGGTAAAGGAGATGTGATATTATAAAATTATCAATATCTTCGAATAGAATTCTGGTGCACGGCTGGAAATTTGTTTACTTATAAATCAGCACATTTGCTTATGTAGGAAGTAAAAAAAAAAAAAATTGATTTTGAAGTTGTTCGCCATTGTAAAATATTTAAAATACAAAATACAGTGAAACGATATGCATTTTTCAACAATGAAACCTTTGTTATAAATACGAGGTAAAGTGAATGTGATATTATAAAATTACCAATATCTTTGAATAAAATTCTGGTGCACGGCTGGAAATTCGTTTACTTATAAATCAACACATTTTCTTATGTATGAAATAAACAAAATTCGGTTTTGAGGTTGTTCGCTATTGTAAAATATTTAAAATATAAAATACTGGGAATCGATATGCATTTTTCAACAATGAAACCTTTGTTATAAATACGAGGTAAAGTGAATGTGATATTATAAAATTATCAATATCTTCGAATAAAATTCTGGTGCACGGCTGTAAATTCGTTTACTCATAAATCAGCACATTTGCTTATGTAGGAAGTAAAAAAAATTAGATTTCGAAGTTGTTCGCCTTTGTAAATTAATTAAAACATAAAATACAGTGAAACGATCTATTCTGTTTCAACAATGAAATCTTTGTTATAAATAAGAGGTAAAGGAGATGTGATATTATAAAATTATCAATATCTTCGAATAGAATTCTGGTGCACGGGTGGAAATTCGTTTACTTATAAATCAGCACATTTTCTTATGTAGGAAGTAAAAAATATTCAGTTTTGAAGTTGTTCGCCATTGTAAAATATTTAAAAAATATAAAATACTGTGACACGATATTCATTTTTCAACAATGAAACCTTTGTTATAAATACGAGGTTAAGTGGATGAGATATTATAAAATTATCAATATCTTCAAACAGAATTCTGGTGCACGGCTGGAAATTGGTTTTCTTATAAATCAGCACATTTTCTTATGTATGAAGTAAAAAAAATTCGATTTTGAAGTTGTTCGCCTTTGTAAATTAATTAAAACATAATATACAGTGAAGCGATCTACTCTGTTTCAACAATGAAATCTTTGTTATAAATAAGAGGTAAAGGAGATGTGATATTATAAAATTATCAATATCTTCGAATAGAATTCTGGTGCACGGCTGGAAATTTGTTTACTTATAAATCAGCACATTTGCTTATGTAGGAAGTAAAAAAAAATCAGTTTTGAAGTTGTTCGCCATTGTAAAATATTTAAAATATAAAATACTGTGACACGATATGCATTTTTCAACAATGAAATCTTTGTTATAAATACCAGGTAAAGTGCAAGTGATATTATAAAATTAGCAATATCTTCAAATAGAATTCTGGTAAGCGGCTGGAAATTGGTTTTCTTATAAATCAGCGCATTTTCTTATGCAGGGAGTAAAAAAAATTCCGTTTTGAAGTAGTTCGCCTGTATAAAATATTTAAAACATAAAATACAGTGAAACGATATACATTTTTTAACAATGAAACCTTTGTTATAAATACGAGGTAAAGTGAATGTGATATTATAAAATTATCAATATCTTTGAATAAAATTCTGGTGCATGGCTGGAAATTCGTTTACTTATAATTCAGCACATTTTCTTATGTATGAATAAAAAAAAATTCGATTTTGAAGTTGTTCGCCTTTGTAAATTAATTAAAACATAAAATACAGTGCGACGATCTACTCTGTTTCAACAATGAAATCTTTGTTATAAATAAGAGGTAAAGGAGATGTGATATTATAAAATTATCAATATCTTCGAATAGAATTCTGGTGCACGGCTGGAAATGCGTTTACTTATAAATCAGCATATTTTCTTATGTAGGAAGTAAAAAAAATTCGGTTTTGAAGTTGTTCGACCTTGTAAAATATTTAAAACATAAAATACAGTGAAAGGATCTACTCTGTTTCAACAATGAAACCTTTGTTATAAATACGAGGTAAAGTGGATGTGATAGTATAAAATTAGCAATATCTTCAAATAGAATTCTGGTGCACGGCTGGAAATTGGTTTTCTTATAAATCAGCACATTTTCCTATGTAGGAAGTAAAAAAAATCGATTTTGAAGTTGTTCGCCACTGTAAAATATTTAAAATATAAAATACAGTGAAACGATATGCATTTTTCAACAATGAAACCTTTGTTATAAATACGAGGTTCAGCGGATGAGATATTATAAAATTATCAATATCTTCGAATAGAATTCTGGTGCACGGCTGAAAATTTGTTTACTTATAAACCAGCCCATTTTCTTAGGTAGGAAGTAAAAAAAATCGATTTTGAAGTTGTTCGCCACTATAAAATATTTAAAATATAAAATACAGTGAAACGATATGCATTTTTCAACAATGAAACCTTTCTTATTAATACGAGGTAAAATGGATGTGATTATATTGTAAAATGTATATTTATTATACATTTTATTGTACATACATATTATACAATTTATATTGTATGTATTATAAAAGTAGCAATATCTTCGAACAGAATTCTGGTGCACGGCCTGAAATTCGTTTACTTATAAATCAGACCATTTTTTTATGTAGGAAGTAAAAAAAATTCTGTTTTGAGGTTGTTCGCTATTGTAAAATATTTAAAATATAAAATACTGGGAATCGATATGCATTTTTCAACAATGAAACCTTTGTTATACATACGAGGTAAAGTGAATGTGATATTATAAAATTATCAATATCTTCGAATAAAATTCTTGTGCACAGCTGTAAATTCGTTTACTCATAAATCAGCACATTTGCTTATGTAGGAAGTAAAAAAAATTCAGTTTTGAAGTTGTTCGCCACTGTAAAATATTTAAAATATAAAATACTGTGACACGATATGCATTTTTCAACAATGAAACCTTTGTTATAAATAAGAGGTAAAGGAGATGTGATATTATAAAATTATCAATATCTTCGAATAAAATTCTGGTGCACGGCTGGAAATTTGTTTACTTATAAATCAGCACATTTTCTTATGTATGAAGTAAAAAAAATTTCGATTTTGAAGTTGTTCGACCTTGTAAAATATTTAAAACATAAAATACAGTGAAAGGATCTACTCTGTTTCAACAATGAAACCTTTGTTATAAGTACGAGGTAAAGTGGATGTGATATTATAAAATTAGCAATATCTTCGAATAGAATTCTGGTGCACGGCTGGAAATTCGTTTACTTATAAATCAGCATATTTTCTTATGTATGAAGTAAAAAAATTTCGATTTTGAAGTTGTTCGCCTTTGTAAATTAATTAAAACATAATATACAGTGAAGCGATCTACTCTGTTTCAACAATGAAATCTTTGTTATAAATAAGAGGTAAAGGAGATGTGATATTATAAAATTATCAATATCTTCGAATAGAATTCTGGTGCACGGCCTGAAATTCGTTTACTTATAAATCAGCATATTTTCTTATGTAGAAAGTGAAAAAAATTCGGTTTTGAAGTTGTTCGCCATTGTAAAATATTTAAAATATAAAATAGAGTGAAACGATATGCATTTTTCAACAATGAAACCTTTGTTATAAATACGAGGTAAAGTGGATGTGATAGTATAAAATTAGCAATATCTTCAAATAGAATTCTGGTGCACGACTGGAAATTGGTTTTCTTATAAATCAGCACATTTTCTTATGTAGGAAGTAAAAAAAATTCGGTTTTGATGTTCGCCATTGTAAAATATTTAAAATGTAAAATACTGTGAACGATATGCATTTTTCAACAATGAAACCTTTGTTATAAATACTAGGTAAAGTGAATGTGATATTATAAAATTATCAATATCTTCGAATAAAATTCTGGTGCATGGCTGGAAATTCGTTTATTTATAATTCAGCACATTTTCTTATGTATGAAGTAAAAAAAAATTCGATTTTGGAGTTGTTCGCCTTTGTAAATTAATTAAAACATAAAATACAGTGAAACGATCTACTCTGTTTCAACAATGAAATTTTTGTTATAAATAAGAAGTAAAGGAGATGTGATATTATAAAATTATCAATATCTTCGAATAGAATTCTGGTGCACGGCTGGAAATGCGTTTACTTATAAATCAGCACATTATGTTATGTAGGAAGTAAAAAAAAATTCAGTTTTGAAGTTGTTCGGCATTGTAAAATATTTAAAATATAAAATACTGTGACACGATATGGATTTTTCAACAATGAAAGCTTTGTTATAAATACGAGGTTAAGTTGATGAGATATTATAAAATTATCAATATCTTCGATTAGAATTCTGGTGCACGGCTGAAAATTCGTTTACTTATAAACCAGCCCATTTTCTTAGGTAGGAAGTAAAAAAAAATCGATTTTGAAGTTGTTCGCCATTGTAAAATATTTAAAATATAAAATACAGTGAAACGATATGCATTTTTCAGCAATGAAACCTTTCTTATTAATACGAGGTAAAATGGATGTGATATTATAAAAGTAGCAATATCTTCGAATAGAATTCTGGTGCACGGCTGGAAATTCGTTTACTTATAAATCAACACATTTTCTTATGTATGAAGTAAAAACAATTCGATTTTGAAGTTGTTTTCCTTTGTAAAATAATTAAAACATAAAATACAGTGAAACGATGTACTCTGTTTCAACAATGAAACCTTTGTTATAAATACGAGGTAAAGTGGATGAGATATTATAAAATTATCAATATCTTCGAATAGAATTCTGGTGCACGGCTGAAAATTCGTTTACTTATAAACCAGCCCATTTTCTTAGGTAGGAAGTAAAAAAAATCGATTTTGAAGTTGTTCGCCACTATAAAATATTTAAAATATAAAATACAGTGAAACGATATGCATTTTTCAACAATGAAACCTTTCTTATTAATACGAGGTAAAATGGATGTGATTATATTGTAAAATGTATATTTATTATACATTTTATTGTACATACATATTATACAATTTATATTGTATGTATTATAAAAGTAGCAATATCTTCGAACAGAATTCTGGTGCACGGCCTGAAATTCGTTTACTTATAAATCAGACCATTTTTTTATGTAGGAAGTAAACAAAATTCGGTTTTGAGGTTGTTCGCTATTGTAAAATATTTAAAATATAAAATACTGGGAATCGATATGCATTTTTCAACAATGAAACCTTTGTTATAAATACGAGGTAAAGTGAATGTGATATTATAAAATTATCAATATCTTCGAATAAAATTCTGGTGCACGGCTGTAAATTCGTTTACTCATAAATCAGCACATTTGCTTATGTAGGAAGTAAAAAAAATTCGATTTTGAAGTTGTTCGCCTTTGTAAATTAATTAAAACATAAAATACAGTGAAACGATCTATTCTGTTTCAACAATGAAATCTTTGTTATAAATAAGAGGTAAAGGAGATGTGATATTATAAAATTATCAATATCTTCGAATAGAATTCTGGTGCACGGCTGGAAATTTGTTTACTTATAAATCAGCACATTTTCTTATGTATGAAGTAAAAAAAATTTCGATTTTGAAGTTGTTCGACCTTGTAAAATATTTAAAACATAAAATACAGTGAAAGGATCTACTCTGTTTCAACAATGAAACCTTTGTTATAAGTACGAGGTAAAGTGGATGTGATATTATAAAATTAGCAATATCTTCGAATAGAATTCTGGTGCACGGCTGGAAATTCGTTTACTTATAAATCAGCATATTTTCTTATGTATGAAGTAAAAAAATTTCGATTTTGAAGTTGTTCGCCTTTGTAAATTAATTAAAACATAATATACAGTGAAGCGATCTACTCTGTTTCAACAATGAAATCTTTGTTATAAATAAGAGGTAAAGGAGATGTGATATTATAAAATTATCAATATCTTCGAATAGAATTCTGGTGCACGGCCTGAAATTCGTTTACTTATAAATCAGCATATTTTCTTATGTAGAAAGTGAAAAAAATTCGGTTTTGAAGTTGTTCGCCATTGTAAAATATTTAAAATATAAAATAGAGTGAAACGATATGCATTTTTCAACAATGAAACCTTTGTTATAAATACGAGGTAAAGTGGATGTGATAGTATAAAATTAGCAATATCTTCAAATAGAATTCTGGTGCACGACTTGAAATTGGTTTTCTTATAAATCAGCACATTTTCTTATGTAGGAAGTAAAAAAAATTCGGTTTTGATGTTCGCCATTGTAAAATATTTAAAATGTAAAATACTGTGAACGATATGCATTTTTCAACAATGAAACCTTTGTTATAAATACTAGGTAAAGTGAATGTGATATTATAAAATTATCAATATCTTCGAATAAAATTCTGGTGCATGGCTGGAAATTCGTTTATTTATAATTCAGCACATTTTCTTATGTATGAAGTAAAAAAAAATTCGATTTTGAAGTTGTTCGCCTTTGTAAATTAATTAAAACATAAAATACAGTGAAACGATCTACTCTGTTTCAACAATGAAATTTTTGTTATAAATAAGAAGTAAAGGAGATGTGATATTATAAAATTATCAATATCTTCGAATAGAATTCTGGTGCACGGCTGGAAATGCGTTTACTTATAAATCAGCACATTATGTTATGTAGGAAGTAAAAAAAAATTCAGTTTTGAAGTTGTTCGGCATTGTAAAATATTTAAAATATAAAATACTGTGACACGATATGGATTTTTCAACAATGAAAGCTTTGTTATAAATACGAGGTTAAGTTGATGAGATATTATAAAATTATCAATATCTTCGATTAGAATTCTGGTGCACGGCTGAAAATTCGTTTACTTATAAACCAGCCCATTTTCTTAGGTAGGAAGTAAAAAAAAATCGATTTTGAAGTTGTTCGCCATTGTAAAATATTTAAAATATAAAATACAGTGAAACGATATGCATTTTTCAGCAATGAAACCTTTCTTATTAATACGAGGTAAAATGGATGTGATTATATTGTAAAATGTATATTTATTATACATTTTATTGTACATACATATTATACAATTTATATTGTATGTATTATAAAAGTAGCAATATCTTCGAACAGAATTCTGGTGCACGGCCTGAAATTCGTTTACTTATAAATCAGACCATTTTTTTATGTAGGAAGTAAACAAAATTCGGTTTTGAGGTTGTTCGCTATTGTAAAATATTTAAAATATAAAATACTGGGAATCGATATGCATTTTTCAACAATGAAACCTTTGTTATAAATACGAGGTAAAGTGAATGTGATATTATAAAATTATCAATATCTTCGAATAAAATTCTGGTGCACGGCTGTAAATTCGTTTACTCATAAATCAGCACATTTGCTTATGTAGGAAGTAAAAAAAATTCGATTTTGAAGTTGTTCGCCTTTGTAAATTAATTAAAACATAAAATACAGTGAAACGATCTATTCTGTTTCAACAATGAAATCTTTGTTATAAATAAGAGGTAAAGGAGATGTGATATTATAAAATTATCAATATCTTCGAATAGAATTCTGGTGCACGGCTGGAAATTTGTTTACTTATAAATCAGCACATTTGCTTATGTAGGAAGTAAAAAAAATTCAGTTTTGAAGTTGTTCGCCATTGTAAAATATTTAAAATATAAAATACTGTGACACGATATGCATTTTTCAACAATGAAACCTTTGTTATAAATACCAGGTAAAGTGCAAGTGATATTATAAAATTAGCAATATCTTCAAATAGAATTCTGGTGCACGGCTGGAAATTGGTTTTCTTATAAATCAGCACATTTTCTTATGTATGAATAAAAAAAAATTCGATTTTGAAGTTGTTCGCTTTTGTAAATTAATTAAAACATAAAATACAGTGCGACGATCTACTCTGTTTCAACAATGAAATCTTTGTTATAAATAAGAGGTAAAGGAGATGTGATATTATAAAATTATCAATATCTTCGAATAGAATTCTGGTGCACGGCTGGAAATGCGTTTACTTATAAATCAGCATATTTTCTTATGTAGGAAGTAAAAAAAATTCGGTTTTGAAGTTGTTCGACCTTGTAAAATATTTAAAACATAAAATACAGTGAAAGGATCTACTCTGTTTCAACAATGAAACCTTTGTTATAAATACGAGGTAAAGTGGATGTGATAGTATAAAATTAGCAATATCTTCAAATAGAATTCTGGTGCACGGCTGGAAATTGGTTTTCTTATAAATCAGCACATTTTCTTATGTAGGAAGTAAAAAAAATCGATTTTGAAGTTGTTCGCCACTGTAAAATATTTAAAATATAAAATACTGGGAATCGATATGCATTTTTCAACAATGAAACCTTTGTTATAAATACGAGGTAAAGTGAATGTGATATTATAAAATTATCAATATCTTCGAATAAAATTCTTGTGCACAGCTGTAAATTCGTTTACTCATAAATCAGCCTATTTGCTTATGTAGGAAGTAAAAAAAATTCAGTTTTGAAGTTGTTCGCCTGTATAAAATATTTAAAACATAAAATACAGGGAAACGATATACATTTTTTAACAATGAAACCTTTGTTATAAATACGAGGTAAAGTGAATGTGATATTATAAAATTATCAATATCTTTGAATAAAATTCTGGTGCATGGCTGGAAATTCGTTTATTTATAATTCAGCACATTTTCTTATGTATGAATAAAAAAAAATTCGATTTTGAAGTTGTTCGCTTTTGTAAATTAATTAAAACATAAAATACAGTGCGACGATCTACTCTGTTTCAACAATGAAATCTTTGTTATAAATAAGAGGTAAAGGAGATGTGATATTATAAAATTATCAATATCTTCGAATAAAATTCTGGTGCACGGCTGGAAATTTGTTTACTTATAAATCAGCACATTTTCTTATGTATGAAGTAAAAAAAATTTCGATTTTGAAGTTGTTCGACCTTGTAAAATATTTAAAACATAAAATACAGTGAAAGGATCTACTCTGTTTCAACAATGAAATCTTTGTTATAAATAAGAGGTAAAGGAGATGTGATATTATAAAATTATCAATATCTTCGAATAGAATTCTGGTGCACGGCTGGAAATGCGTTTACTTATAAATCAGCATATTTTCTTATGTAGGAAGTAAAAAAAATTCGGTTTTGAAGTTGTTCGACCTTGTAAAATATTTAAAACATAAAATACAGTGAAAGGATCTACTCTGTTTCAACAATGAAACCTTTGTTATAAATACGAGGTAAAGTGGATGTGATAGTATAAAATTAGCAATATCTTCAAATAGAATTCTGGTGCACGGCTGGAAATTGGTTTTCTTATAAATCAGCACATTTTCTTATGTAGGAAGTAAAAAAAATCGATTTTGAAGTTGTTCGCCACTGTAAAATATTTAAAATATAAAATACTGGGAATCGATATGCATTTTTCAACAATGAAACCTTTGTTATAAATACGAGGTAAAGTGAATGTGATATTATAAAATTATCAATATCTTCGAATAAAATTCTTGTGCACAGCTGTAAATTCGTTTACTCATAAATCAGCCTATTTGCTTATGTAGGAAGTAAAAAAAATTCAGTTTTGAAGTTGTTCGCCTGTATAAAATATTTAAAACATAAAATACAGTGAAACGATATACATTTTTTAACAATGAAACCTTTGTTATAAATACGAGGTAAAGTGAATGTGATATTATAAAATTATCAATATCTTTGAATAAAATTCTGGTGCATGGCTGGAAATTCGTTTATTTATAATTCAGCACATTTTCTTATGTATGAATAAAAAAAAATTCGATTTTGAAGTTGTTCGCTTTTGTAAATTAATTAAAACATAAAATACAGTGCGACGATCTACTCTGTTTCAACAATGAAATCTTTGTTATAAATAAGAGGTAAAGGAGATGTGATATTATAAAATTATCAATATCTTCGAATAAAATTCTGGTGCACGGCTGGAAATTTGTTTACTTATAAATCAGCACATTTTCTTATGTATGAAGTAAAAAAAATTTCGATTTTGAAGTTGTTCGACCTTGTAAAATATTTAAAACATAAAATACAGTGAAAGGATCTACTCTGTTTCAACAATGAAACCTTTGTTATAAGTACGAGGTAAAGTGGATGTGATATTATAAAATTAGCAATATCTTCGAATAGAATTCTGGTGCACGGCTGGAAATTCGTTTACTTATAAATCAGCATATTTTCTTATGTTGGAAGTAAAAAAAATCGGTTTTGAAGTTGTTCGCCATTGTAAACTATTTAAAATATAAAATAGAGTGAAACGATATGCATTTTTCAACAATGAAACCTTCCTTATTAATACAAGGTAAAATGGATGTGATAATATAAAAGTAGCAATATATTCGAATAGAATTCTGGTGCACGGCCTGAAATTCGTTTACTTATAAATCAGCATATTTTCTTATGTAGAAAGTGAAAAAAATTCGGTTTTGAAGTTGTTCGCCATTGTAAAATATTTAAAATATAAAAGAGAGTGAAACGATATGCATTTTTCAACAATGAAACCTTTGTTATAAATACGAGGTAAAGTGGATGTGATAGTATAAAATTAGCAATATCTTCAAATAGAATTCTGGTGCACGACTGGAAATTGGTTTTCTTATAAATCAGCACATTTTCTTATGTAGGAAGTAAAAAAAAATCGGTTTTGATGTTCGCCATTGTAAAATATTTAAAATGTAAAATACTGTGAACGATATGCATTTTTCAACAATGAAACCTTTGTTATAAATACTAGGTAAAGTGAATGTGATATTATAAAATTATCAATATCTTCGAATAAAATTCTGGTGCATGGCTGGAAATTCGTTTATTTATAATTCAGCACATTTTCTTATGTATGAATAAAAAAAAATTCGATTTTGAAGTTGTTCGCCTTTGTAAATTAATTAAAACATAAAATACAGTGAAACGATCTACTCTGTTTCAACAATGAAATTTTTGTTATAAATAAGAAGTAAAGGAGATGTGATATTATAAAATTATCAATATCTTCGAATAGAATTCTGGTGCACGGCTGGAAATGCGTTTACTTATAAATCAGAACATTATCTTATGTAGAAAGTAAAAAAAAATTCAGTTTTGAAGTTGTTCGGCATTGTAAAATATTTAAAATATAAAATACTGTGACACGATATGGATTTTTCAACAATGAAAGCTTTGTTATAAATACGAGGTTAAGTTGATGAGATATTATAAAATTATCAATATCTTCGAATAGAATTCTGGTGCACGGCTGAAAATTCGTTTACTTATAAACCAGCCCATTTTCTTAGGTAGGAAGTAAAAAAAAATCGATTTTGAAGTTGTTCGCCATTGTAAAATATTTAAAATATAAAATACAGTGAAACGATATGCATTTGTCAGCAATGAAACCTTTCTTATTAATACGAGGTAAAATGGATGTGATATTACAAAAGTAGCAATATCTTCGAATAGAATTCTGGTGCACGGCTGGAAATTCGTTTACTTATAAATCAACACATTTTCTTATGTATGAAGTAAAAAAAATTCGATTTTGAAGTGTTTTTCCTTTGTAAAATAATTAAAACATAAAATACAGTGAAACGATGTACTCTGTTTCAACAATGAAACCTTTGTTATAAATACGAGGTAAAGTGGATGAGATATTATAAAATTATCAATATCTTCGAATAGAATTCTGGTGCACGGCTGAAAATTCGTTTACTTATAAACCAGCCCATTTTCTTAGGTAGGAAGTAAAAAAAATCGATTTTGAAGTTGTTCGCCACTATAAAATATTTAAAATATAAAATACAGTGAAACGATATGCATTTTTCAACAATGAAACCTTTCTTATTAATACGAGGTAAAATGGATGTGATTATATTGTAAAATGTATATTTATTATACATTTTATTGTACATACATATTATACAATTTATATTGTATGTATTATAAAAGTAGCAATATCTTCGAACAGAATTCTGGTGCACGGCCTGAAATTCGTTTACTTATAAATCAGACCATTTTTTTATGTAGGAAGTAAACAAAATTCGGTTTTGAGGTTGTTCGCTATTGTAAAATATTTAAAATATAAAATACTGGGAATCGATATGCATTTTTCAACAATGAAACCTTTGTTATAAATACGAGGTAAAGTGAATGTGATATTATAAAATTATCAATATCTTCGAATAAAATTCTGGTGCACGGCTGTAAATTCGTTTACTCATAAATCAGCACATTTGCTTATGTAGGAAGTAAAAAAAATTCGATTTTGAAGTTGTTCGCCTTTGTAAATTAATTAAAACATAAAATACAGTGAAACGATCTATTCTGTTTCAACAATGAAATCTTTGTTATAAATAAGAGGTAAAGGAGATGTGATATTATAAAATTATCAATATCTTCGAATAGAATTCTGGTGCACGGGTGGAAATTCGTTTACTTATAAATCAGCACATTTTCTTATGTAGGAAGTAACAAATATTCAGTTTTGAAGTTGTTCGCCATTGTAAAATATTTAAAAAATATAAAATACTGTGACACGATATGCATTTTTCAACAATGAAACCTTTGTTATAAATACGAGGTTAAGTGGATGAGATATTATAAAATTATCAATATCTTCAAATAGAATTCTGGTGCACGGCTGGAAATTGGTTTTCTTATAAATCAGCACATTTTCTTATGTATGAAGTAAAAAAAATTCGATTTTGAAGTTGTTCGCCTTTGTAAATTAATTAAAACATAATATACAGTGAAGCGATCTACTCTGTTTCAACAATGAAATCTTTGTTATAAATAAGAGGTAAAGGAGATGTGATATTATAAAATTATCAATATCTTCGAATAGAATTCTGGTGCACGGCTGGAAATTTGTTTACTTATAAATCAGCACATTTGCTTATGTAGGAAGTAAAAAAAAATCAGTTTTGAAGTTGTTCGCCATTGTAAAATATTTAAAATATAAAATACTGTGACACGATATGCATTTTTCAACAATGAAACCTTTGTTATAAATACCAGGTAAAGTGCAAGTGATATTATAAAATTAGCAATATCTTCAAATAGAATTCTGGTAAGCGGCTGGAAATTGGTTTTCTTATAAATCAGCGCATTTTCTTATGCAGGGAGTAAAAAAAATTCCGTTTTGAAGTAGTTCGCCTGTATAAAATATTTAAAACATAAAATACAGTGAAACGATATACATTTTTTTAACAATGAAACCTTTGTTATAAATACGAGGTAAAGTGAATGTGATATTATAAAATTATCAATATCTTTGAATAAAATTCTGGTGCATGGCTGGAAATTCGTTTATTTATAATTCAGCACATTTTCTTATGTATGAATAAAAAAAAATTCGATTTTGAAGTTGTTCGCCTTTGTAAATTAATTAAAACCTAAAATACAGTGCGACGATCTACTCTGTTTCAACAATGAAATCTTTGTTATAAATAAGAGGTAAAGGAGATGTGATATTATAAAATTATCAATATCTTCGAATAGAATTCTGGTGCACGGCTGGAAATTGGTTTTCTTATAAATCAGCACATTTTCTTATGTAGGAAGAAAAAAAATCGGTTTTGAAGTTGTTCGCCATTGTAAACTATTTAAAATATAAAATAGAGTGAAACGATATGCATTTTTCAACAATGAAACCTTCCTTATTAATACAAGGTAAAATGGATGTGATATTATAAAAGTAGCAATATATTCGAATAGAATTCTGGTGCACGGCCTGAAATTCGTTTACTTATAAATCAGCATATTTTCTTATGTAGAAAGTGAAAAAAATTCGGTTTTGAAGTTGTTCGCCATTGTAAAATATTTAAAATATAAAAGAGAGTGAAACGATATGCATTTTTCAACAATGAAACCTTTGTTATAAATACGAGGTAAAGTGGATGTGATAGTATAAAATTAGCAATATCTTCAAATAGAATTCTGGTGCACGACTGGAAATTGGTTTTCTTATAAATCAGCACATTTTCTTATGTAGGAAGTAAAAAAAAATCGGTTTTGATGTTCGCCATTGTAAAATATTTAAAATGTAAAATACTGTGAACGATATGCATTTTTCAACAATGAAACCTTTGTTATAAATACTAGGTAAAGTGAATGTGATATTATAAAATTATCAATATCTTCGAATAAAATTCTGGTGCATGGCTGGAAATTCGTTTATTTATAATTCAGCACATTTTCTTATGTATGAAGTAAAAAAAAATTCGATTTTGAAGTTGTTCGCCTTTGTAAATTAATTAAAACATAAAATACAGTGAAACGATCTACTCTGTTTCAACAATGAAATTTTTGTTATAAATAAGAAGTAAAGGAGATGTGATATTATAAAATTATCAATATCTTCGAATAGAATTCTGGTGCACGGCTGGAAATGCGTTTACTTATAAATCAGCACATTATCTTATGTAGAAAGTAAAAAAAAATTCAGTTTTGAAGTTGTTCGGCATTGTAAAATATTTAAAATATAAAATACTGTGACACGATATGCATTTTTCAACAATGAAACCTTTGTTATAAATACCAGGTAAAGTGCAAGTGATATTATAAAATTAGCAATATCTTCAAATAGAATTCTGGTAAGCGGCTGGAAATTGGTTTTCTTATAAATCAGCGCATTTTCTTATGCAGGGAGTAAAAAAAATTCCGTTTTGAAGTAGTTCGCCTGTATAAAATATTTAAAACATAAAATACAGTGAAACGATATACATTTTTTAACAATGAAACCTTTGTTATAAATACGAGGTAAAGTGAATGTGATATTATAAAATTATCAATATCTTTGAATAAAATTCTGGTGCATGGCTGGAAATTCGTTTATTTATAATTCAGCACATTTTCTTATGTATGAATAAAAAAAAATTCGATTTTGAAGTTGTTCGCCTTTGTAAATTAATTAAAACCTAAAATACAGTGCGACGATCTACTCTGTTTCAACAATGAAATCTTTGTTATAAATAAGAGGTAAAGGAGATGTGATATTATAAAATTATCAATATCTTCGAATAGAATTCTGGTGCACGGCTGGAAATGCGTTTACTTATAAATCAGCATATTTTCTTATGTAGGAAGTAAAACAAATTCGGTTTTGAAGTTGTTCGACCTTGTAAAATATTTAAAACATAAAATACAGTGAAAAGATCTACTCTGTTTCAACAATGAAACCTTTGTTATAAATACGAGGTAAAGTGGATGTGATAGTATAAAATTAGCAATATCTTCAAATAGAATTCTGGTGCACGGCTGGAAATTGGTTTTCTTATAAATCAGCACATTTTCTTATGTAGGAAGTAAAAAAAATCGATTTTGAAGTTGTTCGCCACTGTAAAATATTTAAAATATAAAATACAGTGAAACGATATGCATTTTTCAACAATGAAGCCTTTGTTATAAATACGAGGTTAAGCGGATGAGATATTATAAAATTATCAATATCTTCGAATAGAATTCTGGTGCACGGCTGAAAATTCGTTTACTTATAAACCAGCCCATTTTCTTAGGTAGGAAGTAAAAAAAATCGATTTTGAAGTTGTTCGCCACTATAAAATATTTAAAATATAAAATACAGTGAAACGATATGCATTTTTCAACAATGAAACCTTTGTTATAAATACGAGGTTAAGTGGATGAGATATTATAAAATTATCAATATCTTCAAATAGAATTCTGGTGCACGGCTGGAAATTGGTTTTCTTATAAATCAGCACATTTTCTTATGTATGAAATAAAAAAAAATCGGTTTTGATGTTGTTCGCCGTTGTAAAATATTTAAAATATAAAATACTGGGAATCGATATGCATTTTTCAACAATGAAACCTTTGTTATAAATACGAGGTAAAGTGAATGTGATATTATAAAATTATCAATATCTTTGAATAAAATTCTGGTGCATGGCTGGAAATTCATTTACTTATAAATCAGCACATTTTCTTATGTATGAAGTAAAAAAATTTCGATTTTGAAGTTGTTCGCCTTTGTAAATTAATTAAAACATAATATACAGTGAAGCGATGTACTCTGTTTCAACAATGAAATCTTTGTTATAAATAAGAGGTAAAGGAGATGTGATATTATAAAATTATCAATATCTTCAAATAGAATTCTGGTGCACGGCTGGAAATTTGTTTTCTTATAAATCAGCACATTTGCTTATGTAGGAAGTAAAAAAAAATCAGTTTTGAAGTTGTTCGCCATTGTAAAATATTTAAAATATAAAATACTGTGACACGATACGCATTTTTCAACAATGAAACCTTTGTTATAAATACGAGGTAAATTGGATGAGATATTATAAAATTATCAATATCTTCGATTAGAATTCTGGTGCACGGCTGAAAATTCGTTTACTGATAAACCAGCAAATTTTCTTAGGTAGGAATTAAAAAAAAAAATTGATTTTGAAGTTGTTCGCCATTGTAAAATATTTAAAATACAAAATACAGTGAAACGATATGCATTTTTCAACAATGAAACCTTTGTTATAAATACCAGGTAAAGTGCAAGTGATATTATAAAATTAGCAATATCTTCAAATAGAATTCTGGTAAGCGGCTGGAAATTGGTTTTCTTATAAATCAGCGCATTTTCTTATGCAGGGAGTAAAAAAAATTCCGTTTTGAAGTAGTTCGCCTGTATAAAATATTTAAAACATAAAATACAGTGAAACGATATACATTTTTTAACAATGAAACCTTTGTTATAAATACGAGGTAAAGTGAATGTGATATTATAAAATTATCAATATCTTTGAATAAAATTCTGGTGCATGGCTGGAAATTCGTTTATTTATAATTCAGCACATTTTCTTATGTATGAATAAAAAAAAATTCGATTTTGAAGTTGTTCGCCTTTGTAAATTAATTAAAACATAAAATACAGTGCGACGATCTACTCTGTTTCAACAATGAAATCTTTGTTATAAATAAGAGGTAAAGGAGATGTGATATTATAAAATTATCAATATCTTCGAATAGAATTCTGGTGCACGGCTGGAAATGCGTTTACTTATAAATCAGCATATTTTCTTATGTAGGAAGTAAAACAAATTCGGTTTTGAAGTTGTTCGACCTTGTAAAATATTTAAAACATAAAATACAGTGAAAAGATCTACTCTGTTTCAACAATGAAACCTTTGTTATAAATACGAGGTAAAGTGGATGTGATAGTATAAAATTAGCAATATCTTCAAATAGAATTCTGGTGCACGGCTGGAAATTGGTTTTCTTATAAATCAGCACATTTTCTTATGTAGGAAGTAAAAAAAATCGATTTTGAAGTTGTTCGCCACTGTAAAATATTTAAAATATAAAATACAGTGAAACGATATGCATTTTTCAACAATGAAGCCTTTGTTATAAATACGAGGTTAAGCGGATGAGATATTATAAAATTATCAATATCTTCGAATAGAATTCTGGTGCACGGCTGAAAATTCGTTTACTTATAAACCAGCCCATTTTCTTAGGTAGGAAGTAAAAAAAATCGATTTTGAAGTTGTTCGCCACTATAAAATATTTAAAATATAAAATACAGTGAAACGATATGCATTTTTCAACAATGAAACCTTTGTTATAAATACGAGGTTAAGTGGATGAGATATTATAAAATTATCAATATCTTCAAATAGAATTCTGGTGCACGGCTGGAAATTGGTTTTCTTATAAATCAGCACATTTTCTTATGTATGAAATAAAAAAAAATCGGTTTTGATGTTGTTCGCCGTTGTAAAATATTTAAAATATAAAATACTGGGAATCGATATGCATTTTTCAACAATGAAACCTTTGTTATAAATACGAGGTAAAGTGAATGTGATATTATAAAATTATCAATATCTTTGAATAAAATTCTGGTGCATGGCTGGAAATTCATTTACTTATAAATCAGCACATTTTCTTATGTATGAAGTAAAAAAATTTCGATTTTGAAGTTGTTCGCCTTTGTAAATTAATTAAAACATAATATACAGTGAAGCGATGTACTCTGTTTCAACAATGAAATCTTTGTTATAAATAAGAGGTAAAGGAGATGTGATATTATAAAATTATCAATATCTTCAAATAGAATTCTGGTGCACGGCTGGAAATTTGTTTTCTTATAAATCAGCACATTTGCTTATGTAGGAAGTAAAAAAAAATCAGTTTTGAAGTTGTTCGCCATTGTAAAATATTTAAAATATAAAATACTGTGACACGATACGCATTTTTCAACAATGAAACCTTTGTTATAAATGCGAGGTAAATTGGATGAGATATTATAAAATTATCAATATCTTCGATTAGAATTCTGGTGCACGGCTGAAAATTCGTTTACTGATAAACCAGCAAATTTTCTTAGGTAGGAATTAAAAAAAAAAATTGATTTTGAAGTTGTTCGCCATTGTAAAATATTTAAAATACAAAATACAGTGAAACGATATGCATTTTTCAACAATGAAACCTTTGTTATAAATACCAGGTAAAGTGCAAGTGATATTATAAAATTAGCAATATCTTCAAATAGAATTCTGGTAAGCGGCTGGAAATTGGTTTTCTTATAAATCAGCGCATTTTCTTATGCAGGGAGTAAAAAAAATTCCGTTTTGAAGTAGTTCGCCTGTATAAAATATTTAAAACATAATATACAGTGAAACGATATACATTTTTTAACAATGAAACCTTTGTTATAAATACGAGGTAAAGTGAATGTGATATTATAAAATTATCAATATCTTTGAATAAAATTCTGGTGCATGGCTGGAAATTCGTTTATTTATAATTCAGCACATTTTCTTATGTATGAATAAAAAAAAATTCGATTTTGAAGTTGTTCGCCTTTGTAAATTAATTAAAACATAAAATACAGTGCGACGATCTACTCTGTTTCAACAATGAAATCTTTGTTATAAATAAGAGGTAAAGGAGATGTGATATTATAAAATTATCAATATCTTCGAATAGAATTCTGGTGCACGGCTGGAAATGCGTTTACTTATAAATCAGCATATTTTCTTATGTAGGAAGTAAAAAAAAATCGGTTTTGAAGTTGTTCGACCTTGTAAAATATTTAAAACATAAAATACAGTGAAAGGATCTACTCTGTTTCAACAATGAAACCTTTGTTATAAATACGAGGTAAAATGGATGTGATAGTATAAAATTAGCAATATCTTCAAATAGAATTCTGGTGCACGGCTGGAAATTGGTTTTCTTATAAATCAGCACATTTTCTTATGTAGGAAGTAAAAAAAATCGATTTTGAAGTTGTTCGCCACTGTAAAATATTTAAAATATAAAATACAGTGAAACGATATGCATTTTTCAACAATGAAACCTTTGTTATAAATACGAGGTTAAGCGGATGAGATATTATAAAATTATCAATATCTTCGAATAGAATTCTGGTGCACGGCTGAAAATTCGTTTACTTATAAACCAGCCCATTTTCATAGGTAGGAAGTAAATAAAATCGATTTTGAAGTTGTTCGCCACTATAAAATATTTAAAATATAAAATACAGTGAAACGATATGCATTTTTCAACAATGAAGCCTTTCTTATTAATACGAGGTAAAATGGATGTGATTATATTGTAAAATGTATATTTATTATACATTTTATTGTACATACATATTATACAATTTATATTGTATGTATTATAAAAGTAGCAATATCTTCGAACAGAATTCTGGTGCACGGCCTGAAATTCGTTTACTTATAAATCAGACCATTTTTTTATGTAGGAAGTAAAAAAAATTCGGTTTTGAGGTTGTTCGCTATTGTAAAATATTTAAAATATAAAATACTGGGAATCGATATGCATTTTTCAACAATGAAACCTTTGTTATAAATACGAGGTAAAGTGAATGTGATATTATAAAATTATCAATATCTTCGAATAAAATTCTGGTGCACGGCTGTAAATTCGTTTACTCATAAATCAGCACATTTGCTTATGTAGGAAGTAAAAAAAATTCGATTTTGAAGTTGTTCGCCTTTGTAAATTAATTAAAACATAAAATACAGTGAAACGATCTATTCTGTTTCAACAATGAAATCTTTGTTATAAATAAGAGGTAAAGGAGATGTGATATTATAAAATTATCAATATCTTCGAATAGAATTCTGGTGCACGGCTGGAAATTCGTTTACTTATAAATCAGCACATTTTCTTATGTAGGAAGTAAAAAATATTCAGTTTTGAAGTTGTTCGCCATTGTAAAATATTTAAAAAATATAAAATACTGTGACACGATATGCATTTTTCAACAATGAAACCTTTGTTATAAATACGAGGTTAAGTGGATGAGATATTATAAAATTATCAATATCTTCAAATAGAATTCTGGTGCACGGCTGGAAATTGGTTTTCTTATAAATCAGTACATTTTCTTATGTATGAAGTAAAAAAATTTCGATTTTGAAGTTGTTCGCCTTTGTAAATTAATTAAAACATAATATACAGTGAAGCGATGTACTCTGTTTCAACAATGAAACCTTTGTTATAAATACGAGGTAAATTGGATGAGATATTATAAAATTATCAATATCTTCGATTAGAATTCTGGTGCACGGCTGAAAATTCGTTTACTGATAAACCAGCAAATTTTCTTAGGTAGGAAGTAAAAAAAAAAAAAAATTGATTTTGAAGTTGTTCGCCATTGTAAAATATTTAAAATATAAAATACAGTGAAACGATATGCATTTTTCAACAATGAAACCTTTGTTATAAATACCAGGTAAAGTGCAAGTGATATTATAAAATTAGCAATATCTTCAAATAGAATTCTGGTAAGCGGCTGGAAATTGGTTTTCTTATAAATCAGCGCATTTTCTTATGCAGGGAGTAAAAAAAATTCCGTTTTGAAGTAGTTCGCCTGTATAAAATATTTAAAACATAAAATACAGTGAAACGATATACATTTTTTAACAATGAAACCTTTGTTATAAATACGAGGTAAAGTGAATGTGATATTATAAAGTTATCAATATCTTTGAATAAAATTCTGGTGCATGGCTGGAAATTCGTTTATTTATAATTCAGCACATTTTCTTATGTATGAATAAAAAAAAATTCGATTTTGAAGTTGTTCGCCTTTGTAAATTAATTAAAACATAAAATACAGTGAAAGGATCTACTCTGTTTCAAAAATGAAATCTTTGTTATAAATAAGAGGTAAAGGAGATGTGATATTATAAATTTATCAATATCTTCGAATAGAATTCTGGTGCACGGCTGGAAATGCGTTTACTTATAAATCAGCATATTTTCTTATGTAGGAAGTAAAAAAAATTCGGTTTTGAAGTTGTTCGACCTTGTAAAATATTTAAAACATAAAATACAGTGAAAGGATCTACTCTGTTTCAACAATGAAACCTTTGTTATAAATACGAGGTAAAGTGGATGTGATAGTATAAAATTAGCAATATCTTCAAATAGAATTCTGGTGCACGGCTGGAAATTGGTTTTCTTATAAATCAGCACATTTTCTTATGTAGGAAGTAAAAAAAATCGATTTTGAAGTTGTTCGCCACTGTAAAATATTTAAAATATTAAATACAGTGAAACGATATGCATTTTTCAACAATGAAACCTTTGTTATAAATACGAGGTTAAGCGGATGAGATTTTATAAAATTATCAATATCTTCGAATAGAATTCTGGTGCACGGCTGAAAATTCGTTTACTTATAAACCAGCCCATTTTCTTAGGTAGGAAGTAAAAAAATCGATTTTGAAGTTGTTCGCCACTATAAAATATTTAAAATATAAAATACAGTGAAACGATATGCATTTTTCAACAATGAAACCTTTCTTATTAATACGAGGTAAAATGGATGTGATTATATTGTAAAATGTATATTTATTATACATTTTATTGTACATACATATTATACAATTTATATTGTATGTATTATAAAAGTAGCAATATCTTCGAACAGAATTCTGGTGCACGGCCTGAAATTCGTTTACTTATAAATCAAACCATTTTTTTATGTAGGAAGTAAACAAAATTCAGTTTTGAGGTTGTTCGCTATTGTAAAATATTTAAAATATAAAATACTGTGACACGATATGCATTTTTCAACAATGAAACCTTTGTTATAAATACGAGGTTAAGTGGATGAGATATTATAAAATTATCAATATCTTCAAATAGAATTCTGGTGCACGGCTGGAAATTGGGTTTCTTATAAATCAGCACATTTTCTTATGTATGAAGTAAAAAAATTTCGATTTTGAAGTTGTTCGCCTTTGTAAATTAATTAAAACATAATATACAGTGAAGCGATCTACTCTGTTTCAACAATGAAATCTTTGTTATAAATAAGAGGTAAAGGAGATGTGATATTATAAAATTATCAATATCTTCGAATAGAATTCTGGTGCACGGCTGGAAATTTGTTTACTTATAAATCAGCACATTTGCTTATGTAGGAAGTAAAAAAAAATCAGTTTTGAAGTTGTTCGCCATTGTAAAATATTTAAAATATAAAATACTGTGACACGATATGCATTTTTCAACAATGAAACCTTTGTTATAAATACCAGGTAAAGTGCAAGTGATATTATAAAATTAGCAATATCTTCAAATAGAATTCTGGTAAGCGGCTGGAAATTGGTTTTCTTATAAATCAGCGCATTTTCTTATGCAGGGAGTAAAAAAAATTCCGTTTTTAAGTAGTTCGCCTGTATAAAATATTTAAAACATAAAATACAGTGAAACGATATACATTTTTTAACAATGAAACCTTTGTTATAAATACGAGGTAAAGTGAATGTGATATTATAAAATTATCAATATCTTTGAATAAAATTCTGGTGCATGGCTGGAAATTCGTTTATTTATAATTCAGCACATTTTCTTATGTATGAATAAAAAAAAATTCGATTTTGAAGTTGTTCGCCTTTGTAAATTAATTAAAACATAAAATACAGTGCGACGATCTACTCTGTTTCAACAATGAAATCTTTGTTATAAATAAGAGGTAAAGGAGATGTGATATTATAAAATTATCAATATCTTCGAATAGAATTCTGGTGCACGGCTGGAAATGCGTTTACTTATAAATCAGCATATTTTCTTATGTAGGAAGTAAAAAAAAATCGGTTTTGAAGTTGTTCGACCTTGTAAAATATTTAAAACATAAAATACAGTGAAAGGATCTACTCTGTTTCAACAATGAAACCTTTGTTATAAATACGAGGTAAAGTGGATGTGATAGTATAAAATTAGCAATATCTTCAAATAGAATTCTGGTGCACGGCTGGAAATTGGTTTTCTTATAAATCAGCACATTTTCTTATGTAGGAAGTAAAAAAAATCGATTTTGAAGTTGTTCGCCACTGTAAAATATTTAAAATATAAAATACAGTGAAACGATATGCATTTTTCAACAATGAAACCTTTGTTATAAATACGAGGTAAAGTGGATGTGATAGTATAAAATTAGCAATATCTTCAAATAGAATTCTGGTGCACGGCCTGAAATTCGTTTACTTATAAATCAGACCATTTGCTTATGTAGGAAGTAAAAAAAATTCAGTTTTGAAGTTGTTCGCCATTGTAAAATATTTAAAATATAAAATACTGTGACACGATACGCATTTTTCAACAATGAAACCTTTGTTATAAATACGAGGTAAATTGGATGAGATATTATAAAATTATCAATATCTTCGATTAGAATTCTGGTGCACGGCTGAAAATTCGTTTACTGATAAACCAGCAAATTTTCTTAGGTAGGAAGTAAAAAAAAAAAAAAATTGATTTTGAAGTTGTTCGCCATTGTAAAATATTTAAAATATAAAATACAGTGAAACGATATGCATTTTTCAACAATGAAACCTTTGTTATAAATACCAGGTAAAGTGCAAGTGATATTATAAAATTAGCAATATCTTCAAATAGAATTCTGGTAAGCGGCTGGAAATTGGTTTTCTTATAAATCAGCGCATTTTCTTATGCAGGGAGTAAAAAAAATTCCGTTTTGAAGTAGTTCGCCTGTATAAAATATTTAAAACATAAAATACAGTGAAACGATATACATTTTTTAACAATGAAACCTTTGTTATAAATACGAGGTAAAGTGAATGTGATATTATAAAGTTATCAATATCTTTGAATAAAATTCTGGTGCATGGCTGGAAATTCGTTTATTTATAATTCAGCACATTTTCTTATGTATGAATAAAAAAAAATTCGATTTTGAAGTTGTTCGCCTTTGTAAATTAATTAAAACATAAAATACAGTGAAAGGATCTACTCTGTTTCAACAATGAAATCTTTGTTATAAATAAGAGGTAAAGGAGATGTGATATTATAAATTTATCAATATCTTCGAATAGAATTCTGGTGCACGGCTGGAAATGCGTTTACTTATAAATCAGCATATTTTCTTATGTAGGAAGTAAAAAAAATTCGGTTTTGAAGTTGTTCGACCTTGTAAAATATTTAAAACATAAAATACAGTGAAAGGATCTACTCTGTTTCAACAATGAAACCTTTGTTATAAATACGAGGTAAAGTGGATGTGATAGTATAAAATTAGCAATATCTTCAAATAGAATTCTGGTGCACGGCTGGAAATTGGTTTTCTTATAAATCAGCACATTTTCTTATGTAGGAAGTAAAAAAAATCGATTTTGAAGTTGTTCGCCACTGTAAAATATTTAAAATATTAAATACAGTGAAACGATATGCATTTTTCAACAATGAAACCTTTGTTATAAATACGAGGTTAAGCGGATGAGATATTATAAAATTATCAATATCTTCGAATAGAATTCTGGTGCACGGCTGAAAATTCGTTTACTTATAAACCAGCCCATTTTCTTAGGTAGGAAGTAAAAAAATCGATTTTGAAGTTGTTCGCCACTATAAAATATTTAAAATATAAAATACAGTGAAACGATATGCATTTTTCAACAATGAAACCTTTCTTATTAATACGAGGTAAAATGGATGTGATTATATTGTAAAATGTATATTTATTATACATTTTATTGTACATACATATTATACAATTTATATTGTATGTATTATAAAAGTAGCAATATCTTCGAACAGAATTCTGGTGCACGGCCTGAAATTCGTTTACTTATAAATCAGACCATTTTTTTATGTAGGAAGTAAAAAAAAATTCGGTTTTGAGGTTGTTCGCTATTGTAAAATATTTAAAATATAAAATACTGGGAATCGATATGCATTTTTCAACAATGAAACCTTTGTTATAAATACGAGGTAAAGTGAATGTGATATTATAAAATTATCAATATCTTCGAATAAAATTCTGGTGCACGGCTGTAAATTCGTTTACTCATAAATCAGCACATTTGCTTATGTAGGAAGTAAAAAAAATTCGATTTTGAAGTTGTTCGCCTTTGTAAATTAATTAAAACATAAAATACAGTGAAACGATCTATTCTGTTTCAACAATGAAATCTTTGTTATAAATAAGAGGTAAAGGAGATGTGATATTATAAAATTATCAATATCTTCGAATAGAATTCTGGTGCACGGCTGGAAATTCGTTTACTTATAAATCAGCACATTTTCTTATGTAGGAAGTAAAAAATATTCAGTTTTGAAGTTGTTCGCCATTGTAAAATATTTAAAAAATATAAAATACTGTGACACGATATGCATTTTTCAACAATGAAACCTTTGTTATAAATACGAGGTTAAGTGGATGAGATATTATAAAATTATCAATATCTTCAAATAGAATTCTGGTGCACGGCTGGAAATTGGTTTTCTTATAAATCAGTACATTTTCTTATGTATGAAGTAAAAAAATTTCGATTTTGAAGTTGTTCGCCTTTGTAAATTAATTAAAACATAATATACAGTGAAGCGATGTACTCTGTTTCAACAATGAAATCTTTGTTATAAATAAGAGGTAAAGGAGATGTGATATTATAAAATTATCAATATCTTCGAATAGAATTCTGGTGCACGGCTGGAAATTTGTTTACTTATAAATCAGCACATTCGCTTATGTAGGAAGTAAAAAAAATTCAGTTTTGAAGTTGTTCGCCATTGTAAAATATTTAAAATATAAAATACTGTGACACGATATGCATTTTTCAACAATGAAACCTTTGTTATAAATACCAGGTAAAGTGCAAGTGATATTATAAAATTAGCAATATCTTCAAATAGAATTCTGGTAAGCGGCTGGAAATTGGTTTTCTTATAAATCAGCGCATTTTCTTATGTAGGAAGTAAAAAAAAATAGGTTTTGATGTTGTTCGCCATTGTAAAATATTTAAAATATAAAATACTGGGAATCGATATGCATTTTTCAACAATGAAACCTTTGATATAAATACGAGGTAAAGTGAATGTGATATTATAAAATTATCAATATCTTTGAATAAAATTCTGGTGCATGGCTGGAAATTCGTTTACTTATAAATCAGCACATTTTCTTATGTATGAAGTAAAAAAATTCAGTTTTGAAGTTGTTCGCCATTGTAAAATATTTAAAATATAAAATACTGTGACACGATACGCATTTTTCAACAATGAAACCTTTGTTATAAATACGAGGTAAATTGGATGAGATATTATAAAATTATCAATATCTTCGATTAGAATTCTGGTGCACGGCTGAAAATTCGTTTACTGATAAACCAGCAAATTTTCTTAGGTAGGAAGTAAAAAAAAAAAAAAATTGATTTTGAAGTTGTTCGCCATTGTAAAATATTTAAAATATAAAATACAGTGAAACGATATGCATTTTTCAACAATGAAACCTTTGTTATAAATACCAGGTAAAGTGCAAGTGATATTATAAAATTAGCAATATCTTCAAATAGAATTCTGGTAAGCGGCTGGAAATTGGTTTTCTTATAAATCAGCGCATTTTCTTATGCAGGGAGTAAAAAAAATTCCGTTTTGAAGTAGTTCGCCTGTATAAAATATTTAAAACATAAAATACAGTGAAACGATATACATTTTTTAACAATGAAACCTTTGTTATAAATACGAGGTAAAGTGAATGTGATATTATAAAGTTATCAATATCTTTGAATAAAATTCTGGTGCATGGCTGGAAATTCGTTTATTTATAATTCAGCACATTTTCTTATGTATGAATAAAAAAAAATTCGATTTTGAAGTTGTTCGCCTTTGTAAATTAATTAAAACATAAAATACAGTGAAAGGATCTACTCTGTTTCAACAATGAAATCTTTGTTATAAATAAGAGGTAAAGGAGATGTGATATTATAAATTTATCAATATCTTCGAATAGAATTCTGGTGCACGGCTGGAAATGCGTTTACTTATAAATCAGCATATTTTCTTATGTAGGAAGTAAAAAAAATTCGGTTTTGAAGTTGTTCGACCTTGTAAAATATTTAAAACATAAAATACAGTGAAAGGATCTACTCTGTTTCAACAATGAAACCTTTGTTATAAATACGAGGTAAAGTGGATGTGATAGTATAAAATTAGCAATATCTTCAAATAGAATTCTGGTGCACGGCTGGAAATTGGTTTTCTTATAAATCAGCACATATTCTTATGTAGGAAGTAAAAAAAATCGATTTTGAAGTTGTTCGCCACTGTAAAATATTTAAAATATTAAATACAGTGAAACGATATGCATTTTTCAACAATGAAACCTTTGTTATAAATACGAGGTTAAGCGGATGAGATATTATAAAATTATCAATATCTTCGAATAGAATTCTGGTGCACGGCTGAAAATTCGTTTACTTATAAACCAGCCCATTTTCTTAGGTAGGAAGTAAAAAAATCGATTTTGAAGTTGTTCGCCACTATAAAATACTTAAAATATAAAATACAGTGAAACGATATGCATTTTTCAACAATGAAACCTTTCTTATTAATACGAGGTAAAATGGATGTGATTATATTGTAAAATGTATATTTATTATACATTTTATTGTACATACATATTATACAATTTATATTGTATGTATTATAAAAGTAGCAATATCTTCGAACAGAATTCTGGTGCACGGCCTGAAATTCGTTTACTTATAAATCAGACCATTTTTTTATGTAGGAAGTAAAAAAAAATTCGGTTTTGAGGTTGTTCGCTATTGTAAAATATTTAAAATATAAAATACTGGGAATCGATATGCATTTTTCAACAATGAAACCTTTGTTATAAATACGAGGTAAAGTGAATGTGATATTATAAAATTATCAATATCTTCGAATAAAATTCTGGTGCACGGCTGTAAATTCGTTTACTCATAAATCAGCACATTTGCTTATGTAGGAAGTAAAAAAAATTCGATTTTGAAGTTGTTCGCCTTTGTAAATTAATTAAAACATAAAATACAGTGAAACGATCTATTCTGTTTCAACAATGAAATCTTTGTTATAAATAAGAGGTAAAGGAGATGTGATATTATAAAATTATCAATATCTTCGAATAGAATTCTGGTGCACGGCTGGAAATTCGTTTACTTATAAATCAGCACATTTTCTTATGTAGGAAGTAAAAAATATTCAGTTTTGAAGTTGTTCGCCATTGTAAAATATTTAAAAAATATAAAATACTGTGACACGATATGCATTTTTCAACAATGAAACCTTTGTTATAAATACGAGGTTAAGTGGATGAGATATTATAAAATTATCAATATCTTCAAATAGAATTCTGGTGCACGGCTGGAAATTGGTTTTCTTATAAATCAGTACATTTTCTTATGTATGAAGTAAAAAAAATTCGATTTTGAAGTTGTTCGCCTTTGTAAATTAATTAAAACATAATATACAGTGAAGCGATGTACTCTGTTTCAACAATGAAATCTTTGTTATAAATAAGAGGTAAAGGAGATGTGATATTATAAAATTATCAATATCTTCGAATAGAATTCTGGTGCACGGCTGGAAATTTGTTTACTTATAAATCAGCACATTCGCTTATGTAGGAAGTAAAAAAAATTCAGTTTTGAAGTTGTTCGCCATTGTAAAATATTTAAAATATAAAATACTGTGACACGATATGCATTTTTCAACAATGAAACCTTTGTTATAAATACCAGGTAAAGTGCAAGTGATATTATAAAATTAGCAATATCTTCAAATAGAATTCTGGTAAGCGGCTGGAAATTGGTTTTCTTATAAATCAGCGCATTTTCTTATGTAGGAAGTAAAAAAAAATAGGTTTTGATGTTGTTCGCCATTGTAAAATATTTAAAATATAAAATACTGGGAATCGATATGCATTTTTCAACAATGAAACCTTTGATATAAATACGAGGTAAAGTGAATGTGATATTATAAAATTATCAATATCTTTGAATAAAATTCTGGTGCATGGCTGGAAATTCGTTTACTTATAAATCAGCACATTTTCTTATGTATGAAGTAAAAAAATTTTGATTTTGAAGTTGTTCGCCTTTGTAAATTAATTAAAACATAATATACAGTGAAGCTATCTACTCTGTTTCAACAATGAAATCTTTGTTACAAATAAGAGGTAAAGGAGATGTGATATTATAAAATTATCAATATCTTCGAATAGAATTCTGGTGCATGGCTGGAAATTTGTTTACTTATAAATCAGCACATTTGCTTATGTAGGAAGTAAAAAAAATTCAGTTTTGAAGTTGTTCGCCATTGTAAAATATTTAAAATATAAAATACTGTGACACGATACGCATTTTTCAACAATGAAACCTTTGTTATAAATACGAGGTAAATTGGATGAGATATTATAAAATTATCAATATCTTCGATTAGAATTCTGGTGCACGACTGAAAATTCGTTTACTGATAAACCAGCAAATTTTCTTAGGTAGGAAGTAAAAAAAAAAAAATTGATTTTGAAGTTGTTCGCCATTGTAAAATATTTAAAATATAAAATACAGTGAAACGATATGCATTTTTCAACAATGAAACCTTTGTTATAAATACCAGGTAAAGTGCAAGTGATATTATAAAATTAGCAATATCTTCAAATAGAATTCTGGTAAGCGGCTGGAAATTGGTTTTCTTATAAATCAGCGCATTTTCTTATGCAGGGAGTAAAAAAAATTCCGTTTTGAAGTAGTTCGCCTGTATAAAATATTTAAAACATAAAATACAGTGAAACGACATACATTTTTTAACAATGAAACCTTTGTTATAAATACGAGGTAAAGTGAATGTGATATTATAAAGTTATCAATATCTTTGAATAAAATTCTGGTGCATGGCTGGAAATTCGTTTATTTATAATTCAGCACATTTTCTTATGTATGAATAAAAAAAAATTCGATTTTGAAGTTGTTCGCCTTTGTAAATTAATTAAAACATAAAATACAGTGAAAGGATCTACTCTGTTTCAACAATGAAATCTTTGTTATAAATAAGAGGTAAAGGAGATGTGATATTATAAATTTATCAATATCTTCGAATAGAATTCTGGTGCACGGCTGGAAATTCGTTTACTTATAAATCAGCACATTTTCTTATGTAGGAAGTAAAAAATATTCAGTTTTGAAGTTGTTCGCCATTGTAAAATATTTAAAATATAAAATACAGTGAAACGATATGCATTTTTCAACAATGAAACCTTTCTTATTAATACGAGGTAAAATGGATGTGATTATATTGTAAAATGTATATTTATTATACATTTTATTGTACATACATATTATACAATTTATATTGTATGTATTATAAAAGTAGCAATATCTTCGAACAGAATTCTGGTGCACGGCCTGAAATTCGTTTACTTATAAATCAGACCATTTTTTTATGTAGGAAGTAAAAAAAATTCGGTTTTGAGGTTGTTCGCTATTGTAAAATATTTAAAATATAAAATACTGGGAATCGATATGCATTTTTCAACAATGAAACCTTTGTTATAAATACGAGGTAAAGTGAATGTGATGTTATAAAATTATCAATATCTTCGAATAAAATTCTGGTGCACGGCTGTAAATTCGTTTACTCATAAATCAGCACATTTGCTTATGTAGGAAGTAAAAAAAATTCGATTTTGAAGTTGTTCGCCTTTGTAAATTAATTAAAACATAAAATACAGTGAAACGATCTATTCTGTTTCAACAATGAAATCTTTGTTATAAATAAGAGGTAAAGGAGATGTGATATTATAAAATTATCAATATCTTCGAATAGAATTCTGGTGCACGGCTGGAAATTCGTTTACTTATAAATCAGCACATTTTCTTATGTAGGAAGTAAAAAATATTCAGTTTTGAAGTTGTTCGCCATTGTAAAATATTTAAAAAATATAAAATACTGTGACACGATATGCATTTTTCAACAATGAAACCTTTGTTATAAATACGAGGTTAAGTGGATGAGATATTATAAAATTATCAATATCTTCAAATAGAATTCTGGTGCACGGCTGGAAATTGGTTTTCTTATAAATCAGTACATTTTCTTATGTATGAAGTAAAAAAATTTCGATTTTGAAGTTGTTCGCCTTTGTAAATTAATTAAAACATAATATACTGTGAAGCGATGTACTCTGTTTCAACAATGAAATCTTTGTTATAAATAAGAGGTAAAGGAGATGTGATATTATAAAATTATCAATATCTTCGAATAGAATTCTGGTGCACGGCTGGAAATTTGTTTACTTATAAATCAGCACATTCGCTTATGTAGGAAGTAAAAAAAATTCAGTTTTGAAGTTGTTCGCCATTGTAAAATATTTAAAATATAAAATACTGTGACACGATATGCATTTTTCAACAATGAAACCTTTGTTATAAATACCAGGTAAAGTGCAAGTGATATTATAAAATTAGCAATATCTTCAAATAGAATTCTGGTAAGCGGCTGGAAATTGGTTTTCTTATAAATCAGCGCATTTTCTTATGTAGGAAGTAAAAAAAAATAGGTTTTGATGTTGTTCGCCATTGTAAAATATTTAAAATATAAAATACTGGGAATCGATATGCATTTTTCAACAATGAAACCTTTGATATAAATACGAGGTAAAGTGAATGTGATATTATAAAATTATCAATATCTTTGAATAAAATTCTGGTGCATGGCTGGAAATTCGTTTACTTATAAATCAGCACATTTTCTTATGTATGAAGTAAAAAAATTTTGATTTTGAAGTTGTTCGCCTTTGTAAATTAATTAAAACATAATATACAGTGAAGCTATCTACTCTGTTTCAACAATGAAATCTTTGTTACAAATAAGAGGTAAAGGAGATGTGATATTATAAAATTATCAATATCTTCGAATAGAATTCTGGTGCACGGCTGGAAATTTGTTTACTTATAAATCAGCACATTTGCTTATGTAGGAAGTAAAAAAAATTCAGTTTTGAAGTTGTTCGCCATTGTAAAATATTTAAAATATAAAATACTGTGACACGAAACGCATTTTTCAACAATGAAACCTTTGTTATAAATACGAGGTAAATTGGATGAGATATTATAAAATTATCAATATCTTCGATTAGAATTCTGGTGCACGGTTGAAAATTCGTTTACTGATAAACCAGCAAATTTTCTTAGGTAGGAAGTAAAAAAAAAAAAATTGATTTTGAAGTTGTTCGCCATTGTAAAATATTTAAAATATAAAATACAGTGAAACGATATGCATTTTTCAACAATGAAACCTTTGTTATAAATACCAGGTAAAGTGCAAGTGATATTATAAAATTAGCAATATCTTCAAATAGAATTCTGGTAAGCGGCTGGAAATTGGTTTTCTTATAAATCAGCGCATTTTCTTATGCAGGGAGTAAAAAAAATTCCGTTTTGAAGTAGTTCGCCTGTATAAAATATTTAAAACATAAAATACAGTGAAACGATATACATTTTTTAACAATGAAACCTTTGTTATAAATACGACGTAAAGTGAATGTGATATTATAAAGTTATCAATATCTTTGAATAAAATTCTGGTGCATGGCTGGAAATTCGTTTATTTATAATTCAGCACATTTTCTTATGTATGAATAAAAAAAAATTCGATTTTGAAGTTGTTCGCCTTTGTAAATTAATTAAAACATAAAATACAGTGAAAGGATCTACTCTGTTTCAACAATGAAATCTTTGTTATAAATAAGAGGTAAAGGAGATGTGATATTATAAATTTATCAATATCTTCGAATAGAATTCTGGTGCACGGCTGGAAATGCGTTTACTTATAAATCAGCATATTTTCTTATGTAGGAAGTAAAAAAAATTCGGTTTTGAAGTTGTTCGACCTTGTAAAATATTTAAAACATAAAATACAGTGAAAGGATCTACTCTGTTTCAACAATGAAACCTTTGTTATAAATACGAGGTAAAGTGGATGTGATAGTATAAAATTAGCAATATCTTCAAATAGAATTCTGGTGCACGGCTGGAAATTGGTTTTCTTATAAATCAGCACATTTTCTTATGTAGGAAGTAAAAAAAATCGATTTTGAAGTTGTTCGCCACTGTAAAATATTTAAAATATTAAATACAGTGAAACGATATGCATTTTTCAACAATGAAACCTTTGTTATAAATACGAGGTTAAGCGGATGAGATATTATAAAATTATCAATATCTTCGAATAGAATTCTGGTGCACGGCTGAAAATTCGTTTACTTATAAACCAGCCCATTTTCTTAGGTAGGAAGTAAAAAAATCGATTTTGAAGTTGTTCGCCACTATAAAATATTTAAAATATAAAATACAGTGAAACGATATGCATTTTTCAACAATGAAACCTTTCTTATTAATACGAGGTAAAATGGATGTGATTATATTGTAAAATGTATATTTATTATACATTTTATTGTACATACATATTATACAATTTATATTGTATGTATTATAAAAGTAGCAATATCTTCGAACAGAATTCTGGTGCACGGCCTGAAATTCGTTTACTTATAAATCAGACCATTTTTTTATGTAGGAAGTAAAAAAAAATTCGGTTTTGAGGTTGTTCGCTATTGTAAAATATTTAAAATATAAAATACTGGGAATCGATATGCATTTTTCAACAATGAAACCTTTGTTATAAATACGAGGTAAAGTGAATGTGATATTATAAAATTATCAATATCTTCGAATAAAATTCTGGTGCACGGCTGTAAATTCGTTTACTCATAAATCAGCACATTTGCTTATGTAGGAAGTAAAAAAAATTCGATTTTGAAGTTGTTCGCCTTTGTAAATTAATTAAAACATAAAATACAGTGAAACGATCTATTCTGTTTCAACAATGAAATCTTTGTTATAAATAAGAGGTAAAGGAGATGTGATATTATAAAATTATCAATATCTTCGAATAGAATTCTGGTGCACGGCTGGAAATTCGTTTACTTATAAATCAGCACATTTTCTTATGTAGGAAGTAAAAAATATTCAGTTTTGAAGTTGTTCGCCATTGTAAAATATTTAAAAAATATAAAATACTGTGACACGATATGCATTTTTCAACAATGAAACCTTTGTTATAAATACGAGGTTAAGTGGATGAGATATTATAAAATTATCAATATCTTCAAATAGAATTCTGGTGCACGGCTGGAAATTGGTTTTCTTATAAATCAGTACATTTTCTTATGTATGAAGTAAAAAAATTTCGATTTTGAAGTTGTTCGCCTTTGTAAATTAATTAAAACATAATATACAGTGAAGCGATGTACTCTGTTTCAACAATGAAATCTTTGTTATAAATAAGAGGTAAAGGAGATGTGATATTATAAAATTATCAATATCTTCGAATAGAATTCTGGTGCACGGCTGGAAATTTGTTTACTTATAAATCAGCACATTCGCTTATGTAGGAAGTAAAAAAAATTCAGTTTTGAAGTTGTTCGCCATTGTAAAATATTTAAAATATAAAATACTGTGACACGATATGCATTTTTCAACAATGAAACCTTTGTTATAAATACCAGGTAAAGTGCAAGTGATATTATAAAATTAGCAATATCTTCAAATAGAATTCTGGTAAGCGGCTGGAAATTGGTTTTCTTATAAATCAGCGCATTTTCTTATGTAGGAAGTAAAAAAAAATAGGTTTTGATGTTGTTCGCCATTGTAAAATATTTAAAATATAAAATACTGGGAATCGATATGCATTTTTCAACAATGAAACCTTTGATATAAATACGAGGTAAAGTGAATGTGATATTATAAAATTATCAATATCTTTGAATAAAATTCTGGTGCATGGCTGGAAATTCGTTTACTTATAAATCAGCACATTTTCTTATGTATGAAGTAAAAAAATTTTGATTTTGAAGTTGTTCGCCTTTGTAAATTAATTAAAACATAATATACAGTGAAGCTATCTACTCTGTTTCAACAATGAAATCTTTGTTACAAATAAGAGGTAAAGGAGATGTGATATTATAAAATTATCAATATCTTCGAATAGAATTCTGGTGCATGGCTGGAAATTTGTTTACTTATAAATCAGCACATTTGCTTATGTAGGAAGTAAAAAAAATTCAGTTTTGAAGTTGTTCGCCATTGTAAAATATTTAAAATATAAAATACTGTGACACGATACGCATTTTTCAACAATGAAACCTTTGTTATAAATACGAGGTAAATTGGATGAGATATTATAAAATTATCAATATCTTCGATTAGAATTCTGGTGCACGGCTGAAAATTCGTTTACTGATAAACCAGCAAATTTTCTTAGGTAGGAAGTAAAAAAAAAAAAATTGATTTTGAAGTTGTTCGCCATTGTAAAATATTTAAAATATAAAATACAGTGAAACGATATGCATTTTTCAACAATGAAACCTTTGTTATAAATACCAGGTAAAGTGCAAGTGATATTATAAAATTAGCAATATCTTCAAATAGAATTCTGGTAAGCGGCTGGAAATTGGTTTTCTTATAAATCAGCGCATTTTCTTATGCAGGGAGTAAAAAAAATTCCGTTTTGAAGTAGTTCGCCTGTATAAAATATTTAAAACATAAAATACAGTGAAACGATATACATTTTTTAACAATGAAACCTTTGTTATAAATACGAGGTAAAGTGAATGTGATATTATAAAGTTATCAATATCTTTGAATAAAATTCTGGTGCATGGCTGGAAATTCGTTTATTTATAATTCAGCACATTTTCTTATGTATGAATAAAAAAAAATTCGATTTTGAAGTTGTTCGCCTTTGTAAATTAATTAAAACATAAAATACAGTGAAAGGATCTACTCTGTTTAAACAATGAAATCTTTGTTATAAATAAGAGGTAAAGGAGATGTGATATTATAAATTTATCAATATCTTCGAATAGAATTCTGGTGCACGGCTGGAAATTCGTTTACTTATAAATCAGCACATTTTCTTATGTAGGAAGTAAAAAATATTCAGTTTTGAAGTTGTTCGCCATTGTAAAATATTTAAAATATAAAATACAGTGAAACGATATGCATTTTTCAACAATGAAACCTTTCTTATTAATACGAGGTAAAATGGATGTGATTATATTGTAAAATGTATATTTATTATACATTTTATTGTACATACATATTATACAATTTATATTGTATGTATTATAAAAGTAGCAATATCTTCGAACAGAATTCTGGTGCACGGCCTGAAATTCGTTTACTTATAAATCAGACCATTTTTTTATGTAGGAAGTAAAAAAAATTCGGTTTTGAGGTTGTTCGCTATTGTAAAATATTTAAAATATAAAATACTGGGAATCGATATGCATTTTTCAACAATGAAACCTTTGTTATAAATACGAGGTAAAGTGAATGTGATGTTATAAAATTATCAATATCTTCGAATAAAATTCTGGTGCACGGCTGTAAATTCGTTTACTCATAAATCAGGACATTTGCTTATGTAGGAAGTAAAAAAAATTCGATTTTGAAGTTGTTCGCCTTTGTAAATTAATTAAAACATAAAATACAGTGAAACGATCTATTCTGTTTCAACAATGAAATCTTTGTTATAAATAAGAGGTAAAGGAGATGTGATATTATAAAATTATCAATATCTTCGAATAGAATTCTGGTGCACGGCTGGAAATTCGTTTACTTATAAATCAGCACATTTTCTTATGTAGGAAGTAAAAAATATTCAGTTTTGAAGTTGTTCGCCATTGTAAAATATTTAAAAAATATAAAATACTGTGACACGATATGCATTTTTCAACAATGAAACCTTTGTTATAAATACGAGGTTAAGTGGATGAGATATTATAAAATTATCAATATCTTCAAATAGAATTCTGGTGCACGGCTGGAAATTGGTTTTCTTATAAATCAGTACATTTTCTTATGTATGAAGTAAAAAAATTTCGATTTTGAAGTTGTTCGCCTTTGTAAATTAATTAAAACATAATATACTGTGAAGCGATGTACTCTGTTTCAACAATGAAATCTTTGTTATAAATAAGAGGTAAAGGAGATGTGATATTATAAAATTATCAATATCTTCGAATAGAATTCTGGTGCACGGCTGGAAATTTGTTTACTTATAAATCAGCACATTCGCTTATGTAGGAAGTAAAAAAAATTCAGTTTTGAAGTTGTTCGCCATTGTAAAATATTTAAAATATAAAATACTGTGACACGATATGCATTTTTCAACAATGAAACCTTTGTTATAAATACCAGGTAAAGTGCAAGTGATATTATAAAATTAGCAATATCTTCAAATAGAATTCTGGTAAGCGGCTGGAAATTGGTTTTCTTATAAATCAGCGCATTTTCTTATGTAGGAAGTAAAAAAAAATAGGTTTTGATGTTGTTCGCCATTGTAAAATATTTAAAATATAAAATACTGGGAATCGATATGCATTTTTCAACAATGAAACCTTTGATATAAATACGAGGTAAAGTGAATGTGATATTATAAAATTATCAATATCTTTGAATAAAATTCTGGTGCATGGCTGGAAATTCGTTTACTTATAAATCAGCACATTTTCTTATGTATGAAGTAAAAAAATTTTGATTTTGAAGTTGTTCGCCTTTGTAAATTAATTAAAACATAATATACAGTGAAGCTATCTACTCTGTTTCAACAATGAAATCTTTGTTACAAATAAGAGGTAAAGGAGATGTGATATTATAAAATTATCAATATCTTCGAATAGAATTCTGGTGCACGGCTGGAAATTTGTTTACTTATAAATCAGCACATTTGCTTATGTAGGAAGTAAAAAAAATTCAGTTTTGAAGTTGTTCGCCATTGTAAAATATTTAAAATATAAAATACTGTGACACGAAACGCATTTTTCAACAATGAAACCTTTGTTATAAATACGAGGTAAATTGGATGAGATATTATAAAATTATCAATATCTTCGATTAGAATTCTGGTGCACGGCTGAAAATTCGTTTACTGATAAACCAGCAAATTTTCTTAGGTAGGAAGTAAAAAAAAAAAAATTGATTTTGAAGTTGTTCGCCATTGTAAAATATTTAAAATATAAAATACAGTGAAACGATATGCATTTTTCAACAATGAAACCTTTGTTATAAATACCAGGTAAAGTGCAAGTGATATTATAAAATTAGCAATATCTTCAAATAGAATTCTGGTAAGCGGCTGGAAATTGGTTTTCTTATAAATCAGCGCATTTTCTTATGCAGGGAGTAAAAAAAATTCCGTTTTGAAGTAGTTCGCCTGTATAAAATATTTAAAACATAAAATACAGTGAAACGATATACATTTTTTAACAATGAAACCTTTGTTATAAATACGAGGTAAAGTGAATGTGATATTATAAAGTTATCAATATCTTTGAATAAAATTCTGGTGCATGGCTGGAAATTCGTTTATTTATAATTCAGCACATTTTCTTATGTATGAATAAAAAAAAATTCGATTTTGAAGTTGTTCGCCTTTGTAAATTAATTAAAACATAAAATACAGTGAAAGGATCTACTCTGTTTCAACAATGAAATCTTTGTTATAAATAAGAGGTAAAGGAGATGTGATATTATAAATTTATCAATATCTTCGAATAGAATTCTGGTGCACGGCTGGAAATGCGTTTACTTATAAATCAGCATATTTTCTTATGTAGGAAGTAAAAAAAAATCGGTTTTGAAGTTGTCCGACCTTGTAAAATATTTAAAACATAAAATACAGTGAAAGGATCTACTCTGTTTCAACAATGAAACCTTTGTTATAAATACGAGGTAAAGTGGATGTGATAGTATAAAATTAGCAATATCTTCAAATAGAATTCTGGTGCACGGCTGGAAATTGGTTTTCTTATAAATCAGCACATTTTCTTATGTAGGAAGTAAAAAAAATCGATTTTGAAGTTGTTCGCCACTGTAAAATATTTAAAATATTAAATACAGTGAAACGATATGCATTTTTCAACAATGAAACCTTTGTTATAAATACGAGGTTAAGCGGATGAGATTTTATAAAATTACCAATATCTTCGAATAGAATTCTGGTGCACGGCTGAAAATTCGTTTACTTATAAACCAGCCCATTTTCTTAGGTAGGAAGTAAAAAAATCGATTTTGAAGTTGTTCGCCACTATAAAATATTTAAAATATAAAATACAGTGAAACGATATGCATTTTTCAACAATGAAACCTTTCTTATTAATACGAGGTAAAATGGATGTGATTATATTGTAAAATGTATATTTATTATACATTTTATTGTACATACATATTATACAATTTATATTGTATGTATTATAAAAGTAGCAATATCTTCGAACAGAATTCTGGTGCACGGCCTGAAATTCGTTTACTTATAAATCAAACCATTTTTTTATGTAGGAAGTAAACAAAATTCAGTTTTGAGGTTGTTCGCTATTGTAAAATATTTAAAATATAAAATACTGTGACACGATATGCATTTTTCAACAATGAAACCTTTGTTATAAATACGAGGTTAAGTGGATGAGATATTATAAAATTATCAATATCTTCAAATAGAATTCTGGTGCACGGCTGGAAATTGGGTTTCTTATAAATCAGCACATTTTCTTATGTATGAAGTAAAAAAATTTCGATTTTGAAGTTGTTCGCCTTTGTAAATTAATTAAAACATAATATACAGTGAAGCGATCTACTCTGTTTCAACAATGAAATCTTTGTTATAAATAAGAGGTAAAGGAGATGTGATATTATAAAATTATCAATATCTTCGAATAGAATTCTGGTGCACGGCTGGAAATTTGTTTACTTATAAATCAGCACATTTGCTTATGTAGGAAGTAAAAAAAAATCAGTTTTGAAGTTGTTCGCCATTGTAAAATATTTAAAATATAAAATACTGTGACACGATATGCATTTTTCAACAATGAAACCTTTGTTATAAATACCAGGTAAAGTGCAAGTGATATTATAAAATTAGCAATATCTTCAAATAGAATTCTGGTAAGCGGCTGGAAATTGGTTTTCTTATAAATCAGCGCATTTTCTTATGCAGGGAGTAAAAAAAATTCCGTTTTTAAGTAGTTCGCCTGTATAAAATATTTAAAACATAAAATACAGTGAAACGATATACATTTTTTAACAATGAAACCTTTGTTATAAATACGAGGTAAAGTGAATGTGATATTATAAAATTATCAATATCTTTGAATAAAATTCTGGTGCATGGCTGGAAATTCGTTTATTTATAATTCAGCACATTTTCTTATGTATGAATAAAAAAAAATTCGATTTTGAAGTTGTTCGCCTTTGTAAATTAATTAAAACATAAAATACAGTGCGACGATCTACTCTGTTTCAACAATGAAATCTTTGTTATAAATAAGAGGTAAAGGAGATGTGATATTATAAAATTATCAATATCTTCGAATAGAATTCTGGTGCACGGCTGGAAATGCGTTTACTTATAAATCAGCATATTTTCTTATGTAGGAAGTAAAAAAAAATCGGTTTTGAAGTTGTTCGACCTTGTAAAATATTTAAAACATAAAATACAGTGAAAGGATCTACTCTGTTTCAACAATGAAACCTTTGTTATAAATACGAGGTAAAGTGGATGTGATAGTATAAAATTAGCAATATCTTCAAATAGAATTCTGGTGCACGGCTGGAAATTGGTTTTCTTATAAATCAGCACATTTTCTTATGTAGGAAGTAAAAAAAATCGATTTTGAAGTTGTTCGCCCCTGTAAAATATTTAAAATATAAAATACAGTGAAACGATATGCATTTTTCAACAATGAAACCTTTGTTATAAATACGAGGTAAAGTGGATGTGATAGTATAAAATTAGCAATATCTTCAAATAGAATTCTGGTGCACGGCCTGAAATTCGTTTACTTATAAATCAGACCATTTTTTATGTAGGAAGTAAAAAAAATTCGGTTTTGAGGTTGTTCGCTATTGTAAAATATTTAAAATATAAAATACTGGGAATCGATATGCATTTTTCAACAATGAAACCTTTGTTATAAATACGAGGTAAAGTGAATGTGATATTATAAAATTATCAATATCTTCGAATAAAATTCTGGTGCACGGCTGTAAATTCGTTTACTCATAAATCAGCACATTTGCTTATGTAGGAAGTAAAAAAATTCAGTTTTGAAGTTGTTCGCCATTGTAAAATATTTAAAATATAAAATACTGTGACACGATATGCATTTTTCAACAATGAAACCTTTGTTATAAATACCAGGTAAAGTGCAAGTGATATTATAAAATTAGCAATATCTTCAAATAGAATTCTGGAAAGCGGCTGGAAATTGGTTTTCTTATAAATCAGCGCATTTTCTTATGCAGGGAGTAAAAAAAATTCCGTTTTGAAGTAGTTCGCCTGTATAAAATATTTAAAACATAAAATACAGTGAAACGATATGCATTTTTCAACAATGAAACCTTTGTTATAAATACGAGGTTAAGTGGATGAGATATTATAAAATTATCAATATCTTCGAATAAAATTCTGGTGCACGGCTGTAAATTCGTTTACTCATAAATCAGCACATTTGCTTATGTAGGAAGTAAAAAAATTCGATTTTGAAGTTGTTCGCCTTTGTAAATTAATTAAAATATAAAATACAGTGAAACGATCTATTCTGTTTCAACAATGAAATCTTTGTTATAAATAAGAGGTAAAGGAGATGTGATATTATAAAATTATCAATATCTTCGAATAGAATTCTGGTGCACGGGTGGAAATTCGTTTACTTATAAATCAGCACATTTTCTTATGTAGGAAGTAAAAAATATTCAGTTTTGAAGTTGTTCGCCATTGTAAAATATTTAAAAAATATAAAATACTGTGACACGATATGCATTTTTCAACAATGAAACCTTTGTTATAAATACGAGGTTAAGTGGATGAGATATTATAAAATTATCAATATCTTCAAATAGAATTCTGGTGCACGGCTGGAAATTGGTTTTCTTATAAATCAGCACATTTTCTTATGTATGAAGTAAAAAAATTTCGATTTTGAAGTTGTTCACCTTTGTAAATTAATTAAAACATAATATACCGTGAAGCGATCTACTCTGTTTCAACAATGAAATCTTTGTTATAAATAAGAGGTAAAGGAGATGTGATATTATAAAATTATCAATATCTTCGAATAGAATTCTGGTGCACGGCTGGAAATTTGTTTACTTATAAATCAGCACATTTGCTTATGTATGAAGTAAAAAAAATTCGGTTTTGAGGTTGTTCGCTATTGTAAAATATTTAAAATATAAAATACTGGGAATCGATATGCATTTTTCAACAATGAAACCTTTGTTATAAATACGAGGTAAAGTGAATGTGATATTATAAAATTATCAATATCTTCGAATAA
Source organism: Maratus michaelseni (assembly GCA_963931845.1). Classification (NCBI taxonomy): domain Eukaryota; kingdom Metazoa; phylum Arthropoda; class Arachnida; order Araneae; family Salticidae; genus Maratus; species Maratus michaelseni. The sequence goes on from OZ007595.1 coordinate 306,761,833, forward strand.
AATTCTGGTGCACGGCTGTAAATTCGTTTACTCATAAATCAGCACATTTGCTTATGTAGGAAGTAAAAAAATTCAGTTTTGAAGTTGTTCGCCATTGTAAAATATTTAAAATATAAAATACTGTGACACGATATGCATTTTTCAACAATGAAACCTTTGTTATAAATACCAGGTAAAGTGCAAGTGATATTATAAAATTAGCAATATCTTCAAATAGAATTCTGGAAAGCGGCTGGAAATTGGTTTTCTTATAAATCAGCGCATTTTCTTATGCAGGGAGTAAAAAAAATTCCGTTTTGAAGTAGTTCGCCTGTATAAAATATTTAAAACATAAAATACAGTGAAACGATATGCATTTTTCAACAATGAAACCTTTGTTATAAATACGAGGTTAAGTGGATGAGATATTATAAAATTATCAATATCTTCAAATAGAATTCTGGTGCACGGCTGGAAATTGGTTTTCTTATAAATCAGCACATTTTCTTATGTAGGAAATAAAAAAAAAAATCGGTTTTGATGTTGTTCGCCATTGTAAAATATTTAAAATATAAAATACTGGGAATCGATATGCATTTTTCAACAATGAAACCTTTGTTATAAATACGAGGTTAAGTGGATGAGATATTATAAAATTATCAATATCTTCAAATAGAATTCTGGTGCACGGCTGGAAATTGGTTTTCTTATAAATCAGTACATTTTCTTATGTATGAAGTAAAAAAATTTCGATTTTGAAGTTGTTCGCCTTTGTAAATTAATTAAAACATAATATACAGTGAAGCGATGTACTCTGTTTCAACAATGAAATCTTTGTTATAAATAAGAGGTAAAGGAGATGTGATATTATAAAATTATCAATATCTTCGAATAGAATTCTGGTGCACGGCTGGAAATTTGTTTACTTATAAATCAGCACATTCGCTTATGTAGGAAGTAAAAAAAATTCAGTTTTGAAGTTGTTCGCCATTGTAAAATATTTAAAATATAAAATACTGTGACACGATATGCATTTTTCAACAATGAAACCTTTGTTATAAATACCAGGTAAAGTGCAAGTGATATTATAAAATTAGCAATATCTTCAAATAGAATTCTGGTAAGCGGCTGGAAATTGGTTTTCTTATAAATCAGCGCATTTTCTTATGTAGGAAGTAAAAAAAAATCGGTTTTGATGTTGTTCGCCATTGTAAAATATTTAAAATATAAAATACTGGGAATCGATATGCATTTTTCAACAATGAAACCTTTGATATAAATACGAGGTAAAGTGAATGTGATATTATAAAATTATCAATATCTTTGAATAAAATTCTGGTGCATGGCTGGAAATTCGTTTACTTATAAATCAGCACATTTTCTTATGTATGAAGTAAAAAAAATTTGATTTTGAAGTTGTTCGCCTTTGTAAATTAATTAAAACATAATATACAGTGAAGCGATCTACTCTGTTTCAACAATGAAATCTTTGTTACAAATAAGAGGTAAAGGAGATGTGATATTATAAAATTATCAATATCTTCGAATAGAATTCTGGTGCACGGCTGGAAATTTGTTTACTTATAAATCAGCACATTTGCTTATGTAGGAAGTAAAAAAAATTCAGTTTTGAAGTTGTTCGCCATTGTAAAATATTTAAAATATAAAATACTGTGACACGATACGCATTTTTCAACAATGAAACCTTTGTTATAAATACGAGGTAAATTGGATGAGATATTATAAAATTATCAATATCTTCGATTAGAATTCTGGTGCACGGCTGAAAATTCGTTTACTGATAAACCAGCAAATTTTCTTAGGTAGGAAGTAAAAAAAAAAAATTGATTTTGAAGTTGTTCGCCATTGTAAAATATTTAAAATATAAATTACAGTGAAACGATATGCATTTTTCAACAATGAAACCTTTGTTATAAATACCAGGTAAAGTGCAAGTGATATTATAAAATTAGCAATATCTTCAAATAGAATTCTGGTAAGCGGCTGGAAATTGGTTTTCTTATAAATCAGCGCATTTTCTTATGCAGGGAGTAAAATAAATTCCGTTTTGAAGTAGTTCGCCTGTATAAAATATTTAAAACATAAAATACAGTGAAACGATATACATTTTTTAACAATGAAACCTTTGTTATAAATACGAGGTAAAGTGAATGTGATATTATAAAATTATCAATATCTTTGAATAAAATTCTGGTGCATGGCTGGAAATTCGTTTATTTATAATTCAGCACATTTTCTTATGTATGAATAAAAAAAAAATTCGATTTTGAAGTTGTTCGCCTTTGTAAATTAATTAAAACATAAAATACAGTGCGACGATCTACTCTGTTTCAACAATGAAATCTTTGTTATAAATAAGAGGTAAAGGAGATGTGATATGATAAAATTATCAATATCTTCGAATAGAATTCTGGTGCACGGCTGGAAATGCGTTTACTTATAAATCAGCATATTTTCTTATGTAGGAAGTAAAAAAAAATCGGTTTTGAAGTTGTTCGACCTTGTAAAATATTTAAAACATAAAATACAGTGAAAGGATCTACTCTGTTTCAACAATGAAACCTTTGTTATAAATACGAGGTTAAGTGGATGAGATATTATAAAATTATCAATATCTTCAAATAGAATTCTGGTGCACGGCTGGAAATTGGTTTTCTTATAAATCAGCACATTTTCTTATGTATGAAGTAAAAAAATTTCGATTTTGAAGTTGTTCGCCTTTGTAAATTAATTAAAACATAATATACCGTGAAGCGATCTACTCTGTTTCAACAATGAAATCTTTGTTATAAATAAGAGGTAAAGGAGATGTGATATTATAAAATTATCAATATCTTCGAATAGAATTCTGGTGCACGGCTGGAAATTTGTTTACTTATAAATCAGCACATTTGCTTATGTATGAAGTAAAAAAAATTCGGTTTTGAGGTTGTTCGCTATTGTAAAATATTTAAAATATAAAATACTGGGAATCGATATGCATTTTTCAACAATGAAACCTTTGTTATAAATACGAGGTAAAGTGAATGTGATATTATAAAATTATCAATATCTTCGAATAAAATTCTGGTGCACGGCTGTAAATTCGTTTACTCATAAATCAGCACATTTGCTTATGTAGGAAGTAAAAAAATTCAGTTTTGAAGTTGTTCGCCATTGTAAAATATTTAAAATATAAAATACTGTGACACGATATGCATTTTTCAACAATGAAACCTTTGTTATAAATACCAGGTAAAGTGCAAGTGATATTATAAAATTAGCAATATCTTCAAATAGAATTCTGGAAAGCGGCTGGAAATTGGTTTTCTTATAAATCAGCGCATTTTCTTATGCAGGGAGTAAAAAAAATTCCGTTTTGAAGTAGTTCGCCTGTATAAAATATTTAAAACATAAAATACAGTGAAACGATATGCATTTTTCAACAATGAAACCTTTGTTATAAATACGAGGTTAAGTGGATGAGATATTATAAAATTATCAATATCTTCAAATAGAATTCTGGTGCACGGCTGGAAATTGGTTTTCTTATAAATCAGCACATTTTCTTATGTAGGAAATAAAAAAAAAAATCGGTTTTGATGTTGTTCGCCATTGTAAAATATTTAAAATATAAAATACTGGGAATCGATATGCATTTTTCAACAATGAAACCTTTGTTATAAATACGAGGTTAAGTGGATGAGATATTATAAAATTATCAATATCTTCAAATAGAATTCTGGTGCACGGCTGGAAATTGGTTTTCTTATAAATCAGCACATTTTCTTATGTAGGAAATAAAAAAAAAATTCCGTTTTGAAGTAGTTCGCCTGTATAAAATATTTAAAACATAAAATACAGTGAAACGATATGCATTTTTCAACAATGAAACCTTTGTTATAAATACGAGGTTAAGTGGATGAGATATTATAAAATTATCAATATCTTCAAATAGAATTCTGGTGCACGGCTGGAAATTGGTTTTCTTATAAATCAGCACATTTTCTTATGTAGGAAATAAAAAAAAAATCGGTTTTGATGTTGTTCGCCATTGTAAAATATTTAAAATATAAAATACTGGGAATCGATATGCATTTTTCAACAATGAAACCTTTGTTATAAATACGAGGTTAAGTGGATGTGATAGTATAAAATTAGCAATATCTTCAAATAGAATTCTGGTGCACGGCTGGAAATTGGTTTTCTTATAAATCAGCACATTTTCTTATGTAGGAAGTAAAAAAAATCGATTTTGAAGTTGTTCGCCACTGTAAAATATTTAAAATATAAAATACAGTGAAACGATATGCATTTTTCAACAATGAAACCTTTGTTATAAATACGAGGTAAAGTGGATGTGATAGTATAAAATTAGCAATATCTTCAAATAGAATTCTGGTGCACGGCCTGAAATTCGTTTACTTATAAATCAGACCATTTTTTATGTAGGAAGTAAAAAAAATTCGGTTTTGAGGTTGTTCGCTATTGTAAAATATTTAAAATATAAAATACTGGGAATCGATATGCATTTTTCAACAATGAAACCTTTGTTATAAATACGAGGTAAAGTGAATGTGATATTATAAAATTATCAATATCTTCGAATAAAATTCTGGTGCGCGGCTGTAAATTCGTTTACTCATAAATCAGCACATTTGCTTATGTAGGAAGTAAAAAAATTCGATTTTGAAGTTGTTCGCCTTTGTAAATTAATTAAAACATAAAATACAGTGAAACGATCTATTCTGTTTCAACAATGAAATCTTTGTTATAAATAAGAGGTAAAGGAGATGTGATATTATAAAATTATCAATATCTTCGAATAGAATTCTGGTGCACGTGTGGAAATTCGTTTACTTATAAATCAGCACATTTTCTTATGTAGGAAGTAAAAAATATTCAGTTTTGAAGTTGTTCACCATTGTAAAATATTTAAAAAATATAAAATACTGTGACACGATATGCATTTTTCAACAATGAAACCTTTGTTATAAATACGAGGTTAAGTGGATGAGATATTATAAAATTATCAATATCTTCAAATAGAATTCTGGTGCACGGCTGGAAATTGGTTTTCTTATAAATCAGCACATTTTCTTATGTATGAAGTAAAAAAATTTCGATTTTGAAGTTGTTCGCCTTTGTAAATTAATTAAAACATAATATACAGTGAAGCGATCTACTCTGTTTCAACAATGAAATCTTTGTTATAAATAAGAGGTAAAGGAGATGTGATATTATAAAATTATCAATATCTTCGAATAGAATTCTGGTGCACGGCTGGAAATTTGTTTACTTATAAATCAGCACATTTGCTTATGTAGGAAGTAAAAAAAAATCAGTTTTGAAGTTGTTCGCCATTGTAAAATATTTAAAATATAAAATACTGTGACACGATATGCATTTTTCAACAATGAAACCTTTGTTATAAATACCAGGTAAAGTGCAAGTGATATTATAAAATTAGCAATATCTTCAAATAGAATTCTGGTAAGCGGCTGGAAATTGGTTTTCTTATAAATCAGCGCATTTTCTTATGCAGGGAGTAAAAAAAATTCCGTTTTGAAGTAGTTCGCCTGTATAAAATATTTAAAACATAAAATACAGTGAAACGATATGCATTTTTCAACAATGAAACCTTTGTTATAAATACGAGGTTAAGTGGATGAGATATTATAAAATTATCAATATCTTCAAATAGAATTCTGGTGCACGGCTGGAAATTGGTTTTCTTATAAATCAGCACATTTAGTTATGTAGGAAATAAAAAAAAAATCGGTTTTGATGTTGTTCGCCATTGTAAAATATTTAAAATATAAAATACTGGGAATCGATATGCATTTTTCAACAATGAAACCTTTGTTATAAATACGAGGTAAAGTGAATGTGATATTATAAAATTATCAATATCTTTGAATAAAATTCTGGTGCATGGCTGGAAATTCGTTTACTTATAAATCAGCACATTTTCTGATGTATGAAGTAAAAAAATTTCGATTTTGAAGTTGTTCGCCTTTGTAAATTAATTAAAACATAATATACAGTGAAGCGATCTACTCTGTTTCAACAATGAATTCTTTGTTATAAATAAGAGGTAAAGGAGATGTGATATTATAAAATTATCAATATCTTCGAATAGAATTCTGGTGCACGGCTGGAAATTTGTTTACTTATAAATCAGCACATTTGCTTATGTAGGAAGTAAAAAAAAATCAGTTTTGAAGTTGTTCGCCATTGTAAAGTATTTAAAATATAAAATACTGTGACACGATATGCATTTTTCAACAATGAAACCTTTGTTATAAATACCAGGTAAAGTGCAAGTGATATTATAAAATTAGCAATATCTTCAAATAGAATTCTGGTAAGCGGCTGGAAATTGGTTTTCTTATAAATCAGCGCATTTTCTTATGCAGGGAGTAAAAAAAATTCCGTTTTGAAGTAGTTCGCCCGTATAAAATATTTAAAACATAAAATACAGTGAAACGATATACATTTTTTAACAATGAAACCTTTGTTATAAATACGAGGTAAAGTGAATGTGATATTACAAAATTATCAATATCTTTGAATAAAATTCTGGTGCATGGCTGGAAATTCGCTTATTTATAATTCAGCACATTTTCTTATGTATGAATAAAAAAAAATTCGATTTTGAAGTTGTTCGCCTTTGCAAATTAATTAAAACATAAAATACAGTGCGACGATCTACTCTGTTTCAACAATGAAATCTTTGTTATAAATAAGAGGTAAAGGAGATGTGATATTATAAAATTATCAATATCTTCGAATAGAATTCTGGTGCACGGCTGGAAATGCGTTTACTTATAAATCAGCATAGTTTCTTATGTAGGAAGTAAAAAAAATTCGGTTTTGAAGATGTTCGACCTTGTAAAATATTTAAAACATAAAATACAGTGAAAGGATCTACTCTGTTTCAACAATGAAACCTTTGTTATAAATACGAGGTAAAGTGGATGTGATAGTATAAAATTAGCAATATCTTCAAATAGAATTCTGGTGCACGGCCTGAAATTCGTTTACTTATAAATCAGACCATTTTTTATGTAGGAAGTAAAAAAAATTCGGTTTTGAGGTTGTTCGCTATTGTAAAATATTTAAAATATAAAATACTGGGAATCGATATGCATTTTTCAACAATGAAACCTTTGTTATAAATACGAGGTAAAGTGAATGTGATATTATAAAATTATCAATATCTTCGAATAAAATTCTGGTGCGCGGCTGTAAATTCGTTTACTCATAAATCAGCACATTTGCTTATGTAGGAAGTAAAAAAATTCGATTTTGAAGTTGTTCGCCTTTGTAAATTAATTAAAACATAAAATACAGTGAAACGATCTATTCTGTTTCAACAATGAAATCTTTGTTATAAATAAGAGGTAAAGGAGATGTGATATTATAAAATTATCAATATCTTCGAATAGAATTCTGGTGCACGTGTGGAAATTCGTTTACTTATAAATCAGCACATTTTCTTATGTAGGAAGTAAAAAATATTCAGTTTTGAAGTTGTTCACCATTGTAAAATATTTAAAAAATATAAAATACTGTGACACGATATGCATTTTTCAACAATGAAACCTTTGTTATAAATACGAGGTTAAGTGGATGAGATATTATAAAATTATCAATATCTTCAAATAGAATTCTGGTGCACGGCTGGAAATTGGTTTTCTTATAAATCAGCACATTTTCTTATGTATGAAGTAAAAAAATTTCGATTTTGAAGTTGTTCGCCTTTGTAAATTAATTAAAACATAATATACAGTGAAGCGATCTACTCTGTTTCAACAATGAAATCTTTGTTATAAATAAGAGGTAAAGGAGATGTGATATTATAAAATTATCAATATCTTCGAATAGAATTCTGGTGCACGGCTGGAAATTTGTTTACTTATAAATCAGCACATTTGCTTATGTAGGAAGTAAAAAAAATTCAGTTTTGAAGTTGTTCGCCATTGTAAAATATTTAAAATATAAAATACTGTGACACGATATGCATTTTTCAACAATGAAACCTTTGTTATAAATACCAGGTAAAGTGCAAGTGATATTATAAAATTAGCAATATCTTCAAATAGAATTCTGGTAAGCGGCTGGAAATTGGTTTTCTTATAAATCAGCGCATTTTCTTATGCAGGGAGTAAAAAAAATTCCGTTTTGAAGTAGTTCGCCTGTATAAAATATTTAAAACATAAAATACAGTGAAACGATATGCATTTTTCAACAATGAAACCTTTGTTATAAATACGAGGTTAAGTGGATGAGATATTATAAAATTATCAATATCTTCAAATAGAATTCTGGTGCACGGCTGGAAATTGGTTTTCTTATAAATCAGCACATTTAGTTATGTAGGAAATAAAAAAAAAAATCGGTTTTGATGTTGTTCGCCATTGTAAAATATTTAAAATATAAAATACTGGGAATCGATATGCATTTTTCAACAATGAAACCTTTGTTATAAATACGAGGTAAAGTGAATGTGATATTATAAAATTATCAATATCTTTGAATAAAATTCTGGTGCATGGCTGGAAATTCGTTTACTTATAAATCAGCATATTTTCTGATGTATGAAGTAAAAAAAATTCGATTTTGAAGTTGTTCGCCTTTGTAAATTAATTAAAACATAATATACAGTGAAGCGATCTACTCTGTTTCAACAATGAAATCTTTGTTATAAATAAGAGGTAAAGGAGATGTGATATTATAAAATTATCAATATCTTCGAATAGAATTCTGGTGCACGGCTGGAAATTTGTTTACTTATAAATCAGCACATTTGCTTATGTAGGAAGTAAAAAAAAATCAGTTTTGAAGTTGTTCGCCATTGTAAAATATTTAAAATATAAAATACTGTGACACGATATGCATTTTTCAACAATGAAACCTTTGTTATAAATACCAGGTAAAGTGCAAGTGATATTATAAAATTAGCAATATCTTCAAATAGAATTCTGGTAAGCGGCTGGAAATTGGTTTTCTTATAAATCAGCGCATTTTCTTATGCAGGGAGTAAAAAAAATTCCGTTTTGAAGTAGTTCGCCTGTATAAAATATTTAAAACATAAAATACAGTGAAACGATATACATTTTTTAACAATGAAACCTTTGTTATAAATACGAGGTAAAGTGAATGTGATATTATAAAATTATCAATATCTTCGAATAGAATTCTGGTGCACGGCTGGAAATGCGTTTACTTATAAATCAGCATAGTTTCTTATGTAGGAAGTAAAAAAAATTCGGTTTTGAAGATGTTCGACCTTGTAAAATATTTAAAACATAAAATACAGTGAAAGGATCTACTCTGTTTCAACAATGAAACCTTTGTTATAAATACGAGGTAAAGTGGATGTGATAGTATAAAATTAGCAATATCTTCAAATAGAATTCTGGTGCACGGCTGGAAATTTGTTTTCTTATAAATCAGCACATTTGCTTATGTAGGAAGTAAAAAAAATTCAGTTTTGAAGTTGTTCGCCATTGTAAAATATTTAAAATATAAAATACTGTGACACGATATGCATTTTTCAACAATGAAACCTTTGTTATAAATACCAGGTAAAGTGCAAGTGATATAATAAAATTAGCAATATCTTCAAATAGAATTCTGGTAAGCGGCTGGAAATTGGTTTTCTTATAAATCAGCGCATTTTCTTATGCACGGAGTAAAAAAAATTCAGTTTTGAAGTTGTTCGCCATTGTAAAATATTTAAAATATAAAATACTGTGACACGATATGCATTTTTCAACAATGAAACCTTTGTTATAAATACGAGTTAAAGTGGATGTGATAGTATAAAATTAGCAATATCTTCGAATAGAATTCTGGTGCACGGGTGGAAATTCGTTTACTTATAAATCAGCACATTTTCTTATGTAGGAAGTAAAAAATATTCAGTTTTGAAGTTGTTCGCCATTGTAAAATATTTAAAAAATATAAAATACTGTGACACGATATGCATTTTACAACAATGAAACCTTTGTTATAAATACGAGGTTAAGTGGATGAGATATTATAAAATTATCAATATCTTCAAATAGAATTCGGGTGCACGGCTGGAAATTGGTTTTCTTATAAATCAGCACATTTTCTTATGCAGGGAGTAAAAAAAATTCCGTTTTGAAGTAGTTCGCCTGTATAAAATATTTAAAACATAAAATACAGTGAAACGATATACATTTTTTAACAATGAAACCTTTGTTATAAATACGAGGTAAAGTGAATGTGATATTATAAAATTATCAATATCTTCGAATAGAATTCTGGTGCACGGCTGGAAATGCGTTTACTTATAAATCAGCATAGTTTCTTATGTAGGAAGTAAAAAAAATTCGGTTTTGAAGATGTTCGACCTTGTAAAATATTTAAAACATAAAATACAGTGAAAGGATCTACTCTGTTTCAACAATGAAACCTTTGTTATAAATACGAGGTAAAGTGGATGTGATAGTATAAAATTAGCAATATCTTCAAATAGAATTCTGGTGCACGGCTGGAAATTTGTTTTCTTATAAATCAGCACATTTGCTTATGTAGGAAGTAAAAAAAATTCAGTTTTGAAGTTGTTCGCCATTGTAAAATATTTAAAATATAAAATACTGTGACACGATATGCATTTTTCAACAATGAAACCTTTGTTATAAATACCAGGTAAAGTGCAAGTGATATAATAAAATTAGCAATATCTTCAAATAGAATTCTGGTAAGCGGCTGGAAATTGGTTTTCTTATAAATCAGCGCATTTTCTTATGCACGGAGTAAAAAAAATTCAGTTTTGAAGTTGTTCGCCATTGTAAAATATTTAAAATATAAAATACTGTGACACGATATGCATTTTTCAACAATGAAACCTTTGTTATAAATACGAGTTAAAGTGGATGTGATAGTATAAAATTAGCAATATCTTCAAATAGAATTCTGGTGCACGGCCTGAAATTCGTTTACTTATAAATCAGACCATTTTTTATGTAGGAAGTAAAAAAAATTCGGTTTTGAGGTTGTTCGCTATTGTAAAATATTTAAAATATAAAATACTGGGAATCGATATGCATTTTTCAACAATGAAACCTTTGTTATAAATACGAGGTAAAGTGAATGTGATATTATAAAATTATCAATATCTTCGAATAAAATTCTGGTGCGCGGCTGTAAATTCGTTTACTCATAAATCAGCACATTTGCTTATGTAGGAAGTAAAAAAATTCGATTTTGAAGTTGTTCGCCTTTGTAAATTAATTAAAACATAAAATACAGTGAAACGATCTATTCTGTTTCAACAATGAAATCTTTGTTATAAATAAGAGGTAAAGGAGATGTGATATTATAAAATTATCAATATCTTCGAATAGAATTCTGGTGCACGTGTGGAAATTCGTTTACTTATAAATCAGCACATTTTCTTATGTAGGAAGTAAAAAATATTCAGTTTTGAAGTTGTTCACCATTGTAAAATATTTAAAAAATATAAAATACTGTGACACGATATGCATTTTTCAACAATGAAACCTTTGTTATAAATACGAGGTTAAGTGGATGAGATATTATAAAATTATCAATATCTTCAAATAGAATTCTGGTGCACGGCTGGAAATTGGTTTTCTTATAAATCAGCACATTTTCTTATGTATGAAGTAAAAAAATTTCGATTTTGAAGTTGTTCGCCTTTGTAAATTAATTAAAACATAAAATACAGTGCGACGATTTACTCTGTTTCAACAATGAAATCTTTGTTATAAATAAGAGGTAAAGGAGATGTGATATTATAAAATTATCAATATCTTCGAATAGAATTCTGGTGCACGGCTGGAAATTTGTTTACTTATAAATCAGCACATTTGCTTATGTAGGAAGTAAAAAAAATTCAGTTTTGAAGTTGTTCGCCATTGTAAAATATTTAAAATATAAAATACTGTGACACGATATGCATTTTTCAACAATGAAACCTTTGTTATAAATACCAGGTAAAGTGCAAGTGATATTATAAAATTAGCAATATCTTCAAATAGAATTCTGGTAAGCGGCTGGAAATTGGTTTTCTTATAAATCAGCGCATTTTCTTATGCAGGGAGTAAAAAAAATTCCGTTTTGAAGTAGTTCGCCTGTATAAAATATTTAAAACATAAAATACAGTGAAACGATATGCATTTTTCAACAATGAAACCTTTGTTATAAATACGAGGTTAAGTGGATGAGATATTATAAAATTATCAATATCTTCAAATAGAATTCTGGTGCACGGCTGGAAATTGGTTTTCTTATAAATCAGCACATTTAGTTATGTAGGAAATAAAAAAAAAAATCGGTTTTGATGTTGTTCGCCATTGTAAAATATTTAAAATATAAAATACTGGGAATCGATATGCATTTTTCAACAATGAAACCTTTGTTATAAATACGAGGTAAAGTGAATGTGATATTATAAAATTATCAATATCTTTGAATAAAATTCTGGTGCATGGCTGGAAATTCGTTTACTTATAAATCAGCATATTTTCTGATGTATGAAGTAAAAAAAATTCGATTTTGAAGTTGTTCGCCTTTGTAAATTAATTAAAACATAATATACAGTGAAGCGATCTACTCTGTTTCAACAATGAAATCTTTGTTATAAATAAGAGGTAAAGGAGATGTGATATTATAAAATTATCAATATCTTCGAATAGAATTCTGGTGCACGGCTGGAAATTTGTTTACTTATAAATCAGCACATTTGCTTATGTAGGAAGTAAAAAAAAATCAGTTTTGAAGTTGTTCGCCATTGTAAAATATTTAAAATATAAAATACTGTGACACGATATGCATTTTTCAACAATGAAACCTTTGTTATAAATACCAGGTAAAGTGCAAGTGATATTATAAAATTAGCAATATCTTCAAATAGAATTCTGGTAAGCGGCTGGAAATTGGTTTTCTTATAAATCAGCGCATTTTCTTATGCAGGGAGTAAAAAAAATTCCGTTTTGAAGTAGTTCGCCTGTATAAAATATTTAAAACATAAAATACAGTGAAACGATATACATTTTTTAACAATGAAACCTTTGTTATAAATACGAGGTAAAGTGAATGTGATATTATAAAATTATCAATATCTTCGAATAGAATTCTGGTGCACGGCTGGAAATGCGTTTACTTATAAATCAGCATAGTTTCTTATGTAGGAAGTAAAAAAAATTCGGTTTTGAAGATGTTCGACCTTGTAAAATATTTAAAACATAAAATACAGTGAAAGGATCTACTCTGTTTCAACAATGAAACCTTTGTTATAAATACGAGGTAAAGTGGATGTGATAGTATAAAATTAGCAATATCTTCAAATAGAATTCTGGTGCACGGCTGGAAATTTGTTTTCTTATAAATCAGCACATTTGCTTATGTAGGAAGTAAAAAAAATTCAGTTTTGAAGTTGTTCGCCATTGTAAAATATTTAAAATATAAAATACTGTGACACGATATGCATTTTTCAACAATGAAACCTTTGTTATAAATACCAGGTAAAGTGCAAGTGATATAATAAAATTAGCAATATCTTCAAATAGAATTCTGGTAAGCGGCTGGAAATTGGTTTTCTTATAAATCAGCGCATTTTCTTATGCACGGAGTAAAAAAAATTCAGTTTTGAAGTTGTTCGCCATTGTAAAATATTTAAAATATAAAATACTGTGACACGATATGCATTTTTCAACAATGAAACCTTTGTTATAAATACGAGTTAAAGTGGATGTGATAGTATAAAATTAGCAATATCTTCGAATAGAATTCTGGTGCACGGGTGGAAATTCGTTTACTTATAAATCAGCACATTTTCTTATGTAGGAAGTAAAAAATATTCAGTTTTGAAGTTGTTCGCCATTGTAAAATATTTAAAAAATATAAAATACTGTGACACGATATGCATTTTACAACAATGAAACCTTTGTTATAAATACGAGGTTAAGTGGATGAGATATTATAAAATTATCAATATCTTCAAATAGAATTCGGGTGCACGGCTGGAAATTGGTTTTCTTATAAATCAGCACATTTTCTTATGTAGGAAGTAAAAAAAAATCGGTTTTGATGTTGTTCGCCATTGTAAAATATTTAAAATATAAAATACTGGGAATCGATATGCATTTTTCAACAATGAAACCTTTGATATAAATACGAGGTAAAGTGAATGTGATATTATAAAATTATCAATATCTTTGAATAAAATTCTGGTGCATGGCTGGAAATTCGTTTACTTATAAATCAGCACATTTTCTTATGTATGAAGTAAAAAAATTTCGATTTTGAAGTTGTTCACCTTTGTAAATTAATTAAAACATAATATACAGTGAAGCGATCTACTCTGTTTCAACAATGAAATCTTTGTTACAAATAAGAGGTAAAGGAGATGTGATATTATAAAATTATCAATATCTTCGAATAGAATTCTGGTGCACGGCTGGAAATTTGTTTACTTATAAATCAGCACATTTGCTTATGTAGGAAGTAAAAAAAATTCAGTTTTGAAGTTGTTCGCCATTGTAAAATATTTAAAATATAAAATACTGTGACACGATACGCATTTTTCAACAATGAAACCTTTGTTATAAATACGAGGTAAATTGGATGAGATATTATAAAATTATCAATATCTTCGATTAGAATTCTGGTGCACGGCTGAAAATTCGTTTACTGATAGACCAGCAAATTTTCTTAGGTAGGAAGTAAAAAAAAAAATTGATTTTGAAGTTGTTCGCCATTGTAAAATATTTAAAATACAAAATACAGTGAAACGATATGCATTTTTCAACAATGAAACCTTTGTTATAAATACGAGGTAAATTGGATGAGATATTATAAAATTATCAATATCTTTGAATAAAATTCTGGTGCATGGCTGGAAATTCGTTTATTTATAATTCAGCACATTTTCTTATGTAGGAAGTAAAAAAAATCGATTTTGAAGTTGTTCGCCACTATAAAATATTTAAAATATAAAATACAGTGAAACGATATGCATTTTTCAACAATGAAACCTTTCTTATTAATACGAGGTAAAATGGATGTGATTATATTGTAAAATGTATATTTATTATACATTTTATTGTACATACATATTATACAATTTATATTGTATGTATTATAAAAGTAGCAATATCTTCGAACAGAATTCTGGTGCACGGCCTGAAATTCGTTTACTTATAAATCAGACCATTTTTTTATGTAGGAAGTAAAAAAAATTCGGTTTTGAGGTTGTTCGCTATTGTAAAATATTTAAAATATAAAATACTGGGAATCGATATGCATTTTTCAACAATGAAACCTTTGTTATAAATACGAGGTAAAGTGAATGTGATATTATAAAATTATCAATATCTTCGAATAAAATTCTGGTGCACGGCTGTAAATTCGTTTACTCATAAATCAGCACATTTGCTTATGTAGGAAGTAAAAAAAATTCGATTTTGAAGTTGTTCGCCTTTGTAAATTAATTAAAACATAAAATACAGTGAAACGATCAATTCTGTTTCAACAATGAAATCTTTGTTATAAATAAGAGGTAAAGGAGATGTGATATTATAAAATTATCAATATCTTCGAATAGAATTCTGGTGCACGGCTGGAAATTCGTTTACTTATAAATCAGCACATTTTCTTATGTAGGAAGTAAAAAATATTCAGTTTTGAAGTTGTTCGCCATTGTAAAATATTTAAAAAATATAAAATACTGTGACACGATATGCATTTTTCAACAATGAAACCTTTGTTATAAATACGAGGTTAAGTGGATGAGATATTATAAAATTATCAATATCTTCAAATAGAATTCTGGTGCACGGCTGGAAATTGGTTTTCTTATAAATCAGTACATTTTCTTATGTATGAAGTAAAAAAATTTCGATTTTGAAGTTGTTCGCCTTTGTAAATTAATTAAAACATAATATACAGTGAAGCGATGTACTCTGTTTCAACAATGAAATCTTTGTTATAAATAAGAGGTAAAGGAGATGTGATATTATAAAATTATCAATATCTTCGAATAGAATTCCGGTGCACAGCTGGAAATTTGTTTACTTATAAATCAGCACATTCGCTTATGTAGGAAGTAAAAAAAATTCAGTTTTGAAGTTGTTCGCCATTGTAAAATATTTAAAATATAAAATACTGTGACACGATATGCATTTTTCAACAATGAAACCTTTGTTATAAATACCAGGTAAAGTGCAAGTGATATTATAAAATTAGCAATATCTTCAAATAGAATTCTGGTAAGCGGCTGGAAATTGGTTTTCTTATAAATCAGCGCATTTTCTTATGTAGGAAATAAAAAAAAAATCGGTTTTGATGTTGTTCGCCATTGTAAAATATTTAAAATATAAAATACTGGGAATCGATATGCATTTTTCAACAATGAAACCTTTGATATAAATACGAGGTAAAGTGAATGTGATATTATAAAATTATCAATATCTTTGAATAAAATTCTGGTGCATGGCTGGAAATTCGTTTACTTATAAATCAGCACATTTTCTTATGTATGAAGTAAAAAAATTTTGATTTTGAAGTTGTTCGCCTTTGTAAATTAATTAAAACATAATATACAGTGAAGCGATCTACTCTGTTTCAACAATGAAATCTTTGTTACAAATAAGAGGTAAAGGAGATGTGATATTATAAAATTATCAATATCTTCGAATAGAATTCTGGTGCACGGCTGGAAATTTGTTTACTTATAAATCAGCACATTTGCTTATGTAGGAAGTAAAAAAAATTCAGTTTTGAAGTTGTTCGCCATTGTAAAATATTTAAAATATAAAATACTGTGACACGATACGCATTTTTCATCAATGAAACCTTTGTTATAAATACGAGGTAAATTGGATGAGATATTATAAAATTATCAATATCTTCGATTAGAATTCTTGTGCACGGCTGAAAATTCGTTTACTGATAAACCAGCAAATTTTCTTAGGTAGGAAGTAAAAAAAAAAAAAATTGATTTTGAAGTTGTTCGCCATTGTAAAATATTTAAAATATAAAATACAGTGAAACGATATGCATTTTTCAACAATGAAACCTTTGTTATAAATACCAGGTAAAGTGCAAGTGATATTATAAAATTAGCAATATCTTCAAATATAATTCTGGTAAGCGGCTGGAAATTGGTTTTCTTATAAATCAGCGCATTTTTTTATGCAGGGAGTAAAAAAAATTCCGTTTTGAAGTAGTTCGCCTGTATAAAATATTTAAAACATAAAATACAGTGAAACGATATACATTTTTTAACAATGAAACCTTTGTTATAAATACGAGGTAAAGTGAATGTGATATTATAAAGTTATCAATATCTTTGAATAAAATTCTGGTGCATGGCTGGAAATTCGTTTATTTATAATTCAGCACATTTTCTTATGTAGGAATAAAAAAAAATTCGATTTTGAAGTTGTTCGCCTTTGTAAATTAATTAAAACATAAAATACAGTGAAAGGATCTACTCTGTTTCAACAATGAAATCTTTGTTATAAATAAGAGGTAAAGGAGATGTGATATTATAAATTTATCAATATCTTCGAATAGAATTCTGGTGCACGGCTGGAAATGCGTTTACTTATAAATCAGCATATTTTCTTATGTAGGAAGTAAAAAAAATTCGGTTTTGAAGTTGTTCGACCTTGTAAAATATTTAAAACATAAAATACAGTGAAAGGATCTACTCTGTTTCAACAATGAAACCTTTGTTATAAATACGAGGTTAAGCGGATGAGATATTATAAAATTATCAATATCTTCGAATAGAATTCTGGTGCACGGCTGAAAATTCGTTTACTTATAAACCAGCCCATTTTCTTAGGTAGGAAGTAAAAAAATCGATTTTGAAGTTGTTCGCCACTATAAAATATTTAAAATATAAAATACAGTGAAACGATATGCATTTTTCAACAATGAAACCTTTCTTATTAATACGAGGTAAAATGGATGTGATTATATTGTAAAATGTATATTTATTATACATTTTATTGTACATACATATTATACAATTTATATTGTATGTATTATAAAAGTAGCAATATCTTCGAACAGAATTCTGGTGCACGGCCTGAAATTCGTTTACTTATAAATCAAACCATTTTTTTATGTAGGAAGTATACAAAATTCAGTTTTGAGGTTGTTCGCTATTGTAAAATATTTAAAATATAAAATACTGTGACACGATATGCATTTTTCAACAATGAAACCTTTGTTATAAATACGAGGTTAAGTGGATGAGATATTATAAAATTATCAATATCTTCAAATAGAATTCTGGTGCACGGCTGGAAATTGGGTTTCTTATAAATCAGCACATTTTCTTATGTAAGAAGTAAAAAAATTTCGATTTTGAAGTTGTTCGCCTTTGTAAAAATATTAAAACATAATATACAGTGAAGCGATCTACTCTGTTTCAACAATGAAATCTTTGTTATAAATAAGAGGTAAAGGAGATGTGATATTATAAAATTATCAATATCTTCGAATAGAATTCTGGTGCACGGCTGGAAATTTGTTTACTTATAAATCAGCACATTTGCTTATGTAGGAAGTAAAAAAAATTCAGTTTTGAAGTTGTTCGCCATTGTAAAATATTTAAAATATAAAATACTGTGACACGATATGCATTTTTCAACAATGAAACCTTTGTTATAAATACCAGGTAAAGTGCAAGTGATATTATAAAATTAGCAATATCTTCAAATAGAATTCTGGTAAGCGGCTGGAAATTGGTTTTCTTATAAATCAGCGCATTTTCTTATGCAGGGAGTAAAAAAAATTCCGTTTTTAAGTAGTTCGCCTGTATAAAATATTTAAAACATAAAATACAGTGAAACGATATACATTTTTTAACAATGAAACCTTTGTTATAAATACGAGGTAAAGTGAATGTGATAGTATAAAATTAGCAATATCTTCAAATAGAATTCTGGTGCACGGCCTGAAATTCGTTTACTTATAAATCAGACCATTTTGTATGTAGGAAGTAAAAAAAATTCGGTTTTGAGGTTGTTCGCTATTGTAAAATATTTAAAATATAAAATACTGGGAATCGATATGCATTTTTCAACAATGAAACCTTTGTTATAAATACGAGGTAAAGTGAATGTGATATTATAAAATTATCAATATCTTCGAATAAAATTCTGGTGCACGGCTGTAAATTCGTTTACTCATAAATCAGCACATTTGCTTATGTAGGAAGTAAAAAAATTCGATTTTGAAGTTGTTCGCCTTTGTAAATTAATTAAAACATAAAATACAGTGAAACGATCTATTCTGTTTCAACAATGAAATCTTTGTTATAAATAAGAGGTAAAGGAGATGTGATATTATAAAATTATCAATATCTTCGAATAGAATTCTGGTGCACGGGTGGAAATTCGTTTACTTATAAATCAGCACATTTTCTTATGTAGGAAGTAAAAAATATTCAGTTTTGAAGTTGTTCGCCATTACTAAAATATTTAAAATATATAAAATACTGTGACACGATATGCATTTTTCAACAATGAAACCTTTGTTATAAATACGAGGTTAAGTGGATGAGATATTATAAAATTATCAATATCTTCAAATAGAATTCTGGTGCACGGCTGGAAATTGGTTTTCTTATAAATCAGCACATTTTCTTATGTATGAAGTAAAAAAATTTCGATTTTGAAGTTGTTCGCCTTTGTAAATTAATTAAAACATAATATACAGTGAAGCGATCTACTCTGTTTCAACAATGAAATCTTTGTTATAAATAAGAGGTAAAGGAGATGTGATATTATAAAATTATCAATATCTTCGAATAGAATTCTGGTGCACGGCTGGAAATTTGTTTACTTATAAATCAGCACATTTGCTTATGTAGGAAGTAAAAAAAATTCAGTTTTGAAGTTGTTCGCCATTGTAAAATATTTAAAATATAAAATACTGTGACACGATATGCCTTTTTCAACAATGAAACCTTTGTTATAAATACCAGGTAAAGTGCAAGTGATATTATAAAATTAGCAATATCTTCAAATAGAATTCTGGTAAGCGGCTGGAAATTGGTTTTCTTATAAATCAGCGCATTTTCTTATGTAGGAAGTAAAAAAAAATCGGTTTTGATGTTGTTCGCCATTGTAAAATATTTAAAATGTAAAATACTGGGAATCGATATGCATTTTTCAACAATGAAACCTTTGATATAAATACGAGGTAAAGTGAATGTGATATTATAAAATTATCAATATCTTTGAATAAAATTCTGGTGCATGGCTGGAAATTCGTTTACTTATAAATCAGCACATTTTCTTATGTATGAAGTAAAAAAATTTCGATTTTGAAGTTGTTCGCCTTTGTAAATTAATTAAAACATAATATACAGTGAAGCGATCTACTCTGTTTCAACAATGAAATCTTTGTTACAAATAAGAGGTAAAGTGGATGTGATAGTATAAAATTAGCAATATCTTCGAATAGAATTCTGGTGCACGGGTGGAAATTCGTTTACTTATAAATCAGCACATTTTCTTATGTAGGAAGTAAAAAATATTCAGTTTTGAAGTTGTTCGCCATTGTAAAATATTTAAAATATAAAATACTGTGACACGATATGCATTTTTCAACAATGAAACCTTTGTTATAAATACCAGGTAAAGTGCAAGTGATATTATAAAATTAGCAATATCTTCAAATAGAATTCTGGTAAGCGGCTGGAAATTGGTTTTCTTATAAATCAGCGCATTTTCTTATGCAGGGAGTAAAAAAAATTCCGTTTTGAAGTAGTTCGCCTGTATAAAATATTTAAAACATAAAATACAGTGAAACGATATACATTTTTTAACAATGAAACCTTTGTTATAAATACGAGGTAAAGTGAATGTGATATTATAAAATTATCAATATCTTTGAATAAAATTCTGGTGCATGGCTGGAAATTCGTTTATTTATAATTCAGCACATTTTCTTATGTATGAATAAAAAAAAATTCGATTTTGAAGTTGTTCGCCTTTGCAAATTAATTAAAACATAAAAAACAGTGCGACGATCTACTCTTTTTCAACAATGAAATCTTTGTTATAAATAAGAGGTAAAGGAGATGTGATATTATAAAATTATCAATATCTTCGAATAGAATTCTGGTGCACGGCTGGAAATGCGTTTACTTATAAATCAGCATATTTTCTTATGTAGGAAGTAAAAAAAATTCGGTTTTGAAGATGTTCGACCTTGTAAAATATTTAAAACATAAAATACAGTGAAAGGATCTACTCTGTTTCAACAATGAAAGCTTTGTTATAAATACGAGTTAAAGTGGATGTGATAGTATAAAATTAGCAATATCTTCGAATAGAATTCTGGTGCACGGGTGGAAATTCGTTTACTTATAAATCAGCACATTTTCTTATGTAGGAAGTAAAAAATATTCAGTTTTGAAGTTGTTCGCCATTGTAAAATATTTAAAAAATATAAAATACTGTGACACGATATGCATTTTTCAACAATGAAACCTTTGTTATAAATACGAGGTTAAGTGGATGAGATATTATAAAATTATCAATATCTTCAAATAGAATTCGGGTGCACGGCTGGAAATTGGTTTTCTTATAAATCAGCACATTTTCTTATGTAGGAAGTAAAAAAAAATCGGTTTTGATGTTGTTCGCCATTGTAAAATATTTAAAATATAAAATACTGGGAATCGATATGCATTTTTCAACAATGAAACCTTTGATATAAATACGAGGTAAAGTGAATGTGATATTATAAAATTATCAATATCTTTGAATAAAATTCTGGTGCATGGCTGGAAATTCGTTTACTTATAAATCAGCACATTTTCTTATGTATGAAGTAAAAAAATTTCGATTTTGAAGTTGTTCGCCTTTGTAAATTAATTAAAACATAATATACAGTGAAGCGATCTACTCTGTTTCAACAATGAAATCTTTGTTACAAATAAGAGGTAAAGGAGATGTGATATTATAAAATTATCAATATCTTCGAATAGAATTCTGGTGCACGGCTGGAAATTTGTTTACTTATAAATCAGCACATTTGCTTATGTAGGAAGTAAAAAAAATTCAGTTTTGAAGTTGTTCGCCATTGTAAAATATTTAAAATATAAAATACTGTGACACGATACGCATTTTTCAACAATGAAACCTTTGTTATAAATACGAGGTAAATTGGATGAGATATTATAAAATTATCAATATCTTCGATTAGAATTCTGGTGCACGGCTGGAAATGCGTTTACTTATAAATCAGTATATTTTCTTATGTAGGAAGTAAAAAAAATCGGTTTTGAAGTTGTTCGACCTTGTAAAATATTTAAAACATAAAATACAGTGAAAGGATGTACTCTGTTTCAACAATGAAACCTTTGTTATAAATACGAGGTAAAGTGGATGTGATAGTATAAAATTAGCAATATCTTCAAATAGAATTCTGGTGCACGGCTGGAAATTGGTTTTCTTATAAATCAGCACATTGTCTTATGTAGGAAGTAAAAAAAATCGATTTTGAAGTTGTTCGCCACTGTAAAATATTTAAAATATAAAATACAGTGAAACGATATGCATTTTTCAACAATGAAACCTTTGTTATAAATACGAGATTAAGCGGATGAGATATTATAAAATTATCAATATCTTCGAATAGAATTCTGGTGCACGGCTGAAAATTCGTTTACTTATAAACCAGCCCATTTTCTTAGGTAGGAAGTAAAAAAAATCGATTTTGAAGTTGTTCGCCACTATAAAATATTTAAAATATAAAATACAGTGAAACGATATGCATTTTTCAACAATGAAACCTTTCTTATTAATACGAGGTAAAATGGATGTGATTATATTGTAAAATGTATATTTATTATACATTTTATTGTACATACATGTTATACAATTTATATTGTATGTATTACAAAAGTAGCAATATCTTCGAACAGAATTCTGGTGCACGGCCTGAAATTCGTTTACTTATAAATCAGACAATTTTTTTTATGTAGGAAGTAAAAAAAATTCGGTTTTGAGGTTGTTCGCTATTGTAAAATATTTAAAATATAAAATACTGGGAATCGATATGCATTTTTCAACAATGAAACCTTTGTTATAAATACGAGGTAAAGTGAATGTGATATTATAAAATTATCAATATCTTCGAATAAAATTCTGGTGCACGGCTGGAAATTCGTTTACTTATAAATCAGCACATTTTCTTATGTAGGAAGTAAAAAATATTCAGTTTTAAAGTTGTTCGCCATTGTAAAATATTTAAAAAATATAAAATACTGTGACACGATATGCATTTTTCAACAATGAAACCTTTGTTATAAATACGAGGTTAAGTGGATGAGATATTATAAAATTATCAATATCTTCAAACAGAATTCTGGTGCACGGCTGGAAATTGGTTTTCTTATAAATCAGCACATTTTCTTATGTATGAAGTAAAAAAATTTCGATTTTGAAGTTGTTCGCCTTTGTAAATTAATTAAAACATAATATACAGTGTAGCGATCTACTCTGTTTCAACAATGAAATCTTTGTTATAAATAAGAGGTAAAGGAGATGTGATATTATAAAATTATCAATATCTTCGAATAGAATTCTGGTGCACGGCTGGAAATTTGTTTACTTATAAATCAGCACATTTGCTTATGTAGGAAGTAAAAAAAATTCAGTTTTGAAGTTGTTCGCCATTGTAAAATATTTAAAATATAAAATACAGTGAAGCGATATGCATTTTTCAACAATGAAACCTTTGTTATAAATACCAGGTAAAGTGCAAGTGATATTATAAAATTAGCAATATCTTCAAATAGAATTCTGGTAAGCGGCTGGAAATTGGTTTTCTTATAAATCAGCGCATTTTCTTATGCAGGGAGTAAAAAAAATTCCGTTTTGAAGTAGTTCGCCTGTATAAAATATTTAAAACATAAAATACAGTGAAACGATATACATTTTTTAACAATGAAACCTTTGTTATAAATACGAGGTAAAGTGAATGTGATATTATAAAATTATCAATATCTTTGAATAAAATTCTGGTGCATGGTTGGAAATGCGTTTACTTATAAATCAGCATATTTTCTTATGTAGGAAGTAAAAAAAATTCGGTTTTGAAGTTGTTCGACCTTGTAAAATATTTAAAACATAAAATACAGTGAAAGGATCTACTCTGTTTCAACAATGAAACCTTTGTTATAAATACGAGGTAAAGTGGATGTGATAGTATAAAATTAGCAATATCTTCAAATAGAATTCTGGTGCACGGCTGGAAATTGGTTTTCTTATAAATCAGCACATTTGCTTATGTAGGAAGTAAAAAAAATCGATTTTGAAGTTGTTCGACCTTGTAAAATATTTAAAATATAAAATACAGTGAAACGATATGCATTTTTCAACAATGAAACCTTTGTTATAAATACGAGGTTAAGCGGATGAGATATTATAAAATTATCAATATCTTCGAATAGAATTCTGGTGCACTGCTGAAAATTCGTTTACTTATAAACCAGCCCATTTTCTTAGGTAGGAAGTAAAAAAAATCGATTTTGAAGTTGTTCGCCACTATAAAATATTTAAAATATAAAATACAGTGAAACGATATGCATTTTTCAACAATGAAACCTTTCTTATTAATACGAGGTAAAATGGATGTGATTATATTGTAAAATGTATATTTATTATACATTTTATTGTACATACATATTATACAATTTATATTGTATGTATTATAAAAGTAGCAATATCTTCGAACAGAATTCTGGTGCACGGCCTGAAATTCGTTTACTTATAAATCAGACCATTTTTTTATGTAGGAAGTAAAAAAAATTCGGTTTTGAGGTTGTTCGCTATTGTAAAATATTTAAAATATAAAATACTGGGAATCGATATGCATTTTTCAACAATGAAACCTTTGTTATAAATACGAGGTAAAGTGAATGTGATATTATAAAATTATCAATATCTTCGAATAAAATTCTTGTGCACAGCTGTAAATTCGTTTACTCATAAATCAGCACATTTGCTTATGTAGGAAGTAAAAAAAATTCAGTTTTGAAGTTGTTCGCCATTGTAAAATATTTAAAATATAAAATACTGTGACACGATATGCATTTTTCAACAATGAAACCTTTGTTATAAATAAGAGGTAAAGGAGATGTGACATTATAAAATTATCAATATCTTCGAATAAAATTCTGGTGCACGGCTGGAAATTTGTTTACTTATAAATCAGCACATTTCCTTATGTATGAAGTAAAAAAAAATTCGATTTTGAAGTTGTTCGACCTTGTAAAATATTTAAAACATAAAATACAGTGAAAGGATCTACTCTGTTTCAACAATGAAACCTTTGTTATAAGTACGAGGTAAAGTGGATGTGATATTATAAAATTAGCAATATCTTCGAATAGAATTCTGGTGCACGGCTGGAAATTCGTTTACTTATAAATCAGCATATTTTCTTATGTTGGAAGTAAAAAAAATCGGTTTTGAAGTTGTTCGCCATTGTAAACTATTTAAAATATAAAATAGAGTGAAACGATATGCATTTTTCAACAATGAAACCTTCCTTATTAATACAAGGTAAAATGGATGTGATATTATAAAAGTAGCAATATATTCGAATAGAATTCTGGTGCACGGCCTGAAATTCGTTTACTTATAAATCAGCATATTTTCTTATGTAGAAAGTGAAAAAAATTCGGTTTTGAAGTTGTTCGCCATTGTAAAATATTTAAAATATAAAATACTGGGAATCGATATGCATTTTTCAACAATGAAACCTTTGTTATAAATACGAGGTAAAGTGGATGTGATAGTATAAAATTAGCAATATCTTCAAATAGAATTCTGGTGCACGACTGGAAATTGGTTTTCTTATAAATCAGCACATTTTCTTATGTAGGAAGTAAAAAAAATTCGGTTTTGATGTTCGCCATTGTAAAATATTTAAAATGTAAAATACTGTGAACGATATGCATTTTTCAACAATGAAACCTTTGTTATAAATACTAGGTAAAGTGAATGTGATATTATAAAATTATCAATATCTTCGAATAAAATTCTGGTGCATGGCTTGAAATTCGTTTATTTATAATTCAGCACATTTTCTTATGTATGAAGTAAAAAAAAATTCGATTTTGAAGTTGTTCGCCTTTGTAAATTAATTAAAACATAAAATACAGTGAAACGATCTACTCTGTTTCAACAATGAAATTTTTGTTATAAATAAGAAGTAAAGGAGATGTGATATTAAAAAATTATCAATATCTTCGAATAGAATTCTGGTGCACGGCTGGAAATGCGTTTACTTATAAATCAGCACATTAACTTATGTAGGAAGTAAAAAAAAATTCAGTTTTGAAGTTGTTCGGCATTGTAAAATATTTAAAATATAAAATACTGTGACACGATATGGATTTTTCAACAATGAAAGCTTTGTTATAAATACGAGGTTAAGTGGATGAGATATTATAAAATTATCAATATCTTCGAATAGAATTCTGGTGCACGGCTGAAAATTCGTTTACTTATAAACCAGCCCATTTTCTTAGGTAGGAAGTAAAAAAAAATCGATTTTGAAGTTGTTCGCCATTGTAAAATATTTAAAATATAAAATACAGTGAAACGATATGCATTTTTCAACAATGAAACCTTTCTTATTAATACGAGGTAAAATGGATGTGATATTATAAAATTAGCAATATCTTCGAATAGAATTCTGGTGCACGGCTGGAAATTCGTTTACTTATAAATCAGCACATTTTCTTATGTATGAAGTAAAAAAAATTCGATTTTGAAGTTGTTTTCCTTTGTAAAATAATTAAAACATAAAATACAGTGAAACGATGTACTCTGTTTCAACAATGAAACCTTTGTTATAAATACGAGGTAAAATGGATGAGATATTATAAAATTATCAATATCTTCGAATAGAATTCTGGTGCACGGCTGGAAATTCGTTTACTAATAAATCAGCACATTTTCTTATGTATGAAGTAAAAAAAATCGATTTTGAAGTTGTTCGCTTTTGTAAAATAATTAAAACATAAAATACAGTGAAACGATCCACTCTGTTTCAACAATGAAATCTTTGTTATAAATAAGAGGTAAAGTGGATGTGATATTATAAAATTAGCAATATCTTCGAATAGAATTCTGGTGCACGGCTGGAAATTCGTTTACTTATAAATCAGCATATTTTCTTATGTTGGAAGTAAAAAAATTCGGTTTTGAAGTTGTTCGCCATTGTAAACTATTTAAAATATAAAATAGAGTGAAACGATATGCATTTTTCAACAATGAAACCTTCCTTATTAATACGAGGTAAAATGGATGTGATATTATAAATGTAGCAATATCTTTGAATAGAATTCTGGTGCACGGCCTGAAATTCGTTTACTTATAAATCAGCATATTTTCTTATGTACGAAGTAAAAAAAATTCGGTTTTGAAGTTGTTCGCCATTGTAAAATATTTAAAATATAAAATAGAGTAAAACGATATGCATTTTTCAACAATGAAACCTTTGTTATAAATACGAGGTAAATTGGATGAGATATTATAAAATTATCAATATCTTCGAATAGAATTCTGGTGCACGGCTGAAAATTCGTTTACTGATAAACCAGCACATTTTCTTAGGTAGGAAGTAAAAAAAAAATTGATTTTGAAGTTGTTCGCCATTGTAAAATATTTAAAATATAAAATACAGTGAAACGATATGCATTTTTCAACAATGAAACATTTGTTATAAATACCAGGTATTTTGCAAGTGATATTATAAAATTAGCAATATCTTCAAATAGAATTCTGGTAAACGGCTGTAAATTCGTTTACTCATAAATCAGCACATTTGCTTATGTAGGAAGTAAAAAAAATTCAGTTTTGAAGTTGTTCGCCATTGTAAAATATTTAAAATATAAAATACTGTGACAC
Organism: Maratus michaelseni; assembly: GCA_963931845.1. Taxonomy (NCBI): domain Eukaryota; kingdom Metazoa; phylum Arthropoda; class Arachnida; order Araneae; family Salticidae; genus Maratus; species Maratus michaelseni. The sequence goes on from OZ007595.1 coordinate 306,789,768, forward strand.
GATATGCATTTTTCAACAATGAAACCTTTGTTATAAATAAGAGGTAAAGGAGATGTGATATTATAAAATTATCAATATCTTCGAATAGAATTCTGGTGCACGGCTGGAAATTTGTTTACTTATAAATCAGCACATTTTCGTATGTATGAAGTAAAAAAAATTTCGATTTTGAAGTTGTTCGACCTTGTAAAATATTTAAAACATAAAATACAGTGAAATGATCTACTCTGTTTCAACAATGAAACCTTTGTTATAAGTACGAGGTAAAGTGGATGTGATATTATAAAATTAGCAATATCTTCGAATAGAATTCTGGTGCACGGCTGGAAATTCGTTTACTTATAAATCAGCATATTTTCTTATGTTGGAAGTAAAAAAAATCGGGTTTGAAGTTGTTCGCTATTGTAAACTATTTAAAATATAAAATAGAGTGAAACGATATGCATTTTTCAACAATGAAACCTTTGTTATAAATACGAGGTAAAGTGGATGTGATAGTATAAAATTAGCAATATCTTCAAATAGAATTCTGGTGCACGACTGGAAATTGGTTTTCTTATAAATCAGCACATTTTCTTATGTAGGAAGTAAAAAAAAATTCGGTTTTGATGTTCGCCATTGTAAAATATTTAAAATGTAAAATACTGTGAACGATATGCATTTTTCAACAATGAAACCTTTGTTATAAATACCAGGTAAAGTGCAAGTGATATTATAAAATTAGCAATATCTTCAAATAGAATTCTGGTAAGCGGCTGGAAATTGGTTTTCTTATAAATCAGCGCATTTTCTTATGCAGGGAGTAAAAAAAATTCCGTTTTGAAGTAGTTCGCCTGTATAAAATATTTAAAACATAAAATACAGTGAAACGATATACATTTTTTAACAATGAAACCTTTGTTATAAATACGAGGTAAAGTGAATGTGATATTATAAAATTATCAATATCTTTGAATAAAATTCTGGTGCATGGCTGGAAATTCGTTTATTTATAATTCAGCACATTTTCTTATGTATGAATAAAAAAAAATTCGATTTTGAAGTTGTTCGCTTTTGCAAATTAATTAAAACATAAAATACAGTGCGACGATTTACTCTGTTTCAACAATGAAATCTTTGTTATAAATAAGAGGTAAAGGAGATGTGATATTATAAAATTATCAATATCTTCGAATAGAATTCTGGTGCACGGCTGGAAATGCGTTTACTTATAAATCAGCATATTTTCTTATGTAGGAAGTAAAAAAAAATCGGTTTTGAAGATGTTCGACCTTGTAAAATATTTAAAACATAAAATACAGTGAAAGGATCTACTCTGTTTCAACAATGAAACCTTTGTTATAAATACGAGGTAAAGTGGATGTGATAGTATAAAATTAGCAATATCTTCAAATAGAATTCTGGTGCACGGCTGGAAATTGGTTTTCTTATAAATCAGCACATTGTCTTATGTATGAAATAAATAAAATTCGATTTTGAAGTTGTTCGCCTTTGTAAATTAATTAAAACATAAAATACAGTGAAACGATCTATTCTGTTTCAACAATGAAATCTTTGTTATAAATAAGAGGTAAAGGAGATGTGATATTATAAAATTATCAATATCTTCGAATAGAATTCTGGTGCACGGGTGGAAATTCGTTTACTTATAAATCAGCACATTTTCTTATGTAGGAAGTAAAAAATATTCAGTTTTGAAGTTGTTCGCCATTGTAAAATATTTAAAAAATATAAAATACTGTGACACGATATGCATTTTTCAACAATGAAACCTTTGTTATAAATACGAGGTTAAGTGGATGAGATATTATAAAATTATCAATATCTTCAAATAGAATTCTGGTGCACGGCTGGAAATTGGTTTTCTTATAAATCAGCACATTTTCTTATGTAGGAAGTAAAAAAAAATCGGTTTTGATGTTGTTCGCCATTGTAAAATATTTAAAATATAAAATACTGGGAATCGATATGCATTTTTCAACAATGAAACCTTTGATATAAATACGAGGTAAAGTGAATGTGATATTATAAAATTATCAATATCTTTGAATAAAATTCTGGTGCATGGCTGGAAATTCGTTTACTTATAAATCAGCACATTTTCTTATGTATGAAGTAAAAAAATTTCGATTTTGAAGTTGTTCGCCTTTGTAAATTAATTAAAACATAATATACAGTGAAGCGATCTACTCTGTTTCAACAATGAAATCTTTGTTACAAATAAGAGGTAAAGGAGATGTGATATTATAAAATTATCAATATCTTCGAATAGAATTCTGGTGCACGGCTGGAAATTTGTTTACTTATAAATCAGCACATTTGCTTATGCAGGAAGTAAAAAAAATTCAGTTTTGAAGTTGTTCGCCATTGTAAAATATTTAAAATATAAAATACTGTGACATGATACGCATTTTTCAACAATGAAACCTTTGTTATAAATACGAGGTAAATTGGATGAGATATTATAAAATTATCAATATCTTCGATTAGAATTCTGGTGCACGGCTGAAAATTCGTTTACTGATAAACCAGCAAATTTTCTTAGGTAGGAAGTAAAAAAAAAATTGATTTTGAAGTTGTTCGCCATTGTAAAATATTTAAAATATAAAATACTGGGAATCGATATGCATTTTTCAACAATGAAATCTTTGTTACAAATAAGAGGTAAAGGAGATGTGATATTATAAAATTATCAATATCTTCGAATAGAATTCTGGTGCACGGTTGGAAATTTGTTTACTTATAAATCAGCACATTTGCTTAGGTAGGAAGTAAAAAAAATTCAGTTTTGAAGTTGTTCGCCATTGTAAAATATTTAAAATATAAAATACAGTGAAGCGATATGCATTTTTCAACAATGAAACCTTTGTTATAAATACCAGGTAAAGTGCAAGTGATATTATAAAATTAGCAATATCTTCAAATAGAATTCTGGTAAGCGGCTGGAAATTGGTTTTCTTATAAATCAGCGCATTTTCTTATGCAGGGAGTAAAAAAAATTCCGTTTTGAAGTAGTTCGCCTGTATAAAATATTTAAAACATAAAATACAGTGAAACGATATACATTTTTTAACAATGAAACCTTTGTTATAAATACGAGGTAAAGTGAATGTGATATTATAAAATTATCAATATCTTTGAATAAAATTCTGGTGCATGGTTGGAAATGCGTTTACTTATAAATCAGCATATTTTCTTATGTAGGAAGTAAAAAAAATTCGGTTTTGAAGTTGTTCGACCTTGTAAAATATTTAAAACATAAAATACAGTGAAAGGATCTACTCTGTTTCAACAATGAAACCTTTGTTATAAATACGAGGTAAAGTGGATGTGATAGTATAAAATTAGCAATATCTTCAAATAGAATTCTGGTGCACGGCTGGAAATTGGTTTTCTTATAAATCAGCACATTTGCTTATGTAGGAAGTAAAAAAAATCGATTTTGAAGTTGTTCGACCTTGTAAAATATTTAAAATATAAAATACAGTGAAACGATATGCATTTTTCAACAATGAAACCTTTGTTATAAATACGAGGTTAAGCGGATGAGATATTATAAAATTATCAATATCTTCGAATAGAATTCTGGTGCACTGCTGAAAATTCGTTTACTTATAAACCAGCCCATTTTCTTAGGTAGGAAGTAAAAAAAATCGATTTTGAAGTTGTTCGCCACTATAAAATATTTAAAATATAAAATACAGTGAAACGATATGCATTTTTCAACAATGAAACCTTTCTTATTAATACGAGGTAAAATGGATGTGATTATATTGTAAAATGTATATTTATTATACATTTTATTGTACATACATATTATACAATTTATATTGTATGTATTATAAAAGTAGCAATATCTTCGAACAGAATTCTGGTGCACGGCCTGAAATTCGTTTACTTATAAATCAGACCATTTTTTTATGTAGGAAGTAAAAAAAATTCGGTTTTGAGGTTGTTCGCTATTGTAAAATATTTAAAATATAAAATACTGGGAATCGATATGCATTTTTCAACAATGAAACCTTTGTTATAAATACGAGGTAAAGTGAATGTGATATTATAAAATTATCAATATCTTCGAATAAAATTCTTGTGCACAGCTGTAAATTCGTTTACTCATAAATCAGCACATTTGCTTATGTAGGAAGTAAAAAAAATTCAGTTTTGAAGTTGTTCGCCATTGTAAAATATTTAAAATATAAAATACTGTGACACGATATGCATTTTTTAACAATGAAACCTTTGTTATAAATAAGAGGTAAAGGAGATGTGACATTATAAAATTATCAATATCTTCGAATAAAATTCTGGTGCACGGCTGGAAATTTGTTTACTTATAAATCAGCACATTTGCTTATGTATGAAGTAAAAAAAAATTCGATTTTGAAGTTGTTCGACCTTGTAAAATATTTAAAACATAAAATACAGTGAAAGGATCTACTCTGTTTCAACAATGAAACCTTTGTTATAAGTACGAGGTAAAGTGGATGTGATATTATAAAATTAGCAATATCTTCGAATAGAATTCTGGTGCACGGCTGGAAATTCGTTTACTTATAAATCAGCATATTTTCTTATGTTGGAAGTAAAAAAAATCGGTTTTGAAGTTGTTCGCCATTGTAAACTATTTAAAATATAAAATAGAGTGAAACGATATGCATTTTTCAACAATGAAACCTTCCTTATTAATACAAGGTAAAATGGATGTGATATTATAAAAGTAGCAATATATTCGAATAGAATTCTGGTGCACGGCCTGAAATTCGTTTACTTATAAATCAGCATATTTTCTTATGTAGAAAGTGAAAAAAATTCGGTTTTGAAGTTGTTCGCCATTGTAAAATATTTAAAATATAAAATACGGGGAATCGATATGCATTTTTCAACAATGAAACCTTTGTTATAAATACGAGGTAAAGTGGATGTGATAGTATAAAATTAGCAATATCTTCAAATAGAATTCTGGTGCACGACTGGAAATTGGTTTTCTTATAAATCAGCACATTTTCTTATGTAGGAAGTAAAAAAAATTCGGTTTTGATGTTCGCCATTGTAAAATATTTAAAATGTAAAATACTGTGAACGATATGCATTTTTCAACAATGAAACCTTTGTTATAAATACTAGGTAAAGAGAATGTGATATTATAAAATTATCAATATCTTCGAATAAAATTCTGGTGCATGGCTTGAAATTCGTTTATTTATAATTCAGCACATTTTCTTATGTATGAAGTAAAAAAAAATTCGATTTTGAAGTTGTTCGCCTTTGTAAATTAATTAAAACATAAAATACAGTGAAACGATCTACTCTGTTTCAACAATGAAATTTTTGTTATAAATAAGAAGTAAAGGAGATGTGATATTAAAAAATTATCAATATCTTCGAATAGAATTCTGGTGCACGGCTGGAAATGCGTTTACTTATAAATCAGCACATTAACTTATGTAGGAAGTAAAAAAAAATTCAGTTTTGAAGTTGTTCGGCATTGTAAAATATTTAAAATATAAAATACAGTGAAACGATATGCATTTTTCAACAATGAAACCTTTCTTATTAATACGAGGTAAAATGGATGTGATATTATAAAATTAGCAATATCTTCGAATAGAATTCTGGTGCACGGCTGGAAATTCGTTTACTTATAAATCAGCACATTTTCTTATGTATGAAGTAAAAAAAATTCGATTTTGAAGTTGTTTTCCTTTGTAAAATAATTAAAACATAAAATACAGTGAAACGATGTACTCTGTTTCAACAATGAAACCTTTGTTATAAATAGGAGGTAAAATGGATGAGATATTATAAAATTATCAATATCTTCGAATAGAATTCTGGTGCACGGCTGGAAATTCGTTTACTAATAAATCAGCACATTTTCTTATGTATGAAGTAAAAAAAAATCGATTTTGAAGTTGTTCGCTTTTGTAAAATAATTAAAACATAAAATACAGTGAAACGATCCACTCTGTTTCAACAATGAAATCTTTGTTATAAATAAGAGGTAAAGTGGATGTGATATTATAAAATTAGCAATATCTTCGAATAGAATTCTGGTGCACGGCTGGAAATTCGTTTACTTATAAATCAGCATATTTTCTTATGTTGGAAGTAAAAAAATTCGGTTTTGAAGTTGTTCGCCATTGTAAACTATTTAAAATATAAAATAGAGTGAAACGATATGCATTTTTCAACAATGAAACCTTCCTTATTAATACGAGGTAAAATGGATGTGATATTATAAATGTAGCAATATCTTTGAATAGAATTCTGGTGCACGGCCTGAAATTCGTTTACTTATAAATCAGCATATTTTCTTATGTACGAAGTAAAAAAAATTCGGTTTTGAAGTTGTTCGCCATTGTAAAATATTTAAAATATAAAATAGAGTAAAACGATATGCATTTTTCAACAATGAAACCTTTGTTATAAGTACGAGGTAAATTGGATGAGATATTATAAAATTATCAATATCTTCGAATAGAATTCTGGTGCACGGCTGAAAATTCGTTTACTGATAAACCAGCACATTTTCTTAGGTAGGAAGTAAAACAAAAAATTGATTTTGAAGTTGTTCGCCATTGTAAAATATTTAAAATATAAAATACAGTGAAACGATATGCATTTTTCAACAATGAAAACTTTGTTATAAATACCAGGTATTTTGCAAGTGATATTATAAAATTAGCAATATCTTCAAATAGAATTCTGGTAAACGGCTGTAAATTCGTTTACTCATAAATCAGCACATTTGCTTATGTAGGAAGTAAAAAAAATTCAGTTTTGAAGTTGTTCGCCATTGTAAAATATTTAAAATATAAAATACTGTGACACGATATGCATTTTTCAACAATGAAACCTTTGTTATAAATAAGAGGTAAAGGAGATGTGATATTATAAAATTATCAATATCTTCGAATAGAATTCTGGTGCACGGCTGGAAATTTGTTTACTTATAAATCAGCACATTTTCGTATGTATGAAGTAAAAAAAATTTCGATTTTGAAGTTGTTCGACCTTGTAAAATATTTAAAACATAAAATACAGTGAAAGGATCTACTCTGTTTCAACAATGAAACCTTTGTTATAAGTACGAGGTAAAGTGGATGTGATATTATAAAATTAGCAATATCTTCGAATAGAATTCTGGTGCACGGCTGGAAATTCGTTTACTTATAAATCAGCATATTTTCTTATGTTGGAAGTAAAAAAAATCGGGTTTGAAGTTGTTCGCTATTGTAAACTATTTAAAATATAAAATAGAGTGAAACGATATGCATTTTTCAACAATGAAACCTTTGTTATAAATACGAGGTAAAGTGGATGTGATAGTATAAAATTAGCAATATCTTCAAATAGAATTCTGGTGCACGACTGGAAATTGGTTTTCTTATAAATCAGCACATTTTCTTATGTAGGAAGTAAAAAAAAATTCGGTTTTGATGTTCGCCATTGTAAAATATTTAAAATGTAAAATACTGTGAACGATATGCATTTTTCAACAATGAAACCTTTGTTATAAATACCAGGTAAAGTGCAAGTGATATTATAAAATTAGCAATATCTTCAAATAGAATTCTGGTAAGCGGCTGGAAATTGGTTTTCTTATAAATCAGCGCATTTTCTTATGCAGGGAGTAAAAAAAATTCCGTTTTGAAGTAGTTCGCCTGTATAAAATATTTAAAACATAAAATACAGTGAAACGATATACATTTTTTAACAATGAAACCTTTGTTATAAATACGAGGTAAAGTGAATGTGATATTATAAAATTATCAATATCTTTGAATAAAATTCTGGTGCATGGCTGGAAATTCGTTTATTTATAATTCAGCACATTTTCTTATGTATGAAATAAAAAAAATTCGATTTTGAAGTTGTTCGCCTTTGTAAATTAATTAAAACATAAAATACAGTGAAACGATCTATTCTGTTTCAACAATGAAATCTTTGTTATAAATAAGAGGTAAAGGAGATGTGATATTATAAAATTATCAATATCTTCGAATAGAATTCTGGTGCACGGGTGGAAATTCGTTTACTTATAAATCAGCACATTTTCTTATGTAGGAAGTAAAAAATATTCAGTTTTGAAGTTGTTCGCCATTGTAAAATATTTAAAAAATATAAAATACTGTGACACGATATGCATTTTTCAACAATGAAACCTTTGTTATAAATACGAGGTAAATTGGATGAGATATTATAAAATTATCAATATCTTCGATTAGAATTCTGGTGCACGGCTGAAAATTCGTTTACTGATAAACCAGCAAATTTTCTTAGGTAGGAAGTAAAAAAAAAAATTGATTTTGAAGTTGTTCGCCATTGTAAAATATTTAAAATATAAAATACAGTGAAACGATATGCATTTTTCAACAATGAAACCTTTCTTATTAATACGAGGTAAAATGGATGTGATTATATTGTAAAATGTATATTTATTATACATTTTATTGTACATACATATTATACAATTTATATTGCATGTATTATAAAAGTAGCAATATCTTCGAACAGAATTCTGGTGCACGGCCTGAAATTCGTTTACTTATAAATCAGACCATTTTTTTATGTAGGAAGTAAAAAAAATTCGGTTTTGAGGTTGTTCGCTATTGTAAAATATTTAAAATATAAAATACTGGGAATCGAAATGCATTTTTCAGCAATGAAACCTTTGTTATAAATACGAGGTAAAGTGAATGTGATATTATAAAATTATCAATATCTTCGAATAAAATTCTTGTGCACAGCTGTAAATTCGTTTACTCATAAATCAGCACATTTGCTTATGTAGGAAGTAAAAAAAATTCAGTTTTGAAGTTGTTCGCCATTGTAAAATATTTAAAATATAAAATACTGTGACACGATATGCATTTTTCAACAATGAAACCTTTGTTATAAATAAGAGGTAAAATGGATGTGATATTATAAAAGTAGCAATATCTTCGAATAGAATTCTGGTGTACGGCTGGAAATTCGTTTACTTATAAATCAGCACATTTCTTATGTATGAAGTAAAAAAAATTCGATTTTGAAGTTGTTTTCCTTTGTAAAATAATTAAAACATAAAATACAGTGAAACGATGTACTCTGTTTCAACAATGAAACCTTTGTTATAAATACGAGGTAAAATGGATGAGATATTATAAAATGATCAATATCTTCGAATAGAATTCTGGTGCACGGCTGGAAATTCGTTTACTTATAAATCAGCACATTTTCTTATGTATGAAGTAAAAAAAAAATCGATTTTGAAGTTGTTCGCTTTTGTAAAATAATTAAAACATAAAATACAGTGAAACGATCCACTCTGTTTCAACAATGAAATCTTTGTTATAAATAAGAGGTAAAGTGGATGTGATATTATAAAATTAGCAATGTCTTCGAATAGAATTCTGGTGCACGGCTGGAAATTCGTTTACTTATAAATCAGCATATTTTCTTATGTTGGAAGTAAAAAAAATCGGTTTTGAAGTTGTTCGCCATTGTAAACTATTTAAAATATAAAATAGATTGAAACGATATGCATTTTTCAACAATGAAACCTTCCTTATTAATACGAGGTAAAATGGATGTGATATTATAAATGTAGCAATATCTTTGAATAGAATTCTGGTGCACGGCCTGAAATTCGTTTACTTATAAATCAGCATATTTTCTTATGTAGGAAGTAAAAAAAATTCGGTTTTGAAGTTGTTCGCCATTGTAAAATATTTAAAATATAAAATAGAGTGAAACGATATGCATTTTTCAACAATGAAACCTTTGTTATAAATACGAGGTAAATTGGATGAGATATTATAAAATTATCAATATCTTCGAATAGAATTCTGGTGCACGGCTGAAAATTCGTTTACTGATAAACCAGCACATTTTCTTAGGTAGGAAGTAAAAATAAAATTGATTTTGAAGTTGTTCGCCATTGTAAAATATTTAAAATATAAAATACAGTGAAACGATATGCATTTTTCAACAATGAAACCTTTGTTATAAATACCAGGTATAGTGCAAGTGATATTATAAAATTAGCAATATCTTCAAATAGAATTCTGGTAAACGGCTGTAAATTCGTTTACTCATAAATCAGCACATTTGCTTATGTAAGAAGTAAAAAAAATTCAGTTTTGAAGTTGTTCGCCATTGTAAAATATTTAAAATATAAAATACTGTGACACGATATGCATTTTTCAACAATGAAACCTTTGTTATAAATAAGAGGTAAAGGAGATGTGATATTATAAAATTATCAATATCTTCGAATAGAATTCTGGTGCACGGCTGAAAATTCGTTTACTTATAAACCAGCCCATTTTCTTAGGTAGGAAGTAAAAAAAAAATCGATTTTGAAGTTGTTCGCCATTGTAAAATATTTAAAATATAAAATAGAGTGAAACGATATGCATTTTTCAACAATGAAACCTTCCTTATTAATACAAGGTAAAATGGATGTGATATTATAAAAGTAGCAATATATTCGAATAGAATTCTGGTGCACGGCCTGAAATTCGTTTACTTATAAATCAGCATATTTTCTTAGGTAGGAAGTAAAAAAAAATCGATTTTGAAGTTGTTCGCCATTGTAAAATATTTAAAATATAAAAGACAGTGAAACGATATGCATTTTTCAACAATGAAACCTTTCTTATTAATACGAGGTAAAATGGATGTGATATTATAAAAGTAGCAATATCTTCGAATAGAATTCTGGTGCACGGCTGGAAATTCGTTTACTTATAAATCAGCACATTTTCTTATGTATGAAGTAAAAAAAATTCGATTTTGAAGTTGTTTTCCTTTGTAAAATAATTAAAACATAAAATACAGTGAAACGATGTACTCTGTTTCAACAATGAAACCTTTGTTATAAATACGAGGTAAAATGGATGAGATATTATAAAATGATCAATATCTTCGAATAGAATTCTGGTGCACGGCTGGAAATTCGTTTACTTATAAATCAGCACATTTTCTTATGTATGAAGTAAAAAAAAATCGATTTTGAAGTTGTTCGCTTTTGTAAAATAATTAAAACATAAAATACAGTGAAACGATCCACTCTGTTTCAACAATGAAATCTTTGTTATAAATAAGAGGTAAAGTGGATGTGATATTATAAAATTAGCAATATCTTCGAATAGAATTCTGGTGCACGGCTGGAAATTCGTTTACTTATAAATCAGCATATTTTCTTATGTTGGAAGTAAAAAAAATCGGTTTTGAAGTTGTTCGCCATTGTAAACTATTTAAAATATAAAATAGATTGAAACGATATGCATTTTTCAACAATGAAACCTTCCTTATTAATACGAGGTAAAATGGATGTGATATTATAAATGTAGCAATATCTTTGAATAGAATTCTGGTGCACGGCCTGAAATTCGTTTACTTATAAATCAGCATATTTTCTTATGTAGGAAGTAAAAAAAATTCGGTTTTGAAGTTGTTCGCCATTGTAAAATATTTAAAATATAAAATAGAGTGAAACGATATGCATTTTTCAACAATGAAACCTTTGTTATAAATACGAGGTAAATTGGATGAGATATTATAAAATTATCAATATCTTCGAATAGAATTCTGGTGCACGGCTGAAAATTCGTTTACTGATAAACCAGCACATTTTCTTAGGTAGGAAGTAAAAATAAAATTGATTTTGAAGTTGTTCGCCATTGTAAAATATTTAAAATATAAAATACAGTGAAACGATATGCATTTTTCAACAATGAAACCTTTGTTATAAATACCAGGTATAGTGCAAGTGATATTATAAAATTATCAATATCTTCGAATAGAATTCTGGTGCACGGCTGAAAATTCGTTTACTTATAAACCAGCCCATTTTCTTAGGTAGGAAGTAAAAAAAAAATCGATTTTGAAGTTGTTCGCCATTGTAAAATATTTAAAATATAAAATACAGTGAAACGATATGATTTTTTAACAATGAAACCTTTCTTATTAATACGAGGTAAAATTGATGTGATATTATAAAAGTAGCAATATCTTGGAATAGAATTCTGGTGCACGGCTGGAAATTCGTTTACTTATAAATCAGCACATTTTCTTATGTATGAAGTAAAAAAAATTCGATTTTGAAGTTGTTTTCCTTTGTAAAATAATTAAAACATAAAATACAGTGAAACGATCTACTCTGTTTCAACAATGAAACCTTTGTTATAAATACGAGGTAAAGTGGATGAGATATTATAAAATTATCAATATCTTCGAATAGAATTCTGGTGCACGGCTGGAAATTCGTTTACTTATAAATCAGCACATTTTCTAATGTATGAAGTAAAAAAAATTCGATTTTGAAGTTGTTCGCTTTTGTAAAATAATTAAAACATAAAATACAGTGAAACGATCCACTCTGTTTCAACAATGAAATCTTTGTTATAAATAAGAGGTAAAGTGGATGTGATATTATAAAATTAGCAATATCTTCGAATAGAATTCTGGTGCACGGCTGGAAATTCGTTTACTTATAAATCAGCATATTTTCTTATGTTGGAAGTAAAAAAAATCGGTTTTGAAGTTGTTCGCCATTGTAAACTATTTAAAATATAAAATAGAGTGAAACGATATGCATTTTTCAACAATGAAACCTTCCTTATTAATACGAGGTAAAATGGATGTGATATTATAAATGTAGCAATATCTTTGAATAGAATTCTGGTGCACGGCCTGAAATTAGTTTACTTATAAATCAGCATATTTTCTTATGTAGGAAGTAAAAAAAATTCGGTTTTGAAGTTGTTCGCCATTGTAAAATATTTAAAATATAAAATAGAGTGAAACGATATGCATTTTTCAACAATGAAACCTTTGTTATAAATACGAGGTAAATTGGATGAGATATTATAAAATTATCAATATCTTCGAATAGAATTCTGGTGCACGGCTGAAAATTCTTTTACTGATAAACCAGCACATTTTCTTAGGTAGGAAGTAAAAAAAAAATTGATTTTGAAGTTGTTCGCCATTGTAAAATATTTAAAATATAAAATACAGTGAAACGATATGCATTTTTCAACAATGAAACCTTTGTTATAAATACCAGGTATAGTGCAAGTGATATTATAAAATTAGCAATATCTTCAAATAGAATTCTGGTAAACGGCTGGAAATTGGTTTTCTTATAAATCAGCGCATTTTCTTATGCAGAAGTAAAAAAAATTCCTTTTTGAAGTAGTTCGCCTGTATAAAATATTTAAAACATAAAATACAGTGAAACGATATACATTTTTTAACAATGAAACCTTTGTTATAAATACGAGGTAAAGTGAATGTGATATTATAAAATTATCAATATCTTTGAATAAAATTCTGGTGCATGGCTGGAAATTCGTTTATTTATAATTCAGCACATTTTCTTATGTATGAAGTAAAAAAAAATTCGGTTTTGAAGTTGTTCGATCTTGTAAAATATTTAAAACATAAAATACAGTGAAAGGATCTACTCTGTTTCAACAATGAAACCTTTGTTATAAATACGAGGTAAAGTGGATGTGATAGTACAAAATTAGCAATATCTTCAAATAGAATTCTGGTGCACGGCTGGAAATTGGTTTTCTTATAAATCAGCACATTTTCTTATGTAGGAAGTAAAAAAAATCGGTTTTGATGTTGTTCGCCATTGTAAAATATTTAAAATATAAAATACTGTGAAACAATATGCATTTTTCAACAATGAAACCTTTGTTATAAATACGAGGTAAAGTGAATGTGATATTATAAAATTATCAATATCTTCGAATAAAATTCTGGTGCATGGCTGGAAATTCGTTTACTTATAAATCAGCACATTTTCTTATGTATGAAGTAAAAAAAATTCGATTTTGAAGTTGTTCGCCTTTGTAAATTAATTAAAACATAAAATACAGTGAAACGATCTACTCTGTTTCAACAATGAAACCTTTGTTATAAATACGAGGTAAAGTGGATGTGATATTATAAAATTTTCAATATCTTCGAATAGAATTCTGGTGCACGGCTGGAAATTAGTTTGCTTATAAACCAGCCCATTTTCTTAGGTAGGAAGAAAAAAAATCGATTTTGAAGTTGTTCGCTTTTGTAAAATAATTAAAACATAAAATACAGTGAAACGATCCACTCTGTTTCAACAATGAAATCTTTGTTATAAATAAGAGGTAAAGTGGATGTGATATTATAAAATTAGCAATATCTTCGAATAGAATTCTGGTGCACGGCTGGAAATTCGTTTACTTATAAATCAGCATATTTTCTTATGTTGGAAGTAAAAAAAATCGGTTTTGAAGTTGTTCGCCATTGTAAACTATTTTAAATATAAAATAGAGTGAAACGATATGCATTTTTCAACAATGAAACCTTCCTTATTAATACGAGGTAAAATGGATGTGATATTATAAATGTAGCAATATCTTTGAATAGAATTCTGGTGCATGGCCTGAAATTCGTTTACTTATAAATCAGCATATTTTCTTATGTAGGAAGTAAAAAAAAACGGTTTTGAAGTTGTTCGCCATTGTAAAATATTTAAAATATAAAATACAGTGAAACGATATGCATTTTTCAACAATGAAACCTTTGTTATAAATACGAGGTAAATTGGATGAGATATTATAAAATTATCAATATCTTCGAATAGAATTCTGGTGCACGGCTGAAAATTCGTTTACTGATAAACCAGCACATTTTCTTAGGTAGGAAGTAAAAATAAAATTGATTTTGAAGTTGTTCGCCATTGTAAAATATTTAAAATATAAAATACAGTGAAACGATATGCATTTTTCAACAATGAAACCTTTGTTATAAATACCAGGTATAGTGCAAGTGATATTATAAAATTAGCAATATCTTCAAATAGAATTCTGGTAAACGGCTGTAAATTCGTTTACTCATAAATCAGCACATTTGCTTATGTAAGAAGTAAAAAAAATTCAGTTTTGAAGTTGTTCGCCATTGTAAAATATTTAAAATATAAAATACTGTGACACGATATGCATTTTTCAACAATGAAACCTTTGTTATAAATAAGAGGTAAAGGAGATGTGATATTATAAAATTATCAATATCTTCGAATAGAATTATGGTGCACGGCTGAAAATTCGTTTACTTATAAACCAGCCCATTTTCTTAGGTAGGAAGTAAAAAAAAAATCGATTTTGAAGTTGTTCGCCATTGTAAAATATTTAAAATATAAAATAGAGTGAAACGATATGCATTTTTCAACAATGAAACCTTCCTTATTAATACAAGGTAAAATGGATGTGATATTATAAAAGTAGCAATATATTCGAATAGAATTCTGGTGCACGGCCTGAAATTCGTTTACTTATAAATCAGCATATTTTCTTAGGTAGGAAGTAAAAAAAAATCGATTTTGAAGTTGTTCGCCATTGTAAAATATTTAAAATATAAAATACAGTGAAACGATATGCATTTTTCAACAATGAAACCTTTCTTATTAATACGAGGTAAAATGGATGTGATATTATAAAAGTAGCAATATCTTCGAATAGAATTCTGGTGCACGGCTGGAAATTCGTTTACTTATAAATCAGCACATTTTCTTATGTATGAAGTAAAAAAAATTCGATTTTGAAGTTGTTTTCCTTTGTAAAATAATTAAAACATAAAATACAGTGAAACGATGTACTCTGTTTCAACAATGAAACCTTTGTTATAAATACGAGGTAAAATGGATGAGATATTATAAAATGATCAATATCTTCGAATAGAATTCTGGTGCACGGCTGGAAATTCGTTTACTTATAAATCAGCACATTTTCTTATGTATGAAGTAAAAAAAAATCGATTTTGAAGTTGTTCGCTTTTGTAAAATAATTAAAACATAAAATACAGTGAAACGATCCACTCTGTTTCAACAATGAAATCTTTGTTATAAATAAGAGGTAAAGTGGATGTGATATTATAAAATTAGCAATATCTTCGAATAGAATTCTGGTGCACGGCTGGAAATTCGTTTACTTATAAATCAGCATATTTTCTTATGTTGGAAGTAAAAAAAATCGGTTTTGAAGTTGTTCGCCATTGTAAACTATTTAAAATATAAAATAGAGTGAAACGATATGCATTTTTCAACAATGAAACCTTCCTTATTAATACGAGGTAAAATGGATGTGATATTATAAATGTAGCAATATCTTTGAATAGAATTCTGGTGCACGGCCTGAAATTAGTTTACTTATAAATCAGCATATTTTCTTATGTAGGAAGTAAAAAAAATTCGGTTTTGAAGTTGTTCGCCATTGTAAAATATTTAAAATATAAAATAGAGTGAAACGATATGCATTTTTCAACAATGAAACCTTTGTTATAAATACGAGGTAAATTGGATGAGATATTATAAAATTATCAATATCTTCGAATAGAATTCTGGTGCACGGCTGAAAATTCTTTTACTGATAAACCAGCACATTTTCTTAGGTAGGAAGTAAAAAAAAAATTGATTTTGAAGTTGTTCGCCATTGTAAAATATTTAAAATATAAAATACAGTGAAACGATATGCATTTTTCAACAATGAAACCTTTGTTATAAATACCAGGTATAGTGCAAGTGATATTATAAAATTAGCAATATCTTCAAATAGAATTCTGGTAAACGGCTGGAAATTGGTTTTCTTATAAATCAGCGCATTTTCTTATGCAGAAGTAAAAAAAATTCCTTTTTGAAGTAGTTCGCCTGTATAAAATATTTAAAACATAAAATACAGTGAAACGATATACATTTTTTAACAATGAAACCTTTGTTATAAATACGAGGTAAAGTGAATGTGATATTATAAAATTATCAATATCTTTGAATAAAATTCTGGTGCATGGCTGGAAATTCGTTTATTTATAATTCAGCACATTTTCTTATGTATGAAGTAAAAAAAAATTCGGTTTTGAAGTTGTTCGATCTTGTAAAATATTTAAAACATAAAATACAGTGAAAGGATCTACTCTGTTTCAACAATGAAACCTTTGTTATAAATACGAGGTAAAGTGGATGTGATAGTACAAAATTAGCAATATCTTCAAATAGAATTCTGGTGCACGGCTGGAAATTGGTTTTCTTATAAATCAGCACATTTTCTTATGTAGGAAGTAAAAAAAATCGGTTTTGATGTTGTTCGCCATTGTAAAATATTTAAAATATAAAATACTGTGAAACAATATGCATTTTTCAACAATGAAACCTTTGTTATAAATACGAGGTAAAGTGAATGTGATATTATAAAATTATCAATATCTTCGAATAAAATTCTGGTGCATGGCTGGAAATTCGTTTACTTATAAATCAGCACATTTTCTTATGTATGAAGTAAAAAAAATTCGATTTTGAAGTTGTTCGCCTTTGTAAATTAATTAAAACATAAAATACAGTGAAACGATCTACTCTGTTTCAACAATGAAACCTTTGTTATAAATACGAGGTAAAGTGGATGTGATATTATAAAATTTTCAATATCTTCGAATAGAATTCTGGTGCACGGCTGGAAATTCGTTTGCTTATAAACCAGCCCATTTTCTTAGGTAGGAAGAAAAAAAATCGATTTTGAAGTTGTTCGCTTTTGTAAAATAATTAAAACATAAAATACAGTGAAACGATCCACTCTGTTTCAACAATGAAATCTTTGTTATAAATAAGAGGTAAAGTGGATGTGATATTATAAAATTAGCAATATCTTCGAATAGAATTCTGGTGCACGGCTGGAAATTCGTTTACTTATAAATCAGCATATTTTCTTATGTTGGAAGTAAAAAAAATCGGTTTTGAAGTTGTTCGCCATTGTAAACTATTTAAAATATAAAATAGAGTGAAACGATATGCATTTTTCAACAATGAAACCTTCCTTATTAATACGAGGTAAAATGGATGTGATATTATAAATGTAGCAATATCTTTGAATAGAATTCTGGTGCATGGCCTGAAATTCGTTTACTTATAAATCAGCATATTTTCTTATGTAGGAAGTAAAAAAAAACGATTTTGAAGTTGTTCGCCATTGTAAAATATTTAAAATATAAAATACAGTGAAACGATATGCATTTTTCAACAATGAAACCTTTGTTATAAATACGAGGTAAATTGGATGAGATATTATAAAATTATCAATATCTTCGAATAGAATTCTGGTGCACGGCTGGAAATTCGTTTATTTATAATTCAGCACATTTTCTTATGTATGAAGTAAAAAAAAAATTTCGATTTTGAAGTTGTTCGACTTTGTAAATTAATTAAAACATAAAATACAGTGCGACGATCTACTCTGTTTCAACAATGAAATCTTTGTTATAAATAAGAGGTAAAGGAGATGTGATATTATAAAATTATCAATATCTTCGAATAGAATTCTGGTGCACGGCTGGAAATGCGTTTACTTATAAATCAGCATATTTTCTTATGTAGGAAGTAAAAAAAAATTCGGTTTTGAAGTTGTTCGACCTTGTAAAATATTTAAAACATAAAATACAGTGAAAGGATCTACTCTGTTTCAACAATGAAACCTTTGTTATAAATACGAGGTAAAGTGGATGTGATATTATAAAATTAGCAATATCTTCGAATAGAATTCTGGTGCACGGCTGGAAATTCGTTTACTTATAAATCAGCATATTTTCTTATGTTGGAAGTAAAAAAAATCGGTTTTGAAGTTGTTCGCCATTGTAAACTATTTAAAATATAAAATAGAGTGAAACGATATGCATTTTTCAACAATGAAACCTTCCTTATTAATACGAGGTAAAATGGATGTGATATTATAAATGTAGCAATATCTTTGAATAGAATTCTGGTGCATGGCCTGAAATTCGTTTACTTATAAATCAGCATATTTTCTTATGTAGGAAGTAAAAAAAAACGGTTTTGAAGTTGTTCGCCATTGTAAAATATTTAAAATATAAAATACAGTGAAACGATATGCATTTTTCAACAATGAAACCTTTGTTATAAATACCAGGTATAGTGCAAGTGATATTATAAAATTATCAATATCTTCGAATAAAATTCTCGTGCATGGCTGGAAATTCGTTTATTTATAATTCAGCACATTTTCTTATGTATGAAGTAAAAAAAAAATTTCGATTTTGAAGTTGTTCGACTTTGTAAATTAATTAAAACATAAAATACAGTGCGACGATCTACTCTGTTTCAACGATGAAATCTTTGTTATAAATAAGAGGTAAAGGAGATGTGATATTATAAAATTATCAATATCTTCGAATAGAATTCTGGTGCACGGCTGGAAATGCGTTTACTTATAAATCAGCATATTTTCTTATGTAGGAAGTAAAAAAAAATTCGGTTTTGAAGTTGTTCGACCTTGTAAAATATTTAAAACATAAAATACAGTGAAAGGATCTACTCTGTTTCAACAATGAAACCTTTGTTATAAATACGAGGTAAAGTGGATGTGATAGTATAAAATTAGCAATATCTTCAAATAGAATTCTGGTGCACGGCTGGAAATTGGTTTTCTTATAAATCAGCACATTTTCTTACGTAGGAAGTAAAAAAAATCGGTTTTGATGTTGTTCGCCATTGTAAAATATTTAAAATATAAAATACTGTGAAACAATATGCATTTTTCAACAATGAAACCTTTGTTATAAATACGAGGTAAAGTGAATGTGATATTATAAAATTATCAATATCTTCGAATAAAATTCTGGTGCATGGCTGGAAATTTGTTTATTTATAATTCAGCACATTTTCTTATGTATGAAGTAAAAAAAAAATCGATTTTGAAGTTGTTCGCCTTTGTAAATTAATTAAAACATAAAATACAGTGAAACGATCTACTCTGTTTCAACAATGAAATCTTTGTTATAAATAAGAAGTAAAGGAGATGTGATATTATAAAATTATCAATATCTTCGAATAGAATTCTGGTGCACGGCTGGAAATGCGTTTACTTATAAATCAGCACATTATCTTATGTAGGAAGTAAAAAAAAAATTCAGTTTTGAAGTAGTTCGGCATTGTAAAATATTTAAAATATAAAATACTGTGACACGATATGCATTTTTCAACAATGAAAGCTTTGTTATAAATACGAGGTTAAGAGGATGAGATATTATAAAATTATCAATATCTTCGAATAGAATTCTGGTGCACGGCTGAAAATTCGTTTACTTATAAACCAGCCCATTTTCTTAGGTACGAAGTAAAAAAAAAATCGATTTTGAAGTTGTTCGCCATTGTAAAATATTTAAAATATAAAATACAGTGAAACGATATGCATTTTTTAACAATGAAACCTTTCTTATTAATACGATGTAAAATTGATGTGATATTATAAAAGTAGCAATATCTTCGAATAGAATTCTGGTGCACGGCTGGAAATTTGTTTACTTATAAATCAGCACATTTTCTTATGTATGAAGTAAAAAAAATTCGATTTTGAAGTTGTTTTCCTTTGTAAAATAATTAAAACATAAAATACAGTGAAACGATCTACTCTGTTTCAACAATGAAACCTTTGTTATAAATACGAGGTAAAGTGGATGAGATATTATAAAATTATCAATATCTTGGAATAGAATTCTGGTGCACGGCTGGAAATTCGTTTACTTATAAATCAGCACATTTTCTTATGTATGAAGTAAAAAAAAATCGATTTTGAAGTTGTTCGCTTTTGTAAAATAATTAAAACATAAAATACAGTGAAACGATCCACTCTGTTTCAACAATGAAATCTTTGTTATAAATAAGAGGTAAAGTGGATGTGATATTATAAAATTAGCAATATCTTCGAATAGAATTCTGGTGCACTGCTGGAAATTCGTTTACTTATAAATCAGCATATTTTCTTATGTTGGAAGTAAAAAAAATCGGTTTTGAAGTTGTTCGCCATTGTAAACTATTTAAAATATAAAATAGAGTGAAACGATATGCATTTTTCAACAATGAAACCTTCCTTATTAATACGAGGTAAAATGGATGTGATATTATAAATGTAGCAATATCTTTGAATAGAATTCTGGTGCACGGCCTGAAATTCGTTTACTTATAAATCAGCATATTTTCTTATGTAGGAAGTAAAAAAAAATCGGTTTTGAAGTTGTTCGCCATTGTAAAATATTTAAAA
The DNA here is from genome assembly GCA_963931845.1 of Maratus michaelseni. Lineage (NCBI taxonomy): Eukaryota > Metazoa > Arthropoda > Arachnida > Araneae > Salticidae > Maratus > Maratus michaelseni. The sequence goes on from OZ007595.1 coordinate 306,810,848, forward strand.
TATAAAATAGAGTGAAACGATATGCATTTTTCAACAATGAAACCTTTGTTATAAATACGAGGTAAATTGGATGAGATATTATAAAAATATCAATATCTTCGAATAAAATTCTGGTGCACGGCTGAAAATTCGTTTACTGATAAACCAGCACATTTTCTTAGGTAGGAAGTAAAAAAAAATTGATTTTGAAGTTGTTCGCCATTGTAAAATATTTAAAATATAAAATACAGTGAAACGATATGCATTTTTCAACAATGAAACCTTTGTTATAAATACCAGGTATAGTGCAAGTGATATTATAAAATTAGCAATATCTTCAAATAGAATTCTGGTAAACGGCTGGAAATTGGTTTTCTTATAAATCAGCGCATTTTCTTATGCAGAAGTAAAAAAAATTCCGTTTTGAAGTAGTTCGCCTGTATAAAATATTTAAAACATAAAATACAGTGAAACGATATACATTTTTTAACAATGAAACCTTTGTTATAAATACGAGGTAAAGTGAATGTGATATTATAAAATTATCAATATCTTTGAATAAAATTCTGGTGCATGGCTGGAAATTCGTTTATTTATAATTCAGCCCATTTTCTTAGGTAGGAAGAAAAAAAATCGATTTTGAAGTTGTTCGCCACTGTAAAATATTTAAAATATAAAATACAGTGAAACGATATGCATTTTTCAACAATGAAACCTTTCTTATTAATACGAGGTAAAATGGATGTGATATTATAAAAGTAGCAATATCTTCGAACAGAAATCTGGTGAACGGCTGTAAATTGGTTTTCTTATAAATCAGCGCATTTTCTTATGCATGGGGAAAAAAAAATCCGTTTTGGAGTAGTTCCCCTGTATAAAATATTTAAAATATAACATACTGTGACACGATATGCATTTTTCAACAATGAAACCTTTCTTATTAATACGAGGTAAAGTGGATGTGGTATTATAAAATTAGCAATATCTTCGAATAGAATTCTGGTGCACGGCTGGAAATTCGTTTACTTATAAATCAGCATATTTTCTTATGTTGGAATTAAAAAAAATCGGTTTTGAAGTTGTTCGCCATTGTAAACTATTTAAAATATAAAATAGAGTGAAACGATATGCATTTTTCAACAATGAAACCTTCCTTATTAATACGAGGTAAAATGGATGTGATATTATAAATGTAGCAATATCTTTGAATAGAATTCTGGTGCACGGCCTGAAATTAGTTTACTTATAAATCAGCATATTTTCTTATGTAGGAAGTAAAAAAAAATTGATTTTGAAGTTGTTCGCCATTGTAAAATATTTAAAATATAAAATAGAGTGAAACGATATGCATTTTTCAACAATGAAACCTTTGTTATAAATACGAGGTAAATTGGATGAGATATTATAAAATTATCAATATCTTCGAATAGAATTCTGGTGCACGGCTGAAAATTCTTTTACTGATAAACCAGCACATTTTCTTAGGTAGGAAGTAAAAAAAAATTGAATTTGAAGTTGTTCGCCATTGTAAAATATTTAAAATATAAAATACAGTGAAACGATATGCATTTTTCAACAATGAAACCTTTGTTATAAATACCAGGTATAGTGCAAGTGATATTATAAAATTAGCAATATCTTCAAATAGAATTCTGGTAAACGGCTGGAAATTGGTTTTCTTATAAATCAGCGCATTTTCTTATGCAGAAGTAAAAAAAATTCCGTTTTGAAGTAGTTCGCCTGTATAAAATATTTAAAACATAAAATACAGTGAAACGATATACATTTTTTAACAATGAAACCTTTGTTATAAATACGAGGTAAAGTGAATGTGATATTATAAAATTATCAATATCTTTCAATAAAATTCTGGTGCATGGCTGGAAATTCGTTTATTTATAATTCAGCACATTTTCTTATGTATGAAGTAAAAAAAAATCGATTTTGAAGTTGTTTTCCTTTGTAAAATAATTAAAACATAAAATACAGTGAAACGATCTACTCTGTTTCAACAATGAAACCTTTGTTATAAATACGAGGTAAAGTGGATGAGATATTATAAAATTATCAATATCTTCGAATAGAATTCTGGTGCACGGCTGGAAATTCGTTTACTTATAAATCAGCACATTTTCTTATGTATGAAGTAAAAAAAATTCGGTTTTGAAGTTGTTCGCCATTGTAAACTATTTAAAATATAAAATAGAGTGAAACGATATACATTTTTTAACAATGAAACCTTTGTTATAAATACGAGGTAAAGTGAATGTGATATTATAAAATTATCAATATCTTTGAATAAAATTCTCGTGCATGGCTGGAAATTCGTTTATTTATAATTCAGCCCATTTTCTTAGGTAGGAAGAAAAAAAATCGATTTTGAAGTTGTTCGCCACTGTAAAATATTTAAAATATAAAATACAGTGAAACGATATGCATTTTTCAACAATGAAACCTTTCTTATTAATACGAGGTAAAATGGATGTGATATTATAAAAGTAGCAATATCTTCGAACAGAAATCTGGTGAACGGCTGTAAATTGGTTTTCTTATAAATCAGCGCATTTTCTTATGCATGGGGAAAAAAAATCCGTTTTGGAGTAGTTCCCCTGTATAAAATATTTAAAATATAACATACTGTGACACGATATGCATTTTTCAACAATGAAACCTTTCTTATTAATACGAGGTAAAGTGGATGTGGTATTATAAAATTAGCAATATCTTCGAATAGAATTCTGGTGCACGGCTGGAAATTCGTTTACTTATAAATCAGCATATTTTCTTATGTTGGAATTAAAAAAAATCGGTTTTGAAGTTGTTCGCCATTGTAAACTATTTAAAATATAAAATAGAGTGAAACGATATGCATTTTTCAACAATGAAACCTTCCTTATTAATACGAGGTAAAATGGATGTGATATTATAAATGTAGCAATATCTTTGAATAGAATTCTGGTGCACGGCCTGAAATTAGTTTACTTATAAATCAGCATATTTTCTTATGTAGGAAGTAAAAAAAAATTGATTTTGAAGTTGTTCGCCATTGTAAAATATTTAAAATATAAAATAGAGTGAAACGATATGCATTTTTCAACAATGAAACCTTTGTTATAAATACGAGGTAAATTGGATGAGATATTATAAAATTATCAATATCTTCGAATAGAATTCTGGTGCACGGCTGAAAATTCTTTTACTGATAAACCAGCACATTTTCTTAGGTAGGAAGTAAAAAAAAATTGAATTTGAAGTTGTTCGCCATTGTAAAATATTTAAAATATAAAATACAGTGAAACGATATGCATTTTTCAACAATGAAACCTTTGTTATAAATACCAGGTATAGTGCAAGTGATATTATAAAATTAGCAATATCTTCAAATAGAATTCTGGTAAACGGCTGGAAATTGGTTTTCTTATAAATCAGCGCATTTTCTTATGCAGAAGTAAAAAAAATTCCGTTTTGAAGTAGTTCGCCTGTATAAAATATTTAAAACATAAAATACAGTGAAACGATATACATTTTTTAACAATGAAACCTTTGTTATAAATACGAGGTAAAGTGAATGTGATATTATAAAATTATCAATATCTTTGAATAAAATTCTGGTGCATGGCTGGAAATTCGTTTATTTATAATTCAGCTCATTTTCTTAGGTAGGAAGAAAAAAAAATCGATTTTGAAGTTGTTCGCCACTGTAAAATATTTAAAATATAAAATACAGTGAAACGATATGCATTTTTCAACAATGAAACCTTTCTTATTAATACGAGGTAAAATGGATGTGATATTATAAAAGTAGCAATATCTTCGAACAGAAATCTGGTGAACGGCTGTAAATTGGTTTTCTTATAAATCAGCGCATTTTCTTATGCATGGGGAAAAAAAAAATCCGTTTTGAAGTAGTTCCCCTGTATAAAATATTTAAAATATAACATACTGTGACACGATATGCATTTTTCAACAATGAAACCTTTCTTATTAATACGAGGTAAAGTGGATGTGATAGTATAAAATTAGCAATATCTTCGAATAGAATTCTGGTGCACGGCTGAAAATTCGTTTACTTATAAATCAGCACATTTTCTTATGTATCAAGTAAAAAAAAAATCGATTTTGAAGTTGTTCGCTTTTGTAAAATATTTAAAACATAAAATACAGTGAAACGATCCACTCTGTTTCAACAATGAAATCTCTGTTATAAATACGAGGTAAAGTGAATGTGATATTATAAAATTATCAATATCTTTGAATAAAATTCTCGTGCATGGCTGGAAATTCGTTATTTATAATTCAGCACATTTTCTTATGTATGAAGTAAAAAAAAAAAATTCGATTTTGAAGTTGTTCGCCTTTGTAAATTAATTAAAACATAAAATACAGTGCGACGATCTACTCTGTTTCAACAATGAAATCTTTGTTATAAATAAGAGGTAAAGGAGATGTGATATTATAAAATTATCAATATCTTCGAATAGAATTCTGGTGCACGGCTGGAAATGCGTTTACTTAAAAATCAGCATATTTTCTTATGTAGGAAGTAAAAAAAAATTCGGTTTTGAAGTTGTTCGACCTTGTAAAATATTTAAAACATAAAATACAGTGAAAGGATCTACTCTGTTTCAAAAATGAAACCTTTGTTATAAATACGAGGTAAAGTGGATGTGATAGTATAAAATTAGCAATATCTTCAAATAGAATTCTGGTGCACCGCTGGAAATTGGTTTTCTTATAAATCAGCACATTTTCTTACGTAGGAAGTAAAAAAAATCGGTTTTGATGTTGTTCGCCATTGTAAAATATTTTAAATATAAAATACTGTGAAACAATATGCATTTTTCAACAATGAAACCTTTGTTATAAATACGAGGTAAAGTGAATGTGATATTATAAAATTATCAATATCTTCGAATAAAATTCTGGTGCATGGCTGGAAATGCGTTTAGTTATAAATCAGCACATTTTCTTATGTATGAAGTAAAAAAAAATCGATTTTGAAGTTGTTCGCTTTTGTAAAATAATTAGAACATAAAATACAGTGAAACGATCCACTCTGTTTCAACAATGAAATCTTTGTTATAAATAAGAGGAAAAGTGGATGTGATATTATAAAATTAGCAATATCTTCGAATAGAATTCTGGTGCACGGCTGGAAATTCGTTTACTTATAAATCAGCATATTTTCTTATGTTGGAAGTAAAAAAAATCGGTTTTGAAGTTGTTTTCCTTTGTAAAATAATTAAAACATAAAATACAGTGAAACGATCTACTCTGTTTCAACAATGAAACCTTTGTTATAAATACGAGTTAAAGTGGATGAGATATTATAAAAATATCAATATCTTCGAATAGAATTCTGGTGCACGGCTGGAAAATTGTTTACTTATAAATCAGCACATTTTCTTATGTATGAAGTAAAAAAAAATCGATTTTGAGGTTGTTCGCTTTTGTAAAATAATTAAAACATAAAATACAGTGAAACGATCCACTCTGTTTCAACAATAAAATCTTTGTTATAAATAAGATGTAAAGGAGATGTGATATTATAAAATTATCAATATCTTCGAATAGAATTCTGGTGTACGGCTGGAAATTCGTTTACTTATAAACCAGCACATTTTCTTAGGTAGGAAGTAAAAAAAAATCGATTTTGAAGTTGTTCGCCATTGTAAAATATTTAAAATATAAAATACTGTAACACGATATGCATTTTTCAACAATGAAACCTTTGTTATAAATACGAGGTAAATTGGATGAGATATTATAAAATTATCAATATCTTCGAATAGAATTCTGGTGCACGGCTGAAAATTCGTTTACTGATAAACCAGCACATTTTCTTAGGTAGGAAGTAAAAAAAAATTGATTTTGAAGTTGTTCGCCATTGTAAAATATTTAAAATATAAAATACAGTTAAACGATATGCATTTTTCAACAATGAAACCTTTGTTATAAATACCAGGTATAGTGCAAGTGATATTATAAAATTAGCAATATCTTCAAATAGAATTCTGGTAAACGGCTGGAAATTGGTTTTCTTATAAATCAGCGCATTTTCTTATGCAGGGAGTAAAAAAAATTCCGTTTTGAAGTAGTTCGCCTGTATAAAATATTTAAAATATAAAATACAGTGAAACGATATACATTTTTTAACAATGAAACCTTTGTTATAAATACGAGGTAAAGTGAATGTGATATTATAAAATTATCAATATCTTCGAATAAAATTCTGGTGCATGGCTGGAAATGCCTTTAGTTATAAATCAGCACATTTTCTTATGTATGAAGTAAAAAAAAAATCGATTTTGAAGTTGTTCGCTTTTGTAAAATAATTAGAATATAAAATACAGTGAAACAATCCACTCTGTTTCAACAATGAAATCTTTGTTATAAGTAAGAGGAAAAGTGGATGTGATATTATAAAATTAGCAATATCTTCGAATAGAATTCTGGTGCACGGCTGGAAATTCGTTTACTTATAAATCAGCATATTTTCTTATGTTGGAAGTAAAAAAAAATCGGTTTTGAAGTTGTTCGCCACTGTAAAATATTTAAAATATAAAATACAGTGAAACGATATGCATTTTTCAACAATGAAACCTTTCTTATTAATACGAGGTAAAATGGATGTGATATTATAAAAGTAGCAATATCTTCGAACAGAAATCTGGTGAACGGCTGTAAATTGGTTTTCTTATAAATCAGCGCATTTTCTTATGCATGGGGAAAAAAAAATCCGTTTTGAAGTAGTTCCCCTGTATAAAATATTTAAAATATAACATACTGTGACACGATATGCATTTTTCAACAATGAAACCTTTGTTATAAATACTAGGTAAAGTGAATGTGATATTATAAAATTATCAATATCTTCGAATAAAATTCTGGTGCATGGCTGGAAATGCGTTTAGTTATAAATCAGCACATTTTCTTATGTATGAAGTAAAAAAAAATCGATTTTGAAGTTGTTCGCTTTTGTAAAATAATTAGAACATTAAATACAGTGAAACGATCCACTATGTTTCAACAATGAAATCTTTGTTATAAATAAGAGGAAAAGTGGATGTGATATTATAAAATTAGCAATATCTTCGAATAGAATTCTGGTGCACGGCTGGAAATTCGTTTACTTATAAATCAGCATATTTTCTTATGTTGGAAGTAAAAAAAATCGGTTTTGAAGTTGTTTTCCTTTGTAAAATAATTAAAACATAAAATACAGTGAAACGATCTTCTCTGTTTCAACAATGAAACCTTTGTTATAAATACGAGTTAAAGTGGATGAGATATTATAAAATTATCAATATCTTCGAATAGAATTCTGGTGCACGGCTGAAAATTCGTTTACTGATAAACCAGCACATTTTCTTAGGTAGGAAGTAAAAAAAAATTGATTTTGAAGTTGTTCGCCATTGTAAAATATTTAAAACATAAAATACAGTGAAAGGATCTACTCTGTTTCAACAATGAAACCTTTGTTATAAATACGAGGTAAAGTGGATGTGATAGTATAAAATTAGCAATATCTTCGAATAAAATTCTGGTGCACGGCTGGAAATGCGTTTAGTTATAAATCAGCACATTTTCTTATGTATGAAGTAAAAAAAAATCGATTTTGAAGTTGTTCGACCTTGTAAAATATTTAAAACATAAAATACAGTGAAAGGATCTACTCTGTTTCAACAATGAAACCTTTGTTATAAATACGAGGTAAAGTGGATGTGATAGTATAAAATTAGCAATATCTTCAAATAGAATTCTGGTTCACGGCTGGAAATTGGTTTTCTTATAAATCAGCACATTTTCTTATGTAGGAAGTAAAAAAATCGGTTTTGATGTTGTTCGCCATTGTAAAATATTTAAAATATAAAATACTGTGACACGATATGCATTTTTCAACAATGAAACCTTTGTTATAAATACGAGGTAAATTGGATGAGATATTATAAAATTATCAATATCTTCGAATAAAATTCTGGTGCACGGCTGAAAATTCGTTTACTGATAAACCAGCACATTTTCTTAGGTAGGAAGTAAAAAAAAATTGATTTTGAAGTTGTTCGCCATTGTAAAATATTTAAAATATAAAATACAGTTAAACGATATGCATTTTTCAACAATGAAACCTTTGTTATAAATACCAGGTATAGTGCAAGTGATATTATAAAATTAGCAATATCTTCAAATAGAATTCTGGTAAACGGCTGGAAATTGGTTTTCTTATAAATCAGCGCATTTTCTTATGCAGGGAGTAAAAAAAATTCCGTTTTGAAGTAGTTCGCCTGTATAAAATATTTAAAATATAAAATACAGTGAAACGATATACATTTTTTAACAATGAAACCTTTGTTATAAATACGAGGTAAAGTGAATGTGATATTATAAAATTATCAATGTCTTTAAATAAAATTCTGGTGCACGGCTGGAAATGCGTTTACTTATAAATCAGCATATTTTTTTATGTAGGAAGTAAAAAAAATTCGGTTTTGAAGTTGTTCGACCTTGTAAAATATTTAAAACATAAAATACAGTGAAAGGATCTACTCTGTTTCAACAATGAAACCTTTGTTATAAATACGAGGTAAAGTGGATGTGATAGTATAAAATTAGCAATATCTTCAAATAGAATTCTGGTTCACGGCTGGAAATTGGTGTTCTTATAAATCAGCACATTTTCTTATGTAGGAAGTAAAAAAAATCGGTTTTGATGTTGTTCGCCATTGTAAAATATTTAAAATATAAAATACTGTGAAACAATATGCATTTTCAACAATGAAACCTTTGTTATAAATACGAGGTAAAGTGAATGTGATATTATAAAATTACCAATATCTTCGAATAAAATTCTGGTGCATGGCTGGAAATGCGTTTAGTTATAAATCAGCACATTTTCTTATGTATGAAGTAAAAAAAAAATCGATTTTGAAGTTGTTCGCTTTTGTAAAATAATTAGAACATAAAATACAGTGAAACGATCCACTCTGTTTCAACAATGAAATCTTTGTTATAAATAAGAGGAAAAGTGGATGTGATATTGTAAAATTAGCAATATCTTCGAATAGAATTCTGGTGCACGGCTGGAAATTCGTTTACTTATAAACCAGCCCATTTTCTTAGGTAGGAAGTAAAAAAAAATCGATTTTGAAGTTCTTCGCCATTGTAAAATATTTAAAATATAAAATACAGTGCGACGATCTACTCTGTTTCAACAATGAAATCTTTGTTATAAATAAGAGGTAAAGGAGATGTGATATTATAAAATTATCAATATCTTCGAATAGAATTCTGGTGCACGGCTGGAAATGCGTTTACTTAAATCAGCATATTTTCTTATGTAGGAAGTAAAAAAAAATCGGTTTTGAAGTTGTTCGACCTTGTAAAATATTTAAAACATGAAATACAGTGAAAGGATCTACTCTGTTTCAACAATGAAACCTTTGTTATAAATACGAGGTAAAGTGGATGTGATAGTATAAAATTAGCAATATCTTCAAATAGAATTCTGGTGCACGGCTGGAAATTGGTTTTCTTATAAATCAGCACATTTTCTTATGTAGGAAGTAAAAAAAATCGGTTTTGATGTTGTTCGCCATTGTAAAATATTTAAAATATAAAATACTGTGAAACAATATGCATTTTTCAACAATGAAACCTTTGTTATAAATACGAGGTAAAGTGAATGTGATATTATAAAATTATCAATATCTTCGAATAAAATTCTGGTGCATGGCTGGAAATTCGTTTACTTATAAATCAGGACATTTTCTTATGTATGAAGTAAAAAAAATTCGATTTTGAAGTTGTTCGCTTTTGTAAAATAATTAAAACATAAAATACAGTGAAAGGATCCACTCTGTCTCAACAATGAAATCTTTGTTATAAATAAGAAGTAAAGGAGATGTGATATTATAAAATTATCAATATCTTCGAATAGAATTCTGATGTACGGCTGGAAATTAGTTTACTTATAAACCAGCACATTTTCTTAGGTAGGAAGTAAAAAAAAATCGATTTTGAAGTTGTTCGCAATTGTAAAATATTTAAAATATAAAATACTGTGACACGATATGCATTTTTCAACAATGAAACCTTTGTTATAAATACGAGGTAAATTGGATGAGATATTATAAAATTATCAATATCTTCGAATAGAATTCTGGTGCACGGCTGAAAATTTGTTTACTGATAAACCAGCACATTTTCTTAGGTAGGAAGTAAAAAAAATCGGTTTTGATGTTGTTCGCCATTGTAAAATATTTAAAATATAAAATATTGTGACACGATATGCATTTTTCAACAATGAAACCTTTGTTATAAATACGAGGTAAATTGGATGAGATATTATAAAATTATCAATATCTTCGAATAGAATTCTGGTGCACGGCTGAAAATTCGTTTACTGATAAACCAGCACATTTTCTTAGGTAGGAAGTAAAAAAAAAATTGATTTTGAAGTTGTTCGCCATTGTAAAATATTTAAAATATAAAATACTGTGACACGATATGCATTTTTCAACAATGAAACCTTTGTTATAAATACGAGGTAAATTGGATGAGATATTATAAAATTATCAATATCTTCGAATAGAATTCTGGTGCACGGCTGGAAATGCGTTTACTTAAATCAGCATATTTTCTTATGTAGGAAATAAAAAAAAATCGGTTTTGAAGTTGTTCGCCATTGTAAAATATTTAAAATATAAAATACAGTTAAACGATATGCATTTTTCAACAATGAAACCTTTGTTATAAATACCAGGTATAGTGCAAGTGATATTATAAAATTAGCAATATCTTCAAATAGAATTCTGGTAAACGGCTGGAAATTGGTTTTCTTATAAATCAGCGCATTTTCTTATGCAGGGAGTAAAAAAAAATCCGTTTTGAAGTAGTTCGCCTGTATAAAATATTTAAAATATAAAATACGGTGAAACGATATACATTTTTTAACAATGAAACCTTTGTTATAAATACGAGGTAAAGTGAATGTGATATTATAAAATTATCAACATCTTTGAATAAAATTCTCGTGCATGGCTGGAAATTCGTTTATTTATAATTCAGCACATTTTCTTATGTATGAAGTAAAAAAAATATTCGATTTTGAAGTTGTTCGCCTTTGTAAATTAATTAAAACATAAAATACAGTGCGACGATCTACTCTGTTTCAACAATGAAATCTTTGTTATAAATAAGAGGTAAAGGAGATGTGATATTATAAAATTATCAATATCTTCGAATAGAATTCTGGTGCACGGCTGGAAATGCGTTTACTTATAAATCAGCATATTTTCTTATGTAGGAAGTAAAAAAAAATTCGGTTTTGAAGTTGTTCGACCTTGTAAAATATTTAAAACATAAAATACAGTGAAAGGATCTACTCTGTTTCAACAATGAAACCTTTGTTATAAATACGAGGTAAAGTGGATGTGATAGTATAAAATTAGCAATATCTTCAAATAGAACTCTGGTGCACGGCTGGAAATTGGTTTTCTTATAAATCAGCACATTTTCTTACGTAGGAAGTAAAAAAAATCGGTTTTGATGTTGTTCGCCATTGTAAAATATTTAAAATATAAAATACTGTGACACGATATGCATTTTTCAACAATGAAACCTTTGTTATAAATACGAGGTAAATTGGATGAGATATTATAAAATTATCAATATCTTCGAATAGAATTCTGGTGCACGGCTGAAAATTCGTTTACTGATAAACCAGCACATTTTCTTAGGTAGGAAGTAAAAAAAATTCGATTTTGAAGTTGTTTTCCTTTGTAAAATAATTAAAACATAAAATACAGTGAAACGATGTACTCTGTTTCAACAATGAAACCTTTGTTATAAATACGAGGTAAAATGGATGAGATATTATAAAATGATCAATATCTTCGAATAGAATTCTGGTGCACGGCTGGAAATTCGTTTACTTATAAATCAGCACATTTTCTTATGTATGAAGTAAAAAAAAATCGATTTTGAAGTTGTTCGCTTTTGTAAAATAATTAAAACATAAAATACAGTGAAATGATCCACTCTGTTTCAACAATGAAATCTTTGTTATAAATAAGAGGTAAAGTGGATGTGATATTATAAAATTAGCAATGTCTTCGAATAGAATTCTGGTGCACGGCTGGAAATTCGTTTACTTATAAATCAGCATATTTGCTTATGTAGGAAGTAAAAAAAATTCAGTTTTGAAGTTGTTCGCCATTGTAAAATATTTAAAATATAAAATACTGTGACACGATATGCATTTTTCAACAATGAAACCTTTGTTATAAATAAGAGATAAAATGGATGTGATATTATAAAAGTAGCAATATCTTCGAATAGAATTCTGGTGTACGGCTAGAAATTCGTTTACTTATAAATCAGCACATTTTCTTATGTATGAAGTAAAAAAAATTCGATTTTGAAGTTGTTTTCCTTTGTAAAATAATTAAAACATAAAATACAGTGAAACGATGTACTCTGTTTCAACAATGAAACCTTTGTTATAAATACGAGGTAAAATGGATGAGATATTATAAAATGATCAATATCTTCGAATAGAATTCTGGTGCACGGCTGGAAATTCGTTTACTTATAAATCAGCACATTTTCTTATGTATGAAGTAAAAAAAAATCGATTTTGAAGTTGTTCGCTTTTGTAAAATAATTAAAACATAAAATACAGTGAAATGATCCACTCTGTTTCAACAATGAAATCTTTGTTATAAATAAGAGGTAAAGTGGATGTGATATTATAAAATTAGCAATGTCTTCGAATAGAATTCTGGTGCACGGCTGGAAATTCGTTTACTTATAAATCAGCATATTTTCTTATGTTGGAAGTAAAAAAAATCGGTTTTGAAGTTGTTCGCCATTGTAAACTATTTAAAATATAAAATAGATTGAAACGATATGCATTTTTCAACAATGAAACCTTCCTTATTAATACGAGGTAAAATGGATGTGATATTATAAATGTAGCAATATCTTTGAATAGAATTCTGGTGCACGGCCTGAAATTCGTTTACTTATAAATCAGCATATTTTCTTATGTAGGAAGTAAAAAAAATTCGGTTTTGAAGTTGTTCGCCATTGTAAAATATTTAAAATATAAAATAGAGTGAAACGATATGCATTTTTCAACAATGAAACCTTTGTTATAAATACGAGGTAAATTGGATGAGATATTATAAAATTATCAATATCTTCGAATAGAATTCTGGTGCACGGCTGAAAATTCGTTTACTGATAAACCAGCACATTTTCTTAGGTAGGAAGTAAAAATAAAATTGATTTTGAAGTTGTTCGCCATTGTAAAATATTTAAAATATAAAATACAGTGAAACGATATGCATTTTTCAACAATGAAACGTTTGTTATAAATACCAGGTATAGTGCAAGTGATATTATAAAATTAGCAATATCTTCAAATAGAATTCTGGTAAACGGCTGTAAATTCGTTTACTCATAAATCAGCACATTTGCTTATGTAAGAAGTAAAAAAAATTCAGTTTTGAAGTTGTTCGCCATTGTAAAATATTTAAAATATAAAATACTGTGACACGATATGCATTTTTCAACAATGAAACCTTTGTTATAAATAAGAGGTAAAGGAGATGTGATATTATAAAATTATCAATATCTTCGAATAGAATTCTGGTGCACGGCTGAAAATTCGTTTACTTATAAACCAGCCCATTTTCTTAGGTAGGAAGTAAAAAAAAAATCGATTTTGAAGTTGTTCGCCATTGTAAAATATTTAAAATATAAAATAGAGTGAAACGATATGCATTTTTCAACAATGAAACCTTCCTTATTAATACAAGGTAAAATGGATGTGATATTATAAAAGTAGCAATATATTCGAATAGAATTCTGGTGCACGGCCTGAAATTCGTTTACTTATAAATCAGCATATTTTCTTAGGTAGGAAGTAAAAAAAAATCGATTTTGAAGTTGTTCGCCATTGTAAAATATTTAAAATATAAAATACAGTGAAACGATATGCATTTTTCAACAATGAAACCTTTCTTATTAATACGAGGTAAAATGGATGTGATATTATAAAAGTAGCAATATCTTCGAATAGAATTCTGGTGCACGGCTGGAAATTCGTTTACTTATAAATCAGCACATTTTCTTATGTATGAAGTAAAAAAAATTCGATTTTGAAGTTGTTTTCCTTTGTAAAATAATTAAAACATAAAATACAGTGAAACGATGTACTCTGTTTCAACAATGAAACCTTTGTTATAAATACGAGGTAAAATGGATGAGATATTATAAAATGATCAATATCTTCGAATAGAATTCTGGTGCACGGCTGGAAATTCGTTTACTTATAAATCAGCACATTTTCTTATGTATGAAGTAAAAAAAAATCGATTTTGAAGTTGTTCGCTTTTGTAAAATAATTAAAACATAAAATACAGTGAAACGATCCACTCTGTTTCAACAATGAAATCTTTGTTATAAATAAGAGGTAAAGTGGATGTGATATTATAAAATTAGCAATATCTTCGAATAGAATTCTGGTGCACGGCTGGAAATTCGTTTACTTATAAATCAGCATATTTTCTTATGTTGGAAGTAAAAAAAATCGGTTTTGAAGTTGTTCGCCATTGTAAACTATTTAAAATATAAAATAGATTGAAACGATATGCATTTTTCAACAATGAAACCTTCCTTATTAATACGAGGTAAAATGGATGTGATATTATAAATGTAGCAATATCTTTGAATAGAATTCTGGTGCACGGCCTGAAATTCGTTTACTTATAAATCAGCATATTTTCTTATGTAGGAAGTAAAAAAAATTCGGTTTTGAAGTTGTTCGCCATTGTAAAATATTTAAAATATAAAATAGAGTGAAACGATATGCATTTTTCAACAATGAAACCTTTGTTATAAATACGAGGTAAATTGGATGAGATATTATAAAATTATCAATATCTTCGAATAGAATTCTGGTGCACGGCTGAAAATTCGTTTACTGATAAACCAGCACATTTTCTTAGGTAGGAAGTAAAAATAAAATTGATTTTGAAGTTGTTCGCCATTGTAAAATATTTAAAATATAAAATACAGTGAAACGATATGCATTTTTCAACAATGAAACCTTTGTTATAAATACCAGGTATAGTGCAAGTGATATTATAAAATTATCAATATCTTCGAATAGAATTCTGGTGCACGGCTGAAAATTCGTTTACTTATAAACCAGCCCATTTTCTTAGGTAGGAAGTAAAAAAAAAATCGATTTTGAAGTTGTTCGCCATTGTAAAATATTTAAAATATAAAATACAGTGAAACGATATGATTTTTTAACAATGAAACCTTTCTTATTAATACGAGGTAAAATTGATGTGATATTATAAAAGTAGCAATATCTTTGAATAGAATTCTGGTGCACGGCTGGAAATTCGTTTACTTATAAATCAGCACATTTTCTTATGTATGAAGTAAAAAAAATTCGATTTTGAAGTTGTTTTCCTTTGTAAAATAATTAAAACATAAAATACAGTGAAACGATCTACTCTGTTTCAACAATGAAACCTTTGTTATAAATACGAGGTAAAGTGGATGAGATATTATAAAATTATCAATATCTTCGAATAGAATTCTGGTGCACGGCTGGAAATTCGTTTACTTATAAATCAGCACATTTTCTTATGTATGAAGTAAAAAAAATTCGATTTTGAAGTTGTTCGCTTTTGTAAAATAATTAAAACATAAAATACAGTGAAACGATCCACTCTGTTTCAACAATGAAATCTTTGTTATAAATAAGAGGTAAAGTGGATGTGATATTATAAAATTAGCAATATCTTCGAATAGAATTCTGGTGCACGGCTGGAAATTCGTTTACTTATAAATCAGCATATTTTCTTATGTTGGAAGTAAAAAAAATCGGTTTTGAAGTTGTTCGCCATTGTAAACTATTTAAAATATAAAATAGAGTGAAACGATATGCATTTTTCAACAATGAAACCTTCCTTATTAATACGAGGTAAAATGGATGTGATATTATAAATGTAGCAATATCTTTGAATAGAATTCTGGTGCACGGCCTGAAATTAGTTTACTTATAAATCAGCATATTTTCTTATGTAGGAAGTAAAAAAAATTCGGTTTTGAAGTTGTTCGCCATTGTAAAATATTTAAAATATAAAATAGAGTGAAACGATATGCATTTTTCAACAATGAAACCTTTGTTATAAATACGAGGTAAATTGGATGAGATATTATAAAATTATCAATATCTTCGAATAGAATTCTGGTGCACGGCTGAAAATTCTTTTACTGATAAACCAGCACATTTTCTTAGGTAGGAAGTAAAAAAAAAATTGATTTTGAAGTTGTTCGCCATTGTAAAATATTTAAAATATAAAATACAGTGAAACGATATGCATTTTTCAACAATGAAACCTTTGTTATAAATACCAGGTATAGTGCAAGTGATATTATAAAATTAGCAATATCTTCAAATAGAATTCTGGTAAACGGCTGGAAATTGGTTTTCTTATAAATCAGCGCATTTTCTTATGCAGAAGTAAAAAAAATTCCTTTTTGAAGTAGTTCGCCTGTATAAAATATTTAAAACATAAAATACAGTGAAACGATATACATTTTTTAACAATGAAACCTTTGTTATAAATACGAGGTAAAGTGAATGTGATATTATAAAATTATCAATATCTTTGAATAAAATTCTGGTGCATGGCTGGAAATTCGTTTATTTATAATTCAGCACATTTTCTTATGTATGAAGTAAAAAAAAATTCGGTTTTGAAGTTGTTCGATCTTGTAAAATATTTAAAACATAAAATACAGTGAAAGGATCTACTCTGTTTCAACAATGAAACCTTTGTTATAAATACGAGGTAAAGTGGATGTGATAGTACAAAATTAGCAATATCTTCAAATAGAATTCTGGTGCACGGCTGGAAATTGGTTTTCTTATAAATCAGCACATTTTCTTATGTAGGAAGTAAAAAAAATCGGTTTTGATGTTGTTCGCCATTGTAAAATATTTAAAATATAAAATACTGTGAAACAATATGCATTTTTCAACAATGAAACCTTTGTTATAAATACGAGGTAAAGTGAATGTGATATTATAAAATTATCAATATCTTCGAATAAAATTCTGGTGCATGGCTGGAAATTCGTTTACTTATAAATCAGCACATTTTCTTATGTATGAAGTAAAAAAAATTCGATTTTGAAGTTGTTCGCCTTTGTAAATTAATTAAAACATAAAATACAGTGAAACGATCTACTCTGTTTCAACAATGAAACCTTTGTTATAAATACGAGGTAAAGTGGATGTGATATTATAAAATTTTCAATATCTTCGAATAGAATTCTGGTGCACGGCTGGAAATTCGTTTGCTTATAAACCAGCCCATTTTCTTAGGTAGGAAGAAAAAAAATCGATTTTGAAGTTGTTCGCTTTTGTAAAATAATTAAAACATAAAATACAGTGAAACGATCCACTCTGTTTCAACAATGAAATCTTTGTTATAAATAAGAGGTAAAGTGGATGTGATATTATAAAATTAGCAATATCTTCGAATAGAATTCTGGTGCACGGCTGGAAATTCGTTTACTTATAAATCAGCATATTTTCTTATGTTGGAAGTAAAAAAAATCGGTTTTGAAGTTGTTCGCCATTGTAAACTATTTAAAATATAAAATAGAGTGAAACGATATGCATTTTTCAACAATGAAACCTTCCTTATTAATACGAGGTAAAATGGATGTGATATTATAAATGTAGCAATATCTTTGAATAGAATTCTGGTGCATGGCCTGAAATTCGTTTACTTATAAATCAGCATATTTTCTTATGTAGGAAGTAAAAAAAAACGGTTTTGAAGTTGTTCGCCATTGTAAAATATTTAAAATATAAAATACAGTGAAACGATATGCATTTTTCAACAATGAAACCTTTGTTATAAATACGAGGTAAATTGGATGAGATATTATAAAATTATCAATATCTTCGAATAGAATTCTGGTGCACGGCTGAAAATTCGTTTACTGATAAACCAGCACATTTTCTTAGGTAGGAAGTAAAAATAAAATTGATTTTG
This sequence comes from Maratus michaelseni, assembly GCA_963931845.1. NCBI lineage: Eukaryota > Metazoa > Arthropoda > Arachnida > Araneae > Salticidae > Maratus > Maratus michaelseni. Next base: position 306,828,922 of record OZ007595.1, read on the forward strand.
AAGTTGTTCGCCATTGTAAAATATTTAAAATATAAAATACAGTGAAACGATATGCATTTTTCAACAATGAAACCTTTGTTATAAATACCAGGTATAGTGCAAGTGATATTATAAAATTAGCAATATCTTCAAATAGAATTCTGGTAAACGGCTGTAAATTCGTTTACTCATAAATCAGCACATTTGCTTATGTAAGAAGTAAAAAAAATTCAGTTTTGAAGTTGTTCGCCATTGTAAAATATTTAAAATATAAAATACTGTGACACGATATGCATTTTTCAACAATGAAACCTTTGTTATAAATAAGAGGTAAAGGAGATGTGATATTATAAAATTATCAATATCTTCGAATAGAATTATGGTGCACGGCTGAAAATTCGTTTACTTATAAACCAGCCCATTTTCTTAGGTAGGAAGTAAAAAAAAATCGATTTTGAAGTTGTTCGCCATTGTAAAATATTTAAAATATAAAATAGAGTGAAACGATATGCATTTTTCAACAATGAAACCTTCCTTATTAATACAAGGTAAAATGGATGTGATAGTATAAAAGTAGCAATATATTCGAATAGAATTCTGGTGCACGGCCTGAAATTCGTTTACTTATAAATCAGCATATTTTCTTAGGTAGGAAGTAAAAAAAAATCGATTTTGAAGTTGTTCGCCATTGTAAAATATTTAAAATATAAAATACAGTGAAACGATATGCATTTTTCAACAATGAAACCTTTCTTATTAATACGAGGTAAAATGGATGTGATATTATAAAAGTAGCAATATCTTCGAATAGAATTCTGGTGCACGGCTGGAAATTCGTTTACTTATAAATCAGCACATTTTCTTATGTATGAAGTAAAAAAAATTCGATTTTGAAGTTGTTTTCCTTTGTAAAATAATTAAAACATAAAATACAGTGAAACGATGTACTCTGTTTCAACAATGAAACCTTTGTTATAAATACGAGGTAAAATGGATGAGATATTATAAAATGATCAATATCTTCGAATAGAATTCTGGTGCACGGCTGGAAATTCGTTTACTTATAAATCAGCACATTTTCTTATGTATGAAGTAAAAAAAAATCGATTTTGAAGTTGTTCGCTTTTGTAAAATAATTAAAACATAAAATACAGTGAAACGATCCACTCTGTTTCAACAATGAAATCTTTGTTATAAATAAGAGGTAAAGTGGATGTGATATTATAAAATTAGCAATATCTTCGAATAGAATTCTGGTGCACGGCTGGAAATTCGTTTACTTATAAATCAGCATATTTTCTTATGTTGGAAGTAAAAAAAATCGGTTTTGAAGTTGTTCGCCATTGTAAACTATTTAAAATATAAAATAGAGTGAAACGATATGCATTTTTCAACAATGAAACCTTCCTTATTAATACGAGGTAAAATGGATGTGATTTATAAATGTAGCAATATCTTTGAATAGAATTCTGGTGCACGGCCTGAAATTAGTTTACTTATAAATCAGCATATTTTCTTATGTAGGAAGTAAAAAAAATTCGGTTTTGAAGTTGTTCGCCATTGTAAAATATTTAAAATATAAAATAGAGTGAAACGATATGCATTTTTCAACAATGAAACCTTTGTTATAAATACGAGGTAAATTGGATGAGATATTATAAAATTATCAATATCTTCGAATAGAATTCTGGTGCACGGCTGAAAATTCTTTTACTGATAAACCAGCACATTTTCTTAGGTAGGAAGTAAAAAAAAAATTGATTTTGAAGTTGTTCGCCATTGTAAAATATTTAAAATATAAAATACAGTGAAACGATATGCATTTTTCAACAATGAAACCTTTGTTATAAATACCAGGTATAGTGCAAGTGATATTATAAAATTAGCAATATCTTCAAATAGAATTCTGGTAAACGGCTGGAAATTGGTTTTCTTATAAATCAGCGCATTTTCTTATGCAGAAGTAAAAAAAATTCCTTTTTGAAGTAGTTCGCCTGTATAAAATATTTAAAACATAAAATACAGTGAAACGATATACATTTTTTAACAATGAAACCTATGTTATAAATACGAAGTAAAGTGAATGTGATATTATAAAATTATCAATATCTTTGAATAAAATTCTGGTGCATGGCTGGAAATTCGTTTATTTATAATTCAGCACATTTTCTTATGTATGAAGTAAAAAAAAATTCGGTTTTGAAGTTGTTCGATCTTGTAAAATATTTAAAACATAAAATACAGTGAAAGGATCTACTCTGTTTCAACAATGAAACCTTTGTTATAAATACGAGGTAAAGTGGATGTGATAGTACAAAATTAGCAATATCTTCAAATAGAATTCTGGTGCACGGCTGGAAATTGGTTTTCTTATAAATCAGCACATTTTCTTATGTAGGAAGTAAAAAAAATCGGTTTTGATGTTGTTCGCCATTGTAAAATATTTAAAATATAAAATACTGTGAAACAATATGCATTTTTCAACAATGAAACCTTTGTTATAAATACGAGGTAAAGTGAATGTGATATTATAAAATTATCAATATCTTCGAATAAAATTCTGGTGCATGGCTGGAAATTCGTTTACTTATAAATCAGCACATTTTCTTATGTATGAAGTAAAAAAAATTCGATTTTGAAGTTGTTCGCCTTTGTAAATTAATTAAAACATAAAATACAGTGAAACGATCTACTCTGTTTCAACAATGAAACCTTTGTTATAAATACGAGGTAAAGTGGATGTGATATTATAAAATTTTCAATATCTTCGAATAGAATTCTGGTGCACGGCTGGAAATTCGTTTGCTTATAAACAAGCCCATTTTCTTAGGTAGGAAGAAAAAAAATCGATTTTGAAGTTGTTCGCTTTTGTAAAATAATTAAAACATAAAATACAGTGAAACGATCCACTCTGTTTCAACAATGAAATCTTTGTTATAAATAAGAGGTAAAGTGGATGTGATATTATAAAATTAGCAATATCTTCAAATAGAATTCTGGTGCACGGCTGGAAATTCGTTTACTTATAAATCAGCATATTTTCTTATGTTGGAAGTAAAAAAAATCGGTTTTGAAGTTGTTCGCCATTGTAAACTATTTAAAATATAAAATAGAGTGAAACGATATGCATTTTTCAACAATGAAACCTTCCTTATTAATACGAGGTAAAATGGATGTGATATTATAAATGTAGCAATATCTTTGAATAGAATTCTGGTGCACGGCCTGAAATTAGTTTACTTATAAATCAGCATATTTTCTTATGTAGGAAGTAAAAAAAATTCGGTTTTGAAGTTGTTCGCCATTGTAAAATATTTAAAATATAAAATAGAGTGAAACGATATGCATTTTTCAACAATGAAACCTTTGTTATAAATACGAGGTAAATTGGATGAGATATTATAAAATTATCAATATCTTCGAATAGAATTCTGGTGCACGGCTGAAAATTCTTTTACTGATAAACCAGCACATTTTCTTAGGTAGGAAGTAAAAAAAAAATTGATTTTGAAGTTGTTCGCCATTGTAAAATATTTAAAATATAAAATACAGTGAAACGATATGCATTTTTCAACAATGAAACCTTTGTTATAAATACCAGGTATAGTGCAAGTGATATTATAAAATTAGCAATATCTTCAAATAGAATTCTGGTAAACGGCTGGAAATTGGTTTTCTTATAAATCAGCGCATTTTCTTATGCAGAAGTAAAAAAAATTCCTTTTTGAAGTAGTTCGCCTGTATAAAATATTTAAAACATAAAATACAGTGAAACGATATACATTTTTTAACAATGAAACCTTTGTTATAAATACGAGGTAAAGTGAATGTGATATTATAAAATTATCAATATCTTTGAATAAAATTCTGGTGCATGGCTGGAAATTCGTTTATTTATAATTCAGCACATTTTCTTATGTATGAAGTAAAAAAAAATTCGGTTTTGAAGTTGTTCGATCTTGTAAAATATTTAAAACATAAAATACAGTGAAAGGATCTACTCTGTTTCAACAATGAAACCTTTGTTATAAATACGAGGTAAAGTGGATGTGATAGTACAAAATTAGCAATATCTTCAAATAGAATTCTGGTGCACGGCTGGAAATTGGTTTTCTTATAAATCAGCACATTTTCTTATGTAGGAAGTAAAAAAAATCGGTTTTGATGTTGTTCGCCATTGTAAAATATTTAAAATATAAAATACTGTGAAACAATATGCATTTTTCAACAATGAAACCTTTGTTATAAATACGAGGTAAAGTGAATGTGATATTATAAAATTATCAATATCTTCGAATAAAATTCTGGTGCATGGCTGGAAATTCGTTTACTTATAAATCAGCACATTTTCTTATGTATGAAGTAAAAAAATTCGATTTTGAAGTTGTTCGCCTTTGTAAATTAATTAAAACATAAAATACAGTGAAACGATCTACTCTGTTTCAACAATGAAACCTTTGTTATAAATACGAGGTAAAGTGGATGTGATATTATAAAATTTTCAATATCTTCGAATAGAATTCTGGTGCACGGCTGGAAATTCGTTTGCTTATAAACCAGCCCATTTTCTTAGGTAGGAAAAAAAAATCGATTTTGAAGTTGTTCGCTTTTGTAAAATAATTAAAACATAAAATACAGTGAAACGATCCACTCTGTTTCAACAATGAAATCTTTGTTATAAATAAGAGGTAAAGTGGATGTGATATTATAAAATTAGCAATATCTTCGAATAGAATTCTGGTGCACGGCTGGAAATTCGTTTACTTATAAATCAGCATATTTTCTTATGTTGGAAGTAAAAAAAATCGGTTTTGAAGTTGTTCGCCATTGTAAACTATTTAAAATATAAAATAGAGTGAAACGATATGCATTTTTCAACAATGAAACCTTCCTTATTAATACGAGGTAAAATGGATGTGATATTATAAATGTAGCAATATCTTTGAATAGAATTCTGGTGCATGGCCTGAAATTCGTTTACTTATAAATCAGCATATTTTCTTATGTAGGAAGTAAAAAAAAACGGTTTTGAAGTTGTTCGCCATTGTAAAATATTTAAAATATAAAATACAGTGAAACGATATGCATTTTTCAACAATGAAACCTTTGTTATAAATACGAGGTAAATTGGATGAGATATTATAAAATTATGAATATCTTCGAATAGAATTCTGGTGCACGGCTGAAAATTCGTTTACTGATAAACCAGCACATTTTCTTAGGTAGGAAGTAAAAATAAAATTGATTTTGAAGTTGTTCGCCATTGTAAAATATTTAAAATATAAAATACAGTGAAACGATATGCATTTTTCAACAATGAAACCTTTGTTATAAATACCAGGTATAGTGCAAGTGATATTATAAAATTAGCAATATCTTCAAATAGAATTCTGGTGCACGGCTGTAAATTCGTTTACTCATAAATCAGCACATTTGCTTATGTAAGAAGTAAAAAAAATTCAGTTTTGAAGTTGTTCGCCATTGTAAAATATTTAAAATATAAAATACTGTGACACGATATGCATTTTTCAACAATGAAACCTTTGTTATAAATAAGAGGTAAAGGAGATGTGATATTATAAAATTATCAATATCTTCGAATAGAATTATGGTGCACGGCTGAAAATTCGTTTACTTATAAACCAGCCCATTTTCTTAGGTAGGAAGTAAAAAAAAATCGATTTTGAAGTTGTTCGCCATTGTAAAATATTTAAAATATAAAATAGAGTGAAACGATATGCATTTTTCAACAATGAAACCTTCCTTATTAATACAAGGTAAAATGGATGTGATATTATAAAAGTAGCAATATATTCGAATAGAATTCTGGTGCACGGCCTGAAATTCGTTTACTTATAAATCAGCATATTTTCTTAGGTAGGAAGTAAAAAAAAATCGATTTTGAAGTTGTTCGCCATTGTAAAATATTTAAAATATAAAATACAGTGAAACGATATGCATTTTTCAACAATGAAACCTTTCTTATTAATACGAGGTAAAATGGATGTGATATTATAAAAGTAGCAATATCTTCGAATAGAATTCTGGTGCACGGCTGGAAATTCGTTTACTTATAAATCAGCACATTTTCTTATGTATGAAGTAAAAAAAATTCGATTTTGAAGTTGTTTTCCTTTGTAAAATAATTAAAACATAAAATACAGTGAAACGATGTACTCTGTTTCAACAATGAAACCTTTGTTATAAATACGAGGTAAAATGGATGAGATATTATAAAATGATCAATATCTTCGAATAGAATTCTGGTGCACGGCTGGAAATTCGTTTACTTATAAATCAGCACATTTTCTTATGTATGAAGTAAAAAAAAATCGATTTTGAAGTTGTTCGCTTTTGTAAAATAATTAAAACATAAAATACAGTGAAACGATCCACTCTGTTTCAACAATGAAATCTTTGTTATAAATAAGAGGTAAAGTGGATGTGATATTATAAAATTAGCAATATCTTCGAATAGAATCCTGGTGCACGGCTGGAAATTCGTTTACTTATAAATCAGCATATTTTCTTATGTTGGAAGTAAAAAAAATCGGTTTTGAAGTTGTTCGCCATTGTAAACTATTTAAAATATAAAATAGAGTGAAACGATATGCATTTTTCAACAATGAAACCTTCCTTATTAATACGAGGTAAAATGGATGTGATATTATAAATGTAGCAATATCTTTGAATAGAATTCTGGTGCACGGCCTGAAATTAGTTTACTTATAAATCAGCATATTTTCTTATGTAGGAAGTAAAAAAAATTCGGTTTTGAAGTTGTTCGCCATTGTAAAATATTTAAAATATAAAATAGAGTGAAACGATATGCATTTTTCAACAATGAAACCTTTGTTATAAATACGAGGTAAATTGGATGAGATATTATAAAATTATCAATATCTTCGAATAGAATTCTGGTGCACGGCTGAAAATTCTTTTACTGATAAACCAGCACATTTTCTTAGGTAGGAAGTAAAAAAAAAATTGATTTTGAAGTTGTTCGCCATTGTAAAATATTTAAAATATAAAATACAGTGAAACGATATGCATTTTTCAACAATGAAACCTTTGTTATAAATACCAGGTATAGTGCAAGTGATATTATAAAATTAGCAATATCTTCAAATAGAATTCTGGTAAACGGCTGGAAATTGGTTTTCTTATAAATCAGCGCATTTTCTTATGCAGAAGTAAAAAAAATTCCTTTTTGAAGTAGTTCGCCTGTATAAAATATTTAAAACATAAAATACAGTGAAACGATATACATTTTTTAACAATGAAACCTTTGTTATAAATACGAAGTAAAGTGAATGTGATATTATAAAATTATCAATATCTTTGAATAAAATTCTGGTGCATGGCTGGAAATTCGTTTATTTATAATTCAGCACATTTTCTTATGTATGAAGTAAAAAAAAATTCGGTTTTGAAGTTGTTCGATCTTGTAAAATATTTAAAACATAAAATACAGTGAAAGGATCTACTCTGTTTCAACAATGAAACCTTTGTTATAAATACGAGGTAAAGTGGATGTGATAGTACAAAATTAGCAATATCTTCAAATAGAATTCTGGTGCACGGCTGGAAATTGGTTTTCTTATAAATCAGCACATTTTCTTATGTAGGAAGTAAAAAAAATCGGTTTTGATGTTGTTCGCCATTGTAAAATATTTAAAATATAAAATACTGTGAAACAATATGCATTTTTCAACAATGAAACCTTTGTTATAAATACGAGGTAAAGTGAATGTGATATTATAAAATTATCAATATCTTCGAATAAAATTCTGGTGCATGGCTGGAAATTCGTTTACTTATAAATCAGCACATTTTCTTATGTATGAAGTAAAAAAAAATCGATTTTGAAGTTGTTCGCCTTTGTAAATTAATTAAAACATAAAATACAGTGAAACGATCTACTCTGTTTCAACAATGAAACCTTTGTTATAAATACGAGGTAAAGTGGATGTGATATTATAAAATTTTCAATATCTTCGAATAGAATTCTGGTGCACGGCTGGAAATTCGTTTGCTTATAAACCAGCCCATTTTCTTAGGTAGGAAGAAAAAAAATCGATTTTGAAGTTGTTCGCTTTTGTAAAATAATTAAAACATAAAATACAGTGAAACGATCCACTCTGTTTCAACAATGAAATCTTTGTTATAAATAAGAGGTAAAGTGGATGTGATATTATAAAATTAGCAATATCTTCAAATAGAATTCTGGTGCACGGCTGGAAATTCGTTTACTTATAAATCAGCATATTTTCTTATGTTGGAAGTAAAAAAAATCGGTTTTGAAGTTGTTCGCCATTGTAAACTATTTAAAATATAAAATAGAGTAAAACGATATGCATTTTTCAACAATGAAACCTTCCTTATTAATACGAGGTAAAATGGATGTGATATTATAAATGTAGCAATATCTTTGAATAGAATTCTGGTGCATGGCCTGAAATTCGTTTACTTATAAATCAGCATATTTTCTTATGTAGGAAGTAAAAAAAAACGGTTTTGAAGTTGTTCGCCATTGTAAAATATTTAAAATATAAAATACAGTGAAACGATATGCATTTTTCAACAATGAAACCTTTGTTATAAATACGAGGTAAATTGGATGAGATATTATAAAATTATCAATATCTTCGAATAGAATTCTGGTGCACGGCTGAAAATTCGTTTACTGATAAACCAGCACATTTTCTTAGGTAGGAAGTAAAAATAAAATTGATTTTGAAGTTGTTCGCCATTGTAAAATATTTAAAATATAAAATACAGTGAAACGATATGCATTTTTCAACAATGAAACCTTTGTTATAAATACCAGGTATAGTGCAAGTGATATTATAAAATTAGCAATATCTTCAAATAGAATTCTGGTAAACGGCTGTAAATTCGTTTACTCATAAATCAGCACATTTGCTTATGTAAGAAGTAAAAAAAATTCAGTTTTGAAGTTGTTCGCCATTGTAAAATATTTAAAATATAAAATACTGTGACACGATATGCATTTTTCAACAATGAAACCTTTGTTATAAATAAGAGGTAAAGGAGATGTGATATTATAAAATTATCAATATCTTCGAATAGAATTATGGTGCACGGCTGAAAATTCGTTTACTTATAAACCAGCCCATTTTCTTAGGTAGGAAGTAAAAAAAAAATCGATTTTGAAGTTGTTCGCCATTGTAAAATATTTAAAATATAAAATAGAGTGAAACGATATGCATTTTTCAACAATGAAACCTTCCTTATTAATACAAGGTAAAATGGATGTGATATTATAAAAGTAGCAATATATTCAATAGAATTCTGGTGCACGGCCTGAAATTCGTTTACTTATAAATCAGCATATTTTCTTAGGTAGGAAGTAAAAAAAAATCGATTTTGAAGTTGTTCGCCATTGTAAAATATTTAAAATATAAAATACAGTGAAACGATATGCATTTTTCAACAATGAAACCTTTCTTATTAATACGAGGTAAAATGGATGTGATATTATAAAAGTAGCAATATCTTCGAATAGAATTCTGGTGCACGGCTGGAAATTCGTTTACTTATAAATCAGCACATTTTCTTATGTATGAAGTAAAAAAAATTCGATTTTGAAGTTGTTTTCCTTTGTAAAATAATTAAAACATAAAATACAGTGAAACGATGTACTCTGTTTCAACATTGAAACCTTTGTTATAAATACGAGGTAAAATGGATGAGATATTATAAAATGATCAATATCTTCGAATAGAATTCTGGTGCACGGCTGGAAATTCGTTTACTTATAAATCAGCACATTTTCTTATGTATGAAGTAAAAAAAAATCGATTTTGAAGTTGTTCGCTTTTGTAAAATAATTAAAACATAAAATACAGTGAAACGATCCACTCTGTTTCAACAATGAAATCTTTGTTATAAATAAGAGGTAAAGTGGATGTGATATTATAAAATTAGCAATATCTTCGAATAGAATTCTGGTGCACGGCTGGAAATTCGTTTTCTTATAAATCAGCATATTTTCTTATGTTGGAAGTAAAAAAAATCGGTTTTGAAGTTGTTCGCCATTGTAAACTATTTAAAATATAAAATAGATTGAAACGATATGCATTTTTCAACAATGAAACCTTCCTTATTAATACGAGGTAAAATGGATGTGATATTATAAATGTAGCAATATCTTTGAATAGAATTCTGGTGCACGGCCTGAAATTCGTTTACTTATAAATCAGCATATTTTCTTATGTAGGAAGTAAAAAAAATTCGGTTTTGAAGTTGTTCGCCATTGTAAAATATTTAAAATATAAAATAGAGTGAAACGATATGCATTTTTCAACAATGAAACCTTTGTTATAAATACGAGGTAAATTGGATGAGATATTATAAAATTATCAATATCTTCGAATAGAATTCTGGTGCACGGCTGAAAATTCGTTTACTGATAAACCAGCACATTTTCTTAGGTAGGAAGTAAAAATAAAATTGATTTTGAAGTTGTTCGCCATTGTAAAATATTTAAAATATAAAATACAGTGAAACGATATGCATTTTTCAACAATGAAACCTTTGTTATAAATACCAGGTATAGTGCAAGTGATATTATAAAATTAGCAATATCTTCAAATAGAATTCTGGTAAACGGCTGTAAATTCGTTTACTCATAAATCAGCACATTTGCTTATGTAAGAAGTAAAAAAAATTCAGTTTTGAAGTTGTTCGCCATTGTAAAATATTTAAAATATAAAATACTGTGACACGATATGCATTTTTCAACAATGAAACCTTTGTTATAAATAAGAGGTAAAGGAGATGTGATATTATAAAATTATCAATATCTTCGAATAGAATTATGGTGCACGGCTGAAAATTCGTTTACTTATAAACCAGCCCATTTTCTTAGGTAGGAAGTAAAAAAAAAATCGATTTTGAAGTTGTTCGCCATTGTAAAATATTTAAAATATAAAATAGAGTGAAACGATATGCATTTTTCAACAATGAAACCTTCCTTATTAATACAAGGTAAAATGGATGTGATATTATAAAAGTAGCAATATATTCAATAGAATTCTGGTGCACGGCCTGAAATTCGTTTACTTATAAATCAGCATATTTTCTTAGGTAGGAAGTAAAAAAAAATCGATTTTGAAGTTGTTCGCCATTGTAAAATATTTAAAATATAAAATACAGTGAAACGATATGCATTTTTCAACAATGAAACCTTTCTTATTAATACGAGGTAAAATGGATGTGATATTATAAAAGTAGCAATATCTTCGAATAGAATTCTGGTGCACGGCTGGAAATTCGTTTACTTATAAATCAGCACATTTTCTTATGTATGAAGTAAAAAAAATTCGATTTTGAAGTTGTTTTCCTTTGTAAAATAATTAAAACATAAAATACAGTGAAATGATGTACTCTGTTTCAACATTGAAACCTTTGTTATAAATACGAGGTAAAATGGATGAGATATTATAAAATGATCAATATCTTCGAATAGAATTCTGGTGCACGGCTGGAAATTCGTTTACTTATAAATCAGCACATTTTCTTATGTATGAAGTAAAAAAAAATCGATTTTGAAGTTGTTCGCTTTTGTAAAATAATTAAAACATAAAATACAGTGAAACGATCCACTCTGTTTCAACAATGAAATCTTTGTTATAAATAAGAGGTAAAGTGGATGTGATATTATAAAATTAGCAATATCTTCGAATAGAATTCTGGTGCACGGCTGGAAATTCGTTTACTTATAAATCAGCATATTTTCTTATGTTGGAAGTAAAAAAAATCGGTTTTGAAGTTGTTCGCCATTGTAAACTATTTAAAATATAAAATAGATTGAAACGATATGCATTTTTCAACAATGAAACCTTCCTTATTAATACGAGGTAAAATGGATGTGATATTATAAATGTAGCAATATCTTTGAATAGAATTCTGGTGCACGGCCTGAAATTCGTTTACTTATAAATCAGCATATTTTCTTATGTAGGAAGTAAAAAAAATTCGGTTTTGAAGTTGTTCGCCATTGTAAAATATTTAAAATATAAAATAGAGTGAAACGATATGCATTTTTCAACAATGAAACCTTTGTTATAAATACGAGGTAAATTGGATGAGATATTAAAAAATTATCAATATCTTCGAATAGAATTCTGGTGCACGGCTGAAAATTCGTTTACTGATAAACCAGCACATTTTCTTAGGTAGGAAGTAAAAATAAAATTGATTTTGAAGTTGTTCGCCATTGTAAAATATTTAAAATATAAAATACAGTGAAACGATATGCATTTTTCAACAATGAAACCTTTGTTATAAATACCAGGTATAGTGCAAGTGATATTATAAAATTAGCAATATCTTCAAATAGAATTCTGGTAAACGGCTGTAAATTCGTTTACTCATAAATCAGCCCATTTGCTTATGTAAGAAGTAAAAAAAATTCAGTTTTGAAGTTGTTCGCCATTGTAAAATATTTAAAATATAAAATACTGTGACACGATATGCATTTTTCAACAATGAAACCTTTGTTATAAATAAGAGGTAAAGGAGATGTGATATTATAAAATTATCAATATCTTCGAATAGAATTCTGGTGCACGGCTGAAAATTCGTTTACTTATAAACCAGCCCATTTTCTTAGGTAGGAAGTAAAAAAAAATCGATTTTGAAGTTGTTCGCCATTGTAAAATATTTAAAATATAAAATACAGTGAAACGACATGATTTTTTAACAATGAAACCTTTCTTATTAATACGAGGTAAAATTGATGTGATATTATAAAAGTAGCAATATCTTCGAATAGAATTCTGGTGCACGGCTGGAAATTCGTTTACTTATAAATCAGCACATTTTCTTATGTATGAAGTAAAAAAAATTCGATTTTGAAGTTGTTCGCTTTTGTAAAATAATTAAAACATAAAATACAGTGAAACGATCCACTCTGTTTCAACAATGAAATCTTTGTTATAAATAAGAGGTAAAGTGGATGTGATATTATAAAATTAGCAATATCTTCGAATAGAATTCTGGTGCACGGCTGGAAATTCGTTTACTTATAAATCAGCATATTTTCTTATGTTGGAAGTAAAAAAAATCGGTTTTGAAGTTGTTCGCCATTGTAAACTATTTAAAATATAAAATAGAGTGAAACGATATGCATTTTTCAACAATGAAACCTTCCTTATTAATACGAGGTAAAATGGATGTGATATTATAAATGTAGCAATATCTTTGAATAGAATTCTGGTGCACGGCCTGAAATTAGTTTACTTATAAATCAGCATATTTTCTTATGTAGGAAGTAAAAAAAATTCGGTTTTGAAGTTGTTCGCCATTGTAAAATATTTAAAATATAAAATAGAGTGAAACGATATGCATTTTTCAACAATGAAACCTTCCTTATTAATACGAGGTAAAATGGATGTGATATTATAAATGTAGCAATATCTTTGAATAGAATTCTGGTGCATGGCCTGAAATTCGTTTACTTATAAATCAGCATATTTTCTTATGTAGGAAGTAAAAAAAAACGGTTTTGAAGTTGTTCGCCATTGTAAAATATTTAAAATATAAAATACAGTGAAACGATATGCATTTTTCAACAATGAAACCTTTGTTATAAATACCAGGTATAGTGCAAGTGATATTATAAAATTAGCAATATCTTCAAATAGAATTCTGGTAAACGGCTGGAAATTGGTTTTCTTATAAATCAGCGCATTTTCTTATGCAGAAGTAAAAAAAATTCCGTTTTGAAGTAGTTCGCCTGTATAAAATATTTAAAGCATAAAATACAGTGAAACGATATACATTTTTTAACAATGAAACCTTTGTTATAAATACGAGGTAAAGTGAATGTGATATTATAAAATTATCAATATCTTTGAATAAAATTCTGGTGCATGGCTGGAAATTCGTTTATTTATAATTCAGCACATTTTCTTATGTATGAAGTAAAAAAAAATCGGTTTTGAAGTTGTTCGCCTTTGTAAATTAATTAAAACATAAAATACAGTGAAAGGATCTACTCTGTTTCAACAATGAAACCTTTGTTATAAATACGAGGTAAAGTGAATGTGATATTATAAAATTATCAATATCTTTGAATAGAATTCTGGTGCACGGCTGGAAATTCGTTTACTTATAAATCAGCATATTTTCTTATGTTGGAAGTAAAAAAAATCGGTTTTGAAGTTGTTCGCCATTGTAAACTATTTAAAATATAAAATAGATTGAAACGATATGCATTTTTCAACAATGAAACCTTCCTTATTAATACGAGGTAAAATGGATGTGATATTATAAATGTAGCAATATCTTTGAATAGAATTCTGGTGCACGGCCTGAAATTCGTTTACTTATAAATCAGCATATTTTCTTATGTAGGAAGAAAAAAAAATTCGGTTTTGAAGTTGTTCGCCATTGTAAAATATTTAAAATATAAAATAGAGTGAAACGATATGCATTTTTCAACAATGAAACCTTTGTTATAAATATGAGGTAAATTGGATGAGATATTATAAAATTATCAATATCTTCGAATAGAATTCTGGTGCACGGCTGAAAATTCGTTTACTGATAAACCAGCACATTTTCTTAGGTAGGAAGTAAAAATAAAATTGATTTTGAAGTTGTTCGCCATTGTAAAATATTTAAAATATAAAATACAGTGAAACGATATGCATTTTTCAACAATGAAACCTTTGTTATAAATACCAGGTATAGTGCAAGTGATATTATAAAATTAGCAATATCTTCAAATAGAATTCTGGTAAACGGCTGTAAATTCGTTTACTCATAAATCAGCACATTTGCTTATGTAAGAAGTAAAAAAAATTCAGTTTTGAAGTTGTTCGCCATTGTAAAATATTTAAAATATAAAATACTGTGACACGATATGCATTTTTCAACAATGAAACCTTTGTTATAAATAAGAGGTAAAGGAGATGTGATATTATAAAATTATCAATATCTTCGAATAGAATTATGGTGCACGGCTGAAAATTCGTTTACTTATAAACCAGCCCATTTTCTTAGGTAGGAAGTAAAAAAAAAATCGATTTTTAAGTTGTTCGCCATTGTAAAATATTTAAAATATAAAATAGAGTGAAACGATATGCATTTTTCAACAATGAAACCTTCCTTATTAATACAAGGTAAAATGGATGTGATATTATAAAAGTAGCAATATATTCAATAGAATTCTGGTGCACGGCCTGAAATTCGTTTACTTATAAATCAGCATATTTTCTTAGGTAGGAAGTAAAAAAAAATCGATTTTGAAGTTGTTCGCCATTGTAAAATATTTAAAATATAAAATACAGTGAAACGATATGCATTTTTCAACAATGAAACCTTTCTTATTAATACGAGGTAAAATGGATGTGATATTATAAAAGTAGCAATATCTTCGAATAGAATTCTGGTGCACGGCTGGAAATTCGTTTACTTATAAATCAGCACATTTTCTTATGTATGAAGTAAAAAAAATTCGATTTTGAAGTTGTTTTCCTTTGTAAAATAATTAAAACATAAAATACAGTGAAACGATGTACTCTGTTTCAACATTGAAACCTTTGTTATAAATACGAGGTAAAGTGGATGAGATATTATAAAATTATCAATATCTTCGAATAGAATTCTGGTGCACGGCTGGAAATTCGTTTACTTATAAATCAGCACATTTTCTTATGTATGAAGTAAAAAAAATTCGATTTTGAAGTTGTTCGCTTTTGTAAAATAATTAAAACATAAAATACAGTGAAACGATCCACTCTGTTTCAACAATGAAATCTTTGTTATAAATAAGAGGTAAAGTGGATGTGATATTATAAAATTAGCAATATCTTCGAATAGAATTCTGGTGCACGGTTGGAAATTCGTTTACTTATAAATCAGCATATTTTCTTATGTTGGAAGTAAAAAAAATCGGTTTTGAAGTTGTTCGCCATTGTAAACTATTTAAAATATAAAATAGAGTGAAACGATATGCATTTTTCAACAATGAAACCTTCCTTATTAATACGAGGTAAAATGGATGTGATATTATAAATGTAGCAATATCTTTGAATAGAATTCTGGTGCACGGCCTGAAATTAGTTTACTTATAAATCAGCATATTTTCTTATGTAGGAAGTAAAAAAAATTCGGTTTTGAAGTTGTTCGCCATTGTAAAATATTTAAAATATAAAATAGAGTGAAACGATATGCATTTTTCAACAATGAAACCTTCCTTATTAATACGAGGTAAAATGGATGTGATATTATAAATGTAGCAATATCTTTGAATAGAATTCTGGTGCATGGCCTGAAATTCGTTTACTTATAAATCAGCATATTTTCTTATGTAGGAAGTAAAAAAAAACGGTTTTGAAGTTGTTCGCCATTGTAAAATATTTAAAATATAAAATACAGTGAAACGATATGCATTTTTCAACAATGAAACCTTTGTTATAAATACCAGGTATAGTGCAAGTGATATTATAAAATTAGCAATATCTTCAAATAGAATTCTGGTAAACGGCTGGAAATTGGTTTTCTTATAAATCAGCGCATTTTCTTATGCAGAAGTAAAAAAAATTCCGTTTTGAAGTAGTTCGCCTGTATAAAATATTTAAAGCATAAAATACAGTGAAACGATATACATTTTTTAACAATGAAACCTTTGTTATAAATACGAGGTAAAGTGAATGTGATATTATAAAATTATCAATATCTTTGAATAAAATTCTGGTGCATGGCTGGAAATTCGTTTATTTATAATTCAGCACATTTTCTTATGTATGAAGTAAAAAAAAATCGGTTTTGAAGTTGTTCGCCTTTGTAAATTAATTAAAACATAAAATACAGTGAAAGGATCTACTCTGTTTCAACAATGAAACCTTTGTTATAAATACGAGGTAAAGTGAATGTGATATTATAAAATTATCAATATCTTTGAATAAAATTCTGGTGCATGGCTGGAAATTCGTTTATTTATAATTCAGCACATTTTCTTATGTATGAAGTACAAAAAATTCGGTTTTGAAGTTGTTCGATCTTGTAAAGTATTTAAAACATAAAAAAAAGTGAAAGGATCTACTCTGTTTCAACAATGAAACCTTTGTTATAAATACGAGGTAAAGTGGATGTGATAGTATAAAATTAGCAATATCTTCAAATAGAATTCTGGTGCACGGCTGGAAATTGGTTTTCTTATAAATCAGCACATTTTCTTATGTAGGAAGTAAAAAAAATCGGTTTTGATGTTGTTCGCCATTGTAAAATATTTAAAATATAAAATACTGTGAAACAATATGCATTTTTCAACAATGAAACCTTTGTTATAAATACGAGGTAAAGTGAATGTGATATTATAAAATTATCAATATCTTCGAATAAAATTCTGGTGCATGGCTGGAAATTCGTTTACTTATAAATCAGCACATTTTCTTATGTATGAAGTAAAAAAAATTCGATTTTGAAGTTGTTCGCCTTTGTAAATTAATTAAAACATAAAATACAGTGAAACGATCTACTCTGTTTCAACAATGAAACCTTTGTTATAAATACGAGGTAAAGTGGATGTGATATTATAAAAATATCAATATCTTCGAATAGAATTCTGGTGCACGGCTGGAAATTCGTTTGCTTATAAACCAGCCCATTTTCTTAGGTAGGAAGAAAAAAAATCGATTTTGAAGTTGTTCGCTTTTGTAAAATAATTAAAACATAAAATACAGTGAAACGATCCACTCTGTTTCAGCAATGAAATCTTTGTTATAAATAAGAGGTAAAATGGATGAGATATTATAAAATGATCAATATCTTCGAATAGAATTCTGGTGCACGGCTGGAAATTCGTTTACTTATAAATCAGCACATTTTCTTATGTATGAAGTAAAAAAAAATCGATTTTGAAGTTGTTCGCTTTTGTAAAATAATTAAAACATAAAATACAGTGAAACGATCCACTCTGTTTCAACAATGAAATCTTTGTTATAAATAAGAGGTAAAGTGGATGTGATATTATAAAATTAGCAATATCTTCGAATAGAATTCTGGTGCACGGCTGGAAATTCGTTTTCTTATAAATCAGCATATTTTCTTATGTTGGAAGTAAAAAAAATCGGTTTTGAAGTTGTTCGCCATTGTAAACTATTTAAAATATAAAATAGATTGAAACGATATGCATTTTTCAACAATGAAACCTTCCTTATTAATACGAGGTAAAATGGATGTGATATTATAAATGTAGCAATATCTTTGAATAGAATTCTGGTGCACGGCCTGAAATTCGTTTACTTATAAATCAGCATATTTTCTTATGTAGGAAGTAAAAAAAATTCGGTTTTGAAGTTGTTCGCCATTGTAAAATATTTAAAATATAAAATAGAGTGAAACGATATGCATTTTTCAACAATGAAACCTTTGTTATAAATACGAGGTAAATTGGATGAGATATTATAAAATTATCAATATCTTCGAATAGAATTCTGGTGCACGGCTGAAAATTCGTTTACTGATAAACCAGCACATTTTCTTAGGTAGGAAGTAAAAATAAAATTGATTTTGAAGTTGTTCGCCATTGTAAAATATTTAAAATATAAAATACAGTGAAACGATATGCATTTTTCAACAATGAAACCTTTGTTATAAATACCAGGTATAGTGCAAGTGATATTATAAAATTAGCAATATCTTCAAATAGAATTCTGGTAAACGGCTGTAAATTCGTTTACTCATAAATCAGCACATTTGCTTATGTAAGAAGTAAAAAAAATTCAGTTTTGAAGTTGTTCGCCATTGTAAAATATTTAAAATATAAAATACTGTGACACGATATGCATTTTTCAACAATGAAACCTTTGTTATAAATAAGAGGTAAAGGAGATGTGATATTATAAAATTATCAATATCTTCGAATAGAATTATGGTGCACGGCTGAAAATTCGTTTACTTATAAACCAGCCCATTTTCTTAGGTAGGAAGTAAAAAAAAAATCGATTTTGAAGTTGTTCGCCATTGTAAAATATTTAAAATATAAAATAGAGTGAAACGATATGCATTTTTCAACAATGAAACCTTCCTTATTAATACAAGGTAAAATGGATGTGATATTATAAAAGTAGCAATATATTCAATAGAATTCTGGTGCACGGCCTGAAATTCGTTTACTTATAAATCAGCATATTTTCTTAGGTAGGAAGTAAAAAAAAATCGATTTTGAAGTTGTTCGCCATTGTAAAATATTTAAAATATAAAATACAGTGAAACGATATGCATTTTTCAACAATGAAACCTTTCTTATTAATACGAGGTAAAATGGATGTGATATTATAAAAGTAGCAATATCTTCGAATAGAATTCTGGTGCACGGCTGGAAATTCGTTTACTTATAAATCAGCACATTTTCTTATGTATGAAGTAAAAAAAATTCGATTTTGAAGTTGTTTTCCTTTGTAAAATAATTAAAACATAAAATACAGTGAAATGATGTACTCTGTTTCAACATTGAAACCTTTGTTATAAATACGAGGTAAAATGGATGAGATATTATAAAATGATCAATATCTTCGAATAGAATTCTGGTGCACGGCTGGAAATTCGTTTACTTATAAATCAGCACATTTTCTTATGTATGAAGTAAAAAAAAATCGATTTTGAAGTTGTTCGCTTTTGTAAAATAATTAAAACATAAAATACAGTGAAACGATCCACTCTGTTTCAACAATGAAATCTTTGTTATAAATAAGAGGTAAAGTGGATGTGATATTATAAAATTAGCAATATCTTCGAATAGAATTCTGGTGCACGGCTGGAAATTCGTTTACTTATAAATCAGCACATTTTCTTATGTAGGAAGAAAAAAAATCGATTTTGAAGTTGTTCGCTTTTGTAAAATAATTAAAACATAAAATACAGTGAAACGATCCACTCTGTTTCAGCAATGAAATCTTTGTTATAAATAAGAGGTAAAATGGATGAGATATTATAAAATGATCAATATCTTCGAATAGAATTCTGGTGCACGGCCTGAAATTCGTTTACTTATAAATCAGCATATTTTCTTATGTAGGAAGTAAAAAAAATTCGGTTTTGAAGTTGTTCGCCATTGTAAAATATTTAAAATATAAAATAGAGTGAAACGATATGCATTTTTCAACAATGAAACCTTTGTTATA
Source organism: Maratus michaelseni (assembly GCA_963931845.1). NCBI lineage: Eukaryota > Metazoa > Arthropoda > Arachnida > Araneae > Salticidae > Maratus > Maratus michaelseni. Next base: position 306,849,063 of record OZ007595.1, read on the forward strand.
AATACGAGGTAAATTGGATGAGATATTATAAAATTATCAATATCTTCGAATAGAATTCTGGTGCACGGCTGAAAATTCGTTTACTGATAAACCAGCACATTTTCTTAGGTAGGAAGTAAAAATAAAATTGATTTTGAAGTTGTTCGCCATTGTAAAATATTTAAAATATAAAATACAGTGAAACGATATGCATTTTTCAACAATGAAACCTTTGTTATAAATACCAGGTATAGTGCAAGTGATATTATAAAATTAGCAATATCTTCAAATAGAATTCTGGTAAACGGCTGTAAATTCGTTTACTCATAAATCAGCACATTTGCTTATGTAAGAAGTAAAAAAAATTCAGTTTTGAAGTTGTTCGCCATTGTAAAATATTTAAAATATAAAATACTGTGACACGATATGCATTTTTCAACAATGAAACCTTTGTTATAAATAAGAGGTAAAGGAGATGTGATATTATAAAATTATCAATATCTTCGAATAGAATTATGGTGCACGGCTGAAAATTCGTTTACTTATAAACCAGCCCATTTTCTTAGGTAGGAAGTAAAAAAAAATCGATTTTGAAGTTGTTCGCCATTGTAAAATATTTAAAATATAAAATACAGTGAAACGATATGATTTTTTAACAATGAAACCTTTCTTATTAATACGAGGTAAAATTGATGTGATATTATAAAAGTAGCAATATCTTCGAATAGAATTCTGGTGCACGGCTGGAAATTCGTTTACTTATAAATCAGCACATTTTCTTATGTATGAAGTAAAAAAAATTCGATTTTGAAGTTGTTCGCTTTTGTAAAATAATTAAAACATAAAATACAGTGAAACGATCCACTCTGTTTCAACAATGAAATCTTTGTTATAAATAAGAGGTAAAGTGGATGTGATATTATAAAATTAGCAATATCTTCGAATAGAATTCTGGTGCACGGCTGGAAATTCGTTTACTTATAAATCAGCATATTTTCTTATGTTGGAAGTAAAAAAAATCGGTTTTGAAGTTGTTCGCCATTGTAAACTATTTAAAATATAAAATAGAGTGAAACGATATGCATTTTTCAACAATGAAACCTTCCTTATTAATACGAGGTAAAATGGATGTGATATTATAAATGTAGCAATATCTTTGAATAGAATTCTGGTGCACGGCCTGAAATTAGTTTACTTATAAATCAGCATATTTTCTTATGTAGGAAGTAAAAAAAATTCGGTTTTGAAGTTGTTCGCCATTGTAAAATATTTAAAATATAAAATAGAGTGAAACGATATGCATTTTTCAACAATGAAACCTTCCTTATTAATACGAGGTAAAATGGATGTGATATTATAAATGTAGCAATATCTTTGAATAGAATTCTGGTGCATGGCCTGAAATTCGTTTACTTATAAATCAGCATATTTTCTTATGTAGGAAGTAAAAAAAAACGGTTTTGAAGTTGTTCGCCATTGTAAAATATTTAAAATATAAAATACAGTGAAACGATATGCATTTTTCAACAATGAAACCTTTGTTATAAATACCAGGTATAGTGCAAGTGATATTATAAAATTAGCAATATCTTCAAATAGAATTCTGGTAAACGGCTGGAAATTGGTTTTCTTATAAATCAGCGCATTTTCTTATGCAGAAGTAAAAAAAATTCCGTTTTGAAGTAGTTCGCCTGTATAAAATATTTAAAGCATAAAATACAGTGAAACGATATACATTTTTTAACAATGAAACCTTTGTTATAAATACGAGGTAAAGTGAATGTGATATTATAAAATTATCAATATCTTTGAATAAAATTCTGGTGCATGGCTGGAAATTCGTTTATTTATAATTCAGCACATTTTCTTATGTATGAAGTAAAAAAAAATCGGTTTTGAAGTTGTTCGCCTTTGTAAATTAATTAAAACATAAAATACAGTGAAAGGATCTACTCTGTTTCAACAATGAAACCTTTGTTATAAATACGAGGTAAAGTGAATGTGATATTATAAAATTATCAATATCTTTGAATAGAATTCTGGTGCACGGCTGGAAATTCGTTTACTTATAAATCAGCATATTTTCTTATGTTGGAAGTAAAAAAAATCGGTTTTGAAGTTGTTCGCCATTGTAAACTATTTAAAATATAAAATAGATTGAAACGATATGCATTTTTCAACAATGAAACCTTCCTTATTAATACGAGGTAAAATGGATGTGATATTATAAATGTAGCAATATCTTTGAATAGAATTCTGGTGCACGGCCTGAAATTCGTTTACTTATAAATCAGCATATTTTCTTATGTAGGAAGAAAAAAAAATTCGGTTTTGAAGTTGTTCGCCATTGTAAAATATTTAAAATATAAAATAGAGTGAAACGATATGCATTTTTCAACAATGAAACCTTTGTTATAAATATGAGGTAAATTGGATGAGATATTATAAAATTATCAATATCTTCGAATAGAATTCTGGTGCACGGCTGAAAATTCGTTTACTGATAAACCAGCACATTTTCTTAGGTAGGAAGTAAAAATAAAATTGATTTTGAAGTTGTTCGCCATTGTAAAATATTTAAAATATAAAATACAGTGAAACGATATGCATTTTTCAACAATGAAACCTTTGTTATAAATACCAGGTATAGTGCAAGTGATATTATAAAATTAGCAATATCTTCAAATAGAATTCTGGTAAACGGCTGTAAATTCGTTTACTCATAAATCAGCACATTTGCTTATGTAAGAAGTAAAAAAAATTCAGTTTTGAAGTTGTTCGCCATTGTAAAATATTTAAAATATAAAATACTGTGACACGATATGCATTTTTCAACAATGAAACCTTTGTTATAAATAAGAGGTAAAGGAGATGTGATATTATAAAATTATCAATATCTTCGAATAGAATTATGGTGCACGGCTGAAAATTCGTTTACTTATAAACCAGCCCATTTTCTTAGGTAGGAAGTAAAAAAAAAATCGATTTTTAAGTTGTTCGCCATTGTAAAATATTTAAAATATAAAATAGAGTGAAACGATATGCATTTTTCAACAATGAAACCTTCCTTATTAATACAAGGTAAAATGGATGTGATATTATAAAAGTAGCAATATATTCAATAGAATTCTGGTGCACGGCCTGAAATTCGTTTACTTATAAATCAGCATATTTTCTTAGGTAGGAAGTAAAAAAAAATCGATTTTGAAGTTGTTCGCCATTGTAAAATATTTAAAATATAAAATACAGTGAAACGATATGCATTTTTCAACAATGAAACCTTTCTTATTAATACGAGGTAAAATGGATGTGATATTATAAAAGTAGCAATATCTTCGAATAGAATTCTGGTGCACGGCTGGAAATTCGTTTACTTATAAATCAGCACATTTTCTTATGTATGAAGTAAAAAAAATTCGATTTTGAAGTTGTTTTCCTTTGTAAAATAATTAAAACATAAAATACAGTGAAACGATGTACTCTGTTTCAACATTGAAACCTTTGTTATAAATACGAGGTAAAGTGGATGAGATATTATAAAATTATCAATATCTTCGAATAGAATTCTGGTGCACGGCTGGAAATTCGTTTACTTATAAATCAGCACATTTTCTTATGTATGAAGTAAAAAAAATTCGATTTTGAAGTTGTTCGCTTTTGTAAAATAATTAAAACATAAAATACAGTGAAACGATCCACTCTGTTTCAACAATGAAATCTTTGTTATAAATAAGAGGTAAAGTGGATGTGATATTATAAAATTAGCAATATCTTCGAATAGAATTCTGGTGCACGGCTGGAAATTCGTTTACTTATAAATCAGCATATTTTCTTATGTTGGAAGTAAAAAAAATCGGTTTTGAAGTTGTTCGCCATTGTAAACTATTTAAAATATAAAATAGAGTGAAACGATATGCATTTTTCAACAATGAAACCTTCCTTATTAATACGAGGTAAAATGGATGTGATATTATAAATGTAGCAATATCTTTGAATAGAATTCTGGTGCACGGCCTGAAATTAGTTTACTTATAAATCAGCATATTTTCTTATGTAGGAAGTAAAAAAAATTCGGTTTTGAAGTTGTTCGCCATTGTAAAATATTTAAAATATAAAATAGAGTGAAACGATATGCATTTTTCAACAATGAAACCTTCCTTATTAATACGAGGTAAAATGGATGTGATATTATAAATGTAGCAATATCTTTGAATAGAATTCTGGTGCATGGCCTGAAATTCGTTTACTTATAAATCAGCATATTTTCTTATGTAGGAAGTAAAAAAAAACGGTTTTGAAGTTGTTCGCCATTGTAAAATATTTAAAATATAAAATACAGTGAAACGATATGCATTTTTCAACAATGAAACCTTTGTTATAAATACCAGGTATAGTGCAAGTGATATTATAAAATTAGCAATATCTTCAAATAGAATACTGGTAAACGGCTGGAAATTGGTTTTCTTATAAATCAGCGCATTTTCTTATGCAGAAGTAAAAAAAATTCCGTTTTGAAGTAGTTCGCCTGTATAAAATATTTAAAGCATAAAATACAGTGAAACGATATACATTTTTTAACAATGAAACCTTTGTTATAAATACGAGGTAAAGTGAATGTGATATTATAAAATTATCAATATCTTTGAATAAAATTCTGGTGCATGGCTGGAAATTCGTTTATTTATAATTCAGCACATTTTCTTATGTATGAAGTAAAAAAAAATCGGTTTTGAAGTTGTTCGCCTTTGTAAATTAATTAAAACATAAAATACAGTGAAAGGATCTACTCTGTTTCAACAATGAAACCTTTGTTATAAATACGAGGTAAAGTGAATGTGATATTATAAAATTATCAATATCTTTGAATAAAATTCTGGTGCATGGCTGGAAATTCGTTTATTTATAATTCAGCACATTTTCTTATGTATGAAGTACAAAAAATTCGGTTTTGAAGTTGTTCGATCTTGTAAAGTATTTAAAACATAAAAAAAAGTGAAAGGATCTACTCTGTTTCAACAATGAAACCTTTGTTATAAATACGAGGTAAAGTGGATGTGATAGTATAAAATTAGCAATATCTTCAAATAGAATTCTGGTGCACGGCTGGAAATTGGTTTTCTTATAAATCAGCACATTTTCTTATGTAGGAAGTAAAAAAAATCGGTTTTGATGTTGTTCGCCATTGTAAAATATTTAAAATATAAAATACTGTGAAACAATATGCATTTTTCAACAATGAAACCTTTGTTATAAATACGAGGTAAAGTGAATGTGATATTATAAAATTATCAATATCTTCGAATAAAATTCTGGTGCATGGCTGGAAATTCGTTTACTTATAAATCTGCACATTTTCTTATGTATGAAGTAAAAAAAATTCGATTTTGAAGTTGTTCGCCTTTGTAAATTAATTAAAACATAAAATACAGTGAAACGATCTACTCTGTTTCAACAATGAAACCTTTGTTATAAATACGAGGTAAAGTGGATGTGATATTATAAAAATATCAATATCTTCGAATAGAATTCTGGTGCACGGCTGGAAATTCGTTTGCTTATAAACCAGCCCATTTTCTTAGGTAGGAAGAAAAAAAATCGATTTTGAAGTTGTTCGCTTTTGTAAAATAATTAAAACATAAAATACAGTGAAACGATCCACTCTGTTTCAGCAATGAAATCTTTGTTATAAATAAGAGGTAAAGTGGATGTGATATTATAAAATTAGCAATATCTTCGAATAGTATTCTGGTGCACGGCTGGAAATTCGTTTACTTATAAATCAGCACATTTTCTTATGTATCAAGTAAAAAAAAAATCGATTTTGAAGTTGTTCGCTTTTGTAAAATATTTAAAACATAAAATACAGTGAGACGATCCACTCTGTTTCAACAATGAAATCTTTGTTATAAATACGAGGTAAAGTGAATGTGATATTATAAAATTATCAATATCTTTGAATAAAATTCTCGTGCATGGCTGGAAATTCGTTTATTTATAATTCAGCACATTTTCTTATGTATGAAGTAAAAAAAAAATTTCGATTTTGAAGTTGTTCGCCTTTGTAAATTAATTAAAACATAAAATACAGTGCGACGATCTACTCTGTTTCAACAATGAAATCTTTGTTATAAATAAGAGGTAAAGGAGATGTGATATTATAAAATTATCAATATCTTCGAATAGAATTCTGGTGCACGGCTGGAAATGCGTTTACTTATAAATCAGCATATTTTCTTATGTAGGAAGTAAAAAAAAATTCGGTTTTTAAGTTGTTCGACCTTGTAAAATATTTAAAATATAAAATACAGTGAAAGGATCTACTCTGTTTCAACAATGAAACCTTTGTTATAAATACGAGGTAAAGTGGATGTGATAGTATAAAATTAGCAATATCTTCAAATAGAATTCTGGTGCACGGCTGGAAATTGGTTTTCTTATAAATCAGCACATTTTCTTACGTAGGAAGTAAAAAAAATCGGTTTTGATGTTGTTCGCCATTGTAAAATATTTAAAATATAAAATACTGTGAAACAATATGCATTTTTCAACAATGAAACCTTTGTTATAAATACGAGGTAAAGTGAATGTGATATTATAAAATTATCAATATCTTCGAATAAAATTCTGGTGCATGGCTGGAAATTTGTTTATTTATAATTCAGCACATTTTCTTATGTATGAAGTAAAAAAAAAATCGATTTTGAAGTTGTTCGCCTTTGTAAATTAATTAAAACATAAAATACAGTGAAACGATCTACTCTGTTTCAACAATGAAATCTTTGTTATAAATAAGAAGTAAAGGAGATGTGATATTATAAAATTATCAATATCTTCGAATAGAATTCTGGTGCACGGCTGGAAATGCGTTTACTTATAAATCAGCACATTATCTTATGTAGGAAGTAAAAAAAAAATTCAGTTTTGAAGTTGTTCGGCATTGTAAAATATTTAAAATATAAAATACTGTGACACGATATGCATTTTTCAACAATGAAAGCTTTGTTATAAATACGAGGTTAAGAGGATGAGATATTATAAAATTATCAATATCTTCGAATAGAATTCTGGTGCACGGCTGAAAATTCGTTTACTTATAAACCAGCCCATTTTCTTAGGTACGAAGTAAAAAAAAAATCGATTTTGAAGTTGTTCGCCATTGTAAAATATTTAAAATATAAAATACAGTGAAACGATATGCATTTTTTAACAATGAAACCTTTCTTATTAATACGATGTAAAATTGATGTGATATTATAAAAGTAGCAATATCTTCGAATAGAATTCTGGTGCACGGCTGGAAATTTGTTTACTTATAAATCAGCACATTTTCTTATGTATGAAGTAAAAAAAATTCGATTTTGAAGTTGTTTTCCTTTGTAAAATAATTAAAACATAAAATACAGTGAAACGATCTACTCTGTTTCAACAATGAAACCTTTGTTATAAATACGAGGTAAAGTGGATGAGATATTATAAAATTATCAATATCTTGGAATAGAATTCTGGTGCACGGCTGGAAATTCGTTTACTTATAAATCAGCACATTTTCTTATGTATGAAGTAAAAAAAAATCGATTTTGAAGTTGTTCGCTTTTGTAAAATAATTAAAACATAAAATACAGTGAAACGATCCACTCTGTTTCAACAATGAAATCTTTGTTATAAATAAGAGGTAAAGTGGATGTGATATTATAAAATTAGCAATATCTTCGAATAGAATTCTGGTGCACTGCTGGAAATTCGTTTACTTATAAATCAGCATATTTTCTTATGTTGGAAGTAAAAAAAATCGGTTTTGAAGTTGTTCGCCATTGTAAACTATTTAAAATATAAAATAGAGTGAAACGATATGCATTTTTCAACAATGAAACCTTCCTTATTAATACGAGGTAAAATGGATGTGATATTATAAATGTAGCAATATCTTTGAATAGAATTCTGGTGCACGGCCTGAAATTCGTTTACTTATAAATCAGCATATTTTCTTATGTAGGAAGTAAAAAAAAATCGGTTTTGAAGTTGTTCGCCATTGTAAAATATTTAAAATATAAAATAGAGTGAAACGATATGCATTTTTCAACAATGAAACCTTTGTTATAAATACGAGGTAAATTGGATGAGATATTATAAAATTATCAATATCTTCGAATAAAATTCTGGTGCACGGCTGAAAATTCGTTTACTGATAAACCAGCACATTTTCTTAGGTAGGAAGTAAAAAAAAATTGATTTTGAAGTTGTTCGCCATTGTAAAATATTTAAAATATAAAATACAGTGAAACGATATGCATTTTTCAACAATGAAACCTTTGTTATAAATACCAGGTATAGTGCAAGTGATATTATAAAATTAGCAATATCTTCAAATAGAATTCTGGTAAACGGCTCGAAATTGGTTTTCTTATAAATCAGCGCATTTTCTTATGCAGAAGTAAAAAAAATTCCGTTTTGAAGTAGTTCGCCTGTATAAAATATTTAAAACATAAAATACAGTGAAACGATATACATTTTTTAACAATGAAACCTTTGTTATAAATACGAGGTAAAGTGAATGTGATATTATAAAATTATCAATATCTTTCAATAAAATTCTGGTGCATGGCTGGAAATTCGTTTATTTATAATTCAGCACATTTTCTTATGTATGAAGTAAAAAAAAATCGATTTTGAAGTTGTTTTCCTTTGTAAAATAATTAAAACATAAAATACAGTGAAACGATCTACTCTGTTTCAACAATGAAACCTTTGTTATAAATACGAGGTAAAGTGGATGAGATATTATAAAATTATCAATATCTTCGAATAGAATTCTGGTGCACGGCTGGAAATTCGTTTACTTATAAATCAGCACATTTTCTTATGTATGAAGTAAAAAAAATTCGGTTTTGAAGTTGTTCGCCATTGTAAACTATTTAAAATATAAAATAGAGTGAAACGATATACATTTTTTAACAATGAAACCTTTGTTATAAATACGAGGTAAAGTGAATGTGATATTATAAAATTATCAATATCTTTGAATAAAATTCTCGTGCATGGCTAGAAATTCGTTTATTTATAATTCAGCCCATTTTCTTAGGTAGGAAGAAAAAAAATCGATTTTGAAGTTGTTCGCCACTGTAAAATATTTAAAATATAAAATACAGTGAAACGATATGCATTTTTCAACAATGAAACCTTTCTTATTAATACGAGGTAAAATGGATGTGATATTATAAAAGTAGCAATATCTTCGAACAGAAATCTGGTGAACGGCTGTAAATTGGTTTTCTTATAAATCAGCGCATTTTCTTATGCATGGGGAAAAAAAAAATCCCTTTTGAAGTAGTTCCCCTGTATAAAATATTTAAAATATAACATACTGTGACACGATATGCATTTTTCAACAATGAAACCTTTCTTATTAATACGAGGTAAAGTGGATGTGATAGTATAAAATTAGCAATATCTTCGAATAGAATTCTGGTGCACGGCTGAAAATTCGTTTACTTATAAATCAGCACATTTTCTTATGTATCAAGTAAAAAAAAAATCGATTTTGAAGTTGTTCGCTTTTGTAAAATATTTAAAACATAAAATACAGTGAAACGATCCACTCTGTTTCAACAATGAAATCTCTGTTATAAATACGAGGTAAAGTGAATGTGATATTATAAAATTATCAATATCTTTGAATAAAATTCTCGTGCATGGCTGGAAATTCGTTTATTTATAATTCAGCACATTTTCTTATGTATGAAGTAAAAAAAAAAATTCGATTTTGAAGTTGTTCGCCTTTGTAAATTAATTAAAACATAAAATACAGTGCGACGATCTACTCTGTTTCAACAATGAAATCTTTGTTATAAATAAGAGGTAAAGGAAATGTGATATTATAAAATTATCAATATCTTCGAATAGAATTCTGGTGCACGGCTGGAAATGCGTTTACTTATAAATCAGCATATTTTCTTATGTAGGAAGTAAAAAAAAATTCGGTTTTGAAGTTGTTCGACCTTGTAAAATATTTAAAACATAAAATACAGTGAAAGGATCTACTCTGTTTCAACAATGAAACCTTTGTTATAAATACGAGGTAAAGTGGATGTGATAGTATAAAATTACCAATATCTTCAAATAGAATTCTGGTGCACGGCTGGAAATTGGTTTTCTTATAAATCAGCACATTTTCTTACGTAGGAAGTAAAAAAAATCGGTTTTGATGTTGTTCGCCATTGTAAAATATTTAAAATATAAAATACTGTGAAACAATATGCATTTTTCAACAATGAAACCTTTGTTATAAATACGAGGTAAAGTGAATGTGATATTATAAAATTATCAATATCTTCGAATAAAAGTCTGGTGCATGGCTGGAAATGCGTTTAGTTATAAATCAGCACATTTTCTTATGTATGAAGTAAAAAAAAATCGATTTTGAAGTTGTTCGCTTTTGTAAAATAATTAGAACATAAAATACAGTGAAACGATCCACTCTGTTTCAACAATGAAATCTTTGTTATAAATAAGAGGAAAAGTGGATGTGATATTATAAAATTAGCAATATCTTCGAATAGAATTCTGGTGCACGGCTGGAAATTCGTTTACTAATAAATCAGCATATTTTCTTAGGTAGGAAGAAAAAAAATCGATTTTGAAGTTGTTCGCTTTTGTAAAATAATTAAAACATAAAATACAGTGAAACGATCCACTCTGTTTCAACAATGAAATCTTTGTTATAAATAAGAGGTAAAGTGGATGTGATATTATAAAATTAGCAATATCTTCGAATAGAATTCTGGTGCACGGCTGGAAATTCGTTTACTTATAAATCAGCATATTTTCTTATGTTGGAAGTAAAAAAAATCGGTTTTGAAGTTGTTCGCCATTGTAAACTATTTAAAATATAAAATAGAGTGAAACGATATGCATTTTTCAACAATGAAACCTTCCTTATTAATACGAGGTAAAAAGGATGTGATATTATAAATGTAGCAATATCTTTGAATAGAATTCTGGTGCACGGCCTGAAATTCGTTTACTTATAAATCAGCATATTTTCTTATGTAGGAAGTAAAAAAAAATCGGTTTTGAAGTTGTTCGCCATTGTAAAATATTTAAAATATAAAATAGAGTGAAACGATATGCATTTTTCAACAATGAAACCTTTGTTATAAATACGAGGTAAATTGGATGAGATATTATAAAATTATCAATATCTTCGAATAGAATTCTGGTGCACGGCTGAAAATTCGTTTACTGATAAACCAGCACATTTTCTTAGGTAGGAAGTAAAAAAAAATTGATTTTGAAGTTGTTCGCCATTGTAAAATATTTAAAATATAAAATACAGTGAAACGATATGCATTTTTCAACAATGAAACCTTTGTTATAAATACCAGGTATAGTGCAAGTGATATTATAAAATTAGCAATATCTTCAAATAGAATTCTGGTAAACGGCTGGAAATTGGTTTTCTTATAAATCAGCGCATTTTCTTATGCAGAAGTAAAAAAAATTCCGTTTTGAAGTAGTTCGCCTGTATAAAATATTTAAAACATAAAATACAGTGAAACGATATACATTTTTTAACAATGAAACCTTTGTTATAAATACGAGGTAAAGTGAATGTGATATTAAAAAATTATCAATATCTTTGAATAAAATTCTGGTGCATGGCTGGAAATTCGTTTATTTATAATTCAGCTCATTTTCTTAGGTAGGAAGAAAAAAAAATCGATTTTGAAGTTGTTCGCCACTGTAAAATATTTAAAATATAAAATACAGTGAAACGATATGCATTTTTCAACAATGAAACCTTTCTTATTAATACGAGGTAAAATGGATGTGATATTATAAAAGTAGCAATATCTTCGAACAGAAATCTGGTGAACGGCTGTAAATTGGTTTTCTTATAAATCAGCGCATTTTCTTATGCATGGGGAAAAAAAAAATCCGTTTTGAAGTAGTTCCCCTGTATAAAATATTTAAAATATAACATACTGTGACACGATATGCATTTTTCAACAATGAAACCTTTCTTATTAATACGAGGTAAAGTGGATGTGATAGTATAAAATTAGCAATATCTTCGAATAGAATTCTGGTGCACGGCTGAAAATTCGTTTACTTATAAATCAGCACATTTTCTTATGTATCAAGTAAAAAAAAATCGATTTTGAAGTTGTTCGCTTTTGTAAAATATTTAAAACATAAAATACAGTGAAACGATCCACTCTGTTTCAACAATGAAATCTCTGTTATAAATACGAGGTAAAGTGAATGTGATATTATAAAATTATCAATATCTTTGAATAAAATTCTCGTGCATGGCTGGAAATTCGTTTATTTATAATTCAGCACATTTTCTTATGTATGAAGTAAAAAAAAAAAATTCGATTTTGAAGTTGTTCGCCTTTGTAAATTAATTAAAACATAAAATACAGTGCGACGATCTACTCTGTTTCAACAATGAAATCTTTGTTATAAATAAGAGGTAAAGGAGATGTGATATTATAAAATTATCAATATCTTCGAATAGAATTCTGGTGCACGGCTGGAAATGCGTTTACTTAAAAATCAGCATATTTTCTTATGTAGGAAGTAAAAAAAAATTCGGTTTTGAAGTTGTTCGACCTTGTAAAATATTTAAAATATAAAATACAGTGAAAGGATCTACTCTGTTTCAAAAATGAAACCTTTGTTATAAATACGAGGTAAAGTGGATGTGATAGTATAAAATTAGCAATATCTTCAAATAGAATTCTGGTGCACCGCTGGAAATTGGTTTTCTTATAAATCAGCACATTTTCTTACGTAGGAAGTAAAAAAAATCGGTTTTGATGTTGTTCGCCATTGTAAAATATTTTAAATATAAAATACTGTGAAACAATATGCATTTTTCAACAATGAAACCTTTGTTATAAATACGAGGTAAAGTGAATGTGATATTATAAAATTATCAATATCTTCGAATAAAATTCTGGTGCATGGCTGGAAATGCGTTTAGTTATAAATCAGCACATTTTCTTATGTATGAAGTAAAAAAAAATCGATTTTGAAGTTATTCGCTTTTGTAAAATAATTAGAACATAAAATACAGTGAAACGATCCACTCTGTTTCAACAATGAAATCTTTGTTATAAATAAGAGGAAAAGTGGATGTGATATTATAAAATTAGCAATATCTTCGAATAGAATTCTGGTGCACGGCTGGAAATTCGTTTACTTATAAATCAGCATATTTTCTTATGTTGGAAGTAAAAAAAATCGGTTTTGAAGTTGTTTTCCTTTGTAAAATAATTAAAACATAAAATACAGTGAAACGATCTACTCTGTTTCAACAATGAAACCTTTGTTATAAATACGAGTTAAAGTGGATGAGATATTATAAAAATATCAATATCTTCGAATAGAATTCTGGTGCACGGCTGGAAAATTGTTTACTTATAAATCAGCACATTTTCTTATGTATGAAGTAAAAAAAAATCGATTTTGAGGTTGTTCGCTTTTGTAAAATAATTAAAACATAAAATACAGTGAAACGATCCACTCTGTTTCAACAATGAAATCTTTGTTATAAATAAGATGTAAAGGAGATGTGATATTATAAAATTATCAATATCTTCGAATAGAATTCTGGTGTACGTCTGGAAATTCGTTTACTTATAAACCAGCACATTTTCTTAGGTAGGAAGTAAAAAAAAATCGATTTTGAAGTTGTTCGCCATTGTAAAATATTTAAAATATAAAATACTGTAACACGATATGCATTTTTCAACAATGAAACCTTTGTTATAAATACGAGGTAAATTGGATGAGATATTATAAAATTATCAATATCTTCGAATAGAATTCTGGTGCACGGCTGAAAATTCGTTTACTGATAAACCAGTACATTTTCTTAGGTAGGAAGTAAAAAAAAATTGATTTTGAAGTTGTTCGCCATTGTAAAATATTTAAAATATAAAATACAGTTAAACGATATGCATTTTTCAACAATGAAACCTTTGTTATAAATACCAGGTATAGTGCAAGTGATATTATAAAATTAGCAATATCTTCAAATAGAATTCTGGTAAACGGCTGGAAATTGGTTTTCTTATAAATCAGCGCATTTTCTTATGCAGGGAGTAAAAAAAATTCCGTTTTGAAGTAGTTCGCCTGTATAAAATATTTAAAATATAAAATACAGTGAAACGATATACATTTTTTAACAATGAAACCTTTGTTATAAATACGAGGTAAAGTGAATGTGATATTATAAAATTATCAATATCTTCGAATAAAATTCTGGTGCATGGCTGGAAATGCCTTTAGTTATAAATCAGCACATTTTCTTATGTATGAAGTAAAAAAAAAATCGATTTTGAAGTTGTTCGCTTTTGTAAAATAATTAGAATATAAAATACAGTGAAACGATCCACTCTGTTTCAACAATGAAATCTTTGTTATAAGTAAGAGGAAAAGTGGATGTGATATTATAAAATTAGCAATATCTTCGAATAGAATTCTGGTGCACGGCTGGAAATTCGTTTACTTATAAATCAGCATATTTTCTTATGTTGGAAGTAAAAAAAAATCGGTTTTGAAGTTGTTCGCCACTGTAAAATATTTAAAATATAAAATACAGTGAAACGATATGCATTTTTCAACAATGAAACCTTTCTTATTAATACGAGGTAAAATGGATGTGATATTATAAAAGTAGCAATATCTTCGAACAGAAATCTGGTGAACGGCTGTAAATTGGTTTTCTTATAAATCAGCGCATTTTCTTATGCATGGGGGAAAAAAATCCGTTTTGAAGTAGTTCCCCTGTATAAAATATTTAAAATATAACATACTGTGACACGATATGCATTTTTCAACAATGAAACCTTTGTTATAACTACTAGGTAAAGTGAATGTGATATTATAAAATTATCAATATCTTCGAATAAAATTCTGGTGCATGGCTGGAAATGCGTTTAGTTATAAATCAGCACATTTTCTTATGTATGAAGTAAAAAAAAATCGATTTTGAAGTTGTTCGCTTTTGTAAAATAATTAGAACATAAAATACAGTGAAACGATCCACTCTGTTTCAACAATGAAATCTTTGTTATAAATAAGAGGAAAAGTGGATGTGATATTATAAAATTAGCAATATCTTCGAATAGAATTCTGGTGCACGGCTGGAAATTCGTTTACTTATAAATCAGCATATTTTCTTATGTTGGAAGTAAAAAAAATCGGTTTTGAAGTTGTTTTCCTTTGTAAAATAATTAAAACATAAAATACAGTGAAACGATCTTCTCTGTTTCAACAATGAAACCTTTGTTATAAATACGAGTTAAAGTGGATGAGATATTATAAAATTATCAATATCTTCGAATAGAATTCTGGTGCACGGCTGAAAATTCGTTTACTGATAAACCAGCACATTTTCTTAGGTAGGAAGTAAAAAAAAATTGATTTTGAAGTTGTTCGCCATTGTAAAATATTTAAAACATAAAATACAGTGAAAGGATCTACTCTGTTTCAACAATGAAACCTTTGTTATAAATACGAGGTAAAGTGGATGTGATAGTATAAAATTAGCAATATCTTCGAATAAAATTCTGGTGCACGGCTGGAAATGCGTTTAGTTATAAATCAGCACATTTTCTTATGTATGAAGTAAAAAAAAATCGATTTTGAAGTTGTTCGACCTTGTAAAATATTTAAAACATAAAATACAGTGAAAGGATCTACTCTGTTTCAACAATGAAACCTTTGTTATAAATACGAGGTAAAGTGGATGTGATAGTATAAAATTAGCAATATCTTCAAATAGAATTCTGGTTCACGGCTGGAAATTGGTTTTCTTATAAATCAGCACATTTTCTTATGTAGGAAGTAAAAAAATCGGTTTTGATGTTGTTCGCCATTGTAAAATATTTAAAATATAAAATACTGTGACACGATATGCATTTTTCAACAATGAAACCTTTGTTATAAATACGAGGTAAATTGGATGAGATATTATAAAATTATCAATATCTTCGAATAAAATTCTGGTGCACGGCTGAAAATTCGTTTACTGATAAACCAGCACATTTTCTTAGGTAGGAAGTAAAAAAAAATTGATTTTGAAGTTGTTCGCCATTGTAAAATATTTAAAATATAAAATACAGTTAAACGATATGCATTTTTCAACAATGAAACCTTTGTTATAAATACCAGGTATAGTGCAAGTGATATTATAAAATTAGCAATATCTTCAAATAGAATTCTGGTAAACGGCTGGAAATTGGTTTTCTTATAAATCAGCGCATTTTCTTATGCAGGGAGTCAAAAAAATTCCGTTTTGAAGTAGTTCGCCTGTATAAAATATTTAAAATATAAAATACAGTGAAACGATATACATTTTTTAACAATGAAACCTTTGTTATAAATACGAGGTAAAGTGAATGTGATATTATAAAATTATCAATATCTTTAAATAAAATTCTGGTGCACGGCTGGAAATGCGTTTACTTATAAATCAGCATATTTTTTTATGTAGGAAGTAAAAAAAATTCGGTTTTGAAGTTGTTCGACCTTGTAAAATATTTAAAACATAAAATACAGTGAAAGGATCTACTCTGTTTCAACAATGAAACCTTTGTTATAAATACGAGGTAAAGTGGATGTGATAGTATAAAATTAGCAATATCTTCAAATAGAATTCTGGTTCACGGCTGGAAATTGGTTTTCTTATAAATCAGCACATTTTCTTATGTAGGAAGTAAAAAAAATCGGTTTTGATGTTGTTCGCCATTGTAAAATATTTAAAATATAAAATACTGTGAAACAATATGCATTTTCAACAATGAAACCTTTGTTATAAATACGAGGTAAAGTGAATGTGATATTATAAAATTACCAATATCTTCGAATAAAATTCTGGTGCATGGCTGGAAATGCGTTTAGTTATAAATCAGCACATTTTCTTATGTATGAAGTAAAAAAAAAATCGATTTTGAAGTTGTTCGCTTTTGTAAAATAATTAGAACATAAAATACAGTGAAACGATCCACTCTGTTTCAACAATGAAATCTTTGTTATAAATAAGAGGAAAAGTGGATGTGATATTGTAAAATTAGCAATATCTTCGAATAGAATTCTGGTGCACGGCTGGAAATTCGTTTACTTATAAACCAGCCCATTTTCTTAGGTAGGAAGTAAAAAAAAATCGATTTTGAAGTTCTTCGCCATTGTAAAATATTTAAAATATAAAATACAGTGCGACGATCTACTCTGTTTCAACAATGAAATCTTTGTTATAAATAAGAGGTAAAGGAGATGTGATATTATAAAATTATCAATATCTTCGAATAGAATTCTGGTGCACGGCTGGAAATGCGTTTACTTATAAATCAGCATATTTTCTTATGTAGGAAGTAAAAAAAAATTCGGTTTTGAAGTTGTTCGACCTTGTAAAATATTTAAAACATAAAATACAGTGAAAGGATCTACTCTGTTTCAACAATGAAACCTTTGTTATAAATACGAGGTAAAGTGGATGTGATAGTATAAAATTAGCAATATCTTCAAATAGAATTCTGGTGCACGGCTGGAAATTGGTTTTCTTATAAATCAGCACATTTTCTTACGTAGGAAGTAAAAAAAATCGGTTTTGATGTTGTTCGCCATTGTAAAATATTTAAAATATAAAATACTGTGACACGATATGCATTTTTCAACAATGAAACCTTTGTTATAAATACGAGGTAAATTGGATGAGATATTATAAAATTATCAATATCTTCGAATAGAATTCTGGTGCACGGCTGAAAATTCGTTTACTGATAAACCAGCACATTTTCTTAGGTAGGAAGTAAAAAAAAAATTGATTTTGAAGTTGTTCGCCATTGTAAAATATTTAAAATATAAAATACAGTTAAACGATATGCATTTTTCAACAATGAAAACTTTGTTATAAATACCAGGTATAGTGCAAGTGATATTATAAAATTAGCAATATCTTCAAATAGAATTCTGGTAAACGGCTGGAAATTGGTTTTCTTATAAATCAGCGCATTTTCTTATGCAGGGAGTAAAAAAAAATCCGTTTTGCAGTAGTTCGCCTGTATAAAATATTTAAAATATAAAATACAGTGAAACGATATACATTTTTTAACAATGAAACCTTTGTTATAAATACGAGGTAAAGTGAATGTGATATTATAAAATTATCAATATCTTTGAATAAAATTCTGGTGCACGGCTGGAAATGCGTTTACTTATAAATCAGCATATTTTCTTATGTAGGAAGTAAAAAAAATTCGGTTTTGAAGTTGTTCGACCTTGTAAAATATTTAAAACATAAAATACAGTGAAAGGATCTACTCCGTTTCAACAATGAAACCTTTGTTATAAATACGAGGTAAAGTGGATGTGATAGTATAAAATTAGCAATATCTTCAAATAGAATTCTGGTGCACGGCTGGAAATTGGTTTTCTTATAAATCAGCACATTTTCTTATGTAGGAAGTAAAAAAAAATCGGTTTTGATGTTGTTCGCCATTGTAAAATATTTAAAATATAAAATACTGTGAAACAATATGCATTTTTCAACAATGAAACCTTTGTTATAAATACGAGGTAAAGTGAATGTGATATAAAATTATCAATATCTTCGAATAAAATTCTGGTGCATGGCTGGAAATGCGTTTATTTATAATTCAGCACATTTTCTTATGTATGAAGTAAAAAAAAAAATTCGATTTTGAAGTTGTTCGCCTTTGTAAATTAATTAAAACATAAAATACAGTGAAACGATCTACTCTGTTTCAACAATGAAATCTTTGTTATAAATAAGAGGTAAAGGAGATGTGATATTATAAAATTATCAATATCTTCGAATAGAATTCTGGTGCACGGCTGGAAATTCGTTTACTTATAAATCAGCATATTTTCCTATGTTGGAAGTAAAAAAAAATTGATTTTGAAGTTGTTCACCATTGTAAAATATTTAAAATATAAAATACAGTTAAACGATATGCATTTTTCAACAATGAAACCTTTGTTATAAATACCAGGTATAGTGCAAGTGATATTATAAAATTAGCAATATCTTCAAATAGAATTCTGGTGCACGGCTGGAAATTCGTTTACTTATAAATCAGCATATTTTCTTATGTTGGAAGTAAAAAAAATCGGTTTTGAAGTTGTTTTCCTTTGTAAAATAATTAAAACATAAAATACAGTGAAACGATCTACTCTGTTTCAACAATGAAACCTTTGTTATAAATACGAGTTAAAGTGGATGAGATATTATAAAATTATCAATATCTTCGAATAAAATTCTGGTGCATGGCTGGAAATTCGTTTATTTATAATTCAGCACATTTTCTTATGTATGAAGTAAAAAAAAAAAATTCGATTTTGAAGTTGTTCGCCTTTGTAAATTAATTAAAACATAAAATACAGTGAAACGATCTACTCTGTTTCAACAATGAAATCTTTGTTATAAATAAGAGGTAAAGGAGATGTGATATTATAAAATTATCAATATCTTCGAACAGAATTCTGGTGCACGGAGTGAAATGCGTTTACTTATAAATCAGCACATTTTCTTAGGTAGGAAGTAAAAAAAAATCGATTTTGAAGTTGTTCGACATTGTAAAATATTTAAAATATAAAATACAGTGAAACGATATGCATTTTTCAACAATGAAACCTTTGTTATACATACCAGGTATAGTGCAAGTGATATTATAAAATTAGCAATATCTTCAAATAGAATTCTGGTAAACGGCATGAAATTGGTTTTCTTATAAATCAGCGCATTTTCTTATGCAGGGAGTAAAAAAAATTCCGTTTTGAAGTAGTTCGCCTGTATAAAATATTTAAAATATAAAATACAGTGAAACGATATACATTTTTTAACAATGAAACCTTTGTTATAAATACGAGGTAAAGTGAATGTGATATTATAAAATTATCAATATCTTTGAATAAAATTCTGGTGCATGGCTGGAAATTCGTTTATTTATAATTCAGCACATTTTCTTATGTATGAAGTAAAAAAAAATTCGATTTTGAAGTTGTTCGCCTTTGTAAATTAATTAAAACATAAAATACAGTGCGACGATCTACTCTGTTTCAACAATGAAATCTTTGTTATAAATAAGAGGTAAAGGAGATGTGATATTATAAAATTATCAATATCTCCGAATAGAATTCTGGTGCACGGCTGGAAATTCGTTTACTAATAAATCAGCATATTTTCTTATGTAGGAAGTAAAAAAAAATCGGTTTTGAAGTTGTTCGACCTTGTAAAATATTTAAAACATAAAATACAGTGAAAGGATCTACTCTGTTTCAACAATGAAACCTTTGTTATAAATACGAGGTAAAGTGGATGTGATAGTATAAAATTAGCAATATCTTCAAATAGAATTCTGGTGCACGGCTGGAAATTGGTTTTCTTATAAATCAGCACATTTTCTTATGTAGGAAGTAAAAAAAATCGGTTTTGATGTTGTTCGCCATTGTAAAATATTTAAAATATAAAATACTGTGAAACAATATGCATTTTTCAACAATGAAACCTTTGTTATAAATACGAGGTAAAGTGAATGTGATATTATAAAATTATCAATATCTTCGAATAAAATTCTGGTGCATGGCTGGAAATTCGTTTACTTATAAATCAGCACATTTTCTTATGTATGAAGTAAAAAAAATTCGATTTTGAAGTTGTTCGCCTTTGTAAATTAATTAAAACATAAAATACAGTGAAACGATCTACTCTGTTTCAACAATGAAATCTTTGTTATAAATAAGAGGTAAAGGAGATGTGACATTATAAAATTATCAATATCTTCGAATAGAATTCTGGTGCACGGCTGGAAATTCGTTTGCTTATAAACCAGCCCATATTTTTAGGTAGGAAGAAAAAAATTCGATTTTGAAGTTGTTCGCCACTGTAAAATATTTAAAATATAAAATACAGTGAAACGATATGCATTTTTCAACAATGAAACCTTTGTTATAAATACGAGGTTAAGCGGATGAGATATTATAAAATTATCAATATCTTCGAATAGAATTCTGGTGCACGGCTGAAAATTCGTTTACTTATAAACCAGCACATTTTCTTAGGTAGGAAGTAAAAAAAATAGATTTTGAAGTTGTTCGCCACTGTAAAATATTTAAAATATAAAATACAGTGAAACGATATACATTTTTCAACAATGAAACCTTTCTTATTAATACGAGGTAAAATGGATGTGATATTATAAAAGTAGCAATATCTTCGAACAGAATTCTGGTGCACGGCCTGAAATTCGTTTACTTATAAATCAGACCATTTTTTTATGTAGGAAGTAAAAAAAATTCGGTTTTGAGGTTGTTCGTGTAAAATATTTAAAATATAAAATACTGGGAATCCATATGCATTTTCCAACAATGAAACCTTTGTTATAAATACGAGGTAAAGTGAATGTGATATTATAAAATTATCAATATCTTCGAATAAAATTCTGGTGCACGGCTGTAAATTCGTTTACTTTTAAATCAGCACATTTGCTTATGTAGGAAGTAAAAAAAATTCAGTTTTGAAGTTGTTCGCCATTGTAAAATATTTAAAATATAAAATACTGTGACACGATATGCATTTTTCAACAATGAAATCTTTGTTATAAATAAGAGGTAAAGTGGATGTGATATTATAAAATTAGCAATATCTTCGAATAGAATTCTGGTGCACGGCTGGAAATTCGTTTACTTATAAATCAGCATATTTTCTTATGTTGGAAGTAAAAAAAATCGGTTTTGAAGTTGTTCGCCATTGTAAACTATTTAAAATATAAAATAGAGTGAAACGATATGCATTTTTCAACAATGAAACCTACCTTATTAATACGAGGTAAAATGGATGTGATATTATAAATGCAGCAATATCTTCGAATAGAATTCTGGTGCACGGACTGAAATTCGTTTACTTATAAATCAGCATATTTTATTATGTAGGAAGTAAAAAAAATTCGGTTTTGAAGTTGTTCGCCATTGTAAAATATTTAAAATATAAAATAGAGTGAACCGATATGCATTTTTCAACAATGAAACCTTTGTTATAAATACGAGGTAAAGTGGATGTGATAGTATAAAATTAGCAATATCTTCAAATAGAATTCTGGTGCACGGCTGGAAATTGGTTTTCTGATAAATCAGAACATTTTCTTATGTAGGAAGTAAAAAAAATTCGGTTTTGATGTTCGCCATTGTAAAACATTTAAAATATAAAATACTGTGAACGATATGCATTTTTCAACAATGAAACCTTTGTTATAAATACTAGGTAAAGTGAATGTGATATTATAAAATTATCAATATCTTCGAATAAAATTCTGGTGCATGGCTGGAAATTCGTTTATTTATAATTCAGCACATTTTCTTATGTATGAAGTAAAAAAAAAAAAATTCGATTTTGAAGTTGTTCGACTTTGTAAATTAATTAAAACATAAAATACAGTGAAACGATCTACTCTGTTTCAACAATGAAATCTTTGTTATAAATAAGAGGTAAAGGAGATGTGATATTATAAAATTATCAATATCTTCGAACAGAATTCTGGTGCACGGGGTGAAATGCGTTTACTTATAAATCAGCACATTTTCTTAGGTAGGAAATAAAAAAAAATCGATTTTGAAGTTGTTCGCCATTGTAAAATATTTAAAATATAAAATACAGTGAAACGATATGCATTTTTCAACAATGAAACCTTTGTTATAAATACCAGGTATAGTGCAAGTGATATTATAAAATTAGCAATATCTTCAAATAGAATTCTGGTAAACGGCATGAAATTGGTTTTCTTATAAATCAGCGCATTTTCTTATGCAGGGAGTAAAAAAAATTCCGTTTTGAAGTAGTTCGCCTGTATAAAATATTTAAAATATAAAATACAGTGAAACGATATACATTTTTTAACAATGAAACCTTTGTTATAAATACGAGGTAAAGTGAATGTGATATTATAAAATTATCAATATCTTTGAATAAAATTCTGGTGCATGGCTGGAAATACGTTTATTTATAATTCAGCACATTTTCTTATGTATGAAGTAAAAAAAAATTCGATTTTGAAGTTGTTCGCCTTTGTAAATTAATTAAAACATAAAATACAGTGCGACGATCTACTCTGTTTCAACAATGAAATCTTTGTTATAAATAAGAGGTAAAGGAGATGTGATATTATAAAATTATCAATATCTTCGAATAGAATTCTGGTGCACGGCTGGAAATGCGTTTACTAATAAATCAGCATATTTTCTTATGTAGGAAGTAAAAAAAAATCGGTTTTGAAGTTGTTCGACCTTGTAAAATATTTAAAACATAAAATACAGTGAAAGGATCTACTCTGTTTCAACAATGAAACCTTTGTTATAAATACGAGGTAAAGTGGATGTGATAGTATAAAATTAGCAATATCTTCAAATAGAATTCTGGTGCACGGCTGGAAATTGGATTTCTTATAAATAAGCACATTTTCTTATGTAGGAAGTAAAAAAAAATCGGTTTTGATGTTGTTCGCCATTGTAAAATATTTAAAATATAAAATACTGTGAAACAATATGCATTTTTCAACAATGAAACCTTTGTTATAAATACGAGGTAAAGTGAATGTGATATTATAAAATTATCAATATCTTCGAATAAAATTCTGGTGCACGGCTGTAAATTCGTTTACTTATAAATCAGCACATTTGCTTATGTAGGAAGTAAAAAAAAAAATTGATTTTGAAGTTGTTCGCCATTGTAAAATATTTAAAATATAAAATACAGCTAAACGATATGCATTTTTCAACAATGAAACCTTTGTTATAAATACCAGGTATAGTGCAAGTGATATTATAAAATTAGCAATATCTTCAAATAGAATTCTGGTGCACGGCTGGAAATTGGTTTTCTTATAAATCAGCACATTTTCTTATGTAGGAAGTAAAAAAATTCAGTTTTGAAGTTGTTCGCCATTGTAAAATATTTAAAATATAAAATACTGTGAAACAATATGCATTTTTCAACAATGAAACCTTTGTTATAAATACGAGGTAAAGTGAATGTGATATTATAAAATTATCAATATCTTCGAATAAAATTCTGGTGCATGGCTGGAAATTCGTTTACTTATAAATCAGGACATTTTCTTATGTATGAAGTAAAAAAAAATCGATTTTGAAGTTGTTCGCCATTGTAAAATATTTAAAATATAAAATACTGTGACACGATATGCATATTTCAACAATGAAACCTTTGTTATAAATACGAGGTAAATTGGATGAGATATTATAAAATTATCAATATCTTCGAATAGAATTCTGGTGCACGGCTGAAAATTCGTTTACTGATAAACCAGCACATTTTCTTAGGTAGGAAGTAAAAAAAAATTGATTTTGAAGTTGTTCGCCATTGTAAAATATTTAAAATATAAAATACAGTTAAACGATATGCATTTTTCAACAATGAAACCTTTGTTATAAATACCAGGTATAGTGCAAGTGATATTATAAAATTAGCAATATCTTCAAATAGAATTCTGGTAAACGGCTGGAAATTGGTTTTCTTATAAATCAGCGCATTTTCTTATGCAGGGAGTAAAAAAAATTCCGTTTTGAAGTAGTTCGCCTGTATAAAATATTTATAATATAAAATACAGTGAAACGATATACATTTTTTAACAATGAAACCTTTGTTATAAATACGAGGTAAAGTGAATGTGATATTATAAAATTATCAATATCTTTGAATAAAATTCTCGTGCATGGCTGGAAATTCGTTTATTTATAATTCAGCACATTTTCTTATGTATGAAGTAAAAAACAAATTCGATTTTGAAGTTGTTCGCCTTTGTAAATTAATTAAAACATAAAATACAGTGCGACGATCTACTCTGTTTCAACAATGAAATCTTTGTTATAAATAAGACGTAAAGGAGATGTGATATTATAAAATTATCAATATCTTCGAATAGAATTCTGGTGCACGGCTGGAAATGCGTTTACTTATAAATCAGCATATTTTCTTATGTAGGAAGTAAAAAAAAATTCGGTTTTGAAGTTGTTCGACCTTGTAAAATATTTAAAACATTAAATACAGTGAAAGGATCTACTCTGTTTCAACAATAAACCTTTGTTATAAATACGAGGTAAAGTGGATGTGATAGTATAAAATTAGCAATATCTTCAAATAGAATTCTGGTGTACGGCTGGAAATTGGTTTTCTTATAAATCAGCACATTTTCTTACGTAGGAAGTAAAAAAAATCGGTTTTGATGTTGTTCGCCATTGTAAAATATTTAAAATATAAAATACTGTGAAACAATATGCATTTTTCAACAATGAAACCTTTGTTATAAATACGAGGAAAAGTGGATGTGATATTATAAAATTAGCAATATCTTCGAATAAAATTCTGGTGCATGGCTGGAAATGCGTTTAGTTATAAATAAGCACATTTTCTTATGTATGAAGTAAAAAAAAATCGATTTTGAAGTTGTTCGCTTTTGTAAAATAATTAGAACATAAAATACAGTGAAACGATCCACTCTGTTTCAACAATGAAATCTTTGTTATAAATACGAGTTAAAGTGGATGAGATATTATAAAATTATCAATATCTTCGAATAGAATTCTGGTGCACGGCTGGAAAATTGTTTACTTATAAATCAGCACATTTTCTTATGTATGAAGTAAAAAAAAATCGATTTTGAAGTTGTTCGCTTTTGTAAAATAATTAAAACATAAAATACAGTGAAACGATCCACTCTGTTTCAACAATGAAATCTTTGTTATAAATAAGATGTAAAGGAGATGTGATATTATAAAATTATCAATATCTTCGAATAGAATTCTGGTGTACGGCTGGAAATTCGTTTACTTATAAACCAGCACATTTTCTTAGGTAGGAAGTAAAAAAATAAT
Source organism: Maratus michaelseni (assembly GCA_963931845.1). NCBI lineage: Eukaryota > Metazoa > Arthropoda > Arachnida > Araneae > Salticidae > Maratus > Maratus michaelseni. The sequence goes on from OZ007595.1 coordinate 306,874,956, forward strand.
CGGTTTTGAAGTTGTTCGGCATTGTAAAATATTTAAAATATAAAATACTGTGACACGATATGCATTTTTCAACAATGAAACCTTTGTTATAAATACGAGGTAAATTGGATGAGATATTATAAAATTATCAATATCTTCGAATAGAATTCTGGTGCACGGCTGAAAATTCGTTTACTGATAAACCAGCACATTTTCTTAGGTAGGAAGTAAAAAAAAAATTTGATTTTGAAGTTGTTCGCCATTGTAAAATATTTAAAATATAAAATACAGTTAAACGATATGCATTTTTCAACAATGAAACCTTTGTTATAAATACCAGGTATAGTGCAAGTGATATTATAAAATTAGCAATATCTTCATATAGAATTCTGGTAAACGGCTGGAAATTGGTTTTCTTATAAATCAGCGCATTTTCTTATGCAGGGAGTAAAAAAAAATCCGTTTTGAAGTAGTTCGCCTGTATAAAATATTTAAAATATAAAATACAGTGAAACGATATACATTTTTTAACAATGAAACCTTTGTTATAAATACGAGGTAAAGTGAATGTGATATTATAAAATTATCAATATCTTTGAATAAAATTCTGGTGCACGGCTGGAAATGCGTTTACTTATAAATCAGCATATTTTCTTATGTAGGAAGTAAAAAAAATTCGGTTTTGAAGTTGTTCGATCTTGTAAAATATTTAAAACATAAAATAAAGTGAAAGGATCCACTCTGTTTCAACAATGAAATCTTTGTTATAAATAAGATGTAAAGGAGATGTGATATTATAAAATTATCAATATCTTCGAATAGAATTCTGGTGTACGGCTGGAAATTCGTTTACTTATAAACCAGCACATTTTCTTAGGTAGGAAGTAAAAAAAATCGATTTTGAAGTTGTTCGCCATTGTAAAATATTTAAAATATAAAATACTGTGACACGATATGCATATTTCAACAATGAAACCTTTGTTATAAATACGAGGTAAATTGGATGAGATATTATAAAATTATCAATATCTTCGAATAGAATTCTGGTGCACGGCTGAAAATTCGTTTACTGATAAACCAGCACATTTTCTTAGGTAGGAAGTAAAAAAAAATTGATTTTGAAGTTGTTCGCCATTGTAAAATATTTAAAATATAAAATACAGTTAAACGATATGCATTTTTCAACAATGAAACCTTTGTTATAAATACCAGGTATAGTGCAAGTGATATTATAAAATTAGCAATATCTTCAAATAGAATTCTGGTAAACGGCTGGAAATTGGTTTTCTTATAAATCAGCGCATTTTCTTATGCAGGGAGTAAAAAAAATTCCGTTTTGAAGTAGTTCGCCTGTATAAAATATTTAAAATATAAAATACAGTGAAACGATATACATTTTTTAACAATGAAACCTTTGTTATAAATACGAGGTAAAGTGAATGTGATATTATAAAATTATCAATATCTTTGAATAAAATTCTCGTGCATGGCTGGAAATTCGTTTATTTATAATTCAGCACATTTTCTTATGTATGAAGTAAAAAAAAAATTCGATTTTGAAGTTGTTCGCCTTTGTAAATTAATTAAAACATAAAATACAGTGCGACGATCTACTCTGTTTCAACAATGAAATCTTTGTTATAAATAAGACGTAAAGGAGATGTGATATTATAAAATTATCAATATCTTCGAATAGAATTCTGGTGCACGGCTGGAAATGCGTTTACTTATAAATCAGCATATTTTCTTATGTAGGAAGTAAAAAAAAATTCGGTTTTGAAGTTGTTCGACCTTGTAAAATATTTAAAATATAAAATACTGTGAAACAATATGCATTTTTCAACAATGAAACCTTTGTTATAAATACGAGGTAAAGTGAATGTGATATTATAAAATTATCAATATCTTCGAATAAAATTCTGGTGCACGGCTGTAAATTCGTTTACTTATAAATCGGCACATTTGCTTATGTAGGAAGTAAAAAAAAAAATTGATTTTGAAGTTGTTCGCCATTGTAAAATATTTAAAATATAAAATACACTTAAACGATATGCATTTTTCAACAATGAAACCTTTGTTATAAATACCAGGTATAGTGCAAGTGATATTATAAAATTAGCAATATCTTCAAATAGAATTCTGGTGCACGGCTGGAAATTGGTTTTCTTATAAATCAGCACATTTTCTTATGTAAGAAGTAAAAAAAATTCAGTTTTGAAGTTGTTCGCCATTGTAAAATATTTAAAATATAAAATACTGTGACACGATATGCATTTTTCAACAATGAAACCTTTGTTATAAATAAGAGGTAAAGGAGATGTGATATTATAAAATAATCAATATCTTCGAATAGAATTCTGGTGCACGGCTGGAAATTGGTTTTCTTATAAATCAGCACATTTTCTTATGTTGGAAGTAAAAAAAATTCAGTTTTGAAGTTGTTCGCCATTGTAAAATATTTAAAATATAAAATACTGTGACACGATATGCATTTTTCAACAATGAAACCTTTGTTATAAATACGAGGTAAAGTGGATTTGATATTATAAAATTAGCAATATCTTCGAATAGAATTCTGGTGCACGGCTGGAAATTCGTTTACTTATAAATCAGCATATTTTCTTATGTTGGAAGTAAAAAAAATCGGTTTTGAAGTTGTTCGCCATTGTAAACTATTTAAAATATAAAATAGAGTGAAACGATATGCATTTTTCAACAATGAAACCTTCCTTATTAATACGAGGTAAAATGGATGAGATATTATAAAAGTAGCAATATATTCGAATAGAATTCTGGAGCACGGCCTGAAATTCGTTTACTTATAAATCAGCATATTTTCTTATGTAGAAAGTAAAAAAAATTCGGTTTTGAAGTTGTTCGCCATTGTAAAATATTTAAAATATAAAATAGAGTGAAACGATATGCATTTTTCAACAATGAAACCTTTGTTATAAATACGAGGTAAAGTGGATGTGATAGTATAAAATTAGCAATATCTTCAAATAGAATTCTGGTGCACGGCTGGAAATTGGTTTTCTTATAAATCAGCACATTTTCTTATGTAGGAAGTAAAAAAAATTCGGTTTTGATGTTCGCCATTGTAAAATATTTAAAATGTAAAATACTGTGAACGATATGCATTTTTCAACAATGAAACCTTTGTTATAAATACTAGGTAAAGTGAATGTGATATTATAAAATTATCAATATCTTCGAATAAAATTCTGGTGCATGGCTGGAAATTCGTTTATTTATAATTCAGCATATTTTCTTATCTATGAAGTAAAAAAAAATTCGATTTTGAAGTTGTTCGCCTTTGTAAATTAATTAAAACATAAAATACAGTGAAACGATCTACTCTGTTTCAACAATGAAACCTTTGTTATAAATACGAGGTAAAGTGGATGTGATATTATAAAATTATCAATATCTTCGAATAGAATTCTGGTGCACGGCTGGAAATTCGTTTGCTTATAAACCAGCCCATTTTCTTAGGTAGGAAGAAAAAAAATCGATTTTGAAGTTGTTCGCCACTGTAAAATATTTAAAATATAAAATACAGTGAAACGATATGCATTTTTCAACAATGAAACCTTTGTTATAAATACGAGGTTAAGTGGATGTGATATTATAAAATTATCAATATCTTCGAATAGAATTCTGGTGCACGGCTGGAAATTCGTTTGCTTATAAACCAGCCCATTTTCTTTGGTAGGAAGTAAAAAAATCGATTTTGAAGTTGTTCGCCACTGTAAAATATTTAAAATATAAAATACAGTGAAACGATATGCATTTTTCAACAATGAAACCTTTCTTATTAATACGAGGTAAAATGGATGTGATATTATAAATGTAGCAATATCTTCAAATAGAATTCTGGTGCACGGCTGGAAATTCGTTTACTTATAAACCAGCCCATTTTCTTAGGTAGGAAGTAAAAAAAAATCGATTTTGAAGTTGTTCGCCATTGTAAAATATTTAAAATATAAAATACAGTGAAACGATATGCATTTTTCAACAATGAAACCTTTGTTATAAATACGAGGTAAAGTGGATGTGATAGTATAAAATTAGCAATATCTTCAAATAGAATTCTGGTGCACGGCTGGAAATTGGTTTTCTTATAAATCAGCACATTTTCTTATGTAGGAAGTAAAAAAAAATCGGTTTTGATGTTCGCCATTGTAAAATATTTAAAATGTAAAATACTGTGAACGATATGCATTTTTCAACAATGAAACCTTTGTTATAAATACTAGGTAAAGTGAATCTGATATTATAAAATTATCAATATCTTCGAATAAAATTCTGGTGCATGGCTGAAAATTCGTTTATTTATAATTCAGCACATTTTCTTATGTATGAAGTAAAAAAAAATTCGATTTTGAAGTTGTTCGCCTTTGTAAATTAATTAAAACATAAAATACAGTGAAACGATCTACTCTGTTTCAACAATGAAATCTTTGTTATAAATAAGAAGTAAAGGAGATGTGATATTATAAAATTATCAATATCTTCGAATAGAATTCTGGTGCACGGCTGGAAATGCGTTTACTTATAAATCAGCACATTTTCTTATGTAGGAAGTAAAAAAAATTCAGTTTTGAAGTTGTTCGGCATTGTAAAATATTTAAAATATAAAATACTGTGACACGATATGCATTTTTCAACAATGAAACCTTTGTTATAAATACGAGGTTAAGTGGATGAGATATTATAAAATTAGAAATATCTTCGAATAGAATTCTGGTGCACGGCTGAAAATTCGTTTACTTATAAACCAGCCCATTTTCTTAGGTAGGAAGTAAAAAAAAATCGATTTTGAAATTGTTCGCCATTGTAAAATATTTAAAATATAAAATACAGTGAAACGATATGCATTTTTCAACAATGAAACCTTTCTTATTAATACGAGGTAAAATGGATGTGATATTATAAAAGTAGCAATATCTTCGAATAGAATTCTGGTGCACGGCTGGAAATTCGTTTACTTATAAATCAGCACATTTTCTTATGAATGAAGTAAAAAAAATTCGATTTTGAAGTTGTTTTCCTTTGTAAAATAATTAAAACATAAAATACAGTGAAACGATCCACTCTGTTTCAACAATGAAATCTTTGTTATAAATAAGAAGTAAAGTGGATGTGATATTATAAAATTAGCAATATCTTCGAATAGAATTCTGGTGCACGGCTGGAAATTCGTTTACTTATAAATCAGCATATTTTCTTATGTTGGAAGTAAAAAAAATCGGTTTTGAAGTTGTTCGCCATTGTAAACTATTTAAAATATAAAATAGAGTGAAACGATATGCATTTTTCAACAATGAAACCTTCCTTATTAATACGAGGTAAAATGGATGTGGTATTATAAATGTAGCAATATCTTTGAATAGAATTCTGGTGCACGGCCTGAAATTCGTTTACTTCTAAATCAGCATATTTTCTTATGTAGGAAGTAAAAAAAATTCGGTTTTGAAGTTGTTCGCCATTGTAAAATATTTAAAATATAAAATAGAGTGAAACGATATGCATTTTTCAACAATGAAACCTTTGTTATAAATACGAGGTAAATTGGATGAGATATTATAAAATTATCAATATCTTCGAATAGAATTCTGGTGCACGGCTGAAAATTCGTTTACTGATAAACCAGCACATTTTCTTAGGTAGGAAGTAAAAAAAAAATTGATTTTGAAGTTGTTCGCCATTGTAAAATATTTCAAATATAAAATACAGTGAAACGATATGCATTTTTCAACAATGAAACCTTTGTTATAAATACCAGGTATAGTGCAAGTGATATTATAAAATTAGCAATATCTTCAAATAGAATTCTGGTGAACGGCTGGAAATTGGTTTTCTTATAAATCAGCGCATTTTCTTATGCAAGAGTAAAAAAAATTCCGTTTTGAAGTAGTTCGCCTGTATAAAATATTTAAAATATAAAATACTGTGAAACAATATGCATTTTTCAACAATGAAACCTTTGTTATAAATACGAGGTAAAGTGAATGTGATATTATAAAATTATCAATATCTTCGAATAAAATTCTGGTGTACGGCTGGAAATTCGTTTACTTATAAACCAGCACATTTTCTTATGTATGAAGTAAAAAAAAATCGATTTTGAAGTTGTTCGCCATTGTAAAATATTTAAAATATAAAATACTGTGACACGATATGCATATTTCAACAATGAAACCTTTGTTATAAATACGAGGTAAATTGGATGAGATATTATAAAATTATCAATATCTTCGAATAGAATTCTGGTGCACGGCTGAAAATTCGTTTACTGATAAACCAGCACATTTTCTTAGGTAGGAAGTAAAAAAAAAATTGATTTTGAAGTTGTTCGCCATTGTAAAATATTTAAAATATAAAATACAGTTAAACGATATGCATTTTTCAACAATGAAACCTTTGTTATAAATACCAGGTATAGTGCAAGTGATATTATAAAATTAGCAATATCTTCAAATAGAATTCTGGTAAACGGCTGGAAATTGGTTTTCTTATAAATCAGCGCATTTTCTTATGCAGGGAGTAAAAAAAATTCCGTTTTGAAGTAGTTCGCCTGTATAAAATATTTATAATATAAAATACAGTGAAACGATATACATTTTTTAACAATGAAACCTTTGTTATAAATACGAGGTAAATTGAATGTGATATTATAAAATTATCAATATCTTTGAATAAAATTCTCGTGCATGGCTGGAAATTCGTTTATTTATAATTCAGCACATTTTCTTATGTATGAAGTAAAAAACAAATTCGATTTTGAAGTTGTTCGCCTTTGTAAATTAATTAAAACATAAAATACAGTGCGACGATCTACTCTGTTTCAACAATGAAATCTTTGTTATAAATAAGACGTAAAGGAGATGTGATATTATAAAATTATCAATATCTTCGAATAGAATTCTGGTGCACGGCTGGAAATGCGTTTACTTATAAATCAGCATATTTTCTTATGTAGGAAGTAAAAAAAAATTCGGTTTTGAAGTTGTTCGACTTTGTAAAATATTTAAAACATAAAATACAGTGAAAGGATCTACTCTGTTTCAACAATAAACCTTTGTTATAAATACGAGGTAAAGTGGATGTGATAGTATAAAATTAGCAATATCTTCAAATAGAATTCTGGTGTACGGCTGGAAATTGGTTTTCTTATAAATCAGCACATTTTCTTACGTAGGAAGTAAAAAAAATCGGTTTTGATGTTGTTCGCCATTGTAAAATATTTAAAATATAAAATACTGTGAAACAATATGCATTTTTCAACAATGAAACCTTTGTTATAAATACGAGGAAAAGTGGATGTGATATTATACTGCAATATCTTCTAATTAGCAATATCTTCGAATAAAATTCTGGTGCATGGCTGGAAATGCGTTTAGTTATAAATCAGCACATTTTCTTATGTATGAAGTAAAAAAAAATCGATTTTGAAGTTGTTCGCTTTTGTAAAATAATTAGAACATAAAATACAGTGAAACGATCCACTCTGTTTCAACAATGAAATCTTTGTTATAAATAAGAGGAAAAGTGGATGTGATATTATAAAATTAGCAATATCTTCGAATAGAATTCTGGTGCACGGCTGGAAATTCGTTTACTTATAAATCAGCATATTTTCTTATGTTGGAAGTAAAAAAAATCGGTTTTGAAGTTGTTTTCCTTTGTAAAATAATTAAAACATAAAATACAGTGAAACGATCTACTCTGTTTCAACAATGAAACCTTTGTTATAAATACGAGTTAAAGTGGATGAGATATTATAAAATTATCAATATCTTCGAATAGAATTCTGGTGCACGGCTGGAAAATTGTTTACTTATAAATCAGCACATTTTCTTATGTATGAAGTAAAAAAAATTCGATTTTGAAGTTGTTCGCTTTTGTAAAATAATTAAAACATAAAATACAGTGAAACGATCCACTCTGTTTCAACAATGAAATCTTTGTTATAAATAAGATGTAAAGGAGATGTGATATTATAAAATTATCAATATCTTCGACTGGAATTCTGGTGTACGGCTGGAAATTCGTTTACTTATAAACCAGCACATTTTCTTAGGTAGGAAGTAAAAAAATAATCGGTTTTGAAGTTGTTCGGCATTGTAAAATATTTAAAATATAAAATACTGTGACACGATATGCATTTTTCAACAATGAAACCTTTGTTATAAATACGAGGTAAATTGGATGAGATATTATAAAATTATCAATATCTTCGAATAGAATTCTGGTGCACGGCTGAAAATTCGTTTACTGATAAACCAGCACATTTTCTTAGGTAGGAAGTAAAAAAAAAATTTGATTTTGAAGTTGTTCGCCATTGTAAAATATTTCAAATATAAAATACAGTGAAACGATATGCATTTTTCAACAATGAAACCTTTGTTATAAATACCAGGTATAGTGCAAGTGATATTATAAAATTAGCAATATCTTCAAATAGAATTCTGGTGAACGGCTGGAAATTGGTTTTCTTATAAATCAGCGCATTTTCTTATGCAAGAGTAAAAAAAATTCCGTTTTGAAGTAGTTCGCCTGTATAAAATATTTAAAATATAAAATACTGTGACACGATATGCATTTTTCAACAATGAAACCTTTGTTATAAATAAGAGGTAAAGGAGATGTGATATTATAAAATTAGCAATATCTTCGAATAGAATTCTGGTGCACGGCTGGAAGTTCGTTTACTTATAAATCAGCATATTTTCTTATGTTGGAAGTAAAAAAAAATCGGTTTTGAAGTTGTTCGCCATTGTAAACTATTTAAAATATAAAATACAGCTAAACGATGTGCATTTTTCAACAATGAAACCTTTGTTATAAATACCAGGTATAGTGCAAGTGATATTATAAAATTAGCAATATCTTCAAATAGAATTCTGGTGCACGGCTGGAAATTGGTTTTCTTATAAATCAGCACATTTTCTTATGTAGGAAGTAAAAAAAATTCAGTTTTGAAGTTGTTCGCCATTGTAAAATATTTAAAATATAAAATACTGTGAAACAATATGCATTTTTCAACAATGAAACCTTTGTTATAAATACGAGGTAAAGTGAATGTGATATTATAAAATTATCAATATCTTCGAATAAAATTCTGGTGTACGGCTGGAAATTCGTTTACTTATAAACCAGCACATTTTCTTATGTATGAAGTAAAAAAAAATCGATTTTGAAGTTGTTCGCCATTGTAAAATATTTAAAATATAAAATACTGTGACACGATATGCATATTTCAACAATGAAACCTTTGTTATAAATACGAGGTAAATTGGATGAGATATTATAAAATTATCAATATCTTCGAATAGAATTCTGGTGCACGGCTGGAAATTCGTTTGCTTATAAACCAGCCCATTTTCTTTGGTAGGAAGTAAAAAAATCGATTTTGAAGTTGTTCGCCACTGTAAAATATTTAAAATATAAAATACAGTGAAACGATATGCATTTTTCAACAATGAAACCTTTGTTATAAATACGAGGTTAAGTGGATGTGATATTATAAAATTATCAATATCTTCGAATAGAATTCTGGTGCACGGCTGGAAATTCGTTTGCTTATAAACCAGCCCATTTTCTTTGGTAGGAAGTAAAAAAATCGATTTTGAAGTTGTTCGCCACTGTAAAATATTTAAAATATAAAATACAGTGAAACGATATGCATTTTTCAACAATGAAACCTTTCTTATTAATACGAGGTAAAATGGATGTGATATTATAAATGTAGCAATATCTTCAAATAGAATTCTGGTGCACGGCTGGAAATTCGTTTACTTATAAACCAGCCCATTTTCTTAGGTAGGAAGTAAAAAAAAATCGATTTTGAAGTTGTTCGCCATTGTAAAATATTTAAAATATAAAATACAGTGAAACGATATGCATTTTTCAACAATGAAACCTTTGTTATAAATACGAGGTAAAGTGGATGTGATAGTATAAAATTAGCAATATCTTCAAATAGAATTCTGGTGCACGGCTGGAAATTGGTTTTCTTATAAATCAGCACATTTTCTTATGTAGGAAGTAAAAAAAAATCGGTTTTGATGTTCGCCATTGTAAAATATTTAAAATGTAAAATACTGTGAACGATATGCATTTTTCAACAATGAAACCTTTGTTATAAATACTAGGTAAAGTGAATCTGATATTATAAAATTATCAATATCTTCGAATAAAATTCTGGTGCATGGCTGAAAATTCGTTTATTTATAATTCAGCACATTTTCTTATGTATGAAGTAAAAAAAAATTCGATTTTGAAGTTGTTCGCCTTTGTAAATTAATTAAAACATAAAATACAGTGAAACGATCTACTCTGTTTCAACAATGAAATCTTTGTTATAAATAAGAAGTAAAGGAGATGTGATATTATAAAATTATCAATATCTTCGAATAGAATTCTGGTGCACGGCTGGAAATGCGTTTACTTATAAATCAGCACATTTTCTTATGTAGGAAGTAAAAAAAATTCAGTTTTGAAGTTGTTCGGCATTGTAAAATATTTAAAATATAAAATACTGTGACACGATATGCATTTTTCAACAATGAAACCTTTGTTATAAATACGAGGTTAAGTGGATGAGATATTATAAAATTAGAAATATCTTCGAATAGAATTCTGGTGCACGGCTGAAAATTCGTTTACTTATAAACCAGCCCATTTTCTTAGGTAGGAAGTAAAAAAAAATCGATTTTGAAATTGTTCGCCATTGTAAAATATTTAAAATATAAAATACAGTGAAACGATATGCATTTTTCAACAATGAAACCTTTCTTATTAATACGAGGTAAAATGGATGTGATATTATAAAAGTAGCAATATCTTCGAATAGAATTCTGGTGCACGGCTGGAAATTCGTTTACTTATAAATCAGCACATTTTCTTATGAATGAAGTAAAAAAAATTCGATTTTGAAGTTGTTTTCCTTTGTAAAATAATTAAAACATAAAATACAGTGAAACGATCCACTCTGTTTCAACAATGAAATCTTTGTTATAAATAAGAGGTAAAGTGGATGTGATATTATAAAAATAGCAATATCTTCGAATAGAATTCTGGTGCACGGCTGGAAATTCGTTTACTTATAAATCAGCATATTTTCTTATGTTGGAAGTAAAAAAAATCGGTTTTGAAGTTGTTCGCCATTGTAAACTATTTAAAATATAAAATAGAGTGAAACGATATGCATTTTTCAACAATGAAACCTTCCTTATTAATACGAGGTAAAATGGATGTGGTATTATAAATGTAGCAATATCTTTGAATAGAATTCTGGTGCACGGCCTGAAATTCGTTTACTTCTAAATCAGCATATTTTCTTATGTAGGAAGTAAAAAAAATTCGGTTTTGAAGTTGTTCGCCATTGTAAAATATTTAAAATATAAAATAGAGTGAAACGATATGCATTTTTCAACAATGAAACCTTTGTTATAAATACGAGGTAAATTGGATGAGATATTATAAAATTATCAATATCTTCGAATAGAATTCTGGTGCACGGCTGAAAATTCGTTTACTGATAAACCAGCACATTTTCTTAGGTAGGAAGTAAAAAAAAAATTGATTTTGAAGTTGTTCGCCATTGTAAAATATTTCAAATATAAAATACAGTGAAACGATATGCATTTTTCAACAATGAAACCTTTGTTATAAATACCAGGTATAGTGCAAGTGATATTATAAAATTAGCAATATCTTCAAATAGAATTCTGGTGAACGGCTGGAAATTGGTTTTCTTATAAATCAGCGCATTTTCTTATGCAAGAGTAAAAAAAATTCCGTTTTGAAGTAGTTCGCCTGTATAAAATATTTAAAATATAAAATACTGTGACACGATATGCATTTTTCAACAATGAAACCTTTGTTATAAATAAGAGGTAAAGGAGATGTGATATTATAAAATTAGCAATATCTTCGAATAGAATTCTGGTGCACGGCTGGAAGTTCGTTTACTTATAAATCAGCGTATTTTCTTATGTTGGAAGTAAAAAAAAATCGGTTTTGAAGTTGTTCGCCATTGTAAACTATTTAAAATATAAAATACAGCTAAACGATGTGCATTTTTCAACAATGAAACCTTTGTTATAAATACCAGGTATAGTGCAAGTGATATTATAAAATTAGCAATATCTTCAAATAGAATTCTGGTGCACGGCTGGAAATTGGTTTTCTTATAAATCAGCACATTTTCTTATGTAGGAAGTAAAAAAAATTCAGTTTTGAAGTTGTTCGCCATTGTAAAATATTTAAAATATAAAATACTGTGAAACAATATGCATTTTTCAACAATGAAACCTTTGTTATAAATACGAGGTAAAGTGAATGTGATATTATAAAATTATCAATATCTTCGAATAAAATTCTGGTGTACGGCTGGAAATTCGTTTACTTATAAACCAGCACATTTTCTTATGTATGAAGTAAAAAAAAATCGATTTTGAAGTTGTTCGCCATTGTAAAATATTTAAAATATAAAATACTGTGACACGATATGCATATTTCAACAATGAAACCTTTGTTATAAATACGAGGTAAATTGGATGAGATATTATAAAATTATCAATATCTTCGAATAGAATTCTGGTGCACGGCTGAAAATTCGTTTACTGATAAACCAGCACATTTTCTTAGGTAGGAAGTAAAAAAAAATTGATTTTGAAGTTGTTCGCCATTGTAAAATATTTAAAATATAAAATACAGTTAAACGATATGCATTTTTCAACAATGAAACCTTTGTTATAAATACCAGGTATAGTGCAAGTGATATTATAAAATTAGCAATATCTTCAAATAGAATTCTGGTAAACGGCTGGAAATTGGTTTTCTTATAAATCAGCGCATTTTCTTATGCAGGGAGTAAAAAAAATTCCGTTTTGAAGTAGTTCGCCTGTATAAAATATTTATAATATAAAATACAGTGAAACGATATACATTTTTTAACAATGAAACCTTTGTTATAAATACGAGGTAAAGTGAATGTGATATTATAAAATTATCAATATCTTTGAATAAAATTCTCGTGCATGGCTGGAAATTCGTTTATTTATAATTCAGCACATTTTCTTATGTATGAAGTAAAAAACAAATTCGATTTTGAAGTTGTTCGCCTTTGTAAATTAATTAAAACATAAAATACAGTGCGACGATCTACTCTGTTTCAACAATGAAATCTTTGTTATAAATAAGACGTAAAGGAGATGTGATATTATAAAATTATCAATATCTTCGAATAGAATTCTGGTGCACGGCTGGAAATGCGTTTACTTATAAATCAGCATATTTTCTTATGTAGGAAGTAAAAAAAAATTCGGTTTTGAAGTTGTTCGACCTTGTAAAATATTTAAAACATAAAATACAGTGAAAGGATCTACTCTGTTTCAACAATAAACCTTTGTTATAAATACGAGGTAAAGTGGATGTGATAGTATAAAATTAGCAATATCTTCAAATAGAATTCTGGTGTACGGCTGGAAATTGGTTTTCTTATAAATCAGCACATTTTCTTACGTAGGAAGTAAAAAAAATCGGTTTTGATGTTGTTCGCCATTGTAAAATATTTAAAATATAAAATACTGTGAAACAATATGCATTTTTCAACAATGAAACCTTTGTTATAAATACGAGGAAAAGTGGATGTGATATTATACTGCAATATCTTCTAATTAGCAATATCTTCGAATAAAATTCTGGTGCATGGCTGGAAATGCGTTTAGTTATAAATCAGCACATTTTCTTATGTATGAAGTAAAAAAAAATCGATTTTGAAGTTGTTCGCTTTTGTAAAATAATTAGAACATAAAATACAGTGAAACGATCCACTCTGTTTCAACAATGAAATCTTTGTTATAAATAAGAGGAAAAGTGGATGTGATATTATAAAATTAGCAATATCTTCGAATAGAATTCTGGTGCACGGCTGGAAATTCGTTTACTTATAAATCAGCATATTTTCTTATGTTGGAAATAAAAAAAATCGGTTTTGAAGTTGTTTTCCTTTGTAAAATAATTAAAACATAAAATACAGTGAAACGATCTACTCTGTTTCAACAATGAAACCTTTGTTATAAATACGAGTTAAAGTGGATGAGATATTATAAAATTATCAATATCTTCGAATAGAATTCTGGTGCACGGCTGGAAAATTGTTTACTTATAAATCAGCACATTTTCTTATGTATGAAGTAAAAAAAATTCGATTTTGAAGTTGTTCGCTTTTGTAAAATAATTAAAACATAAAATACAGTGAAACGATCCACTCTGTTTCAACAATGAAATCTTTGTTATAAATAAGATGTAAAGGAGATGTGATATTATAAAATTATCAATATCTTCGAATAGAATTCTGGTGTACGGCTGGAAATTCGTTTACTTATAAACCAGCACATTTTCTTAGGTAGGAAGTAAAAAAATAATCGGTTTTGAAGTTGTTCGGCATTGTAAAATATTTAAAATATAAAATACTGTGACACGATATGCATTTTTCAACAATGAAACCTTTGTTATAAATACGAGGTAAATTGGATGAGATATTATAAAATTATCAATATCTTCGAATAGAATTCTGGTGCACGGCTGAAAATTCGTTTACTGATAAACCAGCACATTTTCTTAGGTAGGAAGTAAAAAAAAAATTTGATTTTGAAGTTGTTCGCCATTGTAAAATATTTAAAATATAAAATACAGTTAAACGATATGCATTTTTCAACAATGAAACCTTTGTTATAAATACCAGGTATAGTGCAAGTGATATTATAAAATTAGCAATATCTTCAAATAGAATTCTGGTAAACGGCTGGAAATTGGTTTTCTTATAAATCAGCGCATTTTCTTATGCAGGGAGTAAAAAAAAATCCGTTTTGAAGTAGTTCGCCTGTATAAAATATTTAAAATATAAAATACAGTGAAACGATATACATTTTTTAACAATGAAACCTTTGTTATAAATACGAGGTAAAGTGAATGTGATATTATAAAATTATCAATATCTTTGAATAAAATTCTGGTGCACGGCTGGAAATGCGTTTAATTATAAATCAGCATATTTTCTTATGTAGGAAGTAAAAAAAATTCGGTTTTGAAGTTGTTCGATCTTGTAAAATATTTAAAACATAAAATAAAGTGAAAGGATCCACTCTGTTTCAACAATGAAATCTTTGTTATAAATAAGATGTAAAGGAGATGTGATATTATAAAATTATCAATATCTTCGAATAGAATTCTGGTGTACGGCTGGAAATTCGTTTACTTATAAACCAGCACATTTTCTTAGGTAGGAAGTAAAAAAAATCGATTTTGAAGTTGTTCGCCATTGTAAAATATTTAAAATATAAAATACTGTGACACGATATGCATATTTCAACAATGAAACCTTTGTTATAAATACGAGGTAAATTGGATGAGATATTATAAAATTATCAATATCTTCGAATAGAATTCTGGTGCACGGCTGAAAATTCGTTTACTGATAAACCAGCACATTTTCTTATGTAGGAAGTAAAAAAAAAATTGATTTTGAAGTTGTTCGCCATTGTAAAATATTTAAAATATAAAATACAGTTAAACGATATGCATTTTTCAACAATGAAACCTTTGTTATAAATACCAGGTATAGTGCAAGTGATATTATAAAATTAGCAATATCTTCAAATAGAATTCTGGTAAACGGCTGGAAATTGGTTTTCTTATAAATCAGCGCATTTTCTTATGCAGGGAGTAAAAAAAATTCCGTTTTGAAGTAGTTCGCCTGTATAAAATATTTAAAATATAAAATACAGTGAAACGATATACATTTTTTAACAATGAAACCTTTGTTATAAATACGAGGTAAAGTGAATGTGATATTATAAAATTATCAATATCTTTGAATAAAATTCTCGTGCATGGCTGGAAATTCGTTTATTTATAATTCAGCACATTTTCTCATGTATGAAGTAAAAAAAAAATTCGATTTTGAAGTTGTTCGCCTTTGTAAATTAATTAAAACATAAAATACAGTGCGACGATCTACTCTGTTTCAACAATGAAATCTTTGTTATAAATAAGACGTAAAGGAGATGTGATATTATAAAATTATCAATATCTTCGAATAGAATTCTGGTGCACGGCTGGAAATGCGTTTACTTATAAATCAGCATATTTTCTTATGTAGGAAGTAAAAAAAAATTCGGTTTTGAAGTTGTTCGACCTTGTAAAATATTTAAAATATAAAATACTGTGAAACAATATGCATTTTTCAACAATGAAACCTTTGTTATAAATACGAGGTAAAGTGAATGTGATAGTATAAAATTAGCAATATCTTCAAATAGAATTCTGGTGCACGGCTGGAAATTGGATTTCTTATAAATCAGCACATTTTCTTATGTAGGAAGTAAAAAAAATCGGTTTTGATGTTGTTCGCCATTGTAAAATATTTAAAATATAAAATACTGTGAAACAATATGCATTTTTCAACAATGAAACCTTTGTTATAAATACGAGGTAAAGTGAATGTGATATTATAAAATTATCAATATCTTCGAATAAAATTCTGGTGCACGGCTGTAAATTCGTTTACTTATAAATCAGCACATTTGCTTATGTAGGAAGTAAAAAAAAATATATTTTGAAGTTGTTCGCCATTGTAAAATATTTAAAATATAAAATACACTTAAACGATATGCATTTTTCAACAATGAAACCTTTGTTATAAATACCAGGTATAGTGCAAGTGATATTATAAAATTAGCAATATCTTCAAATAGAATTCTGGTGCACGGCTGGAAATTGGTTTTCTTATAAATCAGCACATTTTCTTATGTAAGAAGTAAAAAAAATTCAGTTGTGAAGTTGTTCGCCATTGTAAAATATTTAAAATATAAAATACTGTGACACGATATGCATTTTTCAACAATGAAACCTTTGTTATAAATAAGAGGTAAAGGAGATGTGATATTATAAAATAATCAATATCTTCGAATAGAATTCTGGTGCACGGCTGGAAATTGGTTTTCTTATAAATCAGCACATTTTCTTATGTAGGAAGTAAAAAAAATTCAGTTTTGAAGTTGTTCGCCATTGTAAAATATTTAAAATATAAAATACTGTGACACGATATGCATTTTTCAACAATGAAACCTTTGTTATAAATACGAGGTAAAGTGGATGTGATATTATAAAATTAGCAATATCTTCGAATAGAATTCTGGTGCACGGCTGGAAATTCGTTTACTTATAAATCAGCATATTTTCTTATGTTGGAAGTAAAAAAAATCGGTTTTGAAGTTGTTCGCCATTGTAAACTATTTAAAATATAAAATAGAGTGAAACGATATGCATTTTTCAACAATGAAACCTTCCTTATTAATACGAGGTAAAATGGATGTGATATTATAAAAGTAGCAATATATTCGAATAGAATTCTGGAGCACGGCCTGAAATTCGTTTACTTATAAATCAGCATATTTTCTTATGTAGAAAGTAAAAAAAAATTCGGTTTTGAAGTTGTTCGCCATTGTAAAATATTTAAAATATAAAATAGAGTGAAACGATATGCATTTTTCAACAATGAAACCTTTGTTATAAATACGAGGTAAAGTGGATGTGATAGTATAAAATTAGCAATATCTTCAAATAGAATTCTGGTGCACGGCTGGAAATTGGTTTTCTTATAAATCAGCACATTTTCTTATGTAGGAAGTAAAAAAAAATTCGGTTTTGATGTTCGCCATTGTAAAATATTTAAAATGTAAAATACTGTGAACGATATGCATTTTTCAACAATGAAACCTTTGTTATAAATACTAGGTAAAGTGAATGTGATATTATAAAATTATCAATATCTTCGAATAAAATTCTGGTGCATGGCTGGAAATTCGTTTATTTATAATTCAGCATATTTTCTTATCTATGAAGTAAAAAAAAATTCGATTTTGAAGTTGTTCGCCTTTGTAAATTAATTAAAACATAAAATACAGTGAAACGATCTACTCTGTTTCAACAATGAAACCTTTGTTATAAATACGAGGTAAAGTGGATGTGATATTATAAAATTATCAATATCTTCGAATAGAATTCTGGTGCACGGCTGGAAATTCGTTTGCTTATAAACCAGCCCATTTTCTTAGGTAGGAAGAAAAAAAATCGATTTTGAAGTTGTTCGCCACTGTAAAATATTTAAAATATAAAATACAGTGAAACGATATGCATTTTTCAACAATGAAACCTTTGTTATAAATACGAGGTTAAGTGGATGTGATATTATAAAATTATCAATATCTTCGAATAGAATTCTGGTGCACGGCTGGAAATTCGTTTGCTTATAAACCAGCCCATTTTCTTTGGTAGGAAGTAAAAAAATCGATTTTGAAGTTGTTCGCCACTGTAAAATATTTAAAATATAAAATACAGTGAAACGATATGCATTTTTCAACAATGAAACCTTTCTTATTAATACGAGGTAAAATGGATGTGATATTATAAATGTAGCAATATCTTCAAATAGAATTCTGGTGCACGGCTGGAAATTCGTTTACTTATAAACCAGCCCATTTTCTTAGGTAGGAAGTAAAAAAAAAATCGATTTTGAAGTTGTTCGCCATTGTAAAATATTTAAAATATAAAATACAGTGAAACGATATGCATTTTTCAACAATGAAACCTTTGTTATAAATACGAGGTAAAGTGGATGTGATAGTATAAAATTAGCAATATCTTCAAATAGAATTCTGGTGCACGGCTGGAAATTGGTTTTCTTATAAATCAGCACATTTTCTTATGTAGGAAGTAAAAAAAAATCGGTTTTGATGTTCGCCATTGTAAAATATTTAAAATGTAAAATACTGTGAACGATATGCATTTTTCAACAATGAAACCTTTGTTATAAATACTAGGTAAAGTGAATCTGATATTATAAAATTATCAATATCTTCGAATAAAATTCTGGTGCATGGCTGGAAATTCGTTTATTTATAATTCAGCACATTTTCTTATGTATGAAGTAAAAAAAAATTCGATTTTGAAGTTGTTCGCCTTTGTAAATTAATTAAAACATAAAATACAGTGAAACGATCTACTCTGTTTCAACAATGAAATCTTTGTTATAAATAAGAAGTAAAGGAGATGTGATATTATAAAATTATCAATATCTTCGAATAGAATTCTGGTGCACGGCTGGAAATGCGTTTACTTATAAATCAGCACATTTTCTTATGTAGGAAGTAAAAAAAATTCAGTTTTGAAGTTGTTCGGCATTGTAAAATATTTAAAATATAAAATACTGTGACACGATATGCATTTTTCAACAATGAAACCTTTGTTATAAATACGAGGTTAAGTGGATGAGATATTATAAAATTAGAAATATCTTCGAATAGAATTCTGGTGCACGGCTGAAAATTCGTTTACTTATAAACCAGCCCATTTTCTTAGGTAGGAAGTAAAAAAAAATCGATTTTGAAATTGTTCGCCATTGTAAAATATTTAAAATATAAAATACAGTGAAACGATATGTTTTTTTCAACAATGAAACCTTTCTTATTAATACGAGGTAAAATGGATGTGATATTATAAAAGTAGCAATATCTTCGAATAGAATTCTGGTGCACGGCTGGAAATTCGTTTACTTATAAATCAGCACATTTTCTTATGAATGAAGTAAAAAAAAATTCGATTTTGAAGTTGTTTTCCTTTGTAAAATAATTAAAACATAAAATACAGTGAAACGATCCACTCTGTTTCAACAATGAAATCTTTGTTATAAATAAGAGGTAAAGTGGATGTGATATTATAAAATTAGCAATATCTTCGAATAGAATTCTGGTGCACGGCTGGAAATTCCTTTACTTATAAATCAGCATATTTTCTTATGTTGGAAGTAAAAAAAATCGGTTTTGAAGTTGTTCGCCATTGTAAACTATTTAAAATATAAAATAGAGTGAAACGATATGCATTTTTCAACAATGAAACCTTCCTTATTAATACGAGGTAAAATGGATGTGGTATTATAAATGTAGCAATATCTTTGAATAGAATTCTGGTGCACGGCCTGAAATTCGTTTACTTATAAATCAGCATATTTTCTTATGTAGGAAGTAAAAAAAATTCGGTTTTGAAGTTGTTCGCCATTGTAAAATATTTAAAATATAAAATAGAGTGAAACGATATGCATTTTTCAACAATGAAACCTTTGTTATAAATACGAGGTAAATTGGATGAGATATTATAAAATTATCAATATCTTCGAATAGAATTCTGGTGCACGGCTGGAAATTCGTTTACTGATAAACCAGCACATTTTCTTAGGTAGGAAGTAAAAAAAAAATTGATTTTGAAGTTGTTCGCCATTGTAAAATATTTCAAATATAAAATACAGTGAAACGATATGCATTTTTCAACAATGAAACCTTTGTTATAAATACCAGTTATAGTGCAAGTGATATTATAAAATTAGCAATATCTTCAAATAGAATTCTGGTGAACGGCTGGAAATTGGTTTTCTTATAAATCAGCGCATTTTCTTATGCAAGAGTAAAAAAAATTCCGTTTTGAAGTAGTTCGCCTGTATAAAATATTTAAAATATAAAATACTGTGACACGATATGCATTTTTCAACAATGAAACCTTTGTTATAAATAAGAGGTAAAGGAGATGTGATATTATAAAATTAGCAATATCTTCGAATAGAATTCTGGTGCACGGCTGGAAGTTCGTTTACTTATAAATCAGCATATTTTCTTATGTTGGAAGTAAAAAAAAATCGGTTTTGAAGTTGTTCGCCATTGTAAACTATTTAAAATATAAAATAGAGTGAAACGATATGCATTTTTCAACAATGAAACCTTCCTTATTAATACGAGGTAAAATGGATGCGATATTATAAAAGTAGCAATATATTCGAATAGAATTCTGGTGCACGGCCTGAAATTCGTTTACTTATAAATCAGCACATTTGCTTATGTAGGAAGTAAAAAAAAATTGATTTTGAAGTTGTTCGCCATTGTAAAATATTTAAAATATAAAATACACTTAAACGATATGCATTTTTCAACAATGAAACCTTTGTTATAAATACCAGGTATAGTGCAAGTGATATTATAAAATTAGCAATATCTTCAAATAGAATTCTGGTGCACGGCTGGAAATTGGTTTTCTTATAAATCAGCACATTTTCTTATGTAAGAAGTAAAAAAAATTCAGTTTTGAAGTTGTTCGCCATTGTAAAATATTTAAAATATAAAATACTGTGACACGATATGCATTTTTCAACAATGAAACCTTTGTTATAAATAAGAGGTAAAGGAGATGTGATATTATAAAATAATCAATATCTTCGAATAGAATTCTGGTGCACGGCTGGAAATTGGTTTTCTTATAAATCAGCACATTTTCTTATGTAGGAAGTAAAAAAAATTCAGTTTTGAAGTTGTTCGCCATTGTAAAATATTTAAAATATAAAATACTGTGACACGATATGCATTTTTCAACAATGAAACCTTTGTTATAAATACGAGGTAAAGTGGATGTGATATTATAAAATTAGCAATATCTTCGAATAGAATTCTGGTGCACGGCTGGAAATTCGTTTACTTATAAATCAGCATATTTTCTTATGTTGGAAGTAAAAAAAATCGGTTTTGAAGTTGTTCGCCATTGTAAACTATTTAAAATATAAAATAGAGTGAAACGATATGCATTTTTCAACAATGAAACCTTCCTTATTAATACGAGGTAAAATGGATGTGATATTATAAAAGTAGCAATATATTCGAATAGAATTCTGGAGCACGGCCTGAAATTCGTTTACTTATAAATCAGCATATTTTCTTATGTAGAAAGTAAAAAAAATTCGGTTTTGAAGTTGTTCGCCATTGTAAAATATTTAAAATATAAAATAGAGTGAAACGATATGCATTTTTCAACAATGAAACCTTTGTTATAAATACGAGGTAAAGTGGATGTGATAGTATAAAATTAGCAATATCTTCAAATAGAATTCTGGTGCACGGCTGGAAATTGGTTTTCTTATAAATCAGCACATTTTCTTATGTAGGAAGTAAAAAAAATTCGGTTTTGATGTTCGCCATTGTAAAATATTTAAAATGTAAAATACTGTGAACGATATGCATTTTTCAACAATGAAACCTTTGTTATAAATACTAGGTAAAGTGAATGTGATATTATAAAATTATCAATATCTTCGAATAAAATTCTGGTGCATGGCTGGAAATTCGTTTATTTATAATTCAGCATATTTTCTTATCTATGAAGTAAAAAAAAATTCGATTTTGAAGTTGTTCGCCTTTGTAAATTAATTAAAACATAAAATACAGTGAAACGATCTACTCTGTTTCAACAATGAAACCTTTGTTATAAATACGAGGTAAAGTGGATGTGATATTATAAAATTATCAATATCTTCGAATAGAATTCTGGTGCACGGCTGGAAATTCGTTTGCTTATAAACCAGCCCATTTTCTTAGGTAGGAAGTAAAAAAATCGATTTTGAAGTTGTTCGCCACTGTAAAATATTTAAAATATAAAATACAGTGAAACGATATGCATTTTTCAACAATGAAACCTTTGTTATAAATACGAGGTTAAGTGGATGTGATATTATAAAATTATCAATATCTTCGAATAGAATTCTGGTGCACGGCTGGAAATTCGTTTGCTTATAAACCAGCCCATTTTCTTTGGTAGGAAGTAAAAAAATCGATTTTGAAGTTGTTCGCCACTGTAAAATATTTAAAATATAAAATACAGTGAAACGATATGCATTTTTCAACAATGAAACCTTTCTTATTAATACGAGGTAAAATGGATGTGATATTATAAATGTAGCAATATCTTCAAATAGAATTCTGGTGCACGGCTGGAAATTCGTTTACTTATAAACCAGCCCATTTTCTTAGGTAGGAAGTAAAAAAAAATCGATTTTGAAGTTGTTCGCCATTGTAAAATATTTAAAATATAAAATACAGTGAAACGATATGCATTTTTCAACAATGAAACCTTTGTTATAAATACGAGGTAAAGTGGATGTGATAGTATAAAATTAGCAATATCTTCAAATAGAATTCTGGTGCACGGCTGGAAATTGGTTTTCTTATAAATCAGCACATTTTCTTATGTAGGAAGTAAAAAAAAATCGGTTTTGATGTTCGCCATTGTAAAATATTTAAAATGTAAAATACTGTGAACGATATGCATTTTTCAACAATGAAACCTTTGTTATAAATACTAGGTAAAGTGAATCTGATATTATAAAATTATCAATATCTTCGAATAAAATTCTGGTGCATGGCTGGAAATTCGTTTATTTATAATTCAGCACATTTTCTTATGTATGAAGTAAAAAAAAATTCGATTTTGAAGTTGTTCGCCTTTGTAAATTAATTAAAACATAAAATACAGTGAAACGATCTACTCTGTTTCAACAATGAAATCTTTGTTATAAATAAGAAGTAAAGGAGATGTGATATTATAAAATTATCAATATCTTCGAATAGAATTCTGGTGCACGGCTGGAAATGCGTTTACTTATAAATCAGCACATTTTCTTATGTAGGAAGTAAAAAAAATTCAGTTTTGAAGTTGTTCGGCATTGTAAAATATTTAAAATATAAAATACTGTGACACGATATGCATTTTTCAACAATGAAACCTTTGTTATAAATACGAGGTTAAGTGGATGAGATATTATAAAATTAGAAATATCTTCGAATAGAATTCTGGTGCACGGCTGAAAATTCGTTTACTTATAAACCAGCCCATTTTCTTAGGTAGGAAGTAAAAAAAAATCGATTTTGAAATTGTTCGCCATTGTAAAATATTTAAAATATAAAATACAGTGAAACGATATGTTTTTTTCAACAATGAAACCTTTCTTATTAATACGAGGTAAAATGGATGTGATATTATAAAAGTAGCAATATCTTCGAATAGAATTCTGGTGCACGGCTGGAAATTCGTTTACTTATAAATCAGCACATTTTCTTATGAATGAAGTAAAAAAAATTCGATTTTGAAGTTGTTTTCCTTTGTAAAATAATTAAAACATAAAATACAGTGAAACGATCCACTCTGTTTCAACAATGAAATCTTTGTTATAAATAAGAGGTAAAGTGGATGTGATATTATAAAATTAGCAATATCTTCGAATAGAATTCTGGTGCACGGCTGGAAATTCCTTTACTTATAAATCAGCATATTTTCTTATGTTGGAAGTAAAAAAAATCGGTTTTGAAGTTGTTCGCCATTGTAAACTATTTAAAATATAAAATAGAGTGAAACGATATGCATTTTTCAACAATGAAACCTTCCTTATTAATACGAGGTAAAATGGATGTGGTATTATAAATGTAGCAATATCTTTGAATAGAATTCTGGTGCACGGCCTGAAATTCGTTTACTTATAAATCAGCATATTTTCTTATGTAGGAAGTAAAAAAAATTCGGTTTTGAAGTTGTTCGCCATTGTAAAATATTTAAAATATAAAATAGAGTGAAACGATATGCATTTTTCAACAATGAAACCTTTGTTATAAATACGAGGTAAATTGGATGAGATATTATAAAATTATCAATATCTTCGAATAGAATTCTGGTGCACGGCTGGAAATTCGTTTACTGATAAACCAGCACATTTTCTTAGGTAGGAAGTAAAAAAAAAATTGATTTTGAAGTTGTTCGCCATTGTAAAATATTTCAAATATAAAATACAGTGAAACGATATGCATTTTTCAACAATGAAACCTTTGTTATAAATACCAGTTATAGTGCAAGTGATATTATAAAATTAGCAATATCTTCAAATAGAATTCTGGTGAACGGCTGGAAATTGGTTTTCTTATAAATCAGCGCATTTTCTTATGCAAGAGTAAAAAAAATTCCGTTTTGAAGTAGTTCGCCTGTATAAAATATTTAAAATATAAAATACTGTGACACGATATGCATTTTTCAACAATGAAACCTTTGTTATAAATAAGAGGTAAAGGAGATGTGATATTATAAAATTAGCAATATCTTCGAATAGAATTCTGGTGCACGGCTGGAAGTTCGTTTACTTATAAATCAGCATATTTTCTTATGTTGGAAGTAAAAAAAAAATCGGTTTTGAAGTTGTTCGCCATTGTAAAATATTTCAAATATAAAATACAGTGAAACGATATGCATTTTTCAACAATGAAACCTTCCTTATTAATACGAGGTAAAATGGATGTGATATTATAAAAGTAGCAATATATTCGAATAGAATTCTGGTGCACGGCCTGAAATTCGTTTACTTATAAATCAGCATATTTTCTTATGTAGGAAGTAAAAAAAATTCGGTTTTGAAGTTGTTCGCCATTGTAAAATATTTAAAATATAAAACAGAGTGAAACGATATGCATTTTTCAACAATGAAACCTTTGTTATAAATACGAGGTAAAGTGAATGTGATATTATAAAATTATCAATATCTTCGAATAGAATTCTGGTGCACGGCTGGAAATGCGTTTACTTATAAATCAGCATATTTTCTTATGTAGGAAGTAAAAAAAATTCGGTTTTGAAGTTGTTCGACCTTGTAAAATATTTAAAACATAAAATACAGTGAAAGGATCTACTCTGTTTCAACAATGAAACCTTTGTTATAAATACGAGGTAAAGTGGATGTGATAGTATAAAATTAGCAATATCTTCAAATAGAATTCTGGTGCACGGCTGGAAATTCGTTTACTTATAAATCAGCACATTTTTTTATGTTGGAAGTAAAAAAAATTCGGTTTTGAGGCTGTTCGCTATTGTGAAATATTTAAAATATAAAATACTGGGAATCGATATACATTTTTCAACAATGAAACCTTTGTTATAAATACGAGGTAAAGTGAATGTGATATTATAAAATTATAAATATCTTCGAATAAAATTCTGGTGCACGGCTGTAAATTCGTTTACTTATAAATCAGCACATTTGGTTATGTAGGAAGTAAAAAAAAATCAGTTTTGAAGTTGTTCGCCATTGTAAAATATTTAAAATATAAAATACAGTGAAACGATATGCATTTTTCAACAATGAAACCTTTCTTATTAATACGAGGTAAAATGGATGTGATATTATAAAAGTAGCAATATCTTCGAACAGAATTCTGGTGTACGGCCTGAAATTCGTTTACTTATAAATCAGATCATTTTTTTATGTAGGAAGTAAAAAAAATTCGGTTTTGAGGTTGTTCGCTATTGTGAAATATTTAAAATATAAAATACTGGGAATCGATGTGCATTTTTCAACAATGAAACCTTTGTTATAAATACGAGGTAAAGTGAATGTGATATTATAAAATTATCAATATCTTCGAATAAAATTCTGGTGCACGGCTGTAAATTCGTTTACTTATAAATCAGCACATTTGGTTATGTAGGAAGTAAAAAACAATCAGTTTTGAAGTTGTTCGCCATTGTAAAATATTTAAAATATAAAATACTGTGACACGATATGCATTTTTCAACAATGAAACCTTTGTTATAAATAAGAGGTAAAGTGGATGTGATATTATAAAATTAGCAATATCTTCGAATAGAATTCTGGTGCACGGCTGGAAGTTCGTTTACTTATAAATCAGCATATTTTCTTATGTATGAAGTAAAAAAAATCGATTTTGAAGTTGTTCGCTTTTGTAAAATATTTAAAACATAAAATACAGTGAAACGATCCACTCTGTTTCAACAATGAAATCTTTGTTATAAATAAGAGGTAAAGGAGATGTTATATTATAAAATTATCAATATGTTCGAATAGAATTCTGGTGCACGGCTGGAAATGCGTTTACTTACAAATCAGCACATTTTCTTATGTAGGAAGTAAAAAAAATCGATTTTGAAGTTGTTCGCCATTGTAAAATATTTAAAATATAAAATACAGTGAAACGATATGCATTTTTCAACAATGAAACCTTTCTTATTAATACGAGGTAAAATGGATGTGATATTATAAAATTATCAATATCTTTGAATAAAATTCTGGTGCATGGCTGGAAATTCGTTTATTTATAATTCAGCACATTTTCTTATGTATGAAGTAAAAAAAAAATCGATTTTGAAGTTGTTCGCCTTTGTAAATTAATTAAAACATAAAATACAGTGCGACGATCTACTCTGTTTCAACAATGAAACCTTTGTTATAAATACGAGGTAAAGTGAATGTGATATTATAAAATTATCAATATCTTCGAATAAAATTCTGGTGCACGGCTGTAAATTCGTTTACTTATAAATCAGCACATTTGCTTATGTAGGAAGTAAAAAAAAATCAGTTTTGAAGTTGTTCGCCATTGTAAAATATTTAAAATATAAAATACTGTGACACGATATGCATTTTTCAACAATGAAACCTTTGTTATAAATAAGAGGTAAAGTGGATGTGATATTATAAAATTAGCAATATCTTCGAATAGAATTCTGGTGCACGGCTGGAAGTTCGTTTACTTATAAATCAGCATATTTTCTTATGTATGAAGTAAAAAAAAATCGATTTTGAAGTTGTTCGCTTTTGTAAAATATTTAAAACATAAAATACAGTGAAACGATATGCATTTTTCAACAATGAAACCTTTCTTATTAATACGAGGTAAAATGGATGTGATATTATAAAATTGTCAATATCTTCGAATAAAATTCTGGTGCATGGCTGGAAATTCGTTTACTTATAAATCAGCACATTTTCTTATGTATGAAGTAAAAAAAAAATTCGATTTAGAAGTTGTTCGCCTTTGTAAATTAATTAAAACATAAAATACAGTGAAACGATCTACTCTGTTTCAACAATGAAATCTTTGTTATAAATAAGAGGTAAAGGAGATGTGATATTATAAAATTATCAATATCTTCGAATAGAATTCTGGTGCACGGCTGGAAATTCGTTTGCTTATAAACCAGCCCATTTTCTTAGGTAGGAAGAAAAAAAATCGATTTTGAAGTTGTTCGCCACTGTAAAATATTTAAAATATAAAATACAGTTAAACGATATGCATTTTTCAACAATGAAACCTTTGTTATAAATACGAGGTTAAGCGGATGAGATATTATAAGATTATCAATATCTTCGAATAGAATTCTGCTGCACGGCTGAAAATTCGTTTACTTATAAACCAGACCATTTTCTTAGGTAGGAAGTAAAAAAAATCGATTTTGAAGTTGTTCGCCACTGTAAAATATTTAAAATATAAAATACAGTGAAACGATATGCATTTTTCAACAATGAAACCTTTCTTATTAATACGAGGTAAAGTGAATGTGATATTATAAAATTATCAATATCTTCGAATAGAATTCTGGTGCACGGCTGGAAATTCGTTTACTGATAAACCAGCACATTTTCTTAGGTAGGAAGTAAAAAAAAAATTGATTTTGAAGTTGTTCGCCATTGTAAAATATTTCAAATATAAAATACAGTGAAACGATATGCATTTTTCAACAATGAAACCTTTGTTATAAATACCAGTTATAGTGCAAGTGATATTATAAAATTAGCAATATCTTCAAATAGAATTCTGGTGAACGGCTGGAAATTGGTTTTCTTATAAATCAGCGCATTTTCTTATGCAAGAGTAAAAAAAATTCCGTTTTGAAGTAGTTCGCCTGTATAAAATATTTAAAATATAAAATACTGTGACACGATATGCATTTTTCAACAATGAAACCTTTGTTATAAATAAGAGGTAAAGGAGATGTGATATTATAAAATTAGCAATATCTTCGAATAGAATTCTGGTGCACGGCTGGAAGTTCGTTTACTTATAAATCAGCATATTTTCTTATGTTGGAAGTAAAAAAAAAATCGGTTTTGAAGTTGTTCGCCATTGTAAAATATTTCAAATATAAAATACAGTGAAACGATATGCATTTTTCAACAATGAAACCTTCCTTATTAATACGAGGTAAAATGGATGTGATATTATAAAAGTAGCAATATATTCGAATAGAATTCTGGTGCACGGCCTGAAATTCGTTTACTTATAAATCAGCATATTTTCTTATGTAGGAAGTAAAAAAAATTCGGTTTTGAAGTTGTTCGCCATTGTAAAATATTTAAAATATAAAACAGAGTGAAACGATATGCATTTTTCAACAATGAAACCTTTGTTATAAATACGAGGTAAAGTGAATGTGATATTATAAAATTATCAATATCTTCGAATAGAATTCTGGTGCACGGCTGGAAATGCGTTTACTTATAAATCAGCATATTTTCTTATGTAGGAAGTAAAAAAAATTCGGTTTTGAAGTTGTTCGACCTTGTAAAATATTTAAAACATAAAATACAGTGAAAGGATCTACTCTGTTTCAACAATGAAACCTTTGTTATAAATACGAGGTAAAGTGGATGTGATAGTATAAAATTAGCAATATCTTCAAATAGAATTCTGGTGCACGGCTGGAAATTCGTTTACTTATAAATCAGCACATTTTTTTATGTTGGAAGTAAAAAAAATTCGGTTTTGAGGCTGTTCGCTATTGTGAAATATTTAAAATATAAAATACTGGGAATCGATATACATTTTTCAACAATGAAACCTTTGTTATAAATACGAGGTAAAGTGAATGTGATATTATAAAATTATAAATATCTTCGAATAAAATTCTGGTGCACGGCTGTAAATTCGTTTACTTATAAATCAGCACATTTGGTTATGTAGGAAGTAAAAAAAAATCAGTTTTGAAGTTGTTCGCCATTGTAAAATATTTAAAATATAAAATACAGTGAAACGATATGCATTTTTCAACAATGAAACCTTTCTTATTAATACGAGGTAAAATGGATGTGATATTATAAAAGTAGCAATATCTTCGAACAGAATTCTGGTGTACGGCCTGAAATTCGTTTACTTATAAATCAGATCATTTTTTTATGTAGGAAGTAAAAAAAATTCGGTTTTGAGGTTGTTCGCTATTGTGAAATATTTAAAATATAAAATACTGGGAATCGATGTGCATTTTTCAACAATGAAACCTTTGTTATAAATACGAGGTAAAGTGAATGTGATATTATAAAATTATCAATATCTTCGAATAAAATTCTGGTGCACGGCTGTAAATTCGTTTACTTATAAATCAGCACATTTGGTTATGTAGGAAGTAAAAAACAATCAGTTTTGAAGTTGTTCGCCATTGTAAAATATTTAAAATATAAAATACTGTGACACGATATGCATTTTTCAACAATGAAACCTTTGTTATAAATAAGAGGTAAAGTGGATGTGATATTATAAAATTAGCAATATCTTCGAATAGAATTCTGGTGCACGGCTGGAAGTTCGTTTACTTATAAATCAGCATATTTTCTTATGTATGAAGTAAAAAAAATCGATTTTGAAGTTGTTCGCTTTTGTAAAATATTTAAAACATAAAATACAGTGAAACGATCCACTCTGTTTCAACAATGAAATCTTTGTTATAAATAAGAGGTAAAGGAGATGTTATATTATAAAATTATCAATATGTTCGAATAGAATTCTGGTGCACGGCTGGAAATGCGTTTACTTACAAATCAGCACATTTTCTTATGTAGGAAGTAAAAAAAATCGATTTTGAAGTTGTTCGCCATTGTAAAATATTTAAAATATAAAATACAGTGAAACGATATGCATTTTTCAACAATGAAACCTTTCTTATTAATACGAGGTAAAATGGATGTGATATTATAAAATTATCAATATCTTTGAATAAAATTCTGGTGCATGGCTGGAAATTCGTTTATTTATAATTCAGCACATTTTCTTATGTATGAAGTAAAAAAAAAATCGATTTTGAAGTTGTTCGCCTTTGTAAATTAATTAAAACATAAAATACAGTGCGACGATCTACTCTGTTTCAACAATGAAACCTTTGTTATAAATACGAGGTAAAGTGAATGTGATATTATAAAATTATCAATATCTTCGAATAAAATTCTGGTGCACGGCTGTAAATTCGTTTACTTATAAATCAGCACATTTGCTTATGTAGGAAGTAAAAAAAAATCAGTTTTGAAGTTGTTCGCCATTGTAAAATATTTAAAATATAAAATACTGTGACACGATATGCATTTTTCAACAATGAAACCTTTGTTATAAATAAGAGGTAAAGTGGATGTGATATTATAAAATTAGCAATATCTTCGAATAGAATTCTGGTGCACGGCTGGAAGTTCGTTTACTTATAAATCAGCATATTTTCTTATGTATGAAGTAAAAAAAAATCGATTTTGAAGTTGTTCGCTTTTGTAAAATATTTAAAACATAAAATACAGTGAAACGATATGCATTTTTCAACAATGAAACCTTTCTTATTAATACGAGGTAAAATGGATGTGATATTATAAAATTGTCAATATCTTCGAATAAAATTCTGGTGCATGGCTGGAAATTCGTTTACTTATAAATCAGCACATTTTCTTATGTATGAAGTAAAAAAAAAATTCGATTTAGAAGTTGTTCGCCTTTGTAAATTAATTAAAACATAAAATACAGTGAAACGATCTACTCTGTTTCAACAATGAAATCTTTGTTATAAATAAGAGGTAAAGGAGATGTGATATTATAAAATTATCAATATCTTCGAATAGAATTCTGGTGCACGGCTGGAAATTCGTTTGCTTATAAACCAGCCCATTTTCTTAGGTAGGAAGAAAAAAAATCGATTTTGAAGTTGTTCGCCACTGTAAAATATTTAAAATATAAAATACAGTTAAACGATATGCATTTTTCAACAATGAAACCTTTGTTATAAATACGAGGTTAAGCGGATGAGATATTATAAGATTATCAATATCTTCGAATAGAATTCTGCTGCACGGCTGAAAATTCGTTTACTTATAAACCAGACCATTTTCTTAGGTAGGAAGTAAAAAAAATCGATTTTGAAGTTGTTCGCCACTGTAAAATATTTAAAATATAAAATACAGTGAAACGATATGCATTTTTCAACAATGAAACCTTTCTTATTAATACGAGGTAAAGTGAATGTGATATTATAAAATTATCAATATCTTCGAATAAAATTCTGGTGCACGGTTGTAAATTCGTTTACTTATAAATCAGCACATTTGCTTATGTAGGAAGTAAAAAAAATTCAGTTTTGAAGTTGTTCGCCATTGTAAAATATTTAAAATATAAAATACTGTGACACGATATGCATTTTTCAACAATGAAATCTTTGTTTTAAATAAGAGGTAAAGGAGATGTGATATTATAAAATTATCAATATCTTCGATTAGAATTCTGGTGCACGGCTGGAAATATGTTTACTTATAAATCAGCACATTTTCTTATGTATGAAGTAAAAAAAAATTCGATTTTGAAGTTGTTCGACCTTGTAAAATATTTAAAACATAAAATACAGTGAAATGATCTACTCTGTTTCAACAATGAAACCTTTGTTATAAGTACGAGGTAAAGTGGATGTGATATTATAAAATTATCAATATCTTCGAATAAAATTCTGGTGCATGGCTGGAAATTCGTTTATTTATAATTCAGCACATTTTCTTATGTATGAAGTAAAAAAAAAATTCGATTTTGAAGTTGTTCGCTTTTGTAAATTAATTAAAACATAAAATACAGTGAAACGATCTACTCTGTTTCAACAATGAAATCTTTGTTATAAATAAGAGGTAAAGGAGATGTGATATTATAAAATTATCAATATCTTCGAATAGAATTCTGGTGCACGGCTGGAAATGCGTTTACTTATAAATCAGCACATTTTCTTATGTAGGAAGTAAAAAAAAATCGATTTTGAAGTTGTTCGCCATTGTAAAATATTTAAAATATAAAATACAGTGAAACGATATGCATTTTTCAACAATGAAACCTTTCTTATTAATACGAGGTAAAGGAGATATGATATTATAAAATTATCAATATCTTCGAATAGACTTCTGGTGCACGGCTGGAAATTTGTTTACTTATAAATCAGCACATTTTCTTATGTATGAAGTAAAAAAAAATTCGATTTTGAAGTTGTTCGACCTTGTAAAATATTTAAAACATAAAATACAGTGAAAGGATCTACTCTGTTTCAACAGTGAAACCTTTGTTATAAGTACGAGGTAAAGTGGATGTGATATTATAAAATTAGCAATATCTTCGAATAGAATTCTGGTGCACGGCTGGAAGTTCGTTTACTTATAAATCAGCATATTTTCTTATGTTGGAAGTAAAAAAAATCGGTTTTGAAGTTGTTCGCCATTGTAAACTATTTAAAATATAAAATAGAGTGAAACGATATGCATTTTTCAACAATGAAACCTTCCTTATTAATACGAGGTAAAATGGATGTGATATTATAAAAGTAGCAATATATTCGAATAGAATTCTGGTGCACGGCCTGAAATTCGTTTACTTATAAATCAGCATATTTTCTTATGTAGGAAGTAAAAAAAATTCGGTTTTGAAGTTGTTCGCCATTGTAAAATATTTAAAATATAAAACAGAGTGAAACGATATGCATTTTTCAACAATGAAACCTTTGTTATAAATACGAGGTAAAGTGAATGTGATATTATAAAATTATCAATATCTTTGAATAAAATTCTGGTGCATGGCTGGAAATTCGTTTATTTATAATTCAGCACATTTTCTTATGTATGAAGTAAAAAAAAAAAATCGATTTGGAGTTGTTCGCCTTTGTAAATTAATTAAAACATAAAATACAGTGCGACGATCTACTCTGTTTCAACAATGAAATCTTTGTTATAAATAAGAGGTAAAGTGGATGTGATAGTATAAAATTAGCAATATCTTCAAATAGAATTCTGGTGCACGGCTGGAAATTGGTTTTCTTATAAATCAGCACATTTTCTTATGTAGGAAGTAAAAAAAATCGGTTTTGATGTTGTTCGCCATTGTAAAATATTTAAAATATAAAATACTGTGAAACAATATGCATTTTTCAACAATGAAACCTTTGTTATAAATATGAGGTAAAGTGAATGTGATATTATAAAATTATCAATATCTTCGAATAAAATTCTGGTGCATGGCTGGAAATTCGTTTACTTATAAATCAGCACATTTTCTTATGTATGAAGTAAAAAAAAAATTCGATTTTGAAGTTGTTCGCCTTTGTAAATTAATTAAAACATAAAATACAGTGAAAAGATCTACTCTGTTTCAACAATGAAATATTTGTTATAAATAAGAGGTAAAGGAGATGTGATATTATAAAATTATCAATATCTTCGAATAGAATTCTGGTGCACGGCTGGAAATTCGTTTGCTTATAAACCAGCCAATTTTCTTAGGTAGGAAGAAAAAAAATCGATTTTGAAGTTGTTCGCCACTGTAAAATATTTAAAATATAAAATACAGTTAAACGATATGCATTTTTCAACAATGAAACCTTTGTTATAAATACGAGGTTAAGCGGATGAGATATTATAAGATTATCAATATCTTCGAATAGAATTCTGGTGCACGGCTGAAAATTCGTTTACTTATAAACCAGCCCATTTTCTTAGGTAGGAAGTAAAAAATATCGATTTTGAAGTTGTTCGCCACTGTAAAATATTTAAAATATAAAATACAGTGACACGATATGCATTTTTCAACAATGAAACCTTTGTTATAAATAAGAGGTAAAGGAGATGTGATATTATAAAATTATCAATATCTTCGATTAGAATTCTGGTGCACGGCTGGAAATATGTTTACTTATAAATCAGCACATTTTCTTATGTATGAAGTAAAAAAAATTTCGATTTTGAAGTTGTTCGACCTTGTAAAATATTTAAAACATAAAATACAGTGAAATGATCTACTCTGTTTCAACAATGAAACCTTTGTTATAAGTACGAGGTAAAGTGGATGTGATATTATAAAATTAGCAATATCTTCGAATAGAATTCTGGTGCACGGCTGGAAGTTCGTTTACTTATAAATCAGCATATTTTCTTATGTATGAAGTAAAAAAAAATCGATTTTGAAGTTGTTCGCCATTGTAAACTATTTAAAATATAAAATAGAGTGAAACGATATGCATTTTTCAACAATGAAACCTTTGTTATAAATACGAGGTAAAGTGAATGTGATATTATAAAATTATCAATATCTTTGAATAAAATTCTGGTGCATGGCTGGAAATTCGTTTATTTATAATTCAGCACATTTTCTTATGTATGAAGTAAAAAAAATCGATTTTGAAGTTGTTCGCCTTTGTAAATTAATTAAAACATAAAATACAGTGCGACGATCTACTCTGTTTCAACAATGAAATCTTTGTTATAAATAAGAGGTAAAGTGGATGTGATAGTATAAAATTAGCAATATCTTCAAATAGAATTCTCGTGCACGGCTGGAAATTGGTTTTCTTATAAATCAGCACATTTTCTTATGTAGGAAGTAAAAAAAAATCGATTTTGAAGTTGTTCGCCATTGTAAAATATTTAAAATATAAAATACAGTGAAACGATATGCATTTTTCAACAATGAAACCTTTCTTATTAATACGAGGTAAAATGGATGTGATATTATAAAAGTAGCAATATCTTCGAATACAATTCTGGTGCACGGCTGGAAATTCGTTTACTTATAAATCAGCACATTTTCTTATGTATGAAGTAAAAAAAATTCGATTTTGAAGTTGTTTTCCTTTGTAAAATAATTAAAACATAAAATACAGTGAAACGATCTACTCTGTTTCAACAATGAAACCTTTGTTATAAATACGAGTTAAAGTGGATGAGATATTATAAAATTATCAATATCTTCGAATAGAATTCTGGTACACGGCTGGAAATTCGTTTACTTATAAATCAGCACATTTTCTTATGTATGAAGTAAAAAAAAATCGATTTTGAAGTTGTTCGCTTTTATAAAATAATTAAAACATAAAATACATTGAAAGGATCCACTCTGTTTCAACTATGAAATCTTTGTTATAAATAAGAGGTAAAGGAGATGTGATATTATAAAATTATCAATATCTTCGAATAGAATTCTGGTGCTCGGCTGGAAATGCGTTTACTTATAAATCAGCACATTTTCTTATGTAGGAAGTAAAAAAAAATCGATTTTGAAGTTGTTCGCCATTGTAAAATATTTAAAATATAAAATACAGTGAAACGATATGCATTTTTCAACAATGAAACCTTTCTTATTAATACGAGGTAAAATGGATGTGATATTATAAAAGTAGCAATATCTTCGAACAGAATTCTGGTGCACGGCCTGAAATTCGTTTACTTATAAATCAGACCATTTTTTTATGTAGGAAGTAAATAAAATTCGGTTTTGAGGTTGTTCGCTATTGTAAAATATTTAAAATATAAAATACTGGGAATCGATTTGCATTTTTCAACAATGAAACCTTTGTTATAAATACGAGGTAAAGTGAATGTGATATTATAAAATTATCAATATCTTCGAATAAAATTCTGGTGCACGGCTGTAAAATAGTTTACTTATAAATCAGCACATTTGCTTATGTAGGAAGTAAAAAAAATTCAGTTTTGAAGTTGTTCGCCATTGTAAAATATTTAAAATATAAAATACTGTGACACGATATGCATTTTTCAACAATGAAACCTTTGTTATAAATAAGAGGTAAAGGAGATGTGATATTATAAAATTATCAATATCTTCGATTAGAATTCTGGTGCACGGCTGGAAATATGTTTACTTATAAATCAGCACATTTTCTTATGTATGAAGTAAAAAAAATTTCGATTTTGAAGTTGTTCGACCTTGTAAAATATTTAAAACATAAAATACAGTGAAAGGATCTACTCTGTTTCAACAATGAAACCTTTGTTATAAGTACGAGGTAAAGTGGATGTGATATTAAAATATTAGTAATATCTTCGAATAGAATTCTGGTGCACGGCTGGAAGTTCGTTTACTTATAAATCTGCATATTTTCTTATGTATGAAGTAAAAAAAAATCGGTTTTGAAGTTGTTCGCCATTGTAAACTATTTAAAATATAAAATAGAGTGAAACGATATGCATTTTTCAACAATGAAACCTTCCTTATTAATACGAGGTAAAATGGATGTGATATTATAAAAGTAGCAATATATTCGAATAGAATTCTGGTGCACGGCCTGAAATTCGTTTACTTGTAAATCAGCATATTTTCTTATGTAGGAAGTAAAAAAAATTCGGTTTTGAAGTTGTTCGCCATTGTAAAATATTTAAAATGTAAAATAGAGTGAAACGATATGCATTTTTCAACAATTAAACCTTTGTTATAAATACGAGGTAAAGTGGATGTGATAGTATAAAATTAGCAATATCTTCGAATAGAATTCTGGTGCACGGCTGGAAGTTCGTTTACTTATAAATCAGCACATTTTCTTATGTAGGAAGTAAAAAAAAATCGATTTTGAAGTTGTTCGCCATTGTAAAATATTTAAAATATAAAATACAGTGAAACGATATGCATTTTTCAACAATGAAACCTATCTTATTAATACGAGGTAAAATGGATGTGATATTATAAAAGTAGCAATATCTTCGAATAGAATTCTGGTGCACGGCTGGAAATTCGTTTACTTATAAATCAGCACATTTTCTTATGTATGAAGTAAAAAAAATTCGATTTTGAAGTTGTTTTCCTT
The DNA here is from genome assembly GCA_963931845.1 of Maratus michaelseni. Lineage (NCBI taxonomy): Eukaryota > Metazoa > Arthropoda > Arachnida > Araneae > Salticidae > Maratus > Maratus michaelseni. Next base: position 306,912,519 of record OZ007595.1, read on the forward strand.
TGTAAAATAATTAAAACATAAAATACAGTGAAACGATCTACTCTGTTTCAACAATGAAACCTTTCTTATTAATACGAGGTAAAATGGATGTGATATTATAAAAGTAGCAATATCTTCGAATAGAATTCTGGTGCACGGCTGGAAATTCGTTTACTTATAAATCAGCACATTTTCTTATGTATGAAGTAAAAAAAATTCGATTTTGAAGTTGTTTTCCTTTGTAAAATAATTAAAACATAAAATACAGTGAAACGATCTACTCTGTTTCAACAATGAAACCTTTGTTATAAATACGAGGTAAAATGGATGTGATATTATAAAAGTAGCAATATCTTCGAACAGAATTCTGGTGCACGGCCTGAAATTCGTTTACTTATAAATCAGACCATTTTTTTATGTAGGAAGTAAATAAAATTCGGTTTTGAGGTTGTTCGCTATTGTAAAATATTTAAAATATAAAATACTGGGAATCGATTTGCATTTTTCAACAATGAAACCTTTGTTATAAATACGAGGTAAAGTGAATGTGATATTATAAAATTATCAATATCTTCGAATAAAATTCTGGTGCACGGCTGTAAAATAGATTACTTATAAATCAGCACATTTGCTTATGTAGGAAGTAAAAAAAATTCAGTTTTGAAGTTGTTCGCCATTGTAAAATATTTAAAATATAAAATACTGTGACACGATATGCATTTTTCAACAATGAAACCTTTGTTATAAATAAGAGGTAAAGGAGATGTGATATTATAAAATTATCAATATCTTCGATTAGAATTCTGGTGCACGGCTGGAAATTTGTTTACTTATAAATCAGCACATTTTCTTATGTATGAAGTAAAAAAAATTTCGATTTTGAAGTTGTTCGACCTTGTAAAATATTTAAAACATAAAATACAGTGAAAGGATCTACTCTGTTTCAACAATGAAACCTTTGTTATAAGTACGAGGTAAAGTGGATGTGATATTAAAATATTAGTAATATCTTCGAATAGAATTCTGGTGCACGGCTGGAAGTTCGTTTACTTATAAATCTGCATATTTTCTTATGTATGAAGTAAAAAAAAATCGGTTTTGAAGTTGTTCGCCATTGTAAACTATTTAAAATATAAAATAGAGTGAAACGATATGCATTTTTCAACAATTAAACCTTTGTTATAAATACGAGGTAAAGTGGATGTGATAGTATAAAATTATCAATATCTTCGAATAGAATTCTGGTGCACGGCTGGAAATGCGTTTACTTATAAATCAGCACATTTTCTTATGTAGGAAGTAAAAAAAATCGATTTTGAAGTTGTTCGCCATTGTAAAATATTTAAAATATAAAATACAGTGAAACGATATGCATTTTTCAACAATGAAACCTTTCTTATTAATACGAGGTAAAATGGATGTGATATTATAAAAAGTAGCAATATCTTCGAATAGAATTCTGGTGCACGGCTGGAAATTCGTTTACTTATAAATCAGCACATTTTCTTATGTATGAAGTAAAAAAAATTCGATTTTGAAGTTGTTTTCCTTTGTAAAATAATTAAAACATAAAATACAGTGAAACGATCTACTCTGTTTCAACAATGAAACCTTTGTTATAAATACGAGGTAAAGTGGATGAGATATTATAAAATTATCAATATCTTCGAATAGAATTCTGGTGCACGGCTGGAAATTCGTTTAATTATAAACCAGCACATTTTCTTAGGTAGGAAGTAAAAAAAAAATCGATTTTGAAGTTGTTTTCCTTTGTAAAATAATTAAAACATAAAATACAGTGAAACGATCTACTCTGTTTCAACAATGAAACCTTTGTTATAAATACGAGGTAAAGTGGATGAGATATTATAAAATTATCAATATCTTCGAATAGAATTCTGGTACACGGCTGGAAATTCGTTTACTTATAAATCAGCACATTTTCTTATGTATGAAGTAAAAAAAAATCGATTTTGAAGTTGTTCGCTTTTATAAAATAATTAAAACATAAAATACATTGAAAGGATCCACTCTGTTTCAACTATGAAATCTTTGTTATAAATAAGATGTAAAGGAGATGTGATATTATAAAATTATCAATATCTTCGAATAGAATTCTGGTGTACGGCTGGAAATTCGGTTACTTATAAACCAGCACATTTTCTTAGGTAGGAAGTAAAAAAAAATCGATTTTGAAGTTGTTCGCCATTGTAAAATATTTAAAATATAAAATACTGTGACACGATATGCATTTTTCAACAATGAAACCTTTGTTATAAATACAAGGTAAATTGGATGAGATATTATAAAATTATCAATATCTTTGAATAAAATTCCGGTGCATGGCTGGAAATTCGTTTATTTATAATTCAGCACATTTTCTTATGTATGAAGTAAAAAAAAAATTCGATTTTGAAGTTGTTCGCCTTTGTAAATTAATTAAAACATAAAATACAGTGAAACGATCTACTCTGTTTCAACAATGAAATCTTTGTTATAAATAAGAGGTAAAGGAGATGTGATATTATAAAATTATCAATATCTTCGAATAGAATTCTGGTGCACGGGGTGAAATGCGTTTACTTATAAATCAGCACATTTTCTTATGTAGGAAGTAAAAAAAAATCAGTTTTGAAGTTGTTCGGCATTGTAAAATATTTAAAATATAAAATACAGTGAAACGATATGCATTTTTCAACAATGAAACCTTTCTTATTAATACGAGGTAAAATGGATGTGATATTATAAAAGTAGCAATATCTTCGAATAGAATTCTGGTGCGCGGCTGGAAATTCGTTTACTTATAAATCAGCACATTTTCTTACGTATGAAGTAAAAAAAATTCGATTTTGAAGTTGTTTTCCTATGTAAAATAATTAAAACATAAAATACAGTGAAACGATCTACTGTGTTTCAACAATGAAACCTTTGTTATAAATACGAGTTAAAGTGGATGAGATATTATAAAATTATCAATATCTTCGAATAGAATTCTGGTGCACGGCTGTAAAATCGTTTACTTATAAATCAGCACATTTGCTTATGTAGGAAGTAAAAAAAAATCAGTTTTGAAGTTGTTCGCCATTGTAAAATATTTAAAATATAAAATACTGTGACACGATATGCATTTTTCAACAATGAAACCTTTGTTATAAATAAGAGGTAAAGGAGATGTGATATTATAAAAGTAGCAATATATTCGAATAGAATTCTGGTGCACGGCCTGAAATTCGTTTACTTATAAATCAGCATATTTTCTTATGTAGGAAGTAAAAAAAATTCGGTTTTGAAGTTGTTCGCCATTGTAAAATATTTAAAACATAAAATACAGTGAAAGGATCTACTCTGTTTCAACAATGAAACCTTTGTTATAAGTACGAGGTAAAGTGGATGTGATATTAAAATATTAGTAATATCTTCGAATAGAATTCTGGTGCACGGCTGGAAGTTCGTTTACTTATAAATCTGCATATTTTCTTATGTATGAAGTAAAAAAAAATCGGTTTTGAAGTTGTTCGCCATTGTAAACTATTTAAAATATAAAATAGAGTGAAACGATATGCATTTTTCAACAATGAAACCTTCCTTATTAATACGAGGTAAAATGGATGTGATATTATAAAAGTAGCAATATATTCGAATAGAATTCTGGTGCACGGCCTGAAATTCGTTTACTTGTAAATCAGCATATTTTCTTATGTAGGAAGTAAAAAAAATTCGGTTTTGAAGTTGTTCGCCATTGTAAAATATTTAAAATGTAAAATAGAGTGAAACGATATGCATTTTTCAACAATTAAACCTTTGTTATAAATACGAGGTAAAGTGGATGTGATAGTATAAAATTAGCAATATCTTCGAATAGAATTCTGGTGCACGGCTGGAAGTTCGTTTACTTATAAATCAGCACATTTTCTTATGTATGAAGTAAAAAAAAAATTCGATTTTGAAGTTGTTCGCCTTTGTAAATTAATTAAAACATAAAATACAGTGAAACGATCTACTCTGTTTAAACAATGAAATCTTTGTTATAAATAAGAGGTAAAGGAGATGTGATATTATAAAATTATCAATATCTTCGAATAGAATTCTGGTGCACGGCTGGAAATGCGTTTACTTATAAATCAGCACATTTTCTTATGTAGGAAGTAAAAAAAATCGATTTTGAAGTTGTTCGCCATTGTAAAATATTTAAAATATAAAATACAGTGAAACGATATGCATTTTTCAACAATGAAACCTTTCTTATTAATACGAGGTAAAATGGATGTGATATTATAAAAAGTAGCAATATCTTCGAATAGAATTCTGGTGCACGGCTGGAAATTCGTTTACTTATAAATCAGCACATTTTCTTATGTATGAAGTAAAAAAAATTCGATTTTGAAGTTGTTTTCCTTTGTAAAATAATTAAAACATAAAATACAGTGAAACGATCTACTCTGTTTCAACAATGAAACCTTTGTTATAAATACGAGGTAAAGTGGATGAGATATTATAAAATTATCAATATCTTCGAATAGAATTCTGGTGCACGGCTGGAAATTCGTTTAATTATAAACCAGCACATTTTCTTAGGTAGGAAGTAAAAAAAAAATCGATTTTGAAGTTGTTTTCCTTTGTAAAATAATTAAAACATAAAATACAGTGAAACGATCTACTCTGTTTCAACAATGAAACCTTTGTTATAAATACGAGTTAAAGTGGATGAGATATTATAAAATTATCAATATCTTCGAATAGAATTCTGGTACACGGCTGGAAATTCGTTTACTTATAAATCAGCACATTTTCGTATGTATGAAGTAAAAAAAAATCGATTTTGAAGTTGTTCGCTTTTATAAAATAATTAAAACATAAAATACATTGAAAGGATCCACTCTGTTTCAACTATGAAATCTTTGTTATAAATAAGATTTAAAGGAGATGTGATATTATAAAATTATCAATATCTTCGAATAGAATTCTGGTGTACGGCTGGAAATTCGGTTACTTATAAACCAGCACATTTTCTTAGGTAGGAAGTAAAAAAAAATCGATTTTGAAGTTGTTCGCCATTGTAAAATATTTAAAATATAAAATACTGTGACACGATATGCATTTTTCAACAATGAAACCTTTGTTATAAATACAAGGTAAATTGGATGAGATATTATAAAATTATCAATATCTTTGAATAAAATTCCGGTGCATGGCTGGAAATTCGTTTATTTATAATTCAGCACATTTTCTTATGTATGAAGTAAAAAAAAAATTCGATTTTGAAGTTGTTCGCCTTTGTAAATTAATTAAAACATAAAATACAGTGAAACGATCTACTCTGTTTCAACAATGAAATCTTTGTTATAAATAAGAGGTAAAGGAGATGTGATATTATAAAATTATCAATATCTTCGAATAGAATTCTGGTGCACGGGGTGAAATGCGTTTACTTATAAATCAGCACATTTTCTTATGTAGGAAGTAAAAAAAAATCGGTTTTGAAGTTGTTCGCCATTGTAAACTATTTAAAATATAAAATAGAGTGAAACGATATGCATTTTTCAACAATTAAACCTTTGTTATAAATACGAGGTAAAGTGGATGTGATAGTATAAAATTATCAATATCTTCGAATAGAATTCTGGTGCACGGCTGGAAATGCGTTTACTTATAAATCAGCACATTTTCTTATGTAGGAAGTAAAAAAAATCGATTTTGAAGTTGTTCGCCATTGTAAAATATTTAAAATATAAAATACAGTGAAACGATATGCATTTTTCAACAATGAAACCTTTCTTATTAATACGAGGTAAAATGGATGTGATATTATAAAAAGTAGCAATATCTTCGAATAGAATTCTGGTGCACGGCTGGAAATTCGTTTACTTATAAATCAGCACATTTTCTTATGTATGAAGTAAAAAAAATTCGATTTTGAAGTTGTTTTCCTTTGTAAAATAATTAAAACATAAAATACAGTGAAACGATCTACTCTGTTTCAACAATGAAACCTTTGTTATAAATACGAGGTAAAGTGGATGAGATATTATAAAATTATCAATATCTTCGAATAGAATTCTGGTGCACGGCTGGAAATTCGTTTAATTATAAACCAGCACATTTTCTTAGGTAGGAAGTAAAAAAAAAATCGATTTTGAAGTTGTTTTCCTTTGTAAAATAATTAAAACATAAAATACAGTGAAACGATCTACTCTGTTTCAACAATGAAACCTTTGTTATAAATACGAGGTAAAGTGGATGAGATATTATAAAATTATCAATATCTTCGAATAGAATTCTGGTACACGGCTGGAAATTCGTTTACTTATAAATCAGCACATTTTCTTATGTATGAAGTAAAAAAAAATCGATTTTGAAGTTGTTCGCTTTTATAAAATAATTAAAACATAAAATACATTGAAAGGATCCACTCTGTTTCAACTATGAAATCTTTGTTATAAATAAGATGTAAAGGAGATGTGATATTATAAAATTATCAATATCTTCGAATAGAATTCTGGTGTACGGCTGGAAATTCGGTTACTTATAAACCAGCACATTTTCTTAGGTAGGAAGTAAAAAAAAATCGATTTTGAAGTTGTTCGCCATTGTAAAATATTTAAAATATAAAATACTGTGACACGATATGCATTTTTCAACAATGAAACCTTTGTTATAAATACAAGGTAAATTGGATGAGATATTATAAAATTATCAATATCTTTGAATAAAATTCCGGTGCATGGCTGGAAATTCGTTTATTTATAATTCAGCACATTTTCTTATGTATGAAGTAAAAAAAAAAATCGATTTTGAAGTTGTTCGCCTTTGTAAATTAATTAAAACATAAAATACAGTGAAACGATCTACTCTGTTTCAACAATGAAATCTTTGTTATAAATAAGAGGTAAAGGAGATGTGATATTATAAAATTATCAATATCTTCGAATAGAATTCTGGTGCACGGGGTGAAATGCGTTTACTTATAAATCAGCACATTTTCTTATGTAGGAAGTAAAAAAAAATCAGTTTTGAAGTTGTTCGGCATTGTAAAATATTTAAAATATAAAATACAGTGAAACGATATGCATTTTTCAACAATGAAACCTTTCTTATTAATACGAGGTAAAATGGATGTGATATTATAAAAGTAGCAATATCTTCGAATAGAATTCGGGTGCGCGGCTGGAAATTCGTTTACTTATAAATCAGCACATTTTCTTACGTATGAAGTAAAAAAAATTCGATTTTGAAGTTGTTTTCCTATGTAAAATAATTAAAACATAAAATACAGTGAAACGATCTACTCTGTTTCAACAATGAAACCTTTGTTATAAATACGAGTTAAAGTGGATGAGATATTATAAAATTATCAATATCTTCGAATAGAATTCTGGTGCACGGCTGTAAAATCGTTTACTTATAAATCAGCACATTTGCTTATGTAGGAAGTAAAAAAAAATCAGTTTTGAAGTTGTTCGCCATTGTAAAATATTTAAAATATAAAATACTGTGACACGATATGCATTTTTCAACAATGAAACCTTTGTTATAAATAAGAGGTAAAGGAGATGTGATATTATAAAAGTAGCAATATATTCGAATAGAATTCTGGTGCACGGCCTGAAATTCGTTTACTTATAAATCAGCATATTTTCTTATGTAGGAAGTAAAAAAAATTCGGTTTTGAAGTTGTTCGCCATTGTAAAATATTTAAAACATAAAATACAGTGAAAGGATCTACTCTGTTTCAACAATGAAACCTTTGTTATAAGTACGAGGTAAAGTGGATGTGATATTAAAATATTAGTAATATCTTCGAATAGAATTCTGGTGCACGGCTGGAAGTTCGTTTACTTATAAATCTGCATATTTTCTTATGTATGAAGTAAAAAAAAATCGGTTTTGAAGTTGTTCGCCATTGTAAACTATTTAAAATATAAAATAGAGTGAAACGATATGCATTTTTCAACAATGAAACCTTCCTTATTAATACGAGGTAAAATGGATGTGATATTATAAAAGTAGCAATATATTCGAATAGAATTCTGGTGCACGGCCTGAAATTCGTTTACTTGTAAATCAGCATATTTTCTTATGTAGGAAGTAAAAAAAATTCGGTTTTGAAGTTGTTCGCCATTGTAAAATATTTAAAATGTAAAATAGAGTGAAACGATATGCATTTTTCAACAATTAAACCTTTGTTATAAATACGAGGTAAAGTGGATGTGATAGTATAAAATTAGCAATATCTTCGAATAGAATTCTGGTGCACGGCTGGAAGTTCGTTTACTTATAAATCAGCACATTTTCTTATGTATGAAGTAAAAAAAAAATTCGATTTTGAAGTTGTTCGCCTTTGTAAATTAATTAAAACATAAAATACAGTGAAACGATCTACTCTGTTTAAACAATGAAATCTTTGTTATAAATAAGAGGTAAAGGAGATGTGATATTATAAAATTATCAATATCTTCGAATAGAATTCTGGTGCACGGCTGGAAATGCGTTTACTTATAAATCAGCACATTTTCTTATGTAGGAAGTAAAAAAAATCGATTTTGAAGTTGTTCGCCATTGTAAAATATTTAAAATATAAAATACAGTGAAACGATATGCATTTTTCAACAATGAAACCTTTCTTATTAATACGAGGTAAAATGGATGTGATATTATAAAAAGTAGCAATATCTTCGAATAGAATTCTGGTGCACGGCTGGAAATTCGTTTACTTATAAATCAGCACATTTTCTTATGTATGAAGTAAAAAAAATTCGATTTTGAAGTTGTTTTCCTTTGTAAAATAATTAAAACATAAAATACAGTGAAACGATCTACTCTGTTTCAACAATGAAACCTTTGTTATAAATACGAGGTAAAGTGGATGAGATATTATAAAATTATCAATATCTTCGAATAGAATTCTGGTGCACGGCTGGAAATTCGTTTAATTATAAACCAGCACATTTTCTTAGGTAGGAAGTAAAAAAAAAATCGATTTTGAAGTTGTTTTCCTTTGTAAAATAATTAAAACATAAAATACAGTGAAACGATCTACTCTGTTTCAACAATGAAACCTTTGTTATAAATACGAGTTAAAGTGGATGAGATATTATAAAATTATCAATATCTTCGAATAGAATTCTGGTACACGGCTGGAAATTCGTTTACTTATAAATCAGCACATTTTCGTATGTATGAAGTAAAAAAAAATCGATTTTGAAGTTGTTCGCTTTTATAAAATAATTAAAACATAAAATACATTGAAAGGATCCACTCTGTTTCAACTATGAAATCTTTGTTATAAATAAGATTTAAAGGAGATGTGATATTATAAAATTATCAATATCTTCGAATAGAATTCTGGTGTACGGCTGGAAATTCGGTTACTTATAAACCAGCACATTTTCTTAGGTAGGAAGTAAAAAAAAATCGATTTTGAAGTTGTTCGCCATTGTAAAATATTTAAAATATAAAATACTGTGACACGATATGCATTTTTCAACAATGAAACCTTTGTTATAAATACAAGGTAAATTGGATGAGATATTATAAAATTATCAATATCTTTGAATAAAATTCCGGTGCATGGCTGGAAATTCGTTTATTTATAATTCAGCACATTTTCTTATGTATGAAGTAAAAAAAAAATTCGATTTTGAAGTTGTTCGCCTTTGTAAATTAATTAAAACATAAAATACAGTGAAACGATCTACTCTGTTTCAACAATGAAATCTTTGTTATAAATAAGAGGTAAAGGAGATGTGATATTATAAAATTATCAATATCTTCGAATAGAATTCTGGTGCACGGGGTGAAATGCGTTTACTTATAAATCAGCACATTTTCTTATGTAGGAAGTAAAAAAAAATCAGTTTTGAAGTTGTTCGGCATTGTAAAATATTTAAAATATAAAATACAGTGAAACGATATGCATTTTTCAACAATGAAACCTTTCTTATTAATACGAGGTAAAATGGATGTGATATTATAAAAGTAGCAATATCTTCGAATAGAATTCTGGTGCGCGGCTGGAAATTCGTTTACTTATAAATCAGCACATTTTCTTACGTATGAAGTAAAAAAAATTCGATTTTGAAGTTGTTTTCCTATGTAAAATAATTAAAACATAAAATACAGTGAAACGATCTACTCTGTTTCAACAATGAAACCTTTGTTATAAATACGAGTTAAAGTGGATGAGATATTATAAAATTATCAATATCTTCGAATAGAATTCTGGTGCACGGCTGGAAGTTCGTTTACTTATAAATCTGCATATTTTCTTATGTATGAAGTAAAAAAAAATCGGTTTTGAAGTTGTTCGCCATTGTAAACTATTTAAAATATAAAATAGAGTGAAACGATATGCATTTTTCAACAATGAAACCTTCCTTATTAATACGAGGTAAAATGGATGTGATATTATAAAAGTAGCAATATATTCGAATAGAATTCTGGTGCACGGCCTGAAATTCGTTTACTTATAAATCAGCATATTTTCTTATGTAGGAAGTAAAAAAAATTCGGTTTTGAAGTTGTTCGCCATTGTAAAATATTTAAAATATAAAATAGAGTGAAACGATATGCATTTTTCAACAATGAAACCTTTGTTATAAATACGAGGTAAAGTGGATGTGATAGTATAAAATTAGCAATATCTTCGAATAGAATTCTGGTGCACGGCTGGAAATGCGTTTACTTATAAATCAGCACATTTTCTTATGTAGGAAGTAAAAAAAATCGATTTTGAAGTTGTTCGCCATTGTAAAATATTTAAAATATAAAATACAGTGAAACGATATGCATTTTTCAACAATGAAACCTTTCTTATTAATACGAGGTAAAATGGATGTGATATTATAAAAAGTAGCAATATCTTCGAATAGAATTCTGGTGCACGGCTGGAAATTCGTTTACTTATAAATCAGCACATTTGCTTATGTATGAAGTAAAAAAAATTCAGTTTTGAAGTTGTTCGCCATTGTAAAATATTTAAAATATAAAATAGAGTGAAACGATATGCATTTTTCAACAATGAAACCTTTGTTATAAATACGAGGTAAAGTGGATGTGATAGTATAAAATTAGCAATATCTTCAAATAGAATTCTGATGCACGGCTGGAAATTGGTTTTCTTATAAATCAGCACATTTTCTTATGTAGGAAGTAAAAAAAATTCGGTTTTGATGTTCGCAATTGTAAAATATTTAAAATATAAAATACTGTGAACGATATGCATTTTTCAACAATGAAACCTTTGTTATAAATACTAGGTAAAGTGAATGTGATACTATAAAATTATCAATATCTTCGAATAAAATTCTGGTGCATGGCTGGAAATTCGTTTATTTATAATTCAGCACATTTTCTTATGTATGAAGTAAAAAAAAATTCGATTTTTAAGTTGTTCGCCTTTGTAAATTAATTAAAACATAAAATACAGTGAAACGATCTACTCTGTTTCAACAATGAAATCTTTGTTATAAATAAGAGGTAAAGGAGATGTGACATTATAAAATTATCAATATCTTCGAATAGAATTCTGGTGCACGGGGTGAAATGCGTTTACTTATAAATCAGCACATTTTCTTATGTAGGAAGTAAAAAAAAATCAGTTTTGAAGTTGTTCGGCATTGTAAAATATTTAAAATATAAAATACAGTGAAACGATATGCATTTTTCAACAATGAAACCTTTCTTATTAATACGAGGTAAAATGGATGTGATATTATAAAAGTAGCAATATCTTCGAATAGAATTCTGGTGCGCGGCTGGAAATTCGTTTACTTATAAATCAGCACATTTTCTTACGTATGAAGTAAAAAAAATTCGATTTTGAAGTTGTTTTCCTATGTAAAATAATTAAAACATAAAATACAGTGAAACGATCTACTCTGTTTCAACAATGAAACCTTTGTTATAAATACGAGTTAAAGTGGATGAGATATTATAAAATTATCAATATCTTCGAATAGAATTCTGGTGCACGGCTGTAAAATCGTTTACTTATAAATCAGCACATTTGCTTATGTAGGAAGTAAAAAAAATTCAGTTTTGAAGTTGTTCGCCATTGTAAAATATTTAAAATATAAAATACTGTGACACGATATGCATTTTTCAACAATGAAACCTTTGTTATAAATAAGAGGTAAAGGAGATGTGATATTATAAAATTATCAATATCTTCGATTAGAATTCTGGTGCACGGCTGGAAATTTGTTTACTTATAAATCAGCACATTTTCTTATGTATGAAGTAAAAAAAATTTCGATTTTGAAGTTGTTCGACCTTGTAAAATATTTAAAACATAAAATACAGTGAAAGGATCTACTCTGTTTCAACAATGAAACCTTTGTTATAAGTACGAGGTAAAGTGGATGTGATATTAAAATATTAGTAATATCTTCGAATAGAATTCTGGTGCACGGCTGGAAGTTCGTTTACTTATAAATCTGCATATTTTCTTATGTATGAAGTAAAAAAAAATCGGTTTTGAAGTTGTTCGCCATTGTAAACTATTTAAAATATAAAATAGAGTGAAACGATATGCATTTTTCAACAATGAAACCTTCCTTATTAATACGAGGTAAAATGGATGTGATATTATAAAAGTAGCAATATATTCGAATAGAATTCTGGTGCACGGCCTGAAATTCGTTTACTTGTAAATCAGCATATTTTCTTATGTAGGAAGTAAAAAAAATTCGGTTTTGAAGTTGTTCGCCATTGTAAAATATTTAAAATGTAAAATAGAGTGAAACGATATGCATTTTTCAACAATTAAACCTTTGTTATAAATACGAGGTAAAGTGGATGTGATAGTATAAAATTAGCAATATCTTCGAATAGAATTCTGGTGCACGGCTGGAAGTTCGTTTACTTATAAATCAGCACATTTTCTTATGTATGAAGTAAAAAAAAAATTCGATTTTGAAGTTGTTCGCCTTTGTAAATTAATTAAAACATAAAATACAGTGAAACGATCTACTCTGTTTAAACAATGAAATCTTTGTTATAAATAAGAGGTAAAGGAGATGTGATATTATAAAATTATCAATATCTTCGAATAGAATTCTGGTGCACGGCTGGAAATGCGTTTACTTATAAATCAGCACATTTTCTTATGTAGGAAGTAAAAAAAATCGATTTTGAAGTTGTTCGCCATTGTAAAATATTTAAAATATAAAATACAGTGAAACGATATGCATTTTTCAACAATGAAACCTTTCTTATTAATACGAGGTAAAATGGATGTGATATTATAAAAAGTAGCAATATCTTCGAATAGAATTCTGGTGCACGGCTGGAAATTCGTTTACTTATAAATCAGCACATTTTCTTATGTATGAAGTAAAAAAAATTCGATTTTGAAGTTGTTTTCCTTTGTAAAATAATTAAAACATAAAATACAGTGAAACGATCTACTCTGTTTCAACAATGAAACCTTTGTTATAAATACGAGGTAAAGTGGATGAGATATTATAAAATTATCAATATCTTCGAATAGAATTCTGGTGCACGGCTGGAAATTCGTTTAATTATAAACCAGCACATTTTCTTAGGTAGGAAGTAAAAAAAAAATCGATTTTGAAGTTGTTTTCCTTTGTAAAATAATTAAAACATAAAATACAGTGAAACGATCTACTCTGTTTCAACAATGAAACCTTTGTTATAAATACGAGTTAAAGTGGATGAGATATTATAAAATTATCAATATCTTCGAATAGAATTCTGGTACACGGCTGGAAATTCGTTTACTTATAAATCAGCACATTTTCTTATGTATGAAGTAAAAAAAAATCGATTTTGAAGTTGTTCGCTTTTATAAAATAATTAAAACATAAAATACATTGAAAGGATCCACTCTGTTTCAACTATGAAATCTTTGTTATAAATAAGATGTAAAGGAGATGTGATATTATAAAATTATCAATATCTTCGAATAGAATTCTGGTGTACGGCTGGAAATTCGGTTACTTATAAACCAGCACATTTTCTTAGGTAGGAAGTAAAAAAAAATCGATTTTGAAGTTGTTCGCCATTGTAAAATATTTAAAATATAAAATACTGTGACACGATATGCATTTTTCAACAATGAAACCTTTGTTATAAATACAAGGTAAATTGGATGAGATATTATAAAATTATCAATATCTTTGAATAAAATTCCGGTTTATGGCTGGAAATTCGTTTATTTATAATTCAGCACATTTTCTTATGTATGAAGTAAAAAAAAAATTCGATTTTGAAGTTGTTCGCCTTTGTAAATTAATTAAAACATAAAATACAGTGAAACGATCTACTCTGTTTCAACAATGAAATCTTTGTTATAAATAAGAGGTAAAGGAGATGTGATATTATAAAATTATCAATATCTTCGAATAGAATTCTGGTGCACGGGGTGAAATGCGTTTACTTATAAATCAGCACATTTTCTTATGTAGGAAGTAAAAAAAAATCAGTTTTGAAGTTGTTCGGCATTGTAAAATATTTAAAATATAAAATACAGTGAAACGATATGCATTTTTCAACAATGAAACCTTTCTTATTAATACGAGGTAAAATGGATGTGATATTATAAAAGTAGCAATATCTTCGAATAGAATTCTGGTGCGCGGCTGGAAATTCGTTTACTTATAAATCAGCACATTTTCTTACGTATGAAGTAAAAAAAATTCGATTTTGAAGTTGTTTTCCTATGTAAAATAATTAAAACATAAAATACAGTGAAACGATCTACTCTGTTTCAACAATGAAACCTTTGTTATAAATACGAGTTAAAGTGGATGAGATATTATAAAATTATCAATATCTTCGAATAGAATTCTGGTGCACGGCTGGAAATTCGTTTACTTATAAATCAGCACATTTGCTTATGTATGAAGTAAAAAAAATTCAGTTTTGAAGTTGTTCGCCATTGTAAAATATTTAAAATATAAAATACTGTGACACGATATGCATTTTTCAACAATGAAATCTTTGTTATAAATAAGAGGTAAAGTGGATGTGATATTATAAAATTAGCAATATCTTCGAATAGAATTCTGGTGCACGGCTGGAAATTCGTTTACTTATAAATTAGCATATTTTCTTATGTTGGAAGTAAAAAAAATCGGTTTTGAAGTTGTTCGCCATTGTAAACTATTTAAAATATAAAATAGAGTGAAACGATATGCATTTTTCAACAATGAAACCTTTGTTATAAATACGAGGTAAAGTGGATGTGATAGTATAAAATTAGCAATATCTTCAAATAGAATTCTGATGCACGGCTGGAAATTGGTTTTCTTATAAATCAGCACATTTTCTTATGTAGGAAGTAAAAAAAATTCGGTTTTGATGTTCGCAATTGTAAAATATTTAAAATATAAAATACTGTGAACGATATGCATTTTTCAACAATGAAACCTTTGTTATAAATACTAGGTAAAGTGAATGTGATACTATAAAATTATCAATATCTTCGAATAAAATTCTGGTGCATGGCTGGAAATTCGTTTATTTATAATTCAGCACATTTTCTTATGTATGAAGTAAAAAAAAATTCGATTTTGAAGTTGTTCGCCTTTGTAAATTAATTAAAACATAAAATACAGTGAAACGATCTACTCTGTTTCAACAATGAAATCTTTGTTATAAATAAGAGGTAAAGGAGATGTGATATTATAAAATTATCAATATCTTCGAATAGAATTCTGGTGCACGGGGTGAAATGCGTTTACTTATAAATCAGCACATTTTCTTATGTAGGAAGTAAAAAAAAATCAGTTTTGAAGTTGTTCGGCATTGTAAAATATTTAAAATATAAAATACAGTGAAACGATATGCATTTTTCAACATTGAAACCTTTCTTATTAATACGAGGTAAAATGGATGTGATATTATAAAAGTAGCAATATCTTCGAATAGAATTCTGGTGCGCGGCTGGAAATTCGTTTACTTATAAATCAGCACATTTTCTTACGTATGAAGTAAAAAAAATTCGATTTTGAAGTTGTTTTCCTATGTAAAATAATTAAAACATAAAATACAGTGAAACGATCTACTCTGTTTCAACAATGAAACCTTTGTTATAAATACGAGTTAAAGTGGATGAGATATTATAAAATTATCAATATCTTCGAATAGAATTCTGGTGCACGGCTGTAAAATCGTTTACTTATAAATCAGCACATTTGCTTATGTAGGAAGTAAAAAAAATTCAGTTTTGAAGTTGTTCGCCATTGTAAAATATTTAAAATATAAAATACTGTGACACGATATGCATTTTTCAACAATGAAACCTTTGTTATAAATAAGAGGTAAAGGAGATGTGATATTATAAAATTATCAATATCTTCGATTAGAATTCTGGTGCACGGCTGGAAATTTGTTTACTTATAAATCAGCACATTTTCTTATGTATGAAGTAAAAAAAATTTCGATTTTGAAGTTGTTCGACCTTGTAAAATATTTAAAACATAAAATACAGTGAAAGGATCTACTCTGTTTCAACAATGAAACCTTTGTTATAAGTACGAGGTAAAGTGGATGTGATATTAAAATATTAGTAATATCTTCGAATAGAATTCTGGTGCACGGCTGGAAGTTCGTTTACTTATAAATCTGCATATTTTCTTATGTATGAAGTAAAAAAAAATCGGTTTTGAAGTTGTTCGCCATTGTAAACTATTTAAAATATAAAATAGAGTGAAACGATATGCATTTTTCAACAATGAAACCTTCCTTATTAATACGAGGTAAAATGGATGTGATATTATAAAAGTAGCAATATATTCGAATAGAATTCTGGTGCACGGCCTGAAATTCGTTTACTTATAAATCAGCATATTTTCTTATGTAGGAAGTAAAAAAAATTCGGTTTTGAAGTTGTTCGCCATTGTAAAATATTTAAAATATAAAATAGAGTGAAACGATATGCATTTTTCAACAATGAAACCTTTGTTATAAATACGAGGTAAAGTGGATGTGATAGTATAAAATTAGCAATATCTTCGAATAGAATTCTGGTGCACGGCTGGAAATTCGTTTACTTATAAATCAGCACATTTGCTTATGTATGAAGTAAAAAAAATTCAGTTTTGAAGTTGTTCGCCATTGTAAAATATTTAAAATATAAAATACTGTGACACGATATGCATTTTTCAACAATGAAATCTTTGTTATAAATAAGAGGTAAAGTGGATGTGATATTATAAAATTAGCAATATCTTCGAATAGAATTCTGGTGCACGGCTGGAAATTCGTTTACTTATAAATTAGCATATTTTCTTATGTTGGAAGTAAAAAAAATCGGTTTTGAAGTTGTTCGCCATTGTAAACTATTTAAAATATAAAATAGAGTGAAACGATATGCATTTTTCAACAATGAAACCTTTGTTATAAATACGAGGTAAAGTGGATGTGATAGTATAAAATTAGCAATATCTTCAAATAGAATTCTGATGCACGGCTGGAAATTGGTTTTCTTATAAATCAGCACATTTTCTTATGTAGGAAGTAAAAAAAATTCGGTTTTGATGTTCGCAATTGTAAAATATTTAAAATATAAAATACTGTGAACGATATGCATTTTTCAACAATGAAACCTTTGTTATAAATACTAGGTAAAGTGAATGTGATACTATAAAATTATCAATATCTTCGAATAAAATTCTGGTGCATGGCTGGAAATTCGTTTATTTATAATTCAGCACATTTTCTTATGTATGAAGTAAAAAAAAATTCGATTTTGAAGTTGTTCGCCTTTGTAAATTAATTAAAACATAAAATACAATGAAACGATCTACTCTGTTTCAACAATGAAATCTTTGTTATAAATAAGAGGTAAAGGAGATGTGATATTATAAAATTATCAATATCTTCGAATAGAATTCTGGTGCACGGGGTGAAATGCGTTTACTTATAAATCAGCACATTTTCTTATGTAGGAAGTAAAAAAAAAATCAGTTTTGAAGTTGTTCGGCATTGTAAAATATTTAAAATATAAAATACAGTGAAACGATATGCATTTTTCAACAATGAAACCTTTCTTATTAATACGAGGTAAAATGGATGTGATATTATAAAAGTAGCAATATCTTCGAATAGAATTCTGGTGCGCGGCTGGAAATTCGTTTACTTATAAATCAGCACATTTTCTTACGTATGAAGTAAAAAAAATTCGATTTTGAAGTTGTTTTCCTATGTAAAATAATTAAAACATAAAATACAGTGAAACGATCTACTCTGTTTCAACAATGAAACCTTTGTTATAAATACGAGTTAAAGTGGATGAGATATTATAAAATTATCAATATCTTCGAATAGAATTCTGGTGCACGGCTGTAAAATCGTTTACTTATAAATCAGCACATTTGCTTATGTAGGAAGTAAAAAAAATTCAGTTTTGAAGTTGTTCGCCATTGTAAAATATTTAAAATATAAAATACTGTGACACGATATGCATTTTTCAACAATGAAACCTTTGTTATAAATAAGAGGTAAAGGAGATGTGATATTATAAAATTATCAATATCTTCGATTAGAATTCTGGTGCACGGCTGGAAATTTGTTTACTTATAAATCAGCACATTTTCTTATGTATGAAGTAAAAAAAATTTCGATTTTGAAGTTGTTCGACCTTGTAAAATATTTAAAACATAAAATACAGTGAAAGGATCTACTCTGTTTCAACAATGAAACCTTTGTTATAAGTACGAGGTAAAGTGGATGTGATATTAAAATATTAGTAATATCTTCGAATAGAATTCTGGTGCACGGCTGGAAGTTCGTTTACTTATAAATCTGCATATTTTCTTATGTATGAAGTAAAAAAAAATCGGTTTTGAAGTTGTTCGCCATTGTAAACTATTTAAAATATAAAATAGAGTGAAACGATATGCATTTTTCAACAATGAAACCTTCCTTATTAATACGAGGTAAAATGGATGTGATATTATAAAAGTAGCAATATATTCGAATAGAATTCTGGTGCACGGCCTGAAATTCGTTTACTTGTAAATCAGCATATTTTCTTATGTAGGAAGTAAAAAAAATTCGGTTTTGAAGTTGTTCGCCATTGTAAAATATTTAAAATGTAAAATAGAGTGAAACGATATGCATTTTTCAACAATTAAACCTTTGTTATAAATACGAGGTAAAGTGGATGTGATAGTATAAAATTAGCAATATCTTCGAATAGAATTCTGGTGCACGGCTGGAAGTTCGTTTACTTATAAATCAGCACATTTTCTTATGTATGAAGTAAAAAAAAAATTCGATTTTGAAGTTGTTCGCCTTTGTAAATTAATTAAAACATAAAATACAGTGAAACGATCTACTCTGTTTAAACAATGAAATCTTTGTTATAAATAAGAGGTAAAGGAGATGTGATATTATAAAATTATCAATATCTTCGAATAGAATTCTGGTGCACGGCTGGAAATGCGTTTACTTATAAATCAGCACATTTTCTTATGTAGGAAGTAAAAAAAATCGATTTTGAAGTTGTTCGCCATTGTAAAATATTTAAAATATAAAATACAGTGAAACGATATGCATTTTTCAACAATGAAACCTTTCTTATTAATACGAGGTAAAATGGATGTGATATTATAAAAAGTAGCAATATCTTCGAATAGAATTCTGGTGCACGGCTGGAAATTCGTTTACTTATAAATCAGCACATTTTCTTATGTATGAAGTAAAAAAAATTCGATTTTGAAGTTGTTTTCCTTTGTAAAATAATTAAAACATAAAATACAGTGAAACGATCTACTCTGTTTCAACAATGAAACCTTTGTTATAAATACGAGGTAAAGTGGATGAGATATTATAAAATTATCAATATCTTCGAATAGAATTCTGGTGCACGGCTGGAAATTCGTTTAATTATAAACCAGCACATTTTCTTAGGTAGGAAGTAAAAAAAAAATCGATTTTGAAGTTGTTTTCCTTTGTAAAATAATTAAAACATAAAATACAGTGAAACGATCTACTCTGTTTCAACAATGAAACCTTTGTTATAAATACGAGTTAAAGTGGATGAGATATTATAAAATTATCAATATCTTCGAATAGAATTCTGGTACACGGCTGGAAATTCGTTTACTTATAAATCAGCACATTTTCTTATGTATGAAGTAAAAAAAAATCGATTTTGAAGTTGTTCGCTTTTATAAAATAATTAAAACATAAAATACATTGAAAGGATCCACTCTGTTTCAACTATGAAATCTTTGTTATAAATAAGATGTAAAGGAGATGTGATATTATAAAATTATCAATATCTTCGAATAGAATTCTGGTGTACGGCTGGAAATTCGGTTACTTATAAACCAGCACATTTTCTTAGGTAGGAAGTAAAAAAAAATCGATTTTGAAGTTGTTCGCCATTGTAAAATATTTAAAATATAAAATACTGTGACACGATATGCATTTTTCAACAATGAAACCTTTGTTATAAATACAAGGTAAATTGGATGAGATATTATAAAATTATCAATATCTTTGAATAAAATTCCGGTGCATGGCTGGAAATTCGTTTATTTATAATTCAGCACATTTTCTTATGTATGAAGTAAAAAAAAAATTCGATTTTGAAGTTGTTCGCCTTTGTAAATTAATTAAAACATAAAATACAGTGAAACGATCTACTCTGTTTCAACAATGAAATCTTTGT
Organism: Maratus michaelseni; assembly: GCA_963931845.1. NCBI lineage: Eukaryota > Metazoa > Arthropoda > Arachnida > Araneae > Salticidae > Maratus > Maratus michaelseni. The sequence goes on from OZ007595.1 coordinate 306,933,142, forward strand.
TATAAATAAGAGGTAAAGGAGATGTGATATTATAAAATTATCAATATCTTCGAATAGAATTCTGGTGCACGGGGTGAAATGCGTTTACTTATAAATCAGCACATTTTCTTATGTAGGAAGTAAAAAAAAATCAGTTTTGAAGTTGTTCGGCATTGTAAAATATTTAAAATATAAAATACAGTGAAACGATATGCATTTTTCAACAATGAAACCTTTCTTATTAATACGAGGTAAAATGGATGTGATATTATAAAAGTAGCAATATCTTCGAATAGAATTCTGGTGCGCGGCTGGAAATTCGTTTACTTATAAATCAGCACATTTTCTTACGTATGAAGTAAAAAAAATTCGATTTTGAAGTTGTTTTCCTATGTAAAATAATTAAAACATAAAATACAGTGAAACGATCTACTCTGTTTCAACAATGAAACCTTTGTTATAAATACGAGTTAAAGTGGATGAGATATTATAAAATTATCAATATCTTCGAATAGAATTCTGGTGCACGGCTGTAAAATCGTTTACTTATAAATCAGCACATTTGCTTATGTAGGAAGTAAAAAAAAATCAGTTTTGAAGTTGTTCGCCATTGTAAAATATTTAAAATATAAAATACTGTGACACGATATGCATTTTTCAACAATGAAACCTTTGTTATAAATAAGAGGTAAAGGAGATGTGATATTATAAAATTATCAATATCTTCGATTAGAATTCTGGTGCACGGCTGGAAATTTGTTTACTTATAAATCAGCACATTTCCTTATGTATGAAGTAAAAAAAATTTCGATTTTGAAGTTGTTCGACCTTGTAAAATATTTAAAACATAAAATACAGTGAAAGGATCTACTCTGTTTCAACAATGAAACCTTTGTTATAAGTACGAGGTAAAGTGGATGTGATATTAAAATATTAGTAATATCTTCGAATAGAATTCTGGTGCACGGCTGGAAGTTCGTTTACTTATAAATCTGCATATTTTCTTATGTATGAAGTAAAAAAAAATCGGTTTTGAAGTTGTTCGCCATTGTAAACTATTTAAAATATAAAATAGAGTGAAACGATATGCATTTTTCAACAATGAAACCTTCCTTATTAATACGAGGTAAAATGGATGTGATATTATAAAAGTAGCAATATATTCGAATAGAATTCTGGTGCACGGCCTGAAATTCGTTTACTTATAAATCAGCATATTTTCTTATGTAGGAAGTAAAAAAAATTCGGTTTTGAAGTTGTTCGCCATTGTAAAATATTTAAAATATAAAATAGAGTGAAACGATATGCATTTTTCAACAATGAAACCTTTGTTATAAATACGAGGTAAAGTGGATGTGATAGTATAAAATTAGCAATATCTTCGAATAGAATTCTGGTGCACGGCTGGAAATGCGTTTACTTATAAATCAGCACATTTTCTTATGTAGGAAGTAAAAAAAATCGATTTTGAAGTTGTTCGCCATTGTAAAATATTTAAAATATAAAATACAGTGAAACGATATGCATTTTTCAACAATGAAACCTTTCTTATTAATACGAGGTAAAATGGATGTGATATTATAAAAAGTAGCAATATCTTCGAATAGAATTCTGGTGCACGGCTGGAAATTCGTTTACTTATAAATCAGCACATTTGCTTATGTATGAAGTAAAAAAAATTCAGTTTTGAAGTTGTTCGCCATTGTAAAATATTTAAAATATAAAATACTGTGAAACGATATGCATTTTTCAACAATGAAACCTTTGTTATAAATACGAGGTAAAGTGGATGTGATAGTATAAAATTAGCAATATCTTCGAATAGAATTCTGGTGCACGGCTGGAAATGCGTTTACTTATAAATCAGCATATTTTCTTATGTTGGAAGTAAAAAAAATCGGTTTTGAAGTTGTTCGCCATTGTAAACTATTTAAAATATAAAATAGAGTGAAACGATATGCATTTTTCAACAATGAAACCTTTGTTATAAATACGAGGTAAAGTGGATGTGATAGTATAAAATTAGCAATATCTTCAAATAGAATTCTGATGCACGGCTGGAAATTGGTTTTCTTATAAATCAGCACATTTTCTTATGTAGGAAGTAAAAAAAATTCGGTTTTGATGTTCGCAATTGTAAAATATTTAAAATATAAAATACTGTGAACGATATGCATTTTTCAACAATGAAACCTTTGTTATAAATACTAGGTAAAGTGAATGTGATACTATAAAATTATCAATATCTTCGAATAAAATTCTGGTGCATGGCTGGAAATTCGTTTATTTATAATTCAGCACATTTTCTTATGTATGAAGTAAAAAAAAATTCGATTTTGAAGTTGTTCGCCTTTGTAAATTAATTAAAACATAAAATACAGTGAAACGATCTACTCTGTTTCAACAATGAAATCTTTGTTATAAATAAGAGGTAAAGGAGATGTGATATTATAAAATTATCAATATCTTCGAATAGAATTCTGGTGCACGGGGTGAAATGCGTTTACTTATAAATCAGCACATTTTCTTATGTAGGAAGTAAAAAAAAATCAGTTTTGAAGTTGTTCGGCATTGTAAAATATTTAAAATATAAAATACAGTGAAACGATATGCATTTTTCAACAATGAAACCTTTCTTATTAATACGAGGTAAAATGGATGTGATATTATAAAAGTAGCAATATCTTCGAATAGAATTCTGGTGCGCGGCTGGAAATTCGTTTACTTATAAATCAGCACATTTTCTTACGTATGAAGTAAAAAAAATTCGATTTTGAAGTTGTTTTCCTATGTAAAATAATTAAAACATAAAATACAGTGAAACGATCTACTCTGTTTCAACAATGAAACCTTTGTTATAAATACGAGTTAAAGTGGATGAGATATTATAAAATTATCAATATCTTCGAATAGAATTCTGGTGCACGGCTGTAAAATCGTTTACTTATAAATCAGCACATTTGCTTATGTAGGAAGTAAAAAAAAATCAGTTTTGAAGTTGTTCGCCATTGTAAAATATTTAAAATATAAAATACTGTGACACGATATGCATTTTTCAACAATGAAACCTTTGTTATAAATAAGAGGTAAAGGAGATGTGATATTATAAAATTATCAATATCTTCGATTAGAATTCTGGTGCACGGCTGGAAATTTGTTTACTTATAAATCAGCACATTTTCTTATGTATGAAGTAAAAAAAATTTCGATTTTGAAGTTGTTCGACCTTGTAAAATATTTAAAACATAAAATACAGTGAAAGGATCTACTCTGTTTCAACAATGAAACCTTTGTTATAAGTACGAGGTAAAGTGGATGTGATATTAAAATATTAGTAATATCTTCGAATAGAATTCTGGTGCACGGCTGGAAGTTCGTTTACTTATAAATCTGCATATTTTCTTATGTATGAAGTAAAAAAAAATCGGTTTTGAAGTTGTTCGCCATTGTAAACTATTTAAAATATAAAATAGAGTGAAACGATATGCATTTTTCAACAATGAAACCTTCCTTATTAATACGAGGTAAAATGGATGTGATATTATAAAAGTAGCAATATATTCGAATAGAATTCTGGTGCACGGCCTGAAATTCGTTTACTTATAAATCAGCATATTTTCTTATGTAGGAAGTAAAAAAAATTCGGTTTTGAAGTTGTTCGCCATTGTAAAATATTTAAAATATAAAATAGAGTGAAACGATATGCATTTTTCAACAATGAAACCTTTGTTATAAATACGAGGTAAAGTGGATGTGATAGTATAAAATTAGCAATATCTTCGAATAGAATTCTGGTGCACGGCTGGAAATGCGTTTACTTATAAATCAGCACATTTTCTTATGTAGGAAGTAAAAAAAATCGATTTTGAAGTTGTTCGCCATTGTAAAATATTTAAAATATAAAATACAGTGAAACGATATGCATTTTTCAACAATGAAACCTTTCTTATTAATACGAGGTAAAATGGATGTGATATTATAAAAAGTAGCAATATCTTCGAATAGAATTCTGGTGCACGGCTGGAAATTCGTTTACTTATAAATCAGCACATTTGCTTATGTATGAAGTAAAAAAAATTCAGTTTTGAAGTTGTTCGCCATTGTAAAATATTTAAAATATAAAATACTGTGACACGATATGCATTTTTCAACAATGAAATCTTTGTTATAAATAAGAGGTAAAGTGGATGTGATATTATAAAATTAGCAATATCTTCGAATAGAATTCTGGTGCACGGCTGGAAATTCGTTTACTTATAAATTAGCATATTTTCTTATGTTGGAAGTAAAAAAAATCGGTTTTGAAGTTGTTCGCCATTGTAAACTATTTAAAATATAAAATAGAGTGAAACGATATGCATTTTTCAACAATGAAACCTTTGTTATAAATACGAGGTAAAGTGGATGTGATAGTATAAAATTAGCAATATCTTCAAATAGAATTCTGATGCACGGCTGGAAATTGGTTTTCTTATAAATCAGCACATTTTCTTATGTAGGAAGTAAAAAAAATTCGGTTTTGATGTTCGCAATTGTAAAATATTTAAAATATAAAATACTGTGAACGATATGCATTTTTCAACAATGAAACCTTTGTTATAAATACTAGGTAAAGTGAATGTGATACTATAAAATTATCAATATCTTCGAATAAAATTCTGGTGCATGGCTGGAAATTCGTTTATTTATAATTCAGCACATTTTCTTATGTATGAAGTAAAAAAAAATTCGATTTTGAAGTTGTTCGCCTTTGTAAATTAATTAAAACATAAAATACAGTGAAACGATCTACTCTGTTTCAACAATGAAATCTTTGTTATAAATAAGAGGTAAAGGAGATGTGATATTATAAAATTATCAATATCTTCGAATAGAATTCTGGTGCACGGGGTGAAATGCGTTTACTTATAAATCAGCACATTTTCTTATGTAGGAAGTAAAAAAAAATCAGTTTTGAAGTTGTTCGGCATTGTAAAATATTAAAAATATAAAATACAGTGAAACGATATGCATTTTTCAACAATGAAACCTTTCTTATTAATACGAGGTAAAATGGATGTGATATTATAAAAGTAGCAATATCTTCGAATAGAATTCTGGTGCGCGGCTGGAAATTCGTTTACTTATAAATCAGCACATTTTCTTACGTATGAAGTAAAAAAAATTCGATTTTGAAGTTGTTTTCCTATGTAAAATAATTAAAACATAAAATACAGTGAAACGATCTACTCTGTTTCAACAATGAAACCTTTGTTATAAATACGAGTTAAAGTGGATGAGATATTATAAAATTATCAATATCTTCGAATAGAATTCTGGTGCACGGCTGTAAAATCGTTTACTTATAAATCAGCACATTTGCTTATGTAGGAAGTAAAAAAAATTCAGTTTTGAAGTTGTTCGCCATTGTAAAATATTTAAAATATAAAATACTGTGACACGATATGCATTTTTCAACAATGAAACCTTTGTTATAAATAAGAGGTAAAGGAGATGTGATATTATAAAATTATCAATATCTTCGATTAGAATTCTGGTGCACGGCTGGAAATTTGTTTACTTATAAATCAGCACATTTTCTTATGTATGAAGTAAAAAAAATTTCGATTTTGAAGTTGTTCGACCTTGTAAAATATTTAAAACATAAAATACAGTGAAAGGATCTACTCTGTTTCAACAATGAAACCTTTGTTATAAGTACGAGGTAAAGTGGATGTGATATTAAAATATTAGTAATATCTTCGAATAGAATTCTGGTGCACGGCTGGAAGTTCGTTTACTTATAAATCTGCATATTTTCTTATGTATGAAGTAAAAAAAAATCGGTTTTGAAGTTGTTCGCCATTGTAAACTATTTAAAATATAAAATAGAGTGAAACGATATGCATTTTTCAACAATGAAACCTTCCTTATTAATACGAGGTAAAATGGATGTGATATTATAAAAGTAGCAATATATTCGAATAGAATTCTGGTGCACGGCCTGAAATTCGTTTACTTATAAATCAGCATATTTTCTTATGTAGGAAGTAAAAAAAATTCGGTTTTGAAGTTGTTCGCCATTGTAAAATATTTAAAATATAAAATAGAGTGAAACGATATGCATTTTTCAACAATGAAACCATTGTTATAAATACGAGGTAAAGTGAATGAGATATTATAAAATTATCAATATCTTCGAATAGAATTCTGGTGCACGGCTGGAAATTCGTTTAATTATAAACCAGCACATTTTCTTAGGTAGGAAGTAAAAAAAAATCGATTTTGAAGTTGTTCGCCATTGTAAAATATTTAAAATATAAAATACTGTGACACGATATGCATTTTTCAACAATGAAAACTTTGTTATAAATACGAGGTAAATTGGATGAGATATTATAAAATTATCAATATCTTCGAATAGAATTCAGGTGCACGGCTGAAAATTCGTTTACTGATAAACCAGCACATTTTCTTAGGTAGGAAGTAAAAAAAAAATTGATTTTGAAGTTTTTCGCCATTGTAAATTAATTAAAACATAAAATACAGTGAAACGATCTACTCTGTTTCAACAATGAAACCTTTCTTATTAATACGAGGTAAAATGTATGTGATATTATAAAAGTAGCAATATCTTCGAACAGAATTCTGGTGCACGGCCTGAAATTCGTTTACTTATAAATCAGACCATTTTTTTATGTAGGAAGTAAAAAAAATTCGGTTTTGAGGTTGTTCGTTATTGTAAAATATTTAAAATATAAAATACTGGGAATCGGTATGCATTTTTCAACAATGAAACCTTTGTTATAAATACGAGGTAAAGTGAATGTGATATTATGAAATTATCAATATCTTCGAATAAAATTCTGGTGCACGGCTGTAAATTCGTTTACTTATAAATCAGCACATTTGCTTATGTATGAAGTAAAAAAAAATCGATTTTGAAGTTGTTCGCTTTTATAAAATAATTAAAACATAAAATACAGTGAAACGATCTACTCTGTTTCAACAATGAAACCTTTGTTATAAATACGAGTTAAAGTGGATGAGATATTATAAAATTATCAATATCTTCGAATAGAATTCTGGTACACGGCTGGAAATTCGTTTACTTATAAATCAGCACATTTTCTTATGTATGAAGTAAAAAAAAATCGATTTTGAAGTTGTTCGCTTTTATAAAATAATTAAAACATAAAATACATTGAAAGGATCCACTCTGTTTCAACTATGAAATCTTTGTTATAAATAAGAGGTAAAGGAGATGTGATATTATAAAATTATCAATATCTTCGAATAGAATTCTGGTGCACGGCTGGAAATGCGTTTACTTATAAATCAGCACATTTTCTTATGTAGGAAGTAAAAAAAAATCGATTTTGAAGTTGTTCGCCATTGTAAAATATTTAAAATATAACATACAGTGAAACGATATGCATTTTTCAACAATGAAACCTTTCTTATTAATACGAGGTAAAATGGATGTGATATTATAAAAGTAGCAATATCTTCGAACAGAATTCTGGTGCACGGCCTGAAATTCGTTTACTTATAAATCAGACCATTTTTTTATGTAGGAAGTAAATAAAATTCGGTTTTGAGGTTGTTCGCTATTGTAAAATATTTAAAATATAAAATACTGGGAATCGATTTGCATTTTTCAACAATGAAACCATTGTTATAAATACGAGGTAAAGTGAATGTGATATTATAAAATTATCAATATCTTCGAATAAAATTCTGGTGCACGGCTGTAAAATAGTTTACTTATAAATCAGCACATTTGCTTATGTAGGAAGTAAAAAAAATTCAGTTTTGAAGTTGTTCGCCATTGTAAAATATTTAAAATATAAAATACTGTGACACGATATGCATTTTTCAACAATGAAACCTTTGTTATAAATAAGAGGTAAAGGAGATGTGATATTATAAAATTATCAATATCTTCGATTAGAATTCTGGTGCACGGCTGGAAATTTGTTTACTTATAAATCAGCACATTTTCTTATGTATGAAGTAAAAAAAATTTCGATTTTGAAGTTGTTCGACCTTGTAAAATATTTAAAACATAAAATACAGTGAAAGGATCTACTCTGTTTCAACAATGAAACCTTTGTTATAAGTACGAGGTAAAGTGGATGTGATATTAAAATATTAGTAATATCTTCGAATAGAATTCTGGTGCACGGCTGGAAGTTCGTTTACTTATAAATCTGCATATTTTCTTATGTATGAAGTAAAAAAAAATCGGTTTTGAAGTTGTTCGCCATTGTAAACTATTTAAAATATAAAATAGAGTGAAACGATATGCATTTTTCAACAATGAAACCTTCCTTATTAATACGAGGTAAAATGGATGTGATATTATAAAAGTAGCAATATATTCGAATAGAATTCTGGTGCACGGCCTGAAATTCGTTTACTTATAAATCAGCATATTTTCTTATGTAGGAAGTAAAAAAAATTCGGTTTTGAAGTTGTTCGCCATTGTAAAATATTTAAAATATAAAATAGAGTGAAACGATATGCATTTTTCAACAATTAAACCTTTGTTATAAATACGAGGTAAAGTGGATGTGATAGTATAAAATTAGCAATATCTTCGAATAGAATTCTGGTGCACGGCTGAAAATTCGTTTACTGATAAACCAGCACATTTTCTTAGGTAGGAAGTAAAAAAAAAATTGATTTTGAAGTTTTTCGCCATTGTAAATTAATTAAAACATAAAATACAGTGAAACGATCTACTCTGTTTCAACAATGAAACCTTTCTTATTAATACGAGGTAAAATGTATGTGATATTATAAAAGTAGCAATATCTTCGAACAGAATTCTGGTGCACGGCCTGAAATTCGTTTACTTATAAATCAGACCATTTTTTTATGTAGGAAGTAAAAAAAATTCGGTTTTGAGGTTGTTCGTTATTGTAAAATATTTAAAATATAAAATACTGGGAATCGGTATGCATTTTTCAACAATGAAACCTTTGTTATAAATACGAGGTAAAGTGAATGTGATATTATGAAATTATCAATATCTTCGAATAAAATTCTGGTGCACGGCTGTAAATTCGTTTACTTATAAATCAGCACATTTGCTTATGTATGAAGTAAAAAAAAATCGATTTTGAAGTTGTTCGCTTTTATAAAATAATTAAAACATAAAATACAGTGAAACGATCTACTCTGTTTCAACAATGAAACCTTTGTTATAAATACGAGTTAAAGTGGATGAGATATTATAAAATTATCAATATCTTCGAATAGAATTCTGGTACACGGCTGGAAATTCGTTTACTTATAAATCAGCACATTTTCTTATGTATGAAGTAAAAAAAAATCGATTTTGAAGTTGTTCGCTTTTATAAAATAATTAAAACATAAAATACATTGAAAGGATCCACTCTGTTTCAACTATGAAATCTTTGTTATAAATAAGAGGTAAAGGAGATGTGATATTATAAAATTATCAATATCTTCGAATAGAATTCTGGTGCACGGCTGGAAATGCGTTTACTTATAAATCAGCACATTTTCTTATGTAGGAAGTAAAAAAAAATCGATTTTGAAGTTGTTCGCCATTGTAAAATATTTAAAATATAACATACAGTGAAACGATATGCATTTTTCAACAATGAAACCTTTCTTATTAATACGAGGTAAAATGGATGTGATATTATAAAAGTAGCAATATCTTCGAACAGAATTCTGGTGCACGGCCTGAAATTCGTTTACTTATAAATCAGACCATTTTTTTATGTAGGAAGTAAATAAAATTCGGTTTTGAGGTTGTTCGCTATTGTAAAATATTTAAAATATAAAATACTGGGAATCGATTTGCATTTTTCAACAATGAAACCATTGTTATAAATACGAGGTAAAGTGAATGTGATATTATAAAATTATCAATATCTTCGAATAAAATTCTGGTGCACGGCTGTAAAATAGTTTACTTATAAATCAGCACATTTGCTTATGTAGGAAGTAAAAAAAATTCAGTTTTGAAGTTGTTCGCCATTGTAAAATATTTAAAATATAAAATACTGTGACACGATATGCATTTTTCAACAATGAAACCTTTGTTATAAATAAGAGGTAAAGGAGATGTGATATTATAAAATTATCAATATCTTCGATTAGAATTCTGGTGCACGGCTGGAAATTTGTTTACTTATAAATCAGCACATTTTCTTATGTATGAAGTAAAAAAAATTTCGATTTTGAAGTTGTTCGACCTTGTAAAATATTTAAAACATAAAATACAGTGAAAGGATCTACTCTGTTTCAACAATGAAACCTTTGTTATAAGTACGAGGTAAAGTGGATGTGATATTAAAATATTAGTAATATCTTCGAATAGAATTCTGGTGCACGGCTGGAAGTTCGTTTACTTATAAATCTGCATATTTTCTTATGTATGAAGTAAAAAAAAATCGGTTTTGAAGTTGTTCGCCATTGTAAACTATTTAAAATATAAAATAGAGTGAAACGATATGCATTTTTCAACAATGAAACCTTCCTTATTAATACGAGGTAAAATGGATGTGATATTATAAAAGTAGCAATATATTCGAATAGAATTCTGGTGCACGGCCTGAAATTCGTTTACTTATAAATCAGCATATTTTCTTATGTAGGAAGTAAAAAAAATTCGGTTTTGAAGTTGTTCGCCATTGTAAAATATTTAAAATATAAAATAGAGTGAAACGATATGCATTTTTCAACAATTAAACCTTTGTTATAAATACGAGGTAAAGTGGATGTGATAGTATAAAATTAGCAATATCTTCGAATAGAATTCTGGTGCACGGCTGGAAGTTCGTTTACTTATAAATCAGCACATTTTCTTATGTATGAAGTAAAAAAAAATTCAATTTTGAAGTTGTTCGCCTTTGTAAATTAATTAAAACATAAAATACAGTGAAACGATCTACTCTGTTTAAACAATGAAATCTTTGTTATAAATAAGAGGTAAAGGAGATGTGATATTATAAAATTATCAATATCTTCGAATAGAATTCTGGTGCACGGCTGGAAATGCGTTTACTTATAAATCAGCACATTTTCTTATGTAGGAAGTAAAAAAAATCGATTTTGAAGTTGTTCGCCATTGTAAAATATTTAAAATATAAAATACAGTGAAACGATATGCATTTTTCAACAATGAAACCTTTCTTATTAATACGAGGTAAAATGGATATGATATTATAAAAAGTAGCAATATCTTCGAATAGAATTCTGGTGCACGGCTGGAAATTCGTTTACTTATAAATCAGCACATTTTCTTATGTATGAAGTAAAAAAAATTCGATTTTGAAGTTGTTTTCCTTTGTAAAATAATTAAAACATAAAATACAGTGAAACGATCTACTCTGTTTCAACAATGAAACCTTTGTTATAAATACGAGGTAAAGTGGATGAGATATTATAAAATTATCAATATCTTCGAATAGAATTCTGGTGCACGGCTGGAAATTCGTTTAATTATAAACCAGCACATTTTCTTAGGTAGGAAGTAAAAAAAAAATCGATTTTGAAGTTGTTTTCCTTTGTAAAATAATTAAAACATAAAATACAGTGAAACGATCTACTCTGTTTCAACAATGAAACCTTTGTTATAAATACGAGTTAAAGTGGATGAGATATTATAAAATTATCAATATCTTCGAATAGAATTCTGGTACACGGCTGGAAATTCGTTTACTTATAAATCAGCACATTTTCTTATGTATGAAGTAAAAAAAAATCGATTTTGAAGTTGCTCGCTTTTATAAAATAATTAAAACATAAAATACATTGAAAGGATCCACTCTGTTTCAACTATGAAATCTTTGTTATAAATAAGATGTAAAGGAGATGTGATATTATAAAATTATCAATATCTTCGAATAGAATTCTGGTGTACGGCTGGAAATTCGGTTACTTATAAACCAGCACATTTTCTTATGTATGAAGTAAAAAAAATTTCGATTTTGAAGTTGTTCGACCTTGTAAAATATTTAAAACATAAAATACAGTGAAAGGATCTACTCTGTTTCAACAATGAAACCTTTGTTATAAGTACGAGGTAAAGTGGATGTGATATTAAAATATTAGTAATATCTTGATAATATTGTAAAATATTTAAAATATAAAATACTGTGACACGATATGCATTTTTCAGCAATGAAACCTTTGTTATAAATAAGAGGTAAAGGAGATGTGATATTATAAAATTATCAATATCTTCGATTAGAATTCTGGTGCACGGCTGTAAATTCGTTTACTTATAAATCAGCACATTTGCTTATGTATGAAGTAAAAAAAATTCAGTTTTGAAGTTGTTCGCCATTGTAAAATATTTAAAATATAAAATACTGTGACACGATATGCATTTTTCAACAATGAAATCTTTGTTATAAATAAGAGGTAAAGTGGATGTGATATTATAAAATTAGCAATATCTTCGAATAGAATTCTGGTGCACGGCTGGAAATTCGTTTACTTATAAATTAGCATATTTTCTTATGTTGGAAGTAAAAAAAATCGGTTTTGAAGTTGTTCGCCATTGTAAACTATTTAAAATATAAAATAGAGTGAAACGATATGCATTTTTCAACAATGAAACCTTTGTTATAAATACGAGGTAAAGTGAATGTGATATTATAAAATTATCAATATCTTCGAATAAAATTCTGGTGCATGGCTGGAAATTCGTTTATTTATAATTCAGCACATTTTCTTATGTATGAAGTAAAAAAAAATTCGATTTTGAAGTTGTTCGCCTTTGTAAATTAATTAAAACATAAAATACAGTGAAACGATCTACTCTGTTTAAACAATGAAATCTTTGTTATAAATAAGAGGTAAAGGAGATGTGATATTATAAAATTATCAATATCTTCGAATAGAATTCTGGTGCACGGCTGGAAATGCGTTTACTTATAAATCAGCACATTTTCTTATGTAGGAAGTAAAAAAAATCGATTTTGAAGTTGTTCGCCATTGTAAAATATTTAAAATATAAAATACAGTGAAACGATATGCATTTTTCAACAATGAAACCTTTCTTATTAATACGAGGTAAAATGGATGTGATATTATAAAAAGTAGCAATATCTTCGAATAGAATTCTGGTGCACGGCTGGAAATTCGTTTACTTATAAATCAGCACATTTTCTTATGTATGAAGTAAATAAAATTCGATTTTGAAGTTGTTTTCCTTTGTAAAATAATTAAAACATAAAATACAGTGAAACGATCTACTCTGTTTCAACAATGAAACCTTTGTTATAAATACGAGGTAAAGTGGATGAGATATTATAAAATTATCAATATCTTCGAATAGAATTCTGGTGCACGGCTGGAAATTCGTTTAATTATAAACCAGCACATTTTCTTAGGTAGGAAGTAAAAAAAAAATCGTATTTGAAGTTGTTCGCCATTGTAAAATATTTAAAATATAAAATACTGTGACACGATATGCATTTTTCAACAATGAAACCTTTGTTATAAATACGAGGTAAATTGGATGAGATATTATAAAATTATCAATATCTTCGAATAGAATTCAGGTGCACGGCTGAAAATTCGTTTACTGATAAACCAGCACATTTTCTTAGGTAGGAAGTAAAAAAAAAAATGATTTTGAAGTTGTTCGCCATTGTAAATTAATTAAAACATAAAATACAGTGAAACGATCTACTCTGTTTCAACAATGAAACCTTTCTTATTAATACGAGGTAAAATGTATGTGATATTATAAAAGTAGCAATATCTTCGAACAGAATTCTGGTGCACGGCCTGAAATTCGTTTACTTATAAATCAGCACATTTGCTTATGTATGAAGTAAAAAAAATTCAGTTTTGAAGTTGTTCGCCATTGTAAAATATTTAAAATATAAAATACTGTGACACGATATGCATTTTTCAACAATGAAATCTTTGTTATAAATAAGAGGTAAAGTGGATGTGATATTATAAAATTAGCAATATCTTCGAATAGAATTCTGGTGCACGGCTGGAAATTCGTTTACTTATAAATTAGCATATTTTCTTATGTTGGAAGTAAAAAAAATCGGTTTTGAAGTTGTTCGCCATTGTAAACTATTTAAAATATAAAATAGAGTGAAACGATATGCATTTTTCAACAATGAAACCTTTGTTATAAATACGAGGTAAAGTGGATGTGATAGTATAAAATTAGCAATATCTTCAAATAGAATTCTGATGCACGGCTGGAAATTGGTTTTCTTATAAATCAGCACATTTTCTTATGTAGGAAGTAAAAAAAATTCGGTTTTGATGTTCGCCATTGTAAAATATTTAAAATATAAAATACTGTGAACGATATGCATTTTTCAACAATGAAACCTTTGTTATAAATACTAGGTAAAGTGAATGTGAAACTATAAAATTATCAATATCTTCGAATAAAATTCTGGTGCATGGCTGGAAATTCGTTTATTTATAATTCAGCACATTTTCTTATGTATGAAGTAAAAAAAAATTCGATTTTGAAGTTGTTCGCCTTTGTAAATTAATTAAAACATAAAATACAGTGAAACGATCTACTCTGTTTCAACAATGAAATCTTTGTTATAAATAAGAGGTAAAGGAGATGTGATATTATAAAATTATCAATATCTTCGAATAGAATTCTGGTGCACGGGGTGAAATGCGTTTACTTATAAATCAGCACATTTTCTTATGTAGGAAGTAAAAAAAAATCAGTTTTGAAGTTGTTCGGCATTGTAAAATATTTAAAATATAAAATACAGTGAAACGATATGCATTTTTCAACAATGAAACCTTTCTTATTAATACGAGGTAAAATGGATGTGATATTATAAAAGTAGCAATATCTTCGAATAGAATTCTGGTGCGCGGCTGGAAATTCGTTTACTTATAAATCAGCACATTTTCTTACGTATGAAGTAAAAAAAATTCGATTTTGAAGTTGTTTTCCTATGTAAAATAATTAAAACATAAAATACAGTGAAACGATCTACTCTGTTTCAACAATGAAACCTTTGTTATAAATACGAGTTAAAGTGGATGAGATATTATAAAATTATCAATATCTTCGAATAGAATTCTGGTGCACGGCTGGAAATTCGTTTACTTATAAATCAGCACATTTTCTTATGTAGGAAGTAAAAAAAATCGATTTTGAAGTTGTTCGCCATTGTAAAATATTTAAAATATAAAATACAGTGAAACGATATGCATTTTTCAACAATGAAACCTTTCTTATTAATACGAGGTAAAATGGATGTGATATTATAAAAAGTAGCAATATCTTCGAATAGAATTCTGGTGCACGGCTGGAAATTCGTTTACTTATAAATCAGCACATTTTCTTATGTATGAAGTAAAAAAAATTCGATTTTGAAGTTGTTTTCCTTTGTAAAATAATTAAAACATAAAATACAGTGAAACGATCTACTCTGTTTCAACAATGAAACCTTTGTTATAAATACGAGGTAAAGTGGATGAGATATTATAAAATTATCAATATCTTCGAATAGAATTCTGGTGCACGGCTGGAAATTCGTTTAATTATAAACCAGCACATTTTCTTAGGTAGGAAGTAAAAAAAAAATCGATTTTGAAGTTGTTCGCCATTGTAAAATATTTAAAATATAAAATACTGTGACACGATATGCATTTTTCAACAATGAAACCTTTGTTATAAATACGAGGTAAATTGGATGAGATATTATAAAATTATCAATATCTTCGAATAGAATTCAGGTGCACGGCTGAAAATTCGTTTACTGATAAACCAGCACATTTTCTTAGGAAGGAAGTAAAAAAAAAAATTGATTTTGAAGTTGTTCGCCATTGTAAATTAATTAAAACATAAAATACAGTGAAACGATCTACTCTGTTTCAACAATGAAACCTTTCTTATTAATACGAGGTAAAATGTATGTGATATTATAAAAGTAGCAATATCTTCGAACAGAATTCTGGTGCACGGCCTGAAATTCGTTTACTTATAAATCAGACCATTTTTTTATGTAGGAAGTAAAAAAAATTCGGTTTTGAGGTTGTTCGTTATTGTAAAATATTTAAAATATAAAATACTGGGAATCGGTATGCATTTTTCAACAATGAAACCTTTGTTATAAATACGAGGTAAAGTGAATGTGATATTATAAAATTATCAATATCTTCGAATAAAATTCTGGTGCACGGCTGTAAATTCGTTTACTTATAAATCAGCACATTTGCTTATGTATGAAGTAAAAAAAATTCAGTTTTGAAGTTGTTCGCCATTGTAAAATATTTAAAATATAAAATACTGTGACACGATATGCATTTTTCAACAATGAAATCTTTGTTATAAATAAGAGGTAAAGTGGATGTGATATTATAAAATTAGCAATATCTTCGAATAGAATTCTGGTGCACGGCTGGAAATTCGTTTACTTATAAATTAGCATATTTTCTTATGTTGGAAGTAAAAAAAATCGGTTTTGAAGTTGTTCGCCATTGTAAACTATTTAAAATATAAAATAGAGTGAAACGATATGCATTTTTCAACAATGAAACCTTTGTTATAAATACGAGGTAAAGTGAATGTGATATTATAAAATTATCAATATCTTCGAATAAAATTCTGGTGCATGGCTGGAAATTCGTTTATTTATAATTCAGCACATTTTCTTATGTATGAAGTAAAAAAAAATTCGATTTTGAAGTTGTTCGCCTTTGTAAATTAATTAAAACATAAAATACAGTGAAACGATCTACTCTGTTTCAACAATGAAATCTTTGTTATAAATAAGAGGTAAAGGAGATGTGATATTATAAAATTATCAATATCTTCGAATAGAATTCTGGTGCACGGGGTGAAATGCGTTTACTTATAAATCAGCACATTTTCTTATGTAGGAAGTAAAAAAAAATCAGTTTTGAAGTTGTTCGGCATTGTAAAATATTTAAAATATAAAATACAGTGAAACGATATGCATTTTTCAACAATGAAACCTTTCTTATTAATACGAGGTAAAATGGATGTGATATTATAAAAGTAGCAATATCTTCGAATAGAATTCTGGTGCGCGGCTGGAAATTCGTTTACTTATAAATCAGCACATTTTCTTACGTATGAAGTAAAAAAAATTCGATTTTGAAGTTGTTTTCCTATGTAAAATAATTAAAACATAAAATACAGTGAAACGATCTACTCTGTTTCAACAATGAAACCTTTGTTATAAATACGAGTTAAAGTGGATGAGATATTATAAAATTATCAATATCTTCGAATAGAATTCTGGTGCACGGCTGGAAATTCGTTTACTTATAAATCAGCACATTTTCTTATGTAGGAAGTAAAAAAAATCGATTTTGAAGTTGTTCGCCATTGTAAAATATTTAAAATATAAAATACAGTGAAACGATATGCATTTTTCAACAATGAAACCTTTCTTATTAATACGAGGTAAAATGGATGTGATATTATAAAAAGTAGCAATATCTTCGAATAGAATTCTGGTGCACGGCTGGAAATTCGTTTACTTATAAATCAGCACATTTTCTTATGTATGAAGTAAAAAAAATTCGATTTTGAAGTTCTTTTCCTTTGTAAAATAATTAAAACATAAAATACAGTGAAACGATCTACTCTGTTTCAACAATGAAACCTTTGTTATAAATACGAGGTAAAGTGGATGAGATATTATAAAATTATCAATATCTTCGAATAGAATTCTGGTGCACGGCTGGAAATTCCTTTAATTATAAACCAGCACATTTTCTTAGGTAGGAAGTAAAAAAAAAATCGATTTTGAAGTTGTTCGCCATTGTAAAATATTTAAAATATAAAATACTGTGACACGATATGCATTTTTCAACAATGAAACCTTTGTTATAAATACGAGGTAAATTGGATGAGATATTATAAAATTATCAATATCTTCGAATAGAATTCAGGTGCACGGCTGAAAATTCGTTTACTGATAAACCAGCACATTTTCTTAGGAAGGAAGTAAAAAAAAAATTGATTTTGAAGTTGTTCGCCATTGTAAATTAATTAAAACATAAAATACAGTGAAACGATCTACTCTGTTTCAACAATGAAACCTTTCTTATTAATACGAGGTAAAATGTATGTGATATTATAAAAGTAGCAATATCTTCGAACAGAATTCTGGTGCACGGCCTGAAATTCGTTTACTTATAAATCAGACCATTTGCTTATGTATGAAGTAAAAAAAATTCAGTTTTGAAGTTGTTCGCCATTGTAAAATATTTAAAATATAAAATACTGTGACACGATATGCATTTTTCAACAATGAAATCTTTGTTATAAATAAGAGGTAAAGTGGATGTGATATTATAAAATTAGCAATATCTTCGAATAGAATTCTGGTGCACGGCTGGAAATTCGTTTACTTATAAATTAGCATATTTTCTTATGTTGGAAGTAAAAAAAATCGGTTTTGAAGTTGTTCGCCATTGTAAACTATTTAAAATATAAAATAGAGTGAAACGATATGCATTTTTCAACAATGAAACCTTTGTTATAAATACGAGGTAAAGTGAATGTGATATTATAAAATTATCAATATCTTCGAATAAAATTCTGGTGCATGGCTGGAAATTCGTTTATTTATAATTCAACACATTTTCTTATGTATGAAGTAAAAAAAAATTCGATTTTGAAGTTGTTCGCCTTTGTAAATTAATTAAAACATAAAATACAGTGAAACGATCTACTCTGTTTCAACAATGAAATCTTTGTTATAAATAAGAGGTAAAGGAGATGTGATATTATAAAATTATCAATATCTTCGAATAGAATTCTGGTGCACGTGGTGAAATGCGTTTACTTATAAATCAGCACATTTTCTTATGTAGGAAGTAAAAAAAAATCAGTTTTGAAGTTGTTCGGCATTGTAAAATATTTAAAATATAAAATACAGTGAAACGATATGCATTTTTCAACAATGAAACCTTTCTTATTAATACGAGGTAAAATGGATGTGATATTATAAAAAGTAGCAATATCTTCGAATAGAATTCTGGTGCACGGCTGGAAATTCGTTTACTTATAAATCAGCACATTTTCTTATGTATGAAGTAAAAAAAATTCGATTTTGAAGTTGTTTTCCTTTGTAAAATAATTAAAACATAAAATACAGTGAAACGATCTACTCTGTTTCAACAATGAAACCTTTGTTATAAATACGAGGTAAAGTGGATGAGATATTATAAAATTATCAATATCTTCGAATAGAATTCTGGTGCACGGCTGGAAATTCGTTTAATTATAAACCAGCACATTTTCTTAGGTAGGAAGTAAAAAAAAAATCGATTTTGAAGTTGTTCGCCATTGTAAAATATTTAAAATATAAAATACTGTGACACGATATGCATTTTTCAACAATGAAACCTTTGTTATAAATACGAGGTAAATTGGATGAGATATTATAAAATTATCAATATCTTCGAATAGAATTCAGGTGCACGGCTGAAAATTCGTTTACTGATAAACCAGCACATTTTCTTAGGAAGGAAGTAAAAAAAAATTGATTTTGAAGTTGTTCGCCATTGTAAATTAATTAAAACATAAAATACAGTGAAACGATCTACTCTGTTTCAACAATGAAACCTTTCTTATTAATACGAGGTAAAATGTATGTGATATTATAAAAGTAGCAATATCTTCGAACAGAATTCTGGTGCACGGCCTGAAATTCGTTTACTTATAAATCAGACCATTTTTTTATGTAGGAAGTAAAAAAAATTCGGTTTTGAGGTTGTTCGTTATTGTAAAATATTTAAAATATAAAATACTGGGAATCGGTATGCATTTTTCAACAATGAAACCTTTGTTATAAATACGAGGTAAAGTGAATGTGATATTATAAAATTATCAATATCTTCGAATAAAATTCTGGTGCACGGCTGTAAATTCGTTTACTTATAAATCAGCACATTTGCTTATGTATGAAGTAAAAAAAATTCAGTTTTGAAGTTGTTCGCCATTGTAAAATATTTAAAATATAAAATACTGTGACACGATATGCATTTTTCAACAATGAAATCTTTGTTATAAATAAGAGGTAAAGTGGATGTGATATTATAAAATTAGCAATATCTTCGAATAGAATTCTGGTGCACGGCTGGAAATTCGTTTACTTATAAATTAGCATATTTTCTTATGTTGGAAGTAAAAAAAATCGGTTTTGAAGTTGTTCGCCATTGTAAACTATTTAAAATATAAAATAGAGTGAAACGATATGCATTTTTCAACAATGAAACCTTTGTTATAAATACGAGGTAAAGTGAATGTGATATTATAAAATTATCAATATCTTCGAATAAAATTCTGGTGCATGGCTGGAAATTCGTTTATTTATAATTCAGCACATTTTCTTATGTATGAAGTAAAAAAAAATTCGATTTTGAAGTTGTTCGCCTTTGTAAATTAATTAAAACATTAAATACAGTGAAACGATCTACTCTGTTTCAACAATGAAATCTTTGTTATAAATAAGAGGTAAAGGAGATGTGATATTATAAAATTATCAATATCTTCGAATAGAATTCTGGTGCACGGGGTGAAATGCGTTTACTTATAAATCAGCACATTTTCTTATGTAGGAAGTAAAAAAAATCGATTTTGAAGTTGTTCGCCATTGTAAAATATTTAAAATATAAAATACAGTGAAACGATATGCATTTTTCAACAATGAAACCTTTCTTATTAATACGAGGTAAAATGGATGTGATATTATAAAAAGTAGCAATATCTTCGAATAGAATTCTGGTGCACGGCTGGAAATTCGTTTACTTATAAATCAGCACATTTTCTTATGTATGAAGTAAAAAAAATTCGATTTTGAAGTTGTTTTCCTTTGTAAAATAATTAAAACATAAAATACAGTGAAACGATCTACTCTGTTTCAACAATGAAACCTTTGTTATAAATACGAGGTAAAGTGGATGAGATATTATAAAATTACCAATATCTTCGAATAGAATTCTGGTGCACGGCTGGAAATTCGTTTAATTATAAACCAGCACATTTTCTTAGGTAGGAAGTAAAAAAAAATCGATTTTGAAGTTGTTCGCCATTGTAAAATATTTAAAATATAAAATACTGTGACACGATTTCATTTTTCAACAATGAAACCTTTGTTATAAATACGAGGTAAATTGGATGAGATATTATAAAATTATCAATATCTTCGAATAGAATTCAGGTGCACGGATGAAAATTCGTTTACTGATAAACCAGCACATTTTCTTAGGTAGGAAGTAAAAAAAAATTGATTTTGAAGTTGTTCGCCATTGTAAATTAATTAAAACATAAAATACAGTGAAACGATCTACTCTGTTTCAACAATGAAACCTTTCTTATTAATACGAGGTAAAATGTATGTGATATTATAAAAGTAGCAATATCTTCGAACAGAATTCTGGTGCACGGCCTGAAATTCGTTTACTTATAAATCAGACCATTTTTTTATGTAGGAAGTAAACAAAATTCGGTTTTGAGGTTGTTCGTTATTGTAAAATATTTAAAATATAAAATACTGGGAATCGGTATGCATTTTTCAACAATGAAACCTTTGTTATAAATACGAGGTAAAGTGAATGTGATATTATAAAATTATCAATATCTTCGAATAAAATTCTGGTGCACGGCTGTAAATTCGTTTACTTATAAATCAGCACATTTGCTTATGTATGAAGTAAAAAAAATTCAGTTTTGAAGTTGTTCGCCATTGTAAAATATTTAAAATATAAAATACTGTGACACGATATGCATTTTTCAACAATGAAATCTTTGTTATAAATAAGAGGTAAAGTGGATGTGATATTATAAAATTAGCAATATCTTCGAATAGAATTCTGGTGCACGGCTGGAAATTCGTTTACTTATAAATTAGCATATTTTCTTATGTTGGAAGTAAAAAAAATCGGTTTTGAAGTTGTTCGCCATTGTAAACTATTTAAAATATAAAATAGAGTGAAACGATATGCATTTTTCAACAATGAAACCTTTGTTATAAATACGAGGTAAAGTGAATGTGATATTATAAAATTATCAATATCTTCGAATAAAATTCTGGTGCATGGCTGGAAATTCGTTTATTTATAATTCAGCACCTTTTCTTATGTATGAAGTAAAAAAAAATTCGATTTTGAAGTTGTTCGCCTTTGTAAATTAATTAAAACATAAAATACAGTGAAACGATCTACTCTGTTTCAACAATGAAATCTTTGTTATAAATAAGAGGTAAAGGAGATGTGATATTATAAAATTATCAATATCTTCGAATAGAATTCTGGTGCACGGGGTGAAATGCGTTTACTTATAAATCAGCACATTTTCTTATGTAGGAAGTAAAAAAAAATCAGTTTTGAAGTTGTTCGGCATTGTAAAATATTTAAAATATAAAATACAGTGAAACGATATGCATTTTTCAACAATGAAACCTTTCTTATTAATACGAGGTAAAATGGATGTGATATTATAAAAGTAGCAATATCTTCGAATAGAATTCTGGTGCGCGGCTGGAAATTCGTTTACTTATAAATCAGCACATTTTCTTACGTATGAAGTAAAAAAATTCGATTTTGAAGTTGTTTTCCTATGTAAAATAATTAAAACATAAAATACAGTGAAACGATCTACTCTGTTTCAACAATGAAACCTTTGTTATAAATACGAGTTAAAGTGGATGAGATATTATAAAATTATCAATATCTTCGAATAGAATTCTGGTGCACGGCTGGAAATTCGTTTACTTATAAATCAGCACATTTTCTTATGTAGGAAGTAAAAAAAATCGATTTTGAAGTTGTTCGCCATTGTAAAATATTTAAATTATAAAATACAGTGAAACGATATGCATTTTTCAACAATGAAACCTTTCTTATTAATACGAGATAAAATGGATGTGATATTATAAAAAGTAGCAATATCTTCGAATAGAATTCTGGTGCACGGCTGGAAATTCGTTTACTTATAAATCAGCACATTTTCTTATGTATGAAGTAAAAAAAAATTCGATTTTGAAGTTGTTTTCCTTTGTAAAATAATTAAAACATAAAATACAGTGAAACGATCTACTCTGTTTCAACAATGAAACCTTTGTTATAAATACGAGGTAAAGTGGATGAGATATTATAAAATTATCAATATCTTCGAATAGAATTCTGGTGCACGGCTGGAAATTCGTTTAATTATAAACCAGCACATTTTCTTAGGTAGGAAGTAAAAAAAAATCGATTTTGAAGTTGTTCGCCATTGTAAAATATTTAAAATATAAAATACTGTGACACGATTTCATTTTTCAACAATGAAACCTTTGTTATAAATACGAGGTAAATTGGATGAGATATTATAAAATTATCAATATCTTCGAATAGAATTCAGGTGCACGGATGAAAATTCGTTTACTGATAAACCAGCACATTTTCTTAGGTAGGAAGTAAAAAAAAATTGATTTTGAAGTTGTTCGCCATTGTAAATTAATTAAAACATAAAATACAGTGAAACGATCTACTCTGTTTCAACAATGAAACCTTTCTTATTAATACGAGGTAAAATGTATGTGATATTATAAAAGTAGCAATATCTTCGAACAGAATTCTGGTGCACGGCCTGAAATTCGTTTACTTATAAATCAGACCATTTTTTTATGTAGGAAGTAAAAAAAATTCGGTTTTGAGGTTGTTCGTTATTGTAAAATATTTAAAATATAAAATACTGGGAATCGGTATGCATTTTTCAACAATGAAACCTTTGTTATAAATACGAGGTAAAGTGAATGTGATATTATAAAATTATCAATATCTTCGAATAAAATTCTGGTGCACGGCTGTAAATTCGTTTACTTATAAATCAGCACATTTGCTTATGTATGAAGTAAAAAAAATTCAGTTTTGAAGTTGTTCGCCATTGTAAAATATTTAAAATATAAAATACTGTGACACGATATGCATTTTTCAACAATGAAATCTTTGTTATAAATAAGAGGTAAAGTGGATGTGATATTATAAAATTAGCAATATCTTCGAATAGAATTCTGGTGCACGGCTGGAAATTCGTTTAATTATAAACCAGCACATTGTCTTAGGTAGGAAGTAAAAAAAAAATCGATTTTGAAGTTGTTCGCCATTGTAAAATATTTAAAATATAAAATACTGTGACACGATTTCATTTTTCAACAATGAAACCTTTGTTATAAATACGAGGTAAAGTGGATGTGATAGTATAAAATTAGCAATATCTTCAAATAGAATTCTGATGCACGGCTGGAAATTGGTTTTCTTATAAATCAGCACATTTTCTTATGTAGGAAGTAAAAAAAATTCGATTTTGAAGTTGTTCGCCTTTGTAAATTAATTAAAACATAAAACACAGTGAAACGATCTACTCTGTTTCAACAATGAAATCTTTGTTATAAATAAGAGGTAAAGGAGATGTGATATTATAAAATTATCAATATCTTCGAATAGAATTCTGGTGCACGGGGTGAAATGCGTTTACTTATAAATCAGCACATTTTCTTATGTAGGAAGTAAAAAAAAATCAGTTTTGAAGTTGTTCGGCATTGTAAAATATTTAAAATATAAAATACAGTGAAACGATATGCATTTTTCAACAATGAAACCTTTCTTATTAATACGAGGCAAAATGGATGTGATATTATAAAAGTAGCAATATTTTTAAATAGAATTCTGGTGCGCGGCTGGAAATTCGTTTACTTATAAATCAGCACATTTTCTTACGAATGAAGTAAAAAAAATTCGATTTTGAAGTTGTTTTCCTATGTAAAATAATTAAAACATAAAATACAGTGAAACGATCTACTCTGTTTCAACAATGAAACCTTTGTTATAAATACGAGTTAAAGTGGATGAGATATTATAAAATTATCAATATCTTCGAATAGAATTCTGGTG
This sequence comes from Maratus michaelseni, assembly GCA_963931845.1. Taxonomy (NCBI): domain Eukaryota; kingdom Metazoa; phylum Arthropoda; class Arachnida; order Araneae; family Salticidae; genus Maratus; species Maratus michaelseni. The sequence goes on from OZ007595.1 coordinate 306,958,015, forward strand.
CACGGCTGGAAATTCGTTTACTTATAAATCAGCACATTTTCTTATGTATGAAGTAAAAAAAATTCGATTTTGAAGTTGTTCGCTTTTGTAAAATAATTAAAACATAAAATACAGTGAAACGATCCACTCTGTTTCAACAATGAAATCTTTGTTATAAATAAGATGTAAAGGAGATGTGATATTATAAAATTATCAATATCTTCGAATAGAATTCTGGTGTACGGCTGGAAATTCGTTTACTTATAAACCAGCACATTTTCTTAGGTAGGAAGTAAAAAAAAATCGATTTTGAAGTTGTTCGCCATTGTAAAATATTTAAAATATAAAATACTGTGACACGATATGCATTTTTCAACAATGAAACCTTTGTTATAAATACGAGGTAAATTGGATGAGATATTATAAAATTATCAATATCTTCGAATAGAATTCTGGTGCACGGCTGAAAATTCGTTTACTGATAAACCAGCACATTTTCTTAGGTAGGAAGTAAAAAAAAATTGATTTCGAAGTTGTTCGCCATTGTAAAATATTTAAAATATAAAATACAGTTAAACGATATGCATTTTTCAACAATGAAACCTTTGTTATAAATACCAGGTATAATGCAAGTGATATTATAAAATTAGCAATATCTTCAAACAGAATTCTGGTAAACGGCTGGAAATTGGTTTTCTTATAAATCAGCGCATTTTCTTATGCAGGGAGTAAAAAAAATTCCGTTTTGAAGTAGTTCGCCTGTATAAAATATTTAAAATATAAAATACAGTGAAACGATATACATTTTTTAACAATGAAACCTTTGTTATAAATACAAGGTAAAGTGAATGTGATATTATAAAATTATCAATATCTTTCAATAAAATTCTGGTGCATGGCTGGAAATTCGTTTATTTATAATTCAGCACATTTTCTTATGTATGAAGTAAAAAAAAATTCGATTTTGAAGTGGTTCGCCTTTGTAAATTAATTAAAACATAAAATACAGTGAAACGATCTACTCTGTTTCAACAATGAAACCTTTCTTATTAATACGAGGTAAAATGTATGTGATATTGTAAAAGTAGCAATATCTTCGAACAGAATTCTGGTGCACGGCCTGAAATTCGTTTACTTATAAATCAGACCATTTTTTTATGTAGGAAGTAAAAAAAATTCGGTTTTGAGGTTGTTCGTTATTGTAAAATATTTAAAATATAAAATACTGAGAATCGGTATGCATTTTTCAACAATGAAACCTTTGTTATAAATACGAGGTAAAGTGAATGTGATATTATAAAATTATCAATATCTTCGAATAAAATTCTGGTGCACGGCTGTAAATTCGTTTACTTATAAATCAGCACATTTGCTTATGTATGAAGTAAAAAAAATTCAGTTTTGAAGTTGTTCGCCATTGTAAAATATTTAAAATATAAAATACTGTGACACGATATGCATTTTTCAACAATGAAATCTTTGTTATAAATAAGAGGTAAAGTGGATGTGATATTATAAAATTAGCAATATCTTCGAATAGAATTCTGGTGCACGGCTGGAAATTCGTTTACTTATAAATTAGCATATTTTCTTATGTTGGAAGTAAAAAAAATCGGTTTTGAAGTTGTTCGCCATTGTAAACTATTTAAAATATAAAATAGAGTGAAACGATATGCATTTTTCAACAATGAAACCTTTGTTATAAATACCAGGTATAATGCAAGTGATATTATAAAATTAGCAATATCTTCAAATAGAATTCTGGTAAACGGCTGGAAATTGGTTTTCTTATAAATCAGCGCATTTTCTGATGCAGGGAGTAAAAAAAATTCCGTTTTGAAGTAGTTCGCCTGTATAAAATATTTAAAATATAAAATACAGTGAAACGATATACATTTTTTAACAATGAAACCTTTGTTATAAATACGAGGTAAAGTGAATGTGATATTATAAAATTATCAATATCTTTGAATAAAATTCTGGTGCATGGCTGGAAATTCGTTTATTTATAATTCAGCACATTTTCTTATGTATGAAGTAAAAAAAAATTCGATTTTGAAGTTGTTCGCCTTTGTAAATTAATTAAAACATAAAATACAGTGAAACGATCTACTCTGTTTCAACAATGAAATCTTTGTTATAAGTAAGAGGTAAAGGAGATGTGATATTATAAAATTATCAATATCTTCGAATAGAATTCTGGTGCACGGGGTGAAATGCGTTTACTTATAAATCAGCACATTTTCTTATGTAGGAAGTAAAAAAAAATCAGTTTTGAAGTTGTTCGGCATTGTAAAATATTTAAAATATAAAATACAGTGAAACGATATGCATTTTTCAACAATGAAACCTTTCTTATTAATACGAGGTAAAATGGATGTGATATTATAAAAGTAGCAATATCTTCGAATAGAATTCTGGTGCGCGGCTGGAAATTCGTTTACTTATAAATCAGCACATTTTCTTATGTATGAAGTAAAAAAAATTCGATTTTGAAGTTGTTTTCCTATGTAAAATAATTAAAACATAAAATACAGTGAAACGATCTACTCTGTTTCAACAATGAAACCTTTGTTATAAATACGAGTTAAAGTGGATGAGATATTATAAAATTATCAATATCTTTGAATAGAATTCTGGTGCACGGCTGGAAATTCGTTTACTTATAAATCAGCACATTTTCTTATGTATGAAGTAAAAAAAATTCGATTTTGAAGTTGTTCGCTTTTGTAAAATAATTAAAACATAAAATACAGTGAAACGATCCACTCTGTTTCAACAATGAAATCTTTGTTATAAATAAGATGTAAAGGAGATGTGATATTATAAAATTATCAATATCTTCGAATAGAATTCTGGTGTACGGCTGGAAATTCGTTTACTTATAAACCAGCACATTTTCTTAGGTAGGAAGTAAAAAAAAATCGATTTTGAAGTTGTTCGCCTTTGTAAATTAATTAAAACATAAAATACAGTGAAACGATCTACTCTGTTTCAACAATGAAATCTTTGTTATAAATAAGAGGTAAAGGAGATGTGATATTATAAAATTATCAATATCTTCGAATAGAATTCTGGTGCAAGGGGTGAAATGCGTTTACTTATAAATCAGCACATTTTCTTATGTAGGAAGTAAAAAAAAATCAGTTTTGAAGTTGTTCGGCATTGTAAAATATTTAAAATATAAAATACAGTGAAACGATATGCATTTTTCAACAATGAAACCTTTCTTATTAATACGAGGTAAAATGGATGTGATATTATAAAAGTAGCAATATCTTCGAATAGAATTCTGGTGCGCGGCTGGAAATTCGTTTACTTATAAATCAGCACATTTTCTTATGTATGAAGTAAAAAAAAATCGATTTTGAAGTTGTTTTCCTATGTAAAATAAATAAAACATAAAATACAGTGAAACGATCTACTCTGTTTCAACAATGAAACCTTTGTTATAAATACGAGTTAAAGTGGATGAGATATTATAAAATCATCAATATCTTCGAATAGAATTCTGGTGCACGGCTGGAAATTCGTTTACTTATAAATCAGCACATTTTCTTATGTATGAAGTAAAAAAAATTCGATTTTGAAGTTGTTCGCTTTTGTAAAATAATTAAAACATAAAATACAGTGAAACGATCCACTCTGTTTCAACAATGAAATCTTTGTTATAAATAAGATGTAAAGGAGATGTGATACTATAAAATTATCGATATCTTCGAATAGAATTCTGGTGTACGGCTGGAAATTCGTTTACTTATAAGCCAGCACATTTTCTTAGGTAGGAAGTAAAAAAAAAATCGATTTTGAAGTTGTTCGCCATTGTAAAATATTTCAAATATAAAATACTGTGACACGATATGCATTTTTCAACAATGAAACCTTTGTTATAAATACGAGGTAAATTGGATGAGATATTATAAAATTATCAATATCTTCGAATAGAATTCTGGTGCACGGCTGAAAATTCGTTTACTGATAAACCAGCACATTTTCATAGGTAGGAAGTAAAAAAAAATCGATTTTGAAGTTGTTCGCCATTGTAAAATATTTAAAATATAAAATACAGTGAAACGATATGCATTTTTCAACAATGAAACCTTTCTTATTAATACGAGGTAAAATGGATGTGATATTATAAAAAGTAGCAATATCTTCGAATAGAATTCTGGTGCACGGCTGGAAATTCGTTTACTTATAAATCAGCACATTTTCTTATGTATGAAGTAAAAAAAATTCGATTTTGAAGTTGTTTTCCTTTGTAAAATAATTAAAACATAAAATACAGTGAAACGATCTACTCTGTTTCAACAATGAAACCTTTGTTATAAATACGAGGTAAAGTGGATGAGATATTATAAAATTACCAATATCTTCGAATAGAATTCTGGTGCACGGCTGGAAATTCGTTTAATTATAAACCAGCACATTTTCTTAGGTAGGAAGTAAAAAAAAATCGATTTTGAAGTTGTTCGCCATTGTAAAATATTTAAAATATAAAATACTGTGACACGATTTCATTTTTCAACAATGAAACCTTTGTTATAAATACGAGGTAAATTGGATGAGATATTATAAAATTATCAATATCTTCGAATAGAATTCAGGTGCACGGATGAAAATTCGTTTACTGATAAACCAGCACATTTTCTTAGGTAGGAAGTAAAAAAAAATTGATTTTGAAGTTGTTCGCCATTGTAAATTAATTAAAACATAAAATACAGTGAAACGATCTACTCTGTTTCAACAATGAAACCTTTCTTATTAATACGAGGTAAAATGTATGTGATATTATAAAAGTAGCAATATCTTCGAACAGAATTCTGGTGCACGGCCTGAAATTCGTTTACTTATAAATCAGACCATTTTTTTATGTAGGAAGTAAACAAAATTCGGTTTTGAGGTTGTTCGTTATTGTAAAATATTTAAAATATAAAATACTGGGAATCGGTATGCATTTTTCAACAATGAAACCTTTGTTATAAATACGAGGTAAAGTGAATGTGATATTATAAAATTATCAATATCTTCGAATAAAATTCTGGTGCACGGCTGTAAATTCGTTTACTTATAAATCAGCACATTTGCTTATGTATGAAGTAAAAAAAATTCAGTTTTGAAGTTGTTCGCCATTGTAAAATATTTAAAATATAAAATACTGTGACACGATATGCATTTTTCAACAATGAAATCTTTGTTATAAATAAGAGGTAAAGTGGATGTGATATTATAAAATTAGCAATATCTTCGAATAGAATTCTGGTGCACGGCTGGAAATTCGTTTACTTATAAATTAGCATATTTTCTTATGTTGGAAGTAAAAAAAATCGGTTTTGAAGTTGTTCGCCATTGTAAACTATTTAAAATATAAAATAGAGTGAAACGATATGCATTTTTCAACAATGAAACCTTTGTTATAAATACGAGGTAAAGTGAATGTGATATTATAAAATTATCAATATCTTCGAATAAAATTCTGGTGCATGGCTGGAAATTCGTTTATTTATAATTCAGCACCTTTTCTTATGTATGAAGTAAAAAAAAATTCGATTTTGAAGTTGTTCGCCTTTGTAAATTAATTAAAACATAAAATACAGTGAAACGATCTACTCTGTTTCAACAATGAAATCTTTGTTATAAATAAGAGGTAAAGGAGATGTGATATTATAAAATTATCAATATCTTCGAATAGAATTCTGGTGCACGGGGTGAAATGCGTTTACTTATAAATCAGCACATTTTCTTATGTAGGAAGTAAAAAAAAATCAGTTTTGAAGTTGTTCGGCATTGTAAAATATTTAAAATATAAAATACAGTGAAACGATATGCATTTTTCAACAATGAAACCTTTCTTATTAATACGAGGTAAAATGGATGTGATATTATAAAAGTAGCAATATCTTCGAATAGAATTCTGGTGCGCGGCTGGAAATTCGTTTACTTATAAATCAGCACATTTTCTTACGTATGAAGTAAAAAAATTCGATTTTGAAGTTGTTTTCCTATGTAAAATAATTAAAACATAAAATACAGTGAAACGATCTACTCTGTTTCAACAATGAAACCTTTGTTATAAATACGAGTTAAAGTGGATGAGATATTATAAAATTATCAATATCTTCGAATAGAATTCTGGTGCACGGCTGGAAATTCGTTTACTTATAAATCAGCACATTTTCTTATGTAGGAAGTAAAAAAAATCGATTTTGAAGTTGTTCGCCATTGTAAAATATTTAAATTATAAAATACAGTGAAACGATATGCATTTTTCAACAATGAAACCTTTCTTATTAATACGAGATAAAATGGATGTGATATTATAAAAAGTAGCAATATCTTCGAATAGAATTCTGGTGCACGGCTGGAAATTCGTTTACTTATAAATCAGCACATTTTCTTATGTATGAAGTAAAAAAAAATTCGATTTTGAAGTTGTTTTCCTTTGTAAAATAATTAAAACATAAAATACAGTGAAACGATCTACTCTGTTTCAACAATGAAACCTTTGTTATAAATACGAGGTAAAGTGGATGAGATATTATAAAATTATCAATATCTTCGAATAGAATTCTGGTGCACGGCTGGAAATTCGTTTAATTATAAACCAGCACATTTTCTTAGGTAGGAAGTAAAAAAAAATCGATTTTGAAGTTGTTCGCCATTGTAAAATATTTAAAATATAAAATACTGTGACACGATTTCATTTTTCAACAATGAAACCTTTGTTATAAATACGAGGTAAATTGGATGAGATATTATAAAATTATCAATATCTTCGAATAGAATTCAGGTGCACGGATGAAAATTCGTTTACTGATAAACCAGCACATTTTCTTAGGTAGGAAGTAAAAAAAAATTGATTTTGAAGTTGTTCGCCATTGTAAATTAATTAAAACATAAAATACAGTGAAACGATCTACTCTGTTTCAACAATGAAACCTTTCTTATTAATACGAGGTAAAATGTATGTGATATTATAAAAGTAGCAATATCTTCGAACAGAATTCTGGTGCACGGCCTGAAATTCGTTTACTTATAAATCAGACCATTTTTTTATGTAGGAAGTAAAAAAAATTCGGTTTTGAGGTTGTTCGTTATTGTAAAATATTTAAAATATAAAATACTGGGAATCGGTATGCATTTTTCAACAATGAAACCTTTGTTATAAATACGAGGTAAAGTGAATGTGATATTATAAAATTATCAATATCTTCGAATAAAATTCTGGTGCACGGCTGTAAATTCGTTTACTTATAAATCAGCACATTTGCTTATGTATGAAGTAAAAAAAATTCAGTTTTGAAGTTGTTCGCCATTGTAAAATATTTAAAATATAAAATACTGTGACACGATATGCATTTTTCAACAATGAAATCTTTGTTATAAATAAGAGGTAAAGTGGATGTGATATTATAAAATTAGCAATATCTTCGAATAGAATTCTGGTGCACGGCTGGAAATTCGTTTAATTATAAACCAGCACATTGTCTTAGGTAGGAAGTAAAAAAAAATCGATTTTGAAGTTGTTCGCCATTGTAAAATATTTAAAATATAAAATACTGTGACACGATTTCATTTTTCAACAATGAAACCTTTGTTATAAATACGAGGTAAAGTGGATGTGATAGTATAAAATTAGCAATATCTTCAAATAGAATTCTGATGCACGGCTGGAAATTGGTTTTCTTATAAATCAGCACATTTTCTTATGTAGGAAGTAAAAAAAATTCGATTTTGAAGTTGTTCGCCTTTGTAAATTAATTAAAACATAAAACACAGTGAAACGATCTACTCTGTTTCAACAATGAAATCTTTGTTATAAATAAGAGGTAAAGGAGATGTGATATTATAAAATTATCAATATCTTCGAATAGAATTCTGGTGCACGGGGTGAAATGCGTTTACTTATAAATCAGCACATTTTCTTATGTAGGAAGTAAAAAAAAATCAGTTTTGAAGTTGTTCGGCATTGTAAAATATTTAAAATATAAAATACAGTGAAACGATATGCATTTTTCAACAATGAAACCTTTCTTATTAATACGAGGCAAAATGGATGTGATATTATAAAAGTAGCAATATTTTTGAATAGAATTCTGGTGCGCGGCTGGAAATTCGTTTACTTATAAATCAGCACATTTTCTTACGAATGAAGTAAAAAAAATTCGATTTTGAAGTTGTTTTCCTATGTAAAATAATTAAAACATAAAATACAGTGAAACGATCTACTCTGTTTCAACAATGAAACCTTTGTTATAAATACGAGTTAAAGTGGATGAGATATTATAAAATTATCAATATCTTCGAATAGAATTCTGGTGCACGGCTGGAAATTCGTTTACTTATAAATCAGCACATTTTCTTATGTATGAAGTAAAAAAAATTCGATTTTGAAGTTGTTCGCTTTTGTAAAATAATTAAAACATAAAATACAGTGAAACGATCCACTCTGTTTCAACAATGAAATCTTTGTTATAAATAAGATGTAAAGGAGATGTGATATTATAAAATTATCAATATCTTCGAATAGAATTCTGGTGTACGGCTGGAAATTCGTTTACTTATAAACCAGCACATTTTCTTAGGTAGGAAGTAAAAAAAAATCGATTTTGAAGTTGTTCGCCATTGTAAAATATTTAAAATATAAAATACTGTGACACGATATGCATTTTTCAACAATGAAACCTTTGTTATAAATACGAGGTAAATTGGATGAGATATTATAAAATTATCAATATCTTCGAATAGAATTCTGGTGCACGGCTGAAAATTCGTTTACTGATAAACCAGCACATTTTCTTAGGTAGGAAGTAAAAAAAAATTGATTTCGAAGTTGTTCGCCATTGTAAAATATTTAAAATATAAAATACAGTTAAACGATATGCATTTTTCAACAATGAAACCTTTGTTATAAATACCAGGTATAATGCAAGTGATATTATAAAATTAGCAATATCTTCAAACAGAATTCTGGTAAACGGCTGGAAATTGGTTTTCTTATAAATCAGCGCATTTTCTTATGCAGGGAGTAAAAAAAATTCCGTTTTGAAGTAGTTCGCCTGTATAAAATATTTAAAATATAAAATACAGTGAAACGATATACATTTTTTAACAATGAAACCTTTGTTATAAATACAAGGTAAAGTGAATGTGATATTATAAAATTATCAATATCTTTCAATAAAATTCTGGTGCATGGCTGGAAATTCGTTTATTTATAATTCAGCACATTTTCTGATGTATGAAGTAAAAAAAAATTCGATTTTGAAGTGGTTCGCCTTTGTAAATTAATTAAAACATAAAATACAGTGAAACGATCTACTCTGTTTCAACAATGAAACCTTTCTTATTAATACGAGGTAAAATGTATGTGATATTGTAAAAGTAGCAATATCTTCGAACAGAATTCTGGTGCACGGCCTGAAATTCGTTTACTTATAAATCAGACCATTTTTTTATGTAGGAAGTAAAAAAAATTCGGTTTTGAGGTTGTTCGTTATTGTAAAATATTTAAAATATAAAATACTGAGAATCGGTATGCATTTTTCAACAATGAAACCTTTGTTATAAATACGAGGTAAAGTGAATGTGATATTATAAAATTATCAATATCTTCGAATAAAATTCTGGTGCACGGCTGTAAATTCGTTTACTTATAAATCAGCACATTTGCTTATGTATGAAGTAAAAAAAATTCAGTTTTGAAGTTGTTCGCCATTGTAAAATATTTAAAATATAAAATACTGTGACACGATATGCATTTTTCAACAATGAAATCTTTGTTATAAATAAGAGGTAAAGTGGATGTGATATTATAAAATTAGCAATATCTTCGAATAGAATTCTGGTGCACGGCTGGAAATTCGTTTACTTATAAATTAGCATATTTTCTTATGTTGGAAGTAAAAAAAATCGGTTTTGAAGTTGTTCGCCATTGTAAACTATTTAAAATATAAAATAGAGTGAAACGATATGCATTTTTCAACAATGAAACCTTTGTTATAAATACCAGGTATAATGCAAGTGATATTATAAAATTAGCAATATCTTCAAATAGAATTCTGGTAAACGGCTGGAAATTGGTTTTCTTATAAATCAGCGCATTTTCTGATGCAGGGAGTAAAAAAAATTCCGTTTTGAAGTAGTTCGCCTGTATAAAATATTTAAAATATAAAATACAGTGAAACGATATACATTTTTTAACAATGAAACCTTTGTTATAAATACGAGGTAAAGTGAATGTGATATTATAAAATTATCAATATCTTTGAATAAAATTCTGGTGCATGGCTGGAAATTCGTTTATTTATAATTCAGCACATTTTCTTATGTATGAAGTAAAAAAAAATTCGATTTTGAAGTTGTTCGCCTTTGTAAATTAATTAAAACATAAAATACAGTGAAACGATCTACTCTGTTTCAACAATGAAATCTTTGTTATAAGTAAGAGGTAAAGGAGATGTGATATTATAAAATTATCAATATCTTCGAATAGAATTCTGGTGCACGGGGTGAAATGCGTTTACTTATAAATCAGCACATTTTCTTATGTAGGAAGTAAAAAAAAATCAGTTTTGAAGTTGTTCGGCATTGTAAAATATTTAAAATATAAAATACAGTGAAACGATATGCATTTTTCAACAATGAAACCTTTCTTATTAATACGAGGTAAAATGGATGTGATATTATAAAAGTAGCAATATCTTCGAATAGAATTCTGGTGCGCGGCTGGAAATTCGTTTACTTATAAATCAGCACATTTTCTTATGTATGAAGTAAAAAAAATTCGATTTTGAAGTTGTTTTCCTATGTAAAATAATTAAAACATAAAATACAGTGAAACGATCTACTCTGTTTCAACAATGAAACCTTTGTTATAAATACGAGTTAAAGTGGATGAGATATTATAAAATTATCAATATCTTTGAATAGAATTCTGGTGCACGGCTGGAAATTCGTTTACTTATAAATCAGCACATTTTCTTATGTATGAAGTAAAAAAAATTCGATTTTGAAGTTGTTCGCTTTTGTAAAATAATTAAAACATAAAATACAGTGAAACGATCCACTCTGTTTCAACAATGAAATCTTTGTTATAAATAAGATGTAAAGGAGATGTGATATTATAAAATTATCAATATCTTCGAATAGAATTCTGGTGTACGGCTGGAAATTCGTTTACTTATAAACCAGCACATTTTCTTAGGTAGGAAGTAAAAAAAAATCGATTTTGAAGTTGTTCGCCTTTGTAAATTAATTAAAACATAAAATACAGTGAAACGATCTACTCTGTTTCAACAATGAAATCTTTGTTATAAATAAGAGGTAAAGGAGATGTGATATTATAAAATTATCAATATCTTCGAATAGAATTCTGGTGCAAGGGGTGAAATGCGTTTACTTATAAATCAGCACATTTTCTTATGTAGGAAGTAAAAAAAAATCAGTTTTGAAGTTGTTCGGCATTGTAAAATATTTAAAATATAAAATACAGTGAAACGATATGCATTTTTCAACAATGAAACCTTTCTTATTAATACGAGGTAAAATGGATGTGATATTATAAAAGTAGCAATATCTTCGAATAGAATTCTGGTGCGCGGCTGGAAATTCGTTTACTTATAAATCAGCACATTTTCTTATGTATGAAGTAAAAAAAAATCGATTTTGAAGTTGTTTTCCTATGTAAAATAAATAAAACATAAAATACAGTGAAACGATCTACTCTGTTTCAACAATGAAACCTTTGTTATAAATACGAGTTAAAGTGGATGAGATATTATAAAATCATCAATATCTTCGAATAGAATTCTGGTGCACGGCTGGAAATTCGTTTACTTATAAATCAGCACATTTTCTTATGTATGAAGTAAAAAAAATTCGATTTTGAAGTTGTTCGCTTTTGTAAAATAATTAAAACATAAAATACAGTGAAACGATCCACTCTGTTTCAACAATGAAATCTTTGTTATAAATAAGATGTAAAGGAGATGTGATACTATAAAATTATCGATATCTTCGAATAGAATTCTGGTGTACGGCTGGAAATTCGTTTACTTATAAGCCAGCACATTTTCTTAGGTAGGAAGTAAAAAAAAAATCGATTTTGAAGTTGTTCGCCATTGTAAAATATTTCAAATATAAAATACTGTGACACGATATGCATTTTTCAACAATGAAACCTTTGTTATAAATACGAGGTAAATTGGATGAGATATTATAAAATTATCAATATCTTCGAATAGAATTCTGGTGCACGGCTGAAAATTCGTTTACTGATAAACCAGCACATTTTCATAGGTAGGAAGTAAAAAAAAATTGATTTCGAAGTTGTTCGCCATTGTAAAATATTTAAAATATAAAATACAGTTAAACGATATGCATTTTTCAACAATGAAACCTTTGTTATAAATACCAGGTATAATGCAAGTGATATTATAAAATTAGCAATATCTTCAAATAGAATTCTGGTGCACGGCTGGAAATGCGTTTACTTATAAATCAGCATATTTTCTTATGTAGGATGTAAAAAAAATTCGGTTTTGAAGTTGTTCGACCTTGTAAAATATTTAAAACATAAAATACAGTGAAAGGATCTACTCTGTTTCAACAATGAAACCTTTGTTATAAATACGAGGTAAATTGGATCTGATAGTATAAAATTAGCAATATCTTCAAATAGAATTCTGGTGCACGGCTGGAAATTGGTTTTCTTATAAATCAGCACATTTTCTTATGTAGGAAGTAAAAAAAATCGGTTTTGATGTTGTTCGCCATTGTAAAATATTTAAAATATAAAATACTGTGAAACAATATGCATTTTTCAACAATGAAACCTTTGTTATAAATACGAGGTAAAGTGAATGTGATATTATAAAATTATTAATATCTCCGAATAAAATTCTGGTGCACGGCCTGAAATTCGTTTACTTATAAATCAGACCATTTTTTATGTAGGAAGTAAAAAAAAATCGGTTTTGAGGTTGTTCGTTATTGTAAAATATTTAAAATATAAAATACTGGGAATCGATATGCATTTTTCAACAATGAAACCTTTGTTATAAATACGAGGTAAAGTGAATGTGATATTATAAAATTATCAATATCTTCGAATAAAATTCTGGTGCACGGCTGTAAATTCGTTTACTTATAAATCAGCACATTTGCTTATGTAGGAAGTAAACAAAATTCAGTTTTGAAGTTGTTCGCATTGTAAAATATTTAAAATATAAAATACTGTGACACGATATGCATTTTTCAACAATGAAATCTTTGTTATAAATACGAGGTAAATTGGATGAGATATTATAAAATTATCAATATCTTCGAATAGAATTCTGGTGCACGGCTGGAAATTGGTTTTCTTATAAATCAGCACATTTTCTTATGTAGGAAGTAAAAAAAATTCAATTTTGAAGTTGTTCGCATTTGTAAATTAATTAAAACATAAAATACAGTGAAACGATCTACTCTGTTTCAACAATGAAACCTTTCTTATTAATACGAGGTAAAATGGATGTGATATTATAAAAGTAGCAATATCTTCGAACAGAATTCTGGTGCACGGCCTGAAATTCGTTTACTTATAAATCAGACAATTTTTTTTATGTAGGAAGTAAAAAAAAATCGGTTTTGAGGTTGTTCGTTATTGTAAAATATTTAAAATATAAAATACTGGGAATCGATATGCATTTTTCAACAATGAAACCTTTGTTATAAATACGAGGTAAAGTGAATGTGATATTATAAAATTATCAATATCTTCGAATAAAATTCTGGTGCACGGCTGTAAATTCGTTTACTTATAAATCAGCACATTTGCTTATGTAGGAAGTAAAAAAAATTCAGTTTTGAAGTTGTTCGCCATTGTAAAATATTTAAAATATAAAATACTGTGACACGATATGCATTTTTCAACAATGAAATCTTTGTTATAAATAAGAGGTAAAGTGGATGTGATATTATAAAATTAGCAATATCTTCGAATAGAATTCTGGTGCACGGCTGGAAATTCGTTTACTTATAAATCAGCATATTTTCTTATGTTGGAAGTAAAAAAAATCGGTTTTGAAGTTGTTCGCCATTGTAAACTATTTAAAATATAAAATAGAGTGAAACGATATGTATTTTTCAACAATGAAACCTTCCTTATTAATACGAGGTAAAATGGATGTGATATTATAAAAGTAGCAATATCTTCGAATAGAATTCTGGTGCGCGGCTGGAAATTCGTTTACTTATAAATCAGCACATTTTCTTATGTTGGTAGTAAAAAAAATCGGTTTTGAAGTTTTTCGCCATTGTAAACTATTTAAAATATAAAATAGAGTGAAACGATATGCATTTTTCAACAATGAAACCTTCCTTATTAATACGAGGTAAAATATATGTAATATTATAAATGTAGCAATATCTTCGAATAGAATTCTGGTGCACGGCCTGAAATTCGTTTACTTATAAATCAGCACATTTTCTTATGTAGGAAGTAAAAAAAATTCGGTTTTGATGTTCGCCATTGTAAAATAGTTAAAATATAAAATACTGTGAACGATATGCATTTTTCAACAATGAAACCTTTGTTATAAATACTAGGTAAAGTGAATGTGATATTATAAAATTATCAATATCTTCGAATAAAATTCTGGTGCATGGCTGGAAATTCGTTTATTTATAATTCAGCACATTTTCTTATGTATGAAGTAACAAAAAAATTCGATTTTGAAGTTGTTCGCCTTTGTAAATTAATTAAAACATAAAATACAGTGAAACGATCTACTCTGTTTCAACAATGAAATCTTTGTTATAAATAAGAGGTAAAGGAGATGTGATATTATAAAATTATCAATATCTTCGAATAGAATTCTGGTGCACGGCTGGAAATTCGTTTACTTATAAATCAGCGCATTTTCTTATGCAGGGAGTAAAAAAAAATTCCGTTTTGAAGTAGTTCGCCTGTATAAAATATTTAAAATATAAAATACAGTGAAACGATATACATTTTTTAACAATGAAACCTTTGTTATAAATACGAGGTAAAGTGAATGTGATATTATAAAATTATCAATATCTTTGAATAAAATTCTGGTGCATGGCTGGAAATTCGTTTATTTATAATTCAGCACATTTTCTTATGTATGAAGTAAAAAAAAATTCGATTATGAAGTTGTTCGCCTTTGTAAATTAATTAAAACATAAAATACAGTGCGACGATCTACTCTGTTTCAACAATGAAATCTTTGTTATAAATAAGAGGTAAAGGAGATGTGATATTATAAAATTATCAATATCTTCGAATAGAATTCTGGTGCACGGCTGGAAATGCGTTTACTTATAAATCAGCATATTTTCTTATGTTGGAAGTAAAAAAAATTCGGTTTTGAAGTTGTTCGACCTTGTAAAATATTTAAAACATAAAATACAGTGAAAGGATCTACTCTGTTTCAACAATGAAACCTTTGTTATAAATACGAGGTAAATTGGATGTGATAGTATAAAATTAGCAATATCTTCAAATAGAATTCTGGTGCACGGCTGGAAATTGGTTTTCTTATAAATCAGCACATATTCTTATGTAGGAAGTAAAAAAAATCGGTTTTGATGTTGTTCGCCATTTTAAAATATTTAAAATATAAAATACTGTGAAACAATATGCATTTTTCAACAATGAAACCTTTGTTATAAATACGAGGTTAAGTGGATGAGATATTATAAAATTATCAATATCTTCGAATAGAATTCTGGTGCACGGCTGAAAATTCGTTTACTTATAAACCAGCCCATTTTCTTAGGTAGGAAGTAAAAAAAAATCGATTTTGAAGTTGTTCGCCATTGTAAAATATTTAAAATATAAAATACAGTGAAACGATATGCATTTTTCAACAATGAAACCTTTCTTATTAATACGAGGTAAAATGGATGTGATATTATAAAAGTAGCAATATCTTCGAATAGAATTCTGGTGCGCGGCTGGAAATTCGTTTACTTATAAATCAGCACATTTTCTTATGTATGAAGTAAAAAAAATTCGATTTTGAAGTTGTTTTCCTATGTAAAATAATTAAAACATAAAATACAGTGAAACGATCTACTCTGTTTCAACAATGAAACCTTTGTTATAAATACGAGTTAAAGTGGATGAGATATTATAAAATTATCAATATCTTCGAATAGAATTCTGGTGCACGGCTGGAAATTCGTTTACTTTTAAATCAGCACATTTTCTTATGTATGAAGTAAAAAAAATTCGTTTTGAAGTTGTTCGCTTTTGTAAAATAATTAAAACATAAAATACAGTGAAACGATCCACTCTGTTTCAACAATGAAATCTTTGTTATAAATAAGATGTAAAGGAGATGTGATATTATAAAATTATCAATATCTTCGAATAGAATTCTGGTGTACGGCTGGAAATTCGTTTACTTATAAACCAGCACATTTTCTTAGGTAGGAAGTAAAAAAAAATCGGTTTTGAGGTTGTTAGTTATTGTAAAATATTTAAAATATAAAATACTGGGAATCGATATGCATTTTTCAACAATGAAACCTTTGTTATAAATACGAGGTAAAGTGAATGTGATATTATAAAATTATCAATATCTTCGAATAAAATTCTGGTGCACGGCTGTAAATTCGTTTACTTATAAATCAGCATATTTTCTTATGTTGGAAGTAAAAAAATCGGTTTTGAAGTTGTTTTCCTTTATAAAATAATTAAAACATAAAATACAGTGAAACGATCTACTCTGTTTCAACAATGAAACCTTTGTTATAAATACGAGTTAAAGTGGATGAGATATTATAAAATTATCAATATCTTCGAATAGAATTCTGGTGCACGGCTGGAAATTCGTTTACTTATAAATCAGCATATTTTCTTATGTTGGAAGTAAAAAAAATCGGTTTTGAAGTTGTTTTCCTTTGTAAAATAATTAAAACATAAAATACAGTGAAACGATCTACTCTGTTTCAACAATGAAACCTTTGTTATAAATACGAGTTAAAGTGGATGAGATATTATAAAATTATCAATATCTTCGAATAGGATTCTGGTGCACGGCTGGAAATTCGTTTACTTATAAATCAGCACATTTTCTTATGTATGAAGTAAAAAAAATTCGATTTTGAAGTTGTACGCTTTTGTAAAATAATTAAAACATAAAATACAGTGAAACGATCCACTCTGTTTCAACAATGAAATCTTTGTTATAAATAAGATGTAAAGGAGATGTGATATTATAAAATTATCAATATCTTCGAATAGAATTCTGGTGTACGGCTGGAAATTCGTTTACTTATAAACCAGCACATTTTCTTAGGTAGGAAGTAAAAAAAAATCGAATTTGAAGTTGTTCGCCATTGTAAAATATTTAAAATATAAAATACTGTGACACGATATGCATTTTTCAACAATGAAACCTTTGTTATAAATACCAGGTATAATGCAAGTGATATTATAAAATTAGCAATATCTTCAAATAGAATTCTGGTAAACGGCTGGAAATTGGTTTTCTTATAAATCAGCGCATTTTCTTATGCAGGGAGTAAAAAAAATTCCGTTTTGAAGTAGTTCGCCTGTATAAAATATTTAAAATATAAAATACAGTGAAACGATATACATTTTTTAACAATGAAACCTTTGTTATAAATACGAGGTAAAGTGAATGTGATATTATAAAATTATCAATATCTTTGAATAAAATTCTGGTGCATGGCTGGAAATTCGTTTATTTATAATTCAGCACATTTTCTTATGTATGAAGTAAAAAAAAATTCTATTTTGAAGTTTTTTCGCCTTTGTAAATTAATTAAAACATAAAATACAGTGCGACGATCTACTCTGTTTCAACACTGAAATCTTTGTTATAAATAAGAGGTAAAGGAGATGTGATATTATAAAATTATCAATATCTTCGAATAGAATTCTGGTGCACGGCTGGAAATGCGTTTACTTATAAATCAGCATATTTTCTTATGTAGGATGTAAAAAAAATTCGGTTTTGAAGTTGTTCGACCTTGTAAAATATTTAAAACATAAAATACAGTGAAAGGATCTACTCTGTTTCAACAATGAAACCTTTGTTATAAATACGAGGTAAATTGGATGTGATAGTATAAAATTAGCAATATCTTCAAATAGAATTCTGGTGCACGGCTGGAAATTGGTTTTCTTATAAATCAGCACATATTCTTATGTAGGAAGTAAAAAAAATCGGTTTTGATGTTGTTCGCCATTTTAAAATATTTAAAATATAAAATACTGTGAAAAAATATGCATTTTTCAACAATGAAACCTTTGTTATAAATACGAGGTTAAGTGGATGAGATATTATAAAATTATCAATATCTTCGAATAGAATTCTGGTTCACGGCTGAAAATTCGTTTACTTATAAACCAGCCCATTTTCTTAGGTAGGAAGTAAAAAAAAATCGATTTTGAAGTAGTTCGCCATTGTAAAATATTTAAAATATAAAATACAGTGAAACGATATGCATTTTTCAACAATGAAACCTTTCTTATTAATACGAGGTAAAATGGATGTGATATTATAAAAGTAGCAATATCTTCGAATAGAATTCTGGTGCGCGGCTGGAAATTCGTTTACTTATAAATCAGCACATTTTCTTATGTATGAAGTAAAAAAAATTCGATTTTGAAGTTGTTTTCCTATGTAAAATAATTAAAACATAAAATACAGTGAAACGATCTACTCTTTTCAACAATGAAACCTTTGTTATAAATACGAGTTAAAGTGGATGACATATTATAAAATTATCAATATCTTCGAATAGAATTCTGGTGCACGGCTGAAAATTCGTTTACTGATAAACCAGCACATTTTCTTAGGTAGGAAGTAAAAAAAAATTGATTTTGAAGTTTTTCGCCATTGTAAAATATTTAAAATATAAAATACAGTTAAACGATATGCATTTTTCAACAATGAAACCTTTGTTATAAATACTAGGTATAATGCAAGTGATTTTATAAAATTAGCAATATCTTCAAATAGAATTCTGGTAAACGGCTGGAAATTGGTTTTCTTATAAATCAGCGCATTTTCTTATGCAGGGAGTAAAAAAAATTCCGTTTTGAAGTAGTTCGCCTGTATAAAATATTTAAAATATAAAATACAGTGAAACGATATACATTTTTTAACAATGAAACCTTTGTTATAAATACGAGGTAAAGTGAATGTGATATTATAAAATTATCAATATCTTTGAATAAAATTCTGGTGCATGGCTGGAAATTCGTTTATTTATAATTCAGCACATTTTCTTATGTATGAAGTAAAAAAAAATTCGATTTTGAAGTTGTTCGCCTTTGTAAATTAATTAAAACTTAAAATACAGTGCGACGATCTACTCTGTTTCAACAATGAAATCTTTGTTATAAATAAGAGGTAAAGGAGATGTGATATTATAAAATTATCAATATCTTCGAATAGAATTCTGGTGCACGGATGGAAATGCGTTTACTTATAAATCAGCATATTTTCTTATGTAGGAAGTAAAAAAAATGCGGTTTTGAAGTTGTTCGACCTTGTAAAATATTTAAAACATAAAATACAGTGAAAGGATCTACTCTGTTTCAACAATGAAACCTTTGTTATAAATACGAGGTAAATTGGATGTGATAGTATAAAATTAGCAATATCTTCAAATAGAATTCTGGTGCACGGCTGGAAATTGGTTTTCTTATAAATCAGCACATTTTCTTATGTAGGAAGTAAAAAAAATCGGTTTTGATGTTGTTCGCCATTTTAAAATATTTAAAATATAAAATACTGTGAAACAATATGCATTTTTCAACAATGAAACCTTTGTTATAAATACGAGGTAAAGTGAATGTGATATTATAAAATTATCAATATCTTCGAATAAAATTCTGGTGCATGGCTGGAAATGCGTTTAGTTATAAATCAGCATATTTTCTTATGTATGAAGTAAAAAAAATCGATTTTGAAGTTGTTCGCTTTTGTGAAATAATTAGAACATAAAATACAGTGAAACGATCCACTCTGTTTCAACAATGAAATCTTTGTTATAAATAAGAGGAAAAGTGGATGTGATATTATAAAATTTGCAATATTTTCGAATAGAATTCTGGTGCACGGCTGGAAATTCGTTTACTTATAAATCAGCATATTTTCTTATGTTGGAAGTAAAAAAAAACGGTTTTGAAGTTGTTCGCCATTGTAAACTATTTAAAATATAAAATAGAGTGAAACGATATGCATTTTTCAACAATGAAACCTTCCTTATTAATACGAGGTAAAATATATGTAATATTATAAATGTAGCAATATCTTCGAATAGAATTCTGGTGCACGGCCTGAAATTCGTTTACTTATAAATCAGCACATTTTCTTAGGTAGGAAGTAAAAAAAATCGGTTTTGAGGTTGTTCGTTATTGTAAAATATTTAAAATATAAAATACTGGGAATCGATATGCATTTTTCAACAATGAAACCTTTGTTACAAATACGAGGTAAAGTGAATGTGATATTATAAAATTATCAATATCTTTGAATAAAATTCTGGTGCATGGCAGGAAATTCGTTTATTTATAATTCAGCACATTTTCTTATGTATGAAGTAAAAAAAAATTCGATTTTGAAGTTGTTCGCTTTTGTAAATTAATTAAAACATAAAATACAGTGCGAAGATCTACTCTGTTTCAACAATGAAATCTTTGTTATAAATAAGAGGTAAAGGAGATGTGATATTATAAAATTATCAATATCTTCGAATAGAATTCTGGTGCACGGCTGGAAATGCGTTTACTTATAAATCAGCATATTTTCTTATGTAGGATGTAAAAAAAATTCGGTTTTGAAGTTGTTCGACCTTGTAAAATATTTAAAACATAAAATACAGTGAAAGGATCTACTCTGTTTCAACAATGAAACCTTTGTTATAAATACGAGGTAAATTGGATGTGATAGTATAAAATTAGCAATATCTTCAAATAGAATTCTGGTGCACGGCTGGAAATTGGTTTTCTTATAAATCAGCACATATTCTTATGTAGGAAGTAAAAAAAATCGGTTTTGATGTTGTTCGCCATTTTAAAATATTTAAAATATAAAATACTGTGAAAAAATATGCATTTTTCAACAATGAAACCTTTGTTATAAATACGAGGTTAAGTGGATGAGATATTATAAAATTATCAATATCTTCGAATAGAATTCTGGTTCACGGCTGAAAATTCGTTTACTTATAAACCAGCCCATTTTCTTAGGAAGGAAGTAAAAAAAAATCGATTTTGAAGTAGTTCGCCATTGTAAAATATTTAAAATATAAAATACAGTGAAACGATATGCATTTTTCAACAATGAAACCTTTCTTATTAATACGAGGTAAAATGGATGTGATATTATAAAAGTAGCAATATCTTCGAATAGAATTCTGGTGCG
Organism: Maratus michaelseni; assembly: GCA_963931845.1. Lineage (NCBI taxonomy): Eukaryota > Metazoa > Arthropoda > Arachnida > Araneae > Salticidae > Maratus > Maratus michaelseni. The sequence goes on from OZ007595.1 coordinate 306,979,413, forward strand.
CGGCTGGAAATTCGTTTACTTATAAATCAGCACATTTTCTTATGTATGAAGTAAAAAAAATTCGATTTTGAAGTTGTTTTCCTATGTAAAATAATTAAAACATAAAATACAGTGAAACGATCTACTCTTTTCAACAATGAAACCTTTGTTATAAATACGAGTTAAAGTGGATGACATATTATAAAATTATCAATATCTTCGAATAGAATTCTGGTGCACGGCTGAAAATTCGTTTACTGATAAACCAGCACATTTTCTTAGGTAGGAAGTAAAAAAAAATTGATTTTGAAGTTTTTCGCCATTGTAAAATATTTAAAATATAAAATACAGTTAAACGATATGCATTTTTCAACAATGAAACCTTTGTTATAAATACTAGGTATAATGCAAGTGATATTATAAAATTAGCAATATCTTCAAATAGAATTCTGGTAAACGGCTGGAAATTGGTTTTCTTATAAATCAGCGCATTTTCTTATGCAGGGAGTAAAAAAAATTCCGTTTTGAAGTAGTTCGCCTGTATAAAATATTTAAAATATAAAATACAGTGAAACGATATACATTTTTTAACAATGAAACCTTTGTTATAAATACGAGGTAAAGTGAATGTGATATTATAAAATTATCAATATCTTTGAATAAAATTCTGGTGCATGGCTGGAAATTCGTTTATTTATAATTCAGCACATTTTCTTATGTATGAAGTAAAAAAAAATTCGATTTTGAAGTTGTTCGCCTTTGTAAATTAATTAAAACATAAAATACAGTGCGACGATCTACTCTGTTTCAACAATGAAATCTTTGTTATAAATAAGAGGTAAAGGAGATGTGATATTATAAAATTATCAGTATCTTCGAATAGAATTCTGGTGCACGGATGGAAATGCGTTTACTTATAAATCAGCATATTTTCTTATGTAGGAAGTAAAAAAAATGCGGTTTTGAAGTTGTTCGACCTTGTAAAATATTTAAAACATAAAATACAGTGAAAGGATCTACTCTGTTTCAACAATGAAACCTTTGTTATAAATACGAGGTAAATTGGATGTGATAGTATAAAATTAGCAATATCTTCAAATAGAATTCTGGTGCACGGCTGGAAATTGGTTTTCTTATAAATCAGCACATTTTCTTATGTAGGAAGTAAAAAAAATCGGTTTTGATGTTGTTCGCCATTTTAAAATATTTAAAATATAAAATACTGTGAAACAATATGCATTTTTCAACAATGAAACCTTTGTTATAAATACGAGGTAAAGTGAATGTGATATTATAAAATTATCAATATCTTCGAATAAAATTCTGGTGCATGGCTGGAAATGCGTTTAGTTATAAATCAGCATATTTTCTTATGTATGAAGTAAAAAAAATCGATTTTGAAGTTGTTCGCTTTTGTGAAATAATTAGAACATAAAATACAGTGAAACGATCCACTCTGTTTCAACAATGAAATCTTTGTTATAAATAAGAGGAAAAGTGGATGTGATATTATAAAATTTGCAATATTTTCGAATAGAATTCTGGTGCACGGCTGGAAATTCGTTTACTTATAAATCAGCATATTTTCTTATGTTGGAAGTAAAAAAAAACGGTTTTGAAGTTGTTCGCCATTGTAAACTATTTAAAATATAAAATAGAGTGAAACGATATGCATTTTTCAACAATGAAACCTTCCTTATTAATACGAGGTAAAATATATGTAATATTATAAATGTAGCAATATCTTCGAATAGAATTCTGGTGCACGGCCTGAAATTCGTTTACTTATAAATCAGCACATTTTCTTAGGTAGGAAGTAAAAAAAATCGGTTTTGAGGTTGTTCGTTATTGTAAAATATTTAAAATATAAAATACTGGGAATCGATATGCATTTTTCAACAATGAAACCTTTGTTACAAATACGAGGTAAAGTGAATGTGATATTATAAAATTATCAATATCTTTGAATAAAATTCTGGTGCATGGCAGGAAATTCGTTTATTTATAATTCAGCACATTTTCTTATGTATGAAGTAAAAAAAAATTCGATTTTGAAGTTGTTCGCTTTTGTAAATTAATTAAAACATAAAATACAGTGCGAAGATCTACTCTGTTTCAACAATGAAATCTTTGTTATAAATAAGAGGTAAAGGAGATGTGATATTATAAAATTATCAATATCTTCGAATAGAATTCTGGTGCACGGCTGGAAATGCGTTTACTTATAAATCAGCATATTTTCTTATGTAGGAAGTAAAAAAAATTCGGTTTTGAAGTTGTTCGACCTTGTAAAATATTTAAAACATAAAATACAGTGAAAGGATCTGCTCTGTTTCAACAATGAAACCTTTGTTATAAATACGAGGTACATTGGATGTGATAGTATAAAATTAGCAATATCTTCAAATAGAATTCTGGTGCACGGCTGGAAATTGGTTTTCTTATAAATCAGCACATATTCTTATGTAGGAAGTAAAAAAAATCGGTTTTGATGTTGTTCGCCATTTTAAAATATTTAAAATATAAAATACTGTGAAACAATATGCATTTTTCAACAATGAAACCTTTGTTATAAATACGAGGTTAAGTGGATGAGATATTATAAAATTATCAATATCTTCGAATAGAATTCTGGTGCACGGCTGAAAATTCGTTTACTTATAAACCAGCCCATTTTCTTAGGTAGGAAGTAAAAAAAAATCGATTTTGAAGTTGTTCGCCATTATAAAATATTTAAAATATAAAATACAGTGAAACGATATGCATTTTTCAACAATGAAACCTTTCTTATTAATACGAGGTAAAATGGATGTGATATTATAAAAGTAGCAATATCTTCGAATAGAATTCTGGTGCGCGGCTGGAAATTCGTTTACTTATAAATCAGCACATTTTCTTAGGTATGAAGTAAAAAAAATTCGATTTTGAAGTTGTTTTCCTATGTAAAATAATTAAAACATAAAATACAGTGAAACGATCTACTCTGTTTCAACAATGAAACCTTTGTTATAAATACGAGTTAAAGTGGATGAGATATTATAAAATTATCAATATCTTCGAATAGAATTCTGGTGCACGGCTGGAAATTCGTTTACTTTTAAATCAGCACATTTTCTTATGTATGAAGTAAAAAAAATTCGATTTTGAAGTTGTTCGCTTTTGTAAAATAATTAAAACATAAAATACAGTGAAACGATCCACTCTGTTTCAACAATGAAATCTTTGTTATAAATAAGATGTAAAGGAGATGTGATATTATAAAATTATCAATATCTTCGAATAGAATTCTGGTGTACGGCTGGAAATTCGTTTACTTATAAACCAGCACATTTTCTTAGGTAGGAAGTAAAAAAAAATCGGTTTTGAATTTGTTCGACCTTGTAAAATATTTAAAACATAAAATACAGTGAAAGGATCTGCTCTGTTTCAACAATGAAACCTTTGTTATAAATACGAGGTACATTGGATGTGATAGTATAAAATTAGCAATATCTTCAAATAGAATTCTGGTGCACGGCTGGAAATTGGTTTTCTTATAAATCAGCACATATTCTTATGTAGGAAGTAAAAAAAATCGGTTTTGATGTTGTTCGCCATTTTAAAATATTTAAAATATAAAATACTGTGAAAAAATATGCATTTTTCAACAATGAAACCTTTGTTATAAATACGAGGTTAAGTGGATGAGATATTATAAAATTATCAATATCTTCGAATAGAATTCTGGTTCACGGCTGAAAATTCGTTTACTTATAAACCAGCCCATTTTCTTAGGTAGGAAGTAAAAAAAAATCGATTTTGAAGTAGTTCGCCATTGTAAAATATTTAAAATATAAAATACAGTGAAACGATATGCATTTTTCAACAATGAAACCTTTCTTATTAATACGAGGTAAAATGGATGTGATATTATAAAAGTAGCAATATCTTCGAATAGAATTCTGGTGCGCGGCTGGAAATTCGTTTACTTATAAATCAGCACATTTTCTTATGTATGAAGTAAAAAAAATTCGATTTTGAAGTTGTTTTCCTATGTAAAATAATTAAAACATAAAATACAGTGAAACGATCTACTCTTTTCAACAATGAAACCTTTGTTATAAATACGAGTTAAAGTGGATGACATATTATAAAATTATCAATATCTTCGAATAGAATTCTGGTGCACGGCTGAAAATTCGTTTACTGATAAACCAGCACATTTTCTTAGGTAGGAAGTAAAAAAAAATTGATTTTGAAGTTTTTCGCCATTGTAAAATATTTAAAATATAAAATACAGTTAAACGATATGCATTTTTCAACAATGAAACCTTTGTTATAAATACTAGGTATAATGCAAGTGATATTATAAAATTAGCAATATCTTCAAATAGAATTCTGGTAAACGGCTGGAAATTGGTTTTCTTATAAATCAGCGCATTTTCGTATGCAGGGAGTAAAAAAAATTCCGTTTTGAAGTAGTTCGCCTGTATAAAATATTTAAAATATAAAATACAGTGAAACGATATACATTTTTTAACAATGAAACCTTTGTTATAAATACGAGGTAAAGTGAATGTGATATTATAAAATTATCAATATCTTTGAATAAAATTCTGGTGCATGGCTGGAAATTCGTTTATTTATAATTCAGCACATTTTCTTATGTATGAAGTAAAAAAAAATTCGATTTTGAAGTTGTTCGCCTTTGTAAATTAATTAAAACATAAAATACAGTGCGACGATCTACTCTGTTTCAACAATGAAATCTTTGTTATAAATAAGAGGTAAAGGAGATGTGATATTATAAAATTATCAATATCTTCGAATAGAATTCTGGTGCACGGATGGAAATGCGTTTACTTATAAATCAGCATATTTTCTTATGTAGGAAGTAAAAAAAATGCGGTTTTGAAGTTGTTCGACCTTGTAAAATATTTAAAACATAAAATACAGTGAAAGGATCTACTCTGTTTCAACAATGAAACCTTTGTTATAAATACGAGGTAAATTGGATGTGATAGTATAAAATTAGCAATATCTTCAAATAGAATTCTGGTGCACGGCTGGAAATTGGTTTTCTTATAAATCAGCACATTTTCTTATGTAGGAAGTAAAAAAAATCGGTTTTGATGTTGTTCGCCATTTTAAAATATTTAAAATATAAAATACTGTGAAACAATATGCATTTTTCAACAATGAAACCTTTGTTATAAATACGAGGTAAAGTGAATGTGATATTATAAAATTATCAATATCTTCGAATAAAATTCTGGTGCATGGCTGGAAATGCGTTTAGTTATAAATCAGCATATTTTCTTATGTATGAAGTAAAAAAAATCGATTTTGAAGTTGTTCGCTTTTGTGAAATAATTAGAACATAAAATACAGTGAAACGATCCACTCTGTTTCAACAATGAAATCTTTGTTATAAATAAGAGGAAAAGTGGATGTGATATTATAAAATTTGCAATATTTTCGAATAGAATTCTGGTGCACGGCTGGAAATTCGTTTACTTATAAATCAGCATATTTTCTTATGTTGGAAGTAAAAAAAAACGGTTTTGAAGTTGTTCGCCATTGTAAACTATTTAAAATATAAAATAGAGTGAAACGATATGCATTTTTCAACAATGAAACCTTCCTTATTAATACGAGGTAAAATATATGTAATATTATAAATGTAGCAATATCTTCGAATAGAATTCTGGTGCACGGCCTGAAATTCGTTTACTTATAAATCAGCACATTTTCTTAGGTAGGAAGTAAAAAAAATCGGTTTTGAGGTTGTTCGTTATTGTAAAATATTTAAAATATAAAATACTGGGAATCGATATGCATTTTTCAACAATGAAACCTTTGTTACAAATACGAGGTAAAGTGAATGTGATATTATAAAATTATCAATATCTTTGAATAAAATTCTGGTGCATGGCAGGAAATTCGTTTATTTATAATTCAGCACATTTTCTTATGTATGAAGTAAAAAAAAATTCGATTTTGAAGTTGTTCGCTTTTGTAAATTAATTAAAACATAAAATACAGTGCGAAGATCTACTCTGTTTCAACAATGAAATCTTTGTTATAAATAAGAGGTAAAGGAGATGTGATATTATAAAATTATCAATATCTTCGAATAGAATTCTGGTGCACGGCTGGAAATGCGTTTACTTATAAATCAGCATATTTTCTTATGTAGGATGTAAAAAAAATTCGGTTTTGAAGTTGTTCGACCTTGTAAAATATTTAAAACATAAAATACAGTGAAAGGATCTACTCTGTTTCAACAATGAAACCTTTGTTATAAATACGAGGTAAATTGGATGTGATAGTATAAAATTAGCAATATCTTCAAATAGAATTCTGGTGCACGGCTGGAAATTGGTTTTCTTATAAATCAGCACATATTCTTATGTAGGAAGTAAAAAAAATCGGTTTTGATGTTGTTCGCCATTTTAAAATATTTAAAATATAAAATACTGTGAAAAAATATGCATTTTTCAACAATGAAACCTTTGTTATAAATACGAGGTTAAGTGGATGAGATATTATAAAATTATCAATATCTTCGAATAGAATTCTGGTTCACGGCTGAAAATTCGTTTACTTATAAACCAGCCCATTTTCTTAGGTAGGAAGTAAAAAAAAATCGATTTTGAAGTAGTTCGCCATTGTAAAATATTTAAAATATAAAATACAGTGAAACGATATGCATTTTTCAACAATGAAACCTTTCTTATTAATACGAGGTAAAATGGATGTGATATTATAAAAGTAGCAATATCTTCGAATAGAATTCTGGTGCGCGGCTGGAAATTCGTTTACTTATAAATCAGCACATTTTCTTATGTATGAAGTAAAAAAAATTCGATTTTGAAGTTGTTTTCCTATGTAAAATAATTAAAACATAAAATACAGTGAAACGATCTACTCTTTTCAACAATGAAACCTTTGTTATAAATACGAGTTAAAGTGGATGACATATTATAAAATTATCAATATCTTCGAATAGAATTCTGGTGCACGGCTGAAAATTCGTTTACTGATAAACCAGCACATTTTCTTAGGTAGGAAGTAAAAAAAAATTGATTTTGAAGTTTTTCGCCATTGTAAAATATTTAAAATATAAAATACAGTTAAACGATATGCATTTTTCAACAATGAAACCTTTGTTATAAATACTAGGTATAATGCAAGTGATATTATAAAATTAGCAATATCTTCAAATAGAATTCTGGTAAACGGCTGGAAATTGGTTTTCTTATAAATCAGCGCATTTTCTTATGCAGGGAGTAAAAAAAATTCCGTTTTGAAGTAGTTCGCCTGTATAAAATATTTAAAATATAAAATACAGTGAAACGATATACATTTTTTAACAATGAAACCTTTGTTATAAATACGAGGTAAAGTGAATGTGATATTATAAAATTATCAATATCTTTGAATAAAATTCTGGTGCATGGCTGGAAATTCGTTTATTTATAATTCAGCACATTTTCTTATGTATGAAGTAAAAAAAAATTCGATTTTGAAGTTGTTCGCCTTTGTAAATTAATTAAAACATAAAATACAGTGCGACGATCTACTCTGTTTCAACAATGAAATCTTTGTTATAAATAAGAGGTAAAGGAGATGTGATATTATAAAATTATCAATATCTTCGAATAGAATTCTGGTGCACGGATGGAAATGCGTTTACTTATAAATCAGCATATTTTCTTATGTAGGAAGTAAAAAAAATGCGGTTTTGAAGTTGTTCGACCTTGTAAAATATTTAAAACATAAAATACAGTGAAAGGATCTACTCTGTTTCAACAATGAAACCTTTGTTATAAATACGAGGTAAATTGGATGTGATAGTATAAAATTAGCAATATCTTCAAATAGAATTCTGGTGCACGGCTGGATATTGGTTTTCTTATAAATCAGCACATTTTCTTATGTAGGAAGTAAAAAAAATCGGTTTTGATGTTGTTCGCCATTTTAAAATATTTAAAATATAAAATACTGTGAAACAATATGCATTTTTCAACAATGAAACCTTTGTTATAAATACGAGGTAAAGTGAATGTGATATTATAAAATTATCAATATCTTCGAATAAAATTCTGGTGCATGGCTGGAAATGCGTTTAGTTATAAATCAGCATATTTTCTTATGTATGAAGTAAAAAAAATCGATTTTGAAGTTGTTCGCTTTTGTGAAATAATTAGAACATAAAATACAGTGAAACGATCCACTCTGTTTCAACAATGAAATCTTTGTTATAAATAAGAGGAAAAGTGGATGTGATATTATAAAATTTGCAATATTTTCGAATAGAATTCTGGTGCACGGCTGGAAATTCGTTTACTTATAAATCAGCATATTTTCTTATGTTGGAAGTAAAAAAAAACGGTTTTGAAGTTGTTCGCCATTGTAAACTATTTAAAATATAAAATAGAGTGAAACGATATGCATTTTTCAACAATGAAACCTTCCTTATTAATACGAGGTAAAATATATGTAATATTATAAATGTAGCAATATCTTCGAATAGAATTCTGGTGCACGGCCTGAAATTCGTTTACTTATAAATCAGCACATTTTCTTAGGTAGGAAGTAAAAAAAATCGGTTTTGAGGTTGTTCGTTATTGTAAAATATTTAAAATATAAAATACTGGGAATCGATATGCATTTTTCAACAATGAAACCTTTGTTACAAATACGAGGTAAAGTGAATGTGATATTATAAAATTATCAATATCTTTGAATAAAATTCTGGTGCATGGCAGGAAATTCGTTTATTTATAATTCAGCACATTTTCTTATGTATGAAGTAAAAAAAAATTCGATTTTGAAGTTGTTCGCTTTTGTAAATTAATTAAAACATAAAATACAGTGCGAAGATCTACTCTGTTTCAACAATGAAATCTTTGTTATAAATAAGAGGTAAAGGAGATGTGATATTATAAAATTATCAATATCTTCGAATAGAATTCTGGTGCACGGCTGGAAATGCGTTTACTTATAAATCAGCATATTTTCTTATGTAGGAAGTAAAAAAAATTCGGTTTTGAAGTTGTTCGACCTTGTAAAATATTTAAAACATAAAATACAGTGAAAGGATCTGCTCTGTTTCAACAATGAAACCTTTGTTATAAATACGAGGTACATTGGATGTGATAGTATAAAATTAGCAATATCTTCAAATAGAATTCTGGTGCACGGCTGGAAATTGGTTTTCTTATAAATCAGCACATATTCTTATGTAGGAAGTAAAAAAAATCGGTTTTGATGTTGTTCGCCATTTTAAAATATTTAAAATATAAAATACTGTGAAACAATATGCATTTTTCAACAATGAAACCTTTGTTATAAATACGAGGTTAAGTGGATGAGATATTATAAAATTATCAATATCTTCGAATAGAATTCTGGTGCACGGCTGAAAATTCGTTTACTTATAAACCAGCCCATTTTCTTAGGTAGGAAGTAAAAAAAAATCGATTTTGAAGTTGTTCGCCATTGTAAAATATTTAAAATATAAAATACAGTGAAACGATATGCATTTTTCAACAATGAAACCTTTCTTATTAATACGAGGTAAAATGGATGTGATATTATAAAAGTAGCAATATCTTCGAATAGAATTCTGGTGCGCGGCTGGAAATTCGTTTACTTATAAATCAGCACATTTTCTTATGTATGAAGTAAAAAAAATTCGATTTTGAAGTTGTTTTCCTATGTAAAATAATTAAAACATAAAATACAGTGAAACGATCTACTCTGTTTCAACAATGAAACCTTTGTTATAAATACGAGTTAAAGTGGATGAGATATTATAAAATTATCAATATCTTCGAATAGAATTCTGGTGCACGGCTGGAAATTCGTTTACTTTTAAATCAGCACATTTTCTTATGTATGAAGTAAAAAAAATTCGATTTTGAAGTTGTTCGCTTTTGTAAAATAATTAAAACATAAAATACAGTGAAACGATCCACTCTGTTTCAACAATGAAATCTTTGTTATAAATAAGATGTAAAGGAGATGTGATATTATAAAATTATCAATATCTTCGAATAGAATTCTGGTGTACGGCTGGAAATTCGTTTACTTATAAACCAGCACATTTTCTTAGGTAGGAAGTAAAAAAAAATCGGTTTTGAAGTTGTTAGTTATTGTAAAATATTTAAAATATAAAATACTGGGAATCGATATGCATTTTTCAACAATGAAACCTTTGTTATAAATACGAGGTAAAGTGAATGTGATATTATAAAATTATCAATATCTTCGAATAAAATTCTGGTGCACGGCTGTAAATTCGTTTACTTATAAATCAGCATATTTTCTTATGTTGGAAGTAAAAAAAATCGGTTTTGAAGTTGTTTTCCTTTATAAAATAATTAAAACATAAAATACAGTGAAACGATCTACTCTGTTTCAACAATGAAACCTTTGTTATAAATACGAGTTAAAGTGGATGAGATATTATAAAATTATCAATATCTTCGAATAGAATTCTGGTGCACGGCTGGAAATTCGTTTACTTATAAATCAGCATATTTTCTTATGTTGGAAGTAAAAAAAATCGGTTTTGAAGTTGTTTTCCTTTGTAAAATAATTAAAACATAAAATACAGTGAAACGATCTACTCTGTTTCAACAATGAAACCTTTGTTATAAATACGAGTTAAAGTGGATGAGATATTATAAAATTATCAATATCTTCGAATAGGATTCTGGTGCACGGCTGGAAATTCGTTTACTTATAAATCAGCACATTTTCTTATGTATGAAGTAAAAAAAATTCGATTTTGAAGTTGTACGATTTTGTAAAATAATTAAAACATAAAATACAGTGAAACGATCCACTCTGTTTCAACAATGAAATCTTTGTTATAAATAAGATGTAAAGGAGATGTGATATTATAAAATTATCAATATCTTCGAATAGAATTCTGGTGTACGGCTGGAAATTCGTTTACTTATAAACCAGCACATTTTCTTAGGTAGGAAGTAAAAAAAAATCGATTTTGAAGTTGTTCGCCATTGTAAAATATTTAAAATATAAAATACTGTGAAACGATATGCATTTTTCAACAATGAAACCTTTGTTATAAATACCAGGTATAATGCAAGTGATATTATAAAATTAGCAATATCTTCAAATAGAATTCTGGTAAACAGCTGGAAATTGGTTTTCTTATAAATCAGCGCATTTTCTTATGCAGGGAGTAAAAAAAATTCCGTTTTGAAGTAGTTCGCCTGTATAAAATATTTAAAATATAAAATACAGTGAAACGATATACATTTTTTAACAATGAAACCTTTGTTATAAATACGAGGTAAAGTGAATGTGATATTATAAAATTATCAATATCTTTGAATAAAATTCTGGTGCATGGCTGGAAATTCGTTTATTTATAATTCAGCACATTTTCTTATGTATGAAGTAAAAAAAAAATCGATTTTGAAGTTGTTCGCCTTTGTAAATTAATTAAAACATAAAATACAGTGCGACGATCTACTCTGTTTCAACAATGAAATCTTTGTTATAAATAAGAGGTAAAGGAGATGTGATATTATAAAATTATCAATATCTTCGAATAGAATTCTGGTGCACGGCTGGAAATGCGTTTACTTATAAATCAGCATATTTTCTTATGTAGGATGTAAAAAAAATTCGGTTTTGAAGTTGTTCGACCTTGTAAAATATTTAAAACATAAAATACAGTGAAAGGATCTACTCTGTTTCAACAATGAAACCTTTGTTATAAATACGAGGTAAATTGGATGTGATAGTATAAAATTAGAAATATCTTCAAATAGAATTCTGGTGCACGGCTGGAAATTGGTTTTCTTATAAATCAGCACATATTCTTATGTAGGAAGTAAAAAAAATCGGTTTTGATGTTGTTCGCCATTTTAAAATATTTAAAATATAAAATACTGTGAAAAAATATGCATTTTTCAACAATGAAACCTTTGTTATAAATACGAGGTTAAGTGGATGAGATATTATAAAATTATCAATATCTTCGAATAGAATTCTGGTGCACGGCTGAAAATTCGTTTACTTATAAACCAGCCCATTTTCTTAGGTAGGAAGTAAAAAAAAATCGATTTTGAAGTAGTTCGCCATTGTAAAATATTTAAAATATAAAATACAGTGACACGATATGCATTTTTCAACAATGAAACCTTTCTTATTAATACGAGGTAAAATGGATGTGATATTATAAAAGTAGCAATATCTTCGAATAGAATTCTGGTGCGCGGCTGGAAATTCGTTTACTTATAAATCAGCACATTTTCTTATGTATGAAGTAAAAAAAATTCGATTTTGAAGTTGTTTTCCTATGTAAAATAATTAAAACATAAAATACAGTGAAACGATCTACTCTTTTCAACAATGAAACCTTTGTTATAAATACGAGTTAAAGTGGATGAGATATTATAAAATTATCAATATCTTCGAATAGAATTCTGGTGCACGGCTGAAAATTCGTTTACTGATAAACCAGCACATTTTCTTAGGTAGGAAGTAAAAAAAAATTGATTTTGAAGTTTTTCGCCATTGTAAAATATTTAAAATATAAAATACAGTTAAACGATATGCATTTTTCAACAATGAAACCTTTGTTATAAATACCAGGTATAATGCAAGTGATATTATAAAATTAGCAATATCTTCAAATAGAATTCTGGTAAACGGCTGGAAATTGGTTTTCTTATAAATCAGCGCATTTTCTTATGCAGGGAGTAAAAAAAAATCCGTTTTGAAGTAGTTCGCCTGTATAAAATATTTAAAATATAAAATACAGTGAAACGATATACATTTTTTAACAATGAAACCTTTGTTATAAATACGAGGTAAAGTGAATGTGATATTATAAAATTATCAATATCTTTGAATAAAATTCTGGTGCATGGCTGGAAATTCGTTTATTTATAATTCAGCACATTTTCTTATGTATGAAGTAAAAAAAAATTCGATTTTGAAGTTGTTCGCCTTTGTAAATTAATTAAAACATAAAATACAGTGCGACGATCTACTCTGTTTCAACAATGAAATCTTTGTTATAAATAAGAGGTAAAGGAGATGTGATATTATAAAATTATCAATATCTTCGAATAGAATTCTGGTGCACGGCTGGAAATGCGTTTACTTATAAAAAAGCATATTTTCTTATGTAGGATGTAAAAAAAATTCGGTTTTGAAGTTGTTCGACCTTGTAAAATATTTAAAACATAAAATACAGTGAAAGGATCTACTCTGTTTCAACAATGAAACCTTTGTTATAAATACGAGGTAAATTGGATGTGATAGTATAAAATTAGCAATATCTTCAAATAGAATTCTGGTGCACGGCTGGAAATTGGTTTTCTTATAAATCAGCACATATTCTTATGTAGGAAGTAAAAAAAATCGGTTTTGATGTTGTTCGCCATTTTAAAATATTTAAAATATAAAATACTGTGAAAAAATATGCATTTTTCAACAATGAAACCTTTGTTATAAATACGAGGTTAAGTGGATGAGATATTATAAAATTATCAATATCTTCGAATAGAATTCTGGTGCACGGCTGAAAATTCGTTTACTTATAAACCAGCCCATTTTCTTAGGTAGGAAGTAAAAAAAAATCGATTTTGAAGTAGTTCGCCATTGTAAAATATTTAAAATATAAAATACAGTGACACGATATGCATTTTTCAACAATGAAACCTTTCTTATTAATACGAGGTAAAATGGATGTGATATTATAAAAGTAGCAATATCTTCGAATAGAATTCTGGTGCGCGGCTGGAAATTCGTTTACTTATAAATCAGCACATTTTCTTATGTATGAAGTAAAAAAAAATTCGATTTTGAAGTTGTTTTCCTATGTAAAATAATTAAAATATAAAATACAGTGAAACGATCTACTCTTTTCAACAATGAAACCTTTGTTATAAATACGAGTTAAAGTGGATGAGATATTATAAAATTATCAATATCTTCGAATAGAATTCTGGTGCACGGCTGAAAATTCGTTTACTGATAAACCAGCACATTTTCTTAGGTAGGAAGTAAAAAAAAATTGATTTTGAAGTTTTTCGCCATTGTAAAATATTTAAAATATAAAATACAGTTAAACGATATGCATTTTTCAACAATGAAACCTTTGTTATAAATACCAGGTATAATGCAAGTGATATTATAAAATTAGCAATATCTTCAAATAGAATTCTGGTAAACGGCTGGAAATTGGTTTTCTTATAAATCAGCGCATTTTCTTATGCAGGGAGTAAAAAAAATTCCGTTTTGAAGTAGTTCGCCTGTATAAAATATTTAAAATATAAAATACAGTGAAACGATATACATTTTTTAACAATGAAACCTTTGTTATAAATACGAGGTAAAGTGAATGTGATATTATAAAATTATCAATATCTTTGAATAAAATTCTGGTGCATGGCTGGAAATTCGTTTATTTATAATTCAGCACATTTTCTTATGTATGAAGTAAAAAAAAATTCGATTTTGAAGTTGTTCGCCTTTGTAAATTAATTAAAACATAAAATACAGTGCGACGATCTACTCTGTTTCAACAATGAAATCTTTGTTATAAATAAGAGGTAAAGGAGATGTGATATTATAAAATTATCAATATCTTCGAATAGAATTCTGGTGCACGGCTGGAAATGCGTTTACTTATAAATCAGCATATTTTCTTATGTAGGAAGTAAAAAAAATTCGGTTTTGAAGTTGTTCGACCTTGTAAAATATTTAAAACATAAAATACAGTGAAAGGATCTACTCTGTTTCAACAATGAAACCTTTGTTATAAATACGAGGTAAATTGGATGTGATAGTATAAAATTAGCAATATCTTCAAATAGAATTCTGGTGCACGGCTGGAAATTGGTTTTCTTATAAATCAGCACATTTTCTTATGTAGGAAGTAAAAAAAATCGGTTTTGATGTTGTTCGCCATTTTAAAATATTTAAAATATAAAATACTGTGAAACAATATGCATTTTTCAACAATGAAACCTTTGTTATAAATACGAGGTAAAGTGAATGTGATATTATAAAATTATCAATATCTTCGAATAAAATTCTGGTGCATGGCTGGAAATGCGTTTAGTTATAAATCAGCATATTTTCTTATGTATGAAGTAAAAAAAATCGATTTTGAAGTTGTTCGCTTTTGTGAAATAATTAGAACATAAAATACAGTGAAACGATCCACTCTGTTTCAACAATGAAATCTTTGTTATAAATAAGAGGAAAAGTGGATGTGATATTATAAAATTTGCAATATTTTCGAATAGAATTCTGGTGCACGGCTGGAAATTCGTTTACTTATAAATCAGCATATTTTCTTATGTTGGAAGTAAAAAAAAACGGTTTTGAAGTTGTTCGCCATTGTAAACTATTTAAAATATAAAATAGAGAGAAACAATATGCATTTTTCAACAATGAAACCTTCCTTATTAATACGAGGTAATATATATGTAATATTATAAATGTAGCAATATCTTCGAATAGAATTCTGGTGCACGGCCTGAAATTCGTTTACTTATAAATCAGCACATTTTCTTATGTAGGAAGTAAAAAAAAAATCGGTTTTGATGTTCGCCATTGTAAAATATTTAAAATATAAAATACTGTGAACGATATGCATTTTTCAACAATGAAACCTTTGTTATAAATACTAGGTAAAGTGAATGTGATATTATAAAATTATCAATATCTTCGAATAAAATTCTGGTGCATGGCTGGAAATTCGTTTATTTATAATTCAGCACATTTTCTTATGTATCAAGTAACAAAAAAATTCGATTTTGAAGTTGTTCGCCTTTGTAAATTAATTAAAACATAAAATACAGTGAAACGATCTACTCTGTTTCAACAATGAAATCTTTGTTATAAATAAGAGGTAAAGGAGATGAGATATTATAAAATTATCAATATCTTCGAATAGAATTCTGGTGCACGGCTGGAAATGCGTTTACTTATAAATCAGCATATTTTCTTATGTAGGAAGTAAAAAAAAATCGGTTTTGAAGTTGTTCGACCTTGTAAAATATTTAAAACATAAAATACAGTGAAAGGATCTACTCTGTTTCAACAATGAAACCTTTGTTATAAATACGAGGTAAATTGGATGTGATAGTATAAAATTAGCAATATCTTCAAATAGAATTCTGGTGCACGGCTGGAAATTGGTTTTCTTATAAATCAGCACATTTTCTTATGTAGGAAGTAAAAAAAATCGGTTTTGATGTTGTTCGCCATTTTAAAATATTTAAAATATAAAATACTGTGAAACAATATGCATTTTTCAACAATGAAACCTTTGTTATAAATAAGAGGTAATGGAGATGTGATATTATAAAATTATCAATATCTTCGAATAGAATTCTGGTGCACGGCTGGAAATGCGTTTACTTATAAATCAGCATATTTTCTTATGTAGGATGTAAAAAAAATTCGGTTTTGAAGTTGTTCGACCTTGTAAAATATTTAAAACATAAAATACAGTGAAAGGATCTACTCTGTTTCAACAATGAAACCTTTGTTATAAATACGAGGTAAATTGGATGTGATAGTATAAAATTAGCAATATCTTCAAATAGAATTCTGGTGCACGGCTGGAAATTGGTTTTCTTATAAATCAGCACATATTCTTATGTAGGAAGTAAAAAAAATCGGTTTTGATGTTGTTCGCCATTTTAAAATATTTAAAATATAAAATACTGTGAAAAAATATGCATTTTTCAACAATGAAACCTTTGTTATAAATACGAGGTTAAGTGGATGAGATATTATAAAATTATCAATATCTTCGAATAGAATTCTGGTGCACGGCTGAAAATTCGTTTACTTATAAACCAGCCCATTTTCTTAGGTAGGAAGTAAAAAAAAATCGATTTTGAAGTAGTTCGCCATTGTAAAATATTTAAAATATAAAATACAGTGACACGATATGCATTTTTCAACAATGAAACCTTTCTTATTAATACGAGGTAAAATGGATGTGATATTATAAAAGTAGCAATATCTTCGAATAGAATTCTGGTGCGCGGCTGGAAATTCGTTTACTTATAAATCAGCACATTTTCTTATGTATGAAGTAAAAAAAATTCGATTTTGAAGTTGTTTTCCTATGTAAAATAATTAAAACATAAAATACAGTGAAACGATCTACTCTTTTCAACAATGAAACCTTTGTTATAAATACGAGTTAAAGTGGATGAGATATTATAAAATTATCAATATCTTCGAATAGAATTCTGGTGCACGGCTGAAAATTCGTTTACTGATAAACCAGCACATTTTCTTAGGTAGGAAGTAAAAAAAAATTGATTTTGAAGTTTTTCGCCATTGTAAAATATTTAAAATATAAAATACAGTTAAACGATATGCATTTTTCAACAATGAAACCTTTGTTATAAATACCAGGTATAATGCAAGTGATATTATAAAATTAGCAATATCTTCAAATAGAATTCTGGTAAACGGCTGGAAATTGGTTTTCTTATAAATCAGCGCATTTTCTTATGCAGGGAGTAAAAAAAATTCCGTTTTGAAGTAGTTCGCCTGTATAAAATATTTAAAATATAAAATACAGTGAAACGATATACATTTTTTAACAATGAAACCTTTGTTATAAATACGAGGTAAAGTGAATGTGATATTATAAAATTATCAATATCTTTGAATAAAATTCTGGTGCATGGCTGGAAATTCGTTTATTTATAATTCAGCACATTTTCTTATGTATGAAGTAAAAAAAAATTCGATTTTGAAGTTGTTCGCCTTTGTAAATTAATTAAAACATAAAATACAGTGCGACGATCTACTCTGTTTCAACAATGAAATCTTTGTTATAAATAAGAGGTAAAGGAGATGTGATATTATAAAATTATCAATATCTTCGAATAGAATTCTGGTGCACGGCTGGAAATGCGTTTACTTATAAATCAGCATATTTTCTTATATAGGATGTAAAAAAAATTCGGTTTCCAAGTTGTTCGACCTTGTAAAATATTTAAAACATACAATACAGTGAAAGGATCTACTCTGTTTCAACAATGAAACCTTTGTTATAAATACGAGGTAAATTGGATGTGATAGTATAAAATTAGCAATATCTTCAAATAGAATTCTGGTGCACGGCTGGAAATTGGTTTTCTTATAAATCAGCACATATTCTTATGTAGGAAGTAAAAAAAATCGGTTTTGATGTTGTTCGCCATTTTAAAATATTTAAAATATAAAATACTGTGAAAAAATATGCATTTTTCAACAATGAAACCTTTGTTATAAATACGAGGTTAAGTGGATGAGATATTATAAAATTATCAATATCTTCGAATAGAATTCTGGTGCACGGCTGAAAATTCGTTTACTTATAAACCAGCCCATTTTCTTAGGTAGGATGTAAAAAAAAATCGATTTTGAAGTAGTTCGCCATTGTAAAATATTTAAAATATAAAATACAGTGAAACGATATGCATTTTTCAACAATGAAACCTTTCTTATTAATACGAGGTAAAATGGATGTGATATTATAAAAGTAGCAATATCTTCGAATAGAATTCTGGTGCGCGGCTGGAAATTCGTTTACGTATAAATCAGCACATTTTCTTATGTATGAAGTAAAAAAAATTCGATTTTGAAGTTGTTTTCCTATGTAAAATAATTAAAACATAAAATACAGTGAAACGATCTACTCTTTTCAACAATGAAACCTTTGTTATAAATACGAGTTAAAGTGGATGAGATATTATAAAATTATCAATATCTTCGAATAGAATTCTGGTGCACGGCTGAAAATTCGTTTACTGATAAACCAGCACATTTTCTTAGGTAGGAAGTAAAAAAAAATTGATTTTGAAGTTTTTCGCCATTGTAAAATATTTAAAATATAAAATACAGTTAAACGATATGCATTTTTCAACAATGAAACCTTTGTTATAAATACCAGGTATAATGCAAGTGATATTATAAAATTAGCAATATCTTCAAATAGAATTCTGGTAAACGGCTGGAAATTGGTTTTCTTATAAATCAGCGCATTTTCTTATGCAGGAAGTAAAAAAAATCGGTTTTGATGTTGTTCGCCATTTTAAAATATTTAAAATATAAAATACTGTGAACGATATGCATTTTTCAACAATGAAACCTTTGTTATAAATACTAGGTAAAGTGAATGTGATATTATAAAATTATCAATATCTTCGAATAAAATTCTGGTGCATGGCTGGAAATTCGTTTATTTATAATTCAGCACATTTTCTTATGTATGAAGTAACAAAAAAATTCGATTTTGAAGTTGTTCGACCTTGTAAAATATTTAAAACATAAAATACAGTGAAAGGATCTACTCTGTTTCAACAATGAAACCTTTGTTATAAATACGAGGTAAATTGGATGTGATATTATAAAATTATCAATATCTTCGAATAGAATTCTGGTGCACGGCTGGAAATGCGTTTACTTATAAATCAGCATATTTTCTTATGTAGGAAGTAAAAAAAATTCGGTTTTGAAGTTGTTCGACCTTGTAAAATATTTAAAACATAAAATACAGTGAAAGGATCTACTCTGTTTCAACAATGAAACCTTTGTTATAAATACGAGGTAAATTGGATGTGATAGTATAAAATTAGCAATATCTTCAAATAGAATTCTGGTGCACGGCTGGAAATTGGTTTTCTTATAAATCAGCACATTTTCTTATGTAGGAAGTAAAAAAAATCGGTTTTGATGTTGTTCGCCATTTTAAAATATTTAAAATATAAAATACTGTGAAACAATATGCATTTTTCAACAATGAAACCTTTGTTATAAATACGAGGTTAAGTGGATGTGATATTATAAAATTATCAATATCTTCGAATAAAATTCTGGTGCATGGCTGGAAATTCGTTTATTTATAATTCAGCACATTTTCTTATGTATGAAGTAACAAAAAAATTCGATTTTGAAGTTGTTCGCCTTTGTAAATTAATTAAAACATAAAATACAGTGAAACGATCTACTCTGTTTCAACAATGAAATCTTTGTTATAAATAAGAGGTAAAGGAGATGAGATATTATAAAATTATCAATATCTTCGAATAGAATTCTGGTGCACGGCTGGAAATGCGCTTACTTATAAATCAGCATATTTTCTTATGTAGGAAGTAAAAAAAAATCGGTTTTGAAGTTGTTCGACCTTGTAAAATATTTAAAACATAAAATACAGTGAAAGGATCTACTCTGTTTCAACAATGAAACCTTTGTTATAAATACGAGGTAAATTGGATGTGATAGTATAAAATTAGCAATATCTTCAAATAGAATTCTGGTGCACGGCTGGAAATTGGTTTTCTTATAAATCAGCACATATTCTTATGTAGGAAGTAAAAAAAATCGGTTTTGATGTTGTTCGCCATTTTAAAATATTTAAAATATAAAATACTGTGAAACAATATGCATTTTTCAACAATGAAACCTTTGTTATAAATACGAGGTTAAGTGGATGAGATATTATAAAATTATCAATATCTTCGAATAGAATTCTGGTGCACGGCTGAAAATTCGTTTACTTATAAACCAGCCCATTTTCTTAGGTAGGAAGTAAAAAAAAATCGATTTTGAAGTAGTTCGTCATTGTAAAATATTTAAAATATAAAATACAGTGAAACGATATGCATTTTTCAACAATGAAACCTTTCTTATTAATACGAGGTAAAATGGATGTGATATTATAAAAGTAGCAATATCTTCGAATAGAATTCTGGTGCGCGGCTCGAAATTCGTTTACTTATAAATCAGCACATTTTCTTATGTAGGAAGTAAAAAAAAAATTCGATTTTGAAGTTGTTTTCCTATGTAAAATAATTAAAACATAAAATACAGTGAAACGATCTACTCTTTTCAACAATGAAACCTTTGTTATAAATACGAGTTAAAGTGGATGAGATATTATAAAATTATCAATATCTTCGAATAGAATTCTGGTGCACGGCTGAAAATTCGTTTACTGATAAACCAGCACATTTTCTTAGGTAGGAAGTAAAAAAAAATTGATTTTGAAGTTTTTCGCCATTGTAAAATATTTAAAATATAAAATACAGTTAAACGATATGCATTTTTCAACAATGAAACCTTTGTTATAAATACCAGGTATAATGCAAGTGATATTATAAAATTAGCAATATCTTCAAATAGAATTCTGGTAAACGGCTGGAAATTGGTTTTCTTATAAATCAGCGCATTTTCTTATGCAGGGAGTAAAAAAAATTCCGTTTTGAAGTAGTTCGCCTGTATGAAATATTTAAAATATAAAATACAGTGAAACGATATACATTTTTTAACAATGAAACCTTTGTTATAAATACGAGGTAAAGTGAATGTGATATTATAAAATTATCAATATCTTTGAATAAAATTCTGGTGCATGGCTGGAAATTCGTTTATTTATAATTCAGCACATTTTCTTATGTATGAAGTAAAAAAAAATTCGGTTTTGAAGTTGTTCGACCTTGTAAAATATTTAAAACATAAAATACAGTGAAAGGATCTACTCTGTTTCAACAATGAAACATTTGTTATAAATACGAGGTAAATTGGATGTGATATTATAAAATTATCAATATCTTCGAATAGAATTCTGGTGCACGGCTGGAAATGCGTTTACTTATAAATCAGCATATTTTCTTATGTAGGAAGTAAAAAAAATTCGGTTTTGAAGTTGTTCGACCTTGTAAAATATTTAAAACATAAAATACAGTGAAAGGATCTACTCTGTTTCAACAATGAAACCTTTGTTATAAATACGAGGTAAATTGGATGTGATAGTATAAAATTAGCAATATCTTCAAATAGAATTCTGGTGCACGGCTGGAAATTGGTTTTCTTATAAATCAGCACATTTTCTTATGTAGGAAGTAAAAAAAATCGGTTTTGATGTTGTTCGCCATTTTAAAATATTTAAAATATAAAATACTGTGAACGATATGCATTTTTCAACAATGAAACCTTTGTTATAAATACTAGGTAAAGTGAATGTGATATTATAAAATTATCAATATCTTCGAATAAAATTCTGGTGCATGGCTGGAAATTCGTTTATTTATAATTCAGCACATTTTCTTATGTATGAAGTAACAAAAAAATTCGATTTTGAAGTTGTTCGCCTTTGTAAATTAATTAAAACATAAAATACAGTGAAACGATCTACTCTGTTTCAACAATGAAATCTTTGTTATAAATAAGAGGTAAAGGAGATGAGATATTATAAAATTATCAATATCTTCGAATAGAATTCTGGTGCACGGCTGGAAATGCGCTTACTTATAAATCAGCATATTTTCTTATGTAGGAAGTAAAAAAAAATCGGTTTTGAAGTTGTTCGACCTTGTAAAATATTTAAAACATAAAATACAGTGAAAGGATCTACTCTGTTTCAACAATGAAACCTTTGTTATAAATACGAGGTAAATTGGATGTGATAGTATAAAATTAGCAATATCTTCAAATAGAATTCTGGTGCACGGCTGGAAATTGGTTTTCTTATAAATCAGCACATATTCTTATGTAGGAAGTAAAAAAAATCGGTTTTGATGTTGTTCGCCATTTTAAAATATTTAAAATATAAAATACTGTGAAACAATATGCATTTTTCAACAATGAAACCTTTGTTATAAATACGAGGTTAAGTGGATGAGATATTATAAAATTATCAATATCTTCGAATAGAATTCTGGTGCACGGCTGAAAATTCGTTTACTTATAAACCAGCCCATTTTCTTAGGTAGGAAGTAAAAAAAAAATTGATTTTGAAGTTGTTCGCCATTGTAAAATATTTAAAATATAAAATACAGTTAAACGATATGCATTTTTCAACAATGAAACCTTTGTTATAAATACCAGGTATAGTGCAAGTGATATTATAAAATTAGCAATATCTTCAAATAGAATTCTGGTAAACGGCTGGAAATTGGTTTTCTTATAAATCAGCGCATTTTCTTATGCAGGGAGTAAAAAAAAATTCCGTTTTGAAGTAGTTCGCCTGTATAAAATATTAAAAATATAAAATACAGTGAAATGATATACATTTTTTAACAATGAAACCTTTGTTATAAATACGAGGTAAAGTGAATGTGATATTATAAAATTATCAATATCTTTGAATAAAATTCTCGTATATGGCTGGAAATTCCTTTATTTATAATTCAGCACATTTTCTTATGTATGAAGTAAAAAAAAATTCGATTTTGAAGTTGTTCGCCTTTGTAAATTAATTAAAACATAAAATACAGTGCGACGATCTACTCTGTTTCAACAATGAAATCTTTGTTATAAATAAGAGGTAAAGGAGATGTGATATTATAAAATTATCAATATCTTCGAATAGAATTCTGGTGCACGGCTGTAAATTATTTTACTTATAAATCAGCATATTTTCTTATGTTGGAAGTAAAAAAAATCGGTTTTGAAGTTGTTTTCCTTTATAAAATAATTAAAACATAAAATACAGTGAAACGATCTACTCTGTTTCAACAATGAAACCTTTGTTATAAATACGAGTTAAAGTGGATGAGATATTATAAAATTATCAATATCTTCGAATAGAATTCTGGTGCACGGCTGGAAATTCGTTTACTTATAAATCAGCATATTTTCTTATGTTGGAAGTAAAAAAAATCGGTTTTGAAGTTGTTTTCCTTTGTAAAATAATTAAAACATAAAATACAGTGAAACGATCTACTCTGTTTCAACAATGAAACCTTTGTTATAAATACGAGTTAAAGTGGATGAGATATTATAAAATTATCAACATCTTCGAATAGGATTCTGGTGCACGGCTGGAAATTCGTTTACTTATAAATCAGCACATTTTCTTATGTATGAAGTAAAAAAAATTCGATTTTGAAGTTGTACGCTTTTGTAAAATAATTAAAACATAAAATACAGTGAAACGATCCACTCTGTTTCAACAATGAAATCTTTGTTATAAATAAGATGTAAAGGAGATGTGATATTATAAAATTATCAATATCTTCGAATAGAATTCTGGTGTACGGCTGGAAATTCGTTTACTTATAAACCAGCACATTATCTTAGGTAGGAAGTAAAAAAAAATCGATTTTGAAGTTGTTCGCCATTGTAAAATATTTAAAATATAAAATACTGTGACACGATATGCATTTTTCAACAATGAAACCTTTGTTATAAATACGAGGTAAATTGGATGAGATATTATAAATTTATCAATATCTTCGAATAGAATTCTGGTGCACGGCTGAAAATTCGTTTACTGATAAACCAGCACATTTTCTTAGGTAGGAAGTAAAAAAAAAATTGATTTTGAAGTTGTTCGCCATTGTAAAATATTTAAAATATAAAATACAGTTAAACGATATGCATTTTTCAACAATGAAACCTTTGTTATAAATACCAGGTATAGTGCAAGTGATATTATAAAATTAGCAATATCTTCAAATAGAATTCTGGTAAACGGCTGGAAATTGGTTTTCTTATAAATCAGCGCATTTTCTTATGCAGGGAGTAAAAAAAAATTCCGTTTTGAAGTAGTTCGCCTGTATAAAATATTAAAAATATAAAATACAGTGAAATGATATACATTTTTTAACAATGAAACCTTTGTTATAAATACGAGGTAAAGTGAATGTGATATTATAAAATTATCAATATCTTTGAATAAAATTCTCGTATATGGCTGGAAATTCCTTTATTTATAATTCAGCACATTTTCTTATGTATGAAGTAAAAAAAAATTCGATTTTGAAGTTGTTCGCCTTTGTAAATTAATTAAAACATAAAATACAGTGCGACGATCTACTCTGTTTCAACAATGAAATCTTTGTTATAAATAAGAGGTAAAGGAGATGTGATATTATAAAATTATCAATATCTTCGAATAGAATTCTGGTGCACGGCTGTAAATTATTTTACTTATAAATCAGCATATTTTCTTATGTTGGAAGTAAAAAAAATCGGTTTTGAAGTTGTTTTCCTTTATAAAATAATTAAAACATAAAATACAGTGAAACGATCTACTCTGTTTCAACAATGAAACCTTTGTTATAAATACGAGTTAAAGTGGATGAGATATTATAAAATTATCAATATCTTCGAATAGAATTCTGGTGCACGGCTGGAAATTCGTTTACTTATAAATCAGCATATTTTCTTATGTTGGAAGTAAAAAAAATCGGTTTTGAAGTTGTTTTCCTTTGTAAAATAATTAAAACATAAAATACAGTGAAACGATCTACTCTGTTTCAACAATGAAACCTTTGTTATAAATACGAGTTAAAGTGGATGAGATATTATAAAATTATCAACATCTTCGAATAGGATTCTGGTGCACGGCTGGAAATTCGTTTACTTATAAATCAGCACATTTTCTTATGTATGAAGTAAAAAAAATTCGATTTTGAAGTTGTACGCTTTTGTAAAATAATTAAAACATAAAATACAGTGAAACGATCCACTCTGTTTCAACAATGAAATCTTTGTTATAAATAAGATGTAAAGGAGATGTGATATTATAAAATTATCAATATCTTCGAATAGAATTCTGGTGTACGGCTGGAAATTCGTTTACTTATAAACCAGCACATTTTCTTAGGTAGGAAGTAAAAAAAAATCGATTTTGAAGTTGTTCGCCATTGTAAAATATTTAAAATATAAAATACTGTGACACGATATGCATTTTTCAACAATGAAACCTTTGTTATAAATACCAGGTATAATGCAAGTGATATTATAAAATTAGCAATATCTTCAAATAGAATTCTGGTAAACGGCTGGAAATTGGTTTTCTTATAAATCAGCGCATTTTCTTATGCAGGGAGTAAAAAAAATTCCGTTTTGAAGTAGTTCGCCTGTATAAAATATTTAAAATATAAAATACAGTGAAACGATATACATTTTTTAACAATGAAACCTTTGTTATAAATACGAGGTAAAGTGAATGTGATATTATAAAATTATCAATATCTTTGAATAAAATTCTGGTGCATGGCTGGAAATTCGTTTATTTATAATTCAGCACATTTTCTTATGTATGAAGTAAAAAAAAATTCGATTTTGAAGTTGTTCGCCTTTGTAAATTAATTAAAACATAAAATACAGTGCGACGATCTACTCTGTTTCAACAATGAAATCTTTGTTATAAATAAGAGGTAAAGGAGATGTGATATTATAAAATTATCAATATCTTCGAATAGAATTCTGGTGCACGGCTGGAAATGCGTTTACTTATAAATCAGCATATTTTCTTATGTAGGATGTAAAAAAAATTCGGTTTTGAAGTTGTTCGACCTTGTAAAATATTTAAAACATACAATACAGTGAAAGGATCTACTCTGTTTCAACAATGAAACCTTTGTTATAAATACGAGGTAAATTGGATGTGATAGTATAAAATTAGCAATATCTTCAAATAGAATTCTGGTGCACGGCTGGAAATTGGTTTTCTTATAAATCAGCACATATTCTTATGTAGGAAGTAAAAAAAATCGGTTTTGATGTTGTTCGCCATTTTAAAATATTTAAAATATAAAATACTGTGAAAAAATATGCATTTTTCAACAATGAAACCTTTGTTATAAATACGAGGTTAAGTGGATGAGATATTATAAAATTATCAATATCTTCGAATAGAATTCTGGTGCACGGCTGAAAATTCGTTTACTTATAAACCAGCCCATTTTCTTAGGTAGGAAGTAAAAAAAAATCGATTTTGAAGTAGTTCGCCATTGTAAAATATTTAAAATATAAAATACAGTGAAACGATATGCATTTTTCAACAATGAAACCTTTCTTATTAATACGAGGTAAAATGGATGTGATGTTATAAAAGTAGCAATATCTTCGAATAGAATTCTTGTGCGCGGCTGGAAATTCGTTTACGTATAAATCAGCACATTTTCTTATGTATGAAGTAAAAAAAATTCGATTTTGAAGTTGTTTTCCTATGTAAAATAATTAAAACATAAAATACAGTGAAACGATCTACTCTTTTCAACAATGAAACAAACCCTTGTTATAAATACGAGTTAAAGTGGATGAGATATTATAAAATTATCAATATCTTCGAATAGAATTCTGGTGCACGGCTGAAAATTCGTTTACTGATAAACCAGCACATTTTCTTAGGTAGGAAGTAAAAAAAAATTGATTTTGAAGTTTTTCGCCATTGTAAAATATTTAAAATATAAAATACAGTTAAACGATATGCATTTTTCAACAATGAAACCTTTGTTATAAATACCAGGTATAATGCAAGTGATATTATAAAATTAGCAATATCTTCAAATAGAATTCTGGTAAACGGCTGGAAATTGGTTTTCTTATAAATCAGCGCATTTTCTTATGCAGGGAGTAAAAAAAATTCCGTTTTGAAGTAGTTCGCCTGTATAAAATATTTAAAATATAAAATACAGTGAAACGATATACATTTTTTAACAATGAAACCTTTGTTATAAATACGAGGTAAAGTGAATGTGATATTATAAAATTATCAATATCTTTGAATAAAATTCTGGTGCATGGCTGGAAATTCGTTTATTTATAATTCAGCACATTTTCTTATGTATGAAGTAAAAAAAAATTCGATTTTGAAGTTGTTCGCCTTTGTAAATTAATTAAAACATAAAATACAGTGCGACGATCTACTCTGTTTCAACAATGAAATCTTTGTTATAAATAAGAGGTAAAGGAGATGTGATATTATAAAA
The DNA here is from genome assembly GCA_963931845.1 of Maratus michaelseni. Taxonomy (NCBI): domain Eukaryota; kingdom Metazoa; phylum Arthropoda; class Arachnida; order Araneae; family Salticidae; genus Maratus; species Maratus michaelseni. The sequence goes on from OZ007595.1 coordinate 307,007,114, forward strand.
TTATCAATATCTTCGAATAGAATTCTGGTGCACGGCTGGAAATGCGTTTACTTATAAATCAGCATATTTTCTTATGTAGGAAGTAAAAAAAATTCGGTTTTGAAGTTGTTCGACCTTGTAAAATATTTAAAACATAAAATACAGTGAAAGGATCTACTCTGTTTCAACAATGAAACCTTTGTTATAAATACGAGGTAAATTGGATGTGATAGTATAAAATTAGCAATATCTTCAAATAGAATTCTGGTGCACGGCTGGAAATTGGTTTTCTTATAAATCAGCACATTTTCTTATGTAGGAAGTAAAAAAAATCGGTTTTGATGTTGTTCGCCATTTTAAAATATTTAAAATATAAAATACTGTGAACGATATGCATTTTTCAACAATGAAACCTTTGTTATAAATACTAGGTAAAGTGAATGTGATATTATAAAATTATCAATATCTTCGAATAAAATTCTGGTGCATGGCTGGAAATTCGTTTATTTATAATTCAGCACATTTTCTTATGTATGAAGTAACAAAAAAATTCGATTTTGAAGTTGTTCGCCTTTGTAAATTAATTAAAACATAAAATACAGTGAAACGATCTACTCTGTTTCAACAATGAAATCTTTGTTATAAATAAGAGGTAAAGGAGATGAGATATTATAAAATTATCAATATCTTCGAATAGAATTCTGGTGCACGGCTGGAAATGCGCTTACTTATAAATCAGCATATTTTCTTATGTAGGAAGTAAAAAAAAATCGGTTTTGAAGTTGTTCGACCTTGTAAAATATTTAAAACATAAAATACAGTGAAAGGATCTACTCTGTTTCAACAATGAAACCTTTGTTATAAATACGAGGTAAATTGGATGTGATAGTATAAAATTAGCAATATCTTCAAATAGAATTCTGGTGCACGGCTGGAAATTGGTTTTCTTATAAATCAGCGCATTTTCTTATGCAGGGAGTAAAAAAAATTCCGTTTTGAAGTAGTTCGCCTGTATAAAATATTTAAAATATAAAATACAGTGAAACGATATATTTTTTAACAATGAAACCTTTGTTATAAATACGAGGTAAAGTGAATGTGATATTATAAAATTATCAATATCTTTGAATAAAATTCTGGTGCATGGCTGGAAATTCGTTTATTTATAATTCAGCACATTTTCTTATGTATGAAGTAAAAAAAAATTCGATTTTGAAGTTGTTCGCCTTTGTAAATTAATTAAAACATAAAATACAGTGCGACGATCTACTCTGTTTCAACAATGAAATCTTTGTTATAAATAAGAGGTAAAGGAGATGTGATATTATAAAATTATCAATATCTTCGAATAGAATACTGGTGCACGGCTGGAAATGCGTTTACTTATAAACCAGCCCATTTTTTTATGTAGGAAGTAAAAATAAATTCGGTTTTGAAGTTGTTCGATTCTGCAAAATATTTAAAATTTAAAATACAGTGAAACGATCTACTCTGTTCCAACAATGAAACCATTGTTATAAATACGAGGTAAAGTGGATGTGATATTATAAAATTAGCAATATCTTCAAATAGAATTCTGGTACACGGCAGGAAATTGGTTTTCTTATAAATCAGCGCATTTTATTATGTAGGGAATTAAAAAAATCCGTTTTGAAGTAGTTCGCCTGTATAAAATATTTAAAACATAAAATACAGTGAAAAGATATACATTTTTTAACAATGAAACCTTTGTTATAAATACGAGGTAAAGTGAATGTGATATTATAAAATTATCAATATCTTCGAATAGAATTCTGGTGCACGGCTGGAAATTCGTTTAGTTATAAATCAGCATATTTTCATATGTAGGAAGTAAAAAAAATTCGGTTTCGAAGTAGTTCGCCATTGTAAAATATTTAAAATGTAAAATACAGTGAAACGATATGCATTTTTCAACAATGAAATCTTTGTTATATATACCATGTAAAGTGCAAGTGATATTATAAAATTAGCAATATCTTCAAATAGAATTCTGGTGCACGGCTGGAAATTCATTTACTTATAAATCAGCACATTTTCTTATGTAGGAAGTAAAAAAAAATTCAGTTTTGAAGTTGTTCGCCATTGTAAAATATTTAAAATATAAAATACTGTGACACGATATGCATTTTTCAACAATGAAACCTTTGTTATAAATACGAGGTTAAGTGGATGAGATATTATAAAATTATCAATATCTTCGAATAGAATTCTGGTGCACGGCTGAAAATTCGTTTACTTATAAACCAGCCCATTTTTTTATGTAGGAAGTAAAAATAAATTCGGTTTTGAAGTTGTTCGATTCTGCAAAATATTTAAAATTTAAAATACAGTGAAACGATCTACTCTGTTCCAACAATGAAACCATTGTTATAAATACGAGGTAAAGTGGATGTGATATTATAAAATTAGCAATATCTTCGAATAGAATTCTGGTGCACGGCTGTAAATTGGTTTTCTTATAAATCAGCGCATTTTCTTATGTAGGGAATTAAAAAAATCCGTTTTGAAGTAGTTCGCCTGTATAAAATATTTAAAACATAAAATACAGTGAAACGATATACATTTTTTAACAATGAAACCTTTGTTATAAATACGAGGTAAAGTGGATGTGATATTATAAAATTATCAATATCTTCGAATAGAATTCTTGTGCACGGCTGGAAATTCGTTTAGTTATAAATCAGCATATTTTCATATGCAGGAAGTAAAAAAAAAATCGGTTTTGATGTTGTTCGCCATTGTAAAATATTTAAAATATAAAATACTGTGACACGATATGCATTTTTCAACAATGAAACCTTTGTTATAAATACGAGGTAAAGTGGATGTGATATTATAAAATTATCAATATCTTCGAATAGAATTCTGGTGCACGGCTGAAAATTCGTTTACTTATAAACCAGCCCATTTTCTTAGGTAGGAAGTACAAAAAATCGATTTTGCAGTTGTTCGCCATTGTAAAATATTTAAAATATAAAATACAGTGAAACGATATGCATTTTTCAACAATGAAACCTTTCTTATTAATACGAGGTAAAATGCATGTGATATTATAAAAGTAGCAATATTTTCGAACAGAATTCTGGTGCACGGCCTGAAATTCGTTTACTTATAAATCAGACCATTTTTTTATGTAGGAAGTAAAAAAAAATTCGGTTTTGAAGTTGTTCGATTTTGCAAAATATTTAAAATTTAAAATACAGTGAAACGATCTACTCTGTTCCAACAATGAAACCATTGTTATAAATACGAGGTAAAGTGGATGTGATATTATAAAATTAGCAATATCTTCAAATAGAATTCTGGTACACGGCTGGAAATTCGTTTACTTATAAATCAGCACATTTTCGTATGTAGGAAGTAAAAATAAATTCGGTTTTGAAGTTGTTCGATTCTGCAAAATATTTAAAATTTAAAATACAGTGAAACGATCTACTCTGTTCCAACAATGAAACCATTGTTATAAATACGAGGTAAAGTGGATGTGATATTATAAAATTAGCAATATCTTCAAATAGAATTCTGGTACACGGCTATAAATTGGTTTTCTTATAAATCAGCGCATTTTCTTATGTAGGGAATTAAAAAAATCCGTTTTGAAGTAGTTCGCCTGTATAAAATATTTAAACATAAAATACAGTGAAACGATATACATTTTTTAACAATGAAACCTTTGTTATAAATACGAGGTAAAGTGAATGTGATATTATAAAATTATCAATATCTTCGAATAAAATTCTGGTGCATGGCTGGAAATTCGTTTATTTATAATTCAGCACATTGTCTTATGTATGAAGTAAAAAAAAATCGGTTTTGAAGTTGTTTGACCTTGAAAAATATTTAAAACATAAAATACAGAGAAACGATCTACTCTGTTTCAACAATGAAACTTTTGTTATAAATACGAGGTAAAGTGGATGTGATAGTATAAAATTAGCAATATCTTCGAATAGAATTCTGGTGCACGGCTGGAAATTCATTTACTTATAAATCAGCACATTTTCTTATGTAGGAAGTAAAAAAAATTCAGTTTTGAAGTTGTTCGCCATTGTAAAATATTTAAAATATAAAATACTGTGACACGATATGCATTTTTCAACAATGAAACCTTTGTTATAAATACGAGGTTAAGTGGATGAGATATTATAAAATTATCGATATCTTCGAATAGAATTCTGGTGCACGGCTGGAAATTCGTTTACTTATAAACCAGCCCATTTTTTTTATGTAGGAAGTAAAAATAAATTCGGTTTTGAAGTTGTTCGATTCTGCAAAATATTTAAAATTTAAAATACAGTGAAACGATCTACTCTGTTCCAACAATGAAACCATTGTTATAAATACGAGGTAAAGTGGATGTGATATTATAAAATTAGCAATATCTTCAAATAGAATTCTGGTACACGGCTGTAAATTGGTTTTCTTATAAATCAGCGCATTTTCTTATGTAGGGAATTAAAAAAATCCGTTTTGAAGTAGTTCGCCTGTATAAAATATTTAAAACATAAAATACAGTGAAAAGATATACATTTTTTAACAATGAAACCTTTGTTATAAATACGAGGTAAAGTGGATGTGATATTATAAAATTATCAATATCTTCGAATAGAATTCTTGTGCACGGCTGGAAATTCGTTTAGTTATAAATCAGCATATTTTCATATGTAGGAAGTAAAAAAAAAATCGGTTTTGATGTTGTTCGCCATTGTAAAATATTTAAAATATAAAATACTGTGACACGATATGCATTTTTCAACAATGAAACCTTTGTTATAAATACGAGGTTAAGTGGATGAGATATTATAAAATTATCAATATCTTCGAATAGAATTCTGGTGCACGGCTGAAAATTCGTTTACTTATAAACCAGCCCATTTTCTTAGGTAGGAAGTAAAAAAAATCGATTTTGCAGTTGTTCGCCATTGTAAAATATTTAAAATATAAAATACAGTGAAACGATATGCATTTTTCAACAATGAAACCTTTCTTATTAATACGAGGTAAAATGGATGTGATATTATAAAAGTAGCAATATTTTCGAACAGAATTCTGGTGCACGGCCTGAAATTCGTTTACTTATAAATCAGACCATTTTTTTATGTAGGAAGTAAAAAAAAATTCGGTTTTGAAGTTGTTCGATTTTGCAAAATATTTAAAATTTAAAATACAGTGAAACGATCTACTCTGTTCCAACAATGAAACCATTGTTATAAATACGAGGTAAAGTGGATGTGATATTATAAAATTAGCAATATCTTCAAATAGAATTCTGGTACACGGCTGGAAATTCGTTTACTTATAAATCAGCGCATTTTCTTATGTAGGGAATTAAAAAAATCCGTTTTGAAGTAGTTCGCCTGTATAAAATATTTAAAACATAAAATACAGTGAAAAGATATACATTTTTTAACAATGAAACCTTTGTTATAAATACGAGGTAAAGTGGATGTGATATTATAAAATTATCAATATCTTCGAATAGAATTCTTGTGCACGGCTGGAAATTCGTTTAGTTATAAATCAGCATATTTTCATATGTAGGAAGTAAAAAAAATTCGGTTTCGAAGTAGATCGCCATTGTAAAATACTTAAAATATAAAATAGAGTGAAACGATATGCATTTTTCAACAATGAAACCTTTGTTATAAATACCAGGTAAAGTGGATGTGATATTATAAAATTAGCAATATCTTCAAATTGAATTCTGGTGCACGGCTGGAAATTGGTTTTCTTATAAATCAGCACATTTGCTTATGTAGGAAGTAAAAAAAAATGAGTTTTGAAGTTGTTCGCCATTGTAAAATATTTAAAATATAAAATACAGTGAAACGATATGCATTTTTCAACAATGAAACCTTTCTTATTAATACGAGGTAAAATGGATGTGATATTATAAAAGTAGCAATATCTTCGAATAGAATTCTGGTGCATGGCCTGAAATTCGTTTACTTATAAATCAGATAATTTTTTTTATGTAGGAAGTAAAAAAAAATCGGTTTTGAAGTTGTTCGATTTTGTAAAATATTTAAAATTTAAAATACAGTGAAACGATCTACTCTGTTCCAACAATGAAACCTTTGTTATAAATACGAGGTAAAGTGGAAATTGATATTATAAAATTAGCAATATCTTCAAATAGAATTCTGATACACGGCTGGAAATTGATTTTCTTATAATTAAGCGCATTTTCTTAAGCAGGGAGTAAAAAAAAATCCGTTTTGAAGTTGTTCGCCATTGTAATATATTTAAAATATAAAATACTGTGACACGTTATGCATTTTTCAACAATGAAACCTTTGTTATAAATACGAGGTAAAGTGAATGTGATATTATAAAATTATCAATATCTTCGAATAAAATTCTGGTGCATGGCTGGAAATTCGTTTACTTATAAATCAGCACATTTTCTTATGTATGAAGTAAAAAAAATTCGATTTTGAAGTTGTTCTCCTTTGTAAATTAATTAAAACATAAAATACAGTGAAACGATCTACTCTGTTTCAACAATGAAACCTTTGTTATAAATACGAGGTAAAGTGGATGTGATAGTATAAAATTAGCAATATCTTCAAATAGAATTCTGTTGCACGGCTGGAAATTGGTTTTCTTATAAATCAGCACATTTTCTTATGAAGGAAGTAAAAAAAAATCGGTTTTGATGTTGTTTGCATTGTAAAATATTTAAAATATAAAATACTGTGAAACGATATGCATTTTTCAACAATGAAACCTTTGTTATAAATACGAGGTAAAGTGAATGTGATATTATAAAATTATCAATATCTTCGAATAAAATTCTGGTGCATGGCTGGAAATTCGTTTACTTATAAACCAGCCCATTTTTTTATGTAGGAAGAAAAAAAAATTCGGTTTTGAAGTTGTTCGATTCTGCAAAATATTTAAAATTTAAAATACAGTGAAACGATCTACTCTGTTCCAACAGTGAAACCATTGTTATAAATACGAGGTAAAGTGGATGTGATATTATAAAATTAGCAATATCTTCGAATAGAATTCTGGTGCACGGCTGGAAATTCGTTTAGTTATAAATCAGCATATTTTCATATGTAGGAAGTAAAAAAAATTCGGTTTCGAAGTAGTTCGCCATTGTAAAATATTTAAAATATAAAATACAGTGAAACGATATGCATTTTTCAACAATGAAACCTTTGTTATAAATACCAGGTAAAGTGAAAGTGATATTATAAAATTAGCAATATCTTCAAATAGAATTCTGGTAAACGGCTGGAAATTGGTTTTCTTATAAATCAGCGCATTTTCTTATGCAGGGAGAAAAAAAAAATTCCTTTTTGAAGTAGTTCGCCTGTATAAAATATTTAAAACATAAAATACAGTGAAACGATATACATTTTTTAACAATGAAACCTTTGTTATAAATACGAGGTAAAGTGAATGTGATATTATAAAATTATCAATATCTTCGAATAAAATTCTGGTGCATGGCTGGAAATTCGTTTATTTATAATTCAGCACATTTTCTTATGTATGAAGTAAAAAAATATTCGATTTTGAAGTTGTTCGCCTTTGTAAATTAATTAAAACATAAAATACAGTGAAACGATCTACTCTGTTTCAACAATGAAATCTTTGTTATAAATAAGAGGTAAAGGAGATGTGATAGTATAAAATTAGCAATATCTTCAAATAGAATTCTGGTGCACGGCTGAAAATTCGTTTAGTTATAAATCAGCATATTTTCATATGTAGGAAGTAAAAGAAATTCGGTTTCGAAGTAGTTCGCCATTGTAAAATATTTAAAATATAAAATACAGTGAAACGATATGCATTTTTCAACAATGAAACCTTTGTTATAAATACCAGGTAAAGTGAATGTGATATTATAAAATTATCAATATCTTCGAATAAAATTCTGGTGCACGGCTGAAAATTCGTTTACTTATAAACCAGCCAATTTTTTTATGTAGGAAGTAAAAAAAATTCGGTTTTGAAGTTGTTCGATTCTGCAAAATATTTAAAATTTAAAATACAGTGAAACGATCTACTCTGTTCCAACAGTGAAACCATTGTTATAAATAAGAGGTAAAGTGGATGTGATATTATAAAATTAGCAATATCTTCGAATAGAATTCTGGTGCACGGCTGGAAATTCGTTTAGTTATAAATCAGCATATTTTCATATGTAGGAAGTAAAAAAAATTCGGTTTCGAAGTAGTTCGCCATTGTAAAATATTTAAAATATAAAATACAGTGAAACGATATGCATTTTTCAACAATGAAACCTTTGTTATAAATACCAGGTAAAGTGAAAGTGATATTATAAAATTAGCAATATCTTCAAATAGAATTCTGGTAAACGGCTGGAAATTGGTTTTCTTATAAATCAGCGCATTTTCTTATGCAGGGAGAAAAAAAAATTTCCTTTTTGAAGTAGTTCGCCTGTATAAAATATTTAAAACATAAAATACAGTGAAACGATATACATTTTTTAACAATGAAACCTTTGTTATAAATACGAGGTAAAGTGAATGTGATATTATAAAATTATCAATATCTTCGAATAAAATTCTGGTGCATGGCTGGAAATTCGTTTATTTATAATTCAGCACATTTTCTTATGTATGAAGTAAAAAAATATTCGATTTTGAAGTTGTTCGCCTTTGTAAATTAATTAAAACATAAAATACAGTGAAACGATCTACTCTGTTTCAACAATGAAATCTTTGTTATAAATACCAGGTAAAATGGATGTGACATTATAAAATTAGCAATATCTTCAAATAGAATTCTGGTGCACGGCTGGAAATTGGTTTTCTTATATATCAGCACATTTTCTTATGTAGGAAGTAAAAAAAATTCGGTTTTGATGTTGTTCGCCATTGTAAAATATTTAAAATATAAAATACTGGGAATCGATATGCATTTTTCAACGATGAAACCTTTGTTATAAATACGAGATAAAGTGAATGTGATATTATAAAATTAGCAATATCTTCGAATAGAATTCTGGTGCACGGCTGGAAATTGGTTTTCTTATAAATCAGCACATTTTCTTATGTAGGAAGTAAAAAAAAATCGGTTTTGATGTTGTTCGCCATTGTAAAATATTTAAAATATAAAATACTGGGAATCGATATGCATTTTTCAACGATGAAACCTTTGTTATAAATACGAGGTAAAGTGAATGTGATATTATAAAATTATCAATATCTTCGAATAAAATTCTGGTGCACGGCTGGAAATTCGTTTACTTATAAATCAGCACATTTGCTTATGTAGGAAGTAAAAAAAATTCAGTTTTCAAGTTGTTCGCCATTGCAAAATATTTAAAATATAAAATACTGTGACACGATATGCATTTTTCAACAATGAAACCTTTGTTATAAATAAGAGGTAAAGGAGATGTGATATTATAAAATTATCAATATCTTCGAATAGAATTCTGGTGCACGGCTGGAAATTTGTTTACTTATAAATCAGCACATTTTCTTATGTAGAAAGTAAAAAAAAATTCGGTTTTGAATTTGTTCGATTTTGTAAAATATTTAAAATTTAAAATACAGTGAAACGATCTACTCTGTTCCAACAATGAAACCTTTGTTATAAATACGATGTAAAGTGGAAGCGATATTATAATATTAGCAATATCTTCAAATAGAATTCTGGTACACGGCTGGAAATTGGTTTTCTTATAATTCAGCGCATTTTCTTATGCAGGGAGTAAAAAAAAAAATCCGTTTTGAAGTAGTTCGCCTGTATAAAATATTTAAAACATAAAATACAGTGAAACGATATACATTTTTTAACAATGAAACCTTTGTTATAAATACGAGTTAAAGTAGATGTGATATTATAAAATTATCAATATCTTCGAATAGAATTCTGGTGCACGGCCTGAAATTCGTTTTCTTATAAATCAGCATATTTTCTTATGTAGGAAGTAAAAAAATTCGGTTTTGAAGTTGTTCGAAGTTGTAAAATATTTAAAACATAAAATACAGTGAAAGGATCTACTCTGTTTCAACAATGAAACCTTTGTTATAAATACGAGGTAAAGTGGATGTGATAGTATAAAATTAGCAATATCTTCAAATAGAATTCTGGTTAACGGCTGGAAATTGGTTTTCTTATAAATCAGCGCATTTTCTTATGCAGGGAGAAAAAAAATTCCGTTTTGAAGTAGTTCTCCTGTATAAAATATTTAAAACATAAAATACAGTGAAACGATATACATTTTTTACAATGAAACCTTTGTTATAAATACGAGGTAAAGTGAATGTGATATTATAAAATTATCAATATCTTCGAATAAAATTCTGGTGCATGGCTGGAAATTCGTTTATTTATAAATCAGCACATTTTCTTATGTATGAAGTAAAAAAAAATTCGATTTTGAAGTTGTTCGCCTTTGTAAATTAATTAAAACATAAAATACAGTGAAGCGATCTACTCTTTTTCAACAATGAAATCTTTGTTATAAATAAGAGGTAAAGGAGATGTGATATTATAAAATTATCAATATCTTCGAATAGAATTCTGGTGCACGGCTGGAAATGCGTTTACTTATAAATCAGCATATTTTCTTATGTAGGAAGTAAAAAAAATTCGGTTTTGAAGTTGTTTGACCTTGAAAAATATTTAAAACATAAAATACAGTGAAAGGATCTACTCTGTTTCAACAATGAAACCTTTGTTATAAGTTCGAGGTAAAGTGGATGTGATAGTATAAAATTAGCAATATCTTCAAATAGAATTCTGGTGCACGGCTGGAAATTGGTTTTCTTATAAATCAGCACATTTTCTTATGTAGGAAGTAAAAAAAAAAATCGGTTTTGATGTTGTTCGCCATTGTAAAATATTTAAAATATAAAATACTGTGACACGATATGCATTTTTCAACAATGAAACCTTTGTTATAAATACGAGGTTAAGTGGATGAGATATTATAAAATTATCAATATCTTCGAATAGAATTCTGGTGCACGGCTGAAAATTCGTTTACTTATAAACCAGCCCATTTTCTTAGGTAAGAAGTAAAAAAAATCGATTTTGCAGTTGTTCGCCATTGTAAAATATTTAAAATATAAAATACAGTGAAACGATATGCATTTTTCAGCAATGAAACCTTTCTTATTAATACGAGGTAAAATGGATGTGATATTATAAAAGTAGTAATATTTTCGAACAGAATTCTGGTGCACGGCCTGAAATTCGTTTACTTATAAATCAGACCATTTTTTATGTAGGAAGTAAAAAAAATTCGGTTTTGAAGTTGTTCGATTTTGCAAAATATTTAAAATTTAAAATACAGTGAAACGATCTACTCTGTTCCAACAATGAAACCATTGTTATAAATACGAGGTAAAGTGGATGTGATATTATAAAATTAGCAATATCTTCAAATAGAATTCTGGTACACGGCTGGAAATTCGTTTACTTATAAATCAGCACATTTTCGTATGTAGGAAGTAAAAAAAAATCGATTTTGCAGTTGTTCGCCATTGTAAAATATTTAAAATATAAAATACAATGAAACGATATGCATTTTTCAACAATGAAACCTTTCTTATTAATACGAGGTAAAATGGATGTGATATTATAAAAGTAGCAATATTTTCGAACAGAATTCTGGTGCACGGCCTGAAATTCGTTTACTTATAAATCAGACCATTTTTTTATGTAGGAAGTAAAAAAAATTCGGTTTTGAAGTTGTTCGATTTTGCAAAATATTTAAAATTTAAAATACAGTGAAACGATCTACTCTGTTCCAACAATGAAACCATTGTTATAAATACGAGGTAAAGTGGATGTGATATTATAAAATTAGCAATATCTTCAAATAGAATTCTGGTACACGGCTGGAAATTCGTTTACTTATAAATCAGCACATTTTCGTATGTAGGAAGTAAAAAAAAATCAGTTTTGAAGTTGTTCGCCATTGTAAAATATTTAAAATATAAAATACTGTGACACCATATGCATTTTTCAACAATGAAACCTTTGTTATAAATACGAGGTTAAGTGGATGAGATATTATAAAATTATCAATATCTTCGAATAGAATTCTGGTGCACGGCTGAAAATTCGTTTACTTATAAACCAGCCCATTTTCTTAGGTAGGAAGTAAAAAAATCGATTTTGAAGTCGTCCGCCATTGTAAAATATTTAAAATATAAAATACAGTGAAACGATATGCATTTTTCAACAATGAAACCTTTCTTATTAATACGAGGTAAAATGGATGTGAAATTATAAAATTAGCAATATCTTCAAATAGAATTCTGGTACACGGCTGTAAATTGGTTTTCTTATAAATCAGCGCATTTTCTTATGTAGGGAATAAAAAAAATCCGTTTTGAAGTAGTTCGCCTGTATAAAATATTTAAAACATAAAATACAGTGAAACGATATACATTTTTTAACAATGAAACCTTTGTTATAAATACGAGGTAAAGTGGATGTGATATTATAAAATTATCAATATCTTCGAATAGAATTCTGGTGCACGGCTGGAAATTCGTTTAGTTATAAATCAGCATATTTTCATATGTAGGAAGTAAAAAAAAAATCGGTTTCGAAGTAGTTCGCCATTGTAAAATACTTAAAATATAAAATAGAGTGAAACGATATGCATTTTTCAACAATGAAACCTTTGTTATAAATACCAGGTAAAGTGGATGTGATATTATAAAATTATCAATATCTTCGAATAGAATTCTGGTGCACGGCTGGAAATGCGTTTACTTATAAATCAGCATATTTTCTTATGTTGGAATTAAAAAAAATTCGGTTTTGAAGTTGTTCGACCTCGTAAAATATTTAAAACATAAAATACAGTGAAAGGATCTACTCTGTTTCAACAATGAAACCTTTGTTATAAATACGAGGTAAAGTGGATGTGATATTATAAAATTAGCAATATCTTCAAATAGAATTCTGGTAAACGGCTGGAAATTGGTTTTCTTATAAATCAGCGCATTTTCTTATGCAGGGAGAAAAAAAAAATCCGTTTTGAAGTTGTTCGACCTTGTAAAATATTTAAAATATAAAATACTGTGACACGATATGCATTTTTCAACAATGAAACCTTTGTTATAAATACCAGGTAAGTGGATGTGGTATTATAAAATTAGCAATATCTTCAAATAGAATTCTGGTGCACGGCTGGAAATTCGTTTACTTATAAATCAGCACATTTGCTTATGTAGGAAGTAAAAAAAATTCAGTTTTGAAGTTGTTCGCCATTGTAAAATATTTAAAATATAAAATACTGTGACACGATATGCATTTTTCAACAATGAAACCTTTGTTATAAATAAGAGGTAAAGTGGATGTGGTATTATAAAATTAGCAATATCTTCGAATAAAATTCTGGTGCACGGCTGGAAATTCGTTTACTTATAAATCAGCACATTTGCTTATGTAGGAAGTAAAAAAAATTCAGTTTTGAAGTTGTTCGCCATTGTAAATTATTTAAAATATAAAATACTGTGACACGATATGCATTTTTCAACAATGAAACCTTTGTTATAAATAAGAGGTAAAGGAGATGTGATATTATAAAATTATCAATATCTTCGAATAGAATTCTGGTGCACGGCTGGAAATGCGTTTACTTATAAATCAGCATATTTTCTTATGTAGGAAGTAAAAAAAAATTCGGTTTTGAAGTTGTTCGACCTTGTAAAATATTTAAAACATAAAATACAGTGAAAGGATCTACTCTGTTTCAACAATGAAACCTTTGTTATAAATACGAGGTAAAGTGAATGTGATATTATAAAATTATCAATATCTTCGAATTAAATTCTGGTGCACGGCTGGAAATGCGTTTACTTATAAATCAGCACATTTTCGTATGTAGGAAGTAAAAAAAAATCAGTTTTGAAGTTGTTCGCCATTGTAAAATATTTAAAATATAAAATACTGTGACACCATATGCATTTTTCAACAATGAAACCTTTGTTATAAATACGAGGTTAAGTGGATGAGATATTATAAAATTATCAATATCTTCGAATAGAATTCTGGTGCACGGCTGAAAATTCGTTTACTTATAAACCAGCCCATTTTCTTAGGTAGGAAGTAAAAAAATCGATTTTGAAGTCGTCCGCCATTGTAAAATATTTAAAATATAAAATACAGTGAAACGATATGCATTTTTCAACAATGAAACCTTTGTTATAAATAAGAGGTAAAGGAGATGTGATATTATAAAAGTAGCAATATTTTCGAACAGAATTCTGGTGCACGGCCTGAAATTCGTTTACTTATAAATCAGACCATTTTTTTATGTAGGAAGTAAAAAAAATTCGGTTTTGAAGTTGTTCGATTTTGCAAAATATTTAAAATTTAAAATACAGTGAAACGATCTACTCTGTTCCAACAATGAAACCATTGTTATAAATACGAGGTAAAGTGGATGTGATATTATAAAATTAGCAATATCTTCAAATAGAATTCTGGTACACGGCTGGAAATTCGTTTACTTATAAATCAGCACATTTTCGTATGTAGGAAGTAAAAAAAAATCAGTTTTGAAGTTGTTCGCCATTGTAAAATATTTAAAATATAAAATACTGTGACACCATATGCATTTTTCAACAATGAAACCTTTGTTATAAATACGAGGTTAAGTGGATGAGATATTATAAAATTATCAATATCTTCGAATAGAATTCTGGTGCACGGCTGAAAATTCGTTTACTTATAAACCAGCCCATTTTCTTAGGTAGGAAGTAAAAAAATCGATTTTGAAGTCGTCCGCCATTGTAAAATATTTAAAATATAAAATACAGTGAAACGATATGCATTTTTCAACAATGAAACCTTTCTTATTAATACGAGGTAAAATGGATGTGAAATTATAAAATTAGCAATATCTTCAAATAGAATTCTGGTACACGGCTGTAAATTGGTTTTCTTATAAATCAGCGCATTTTCTTATGTAGGGAATAAAAAAAATCCGTTTTGAAGTAGTTCGCCTGTATAAAATATTTAAAACATAAAATACAGTGAAACGATATACATTTTTTAACAATGAAACCTTTGTTATAAATACGAGGTAAAGTGGATGTGATATTATAAAATTATCAATATCTTCGAATAGAATTCTGGTGCACGGCTGGAAATTCGTTTAGTTATAAATCAGCATATTTTCATATGTAGGAAGTAAAAAAAAAATCGGTTTCGAAGTAGTTCGCCATTGTAAAATACTTAAAATATAAAATAGAGTGAAACGATATGCATTTTTCAACAATGAAACCTTTGTTATAAATACCAGGTAAAGTGGATGTGATATTATAAAATTATCAATATCTTCGAATAGAATTCTGGTGCACGGCTGGAAATGCGTTTACTTATAAATCAGCATATTTTCTTATGTTGGAATTAAAAAAAATTCGGTTTTGAAGTTGTTCGACCTCGTAAAATATTTAAAACATAAAATACAGTGAAAGGATCTACTCTGTTTCAACAATGAAACCTTTGTTATAAATACGAGGTAAAGTGGATGTGATATTATAAAATTAGCAATATCTTCAAATAGAATTCTGGTAAACGGCTGGAAATTGGTTTTCTTATAAATCAGCGCATTTTCTTATGCAGGGAGAAAAAAAAAATCCGTTTTGAAGTTGTTCGACCTTGTAAAATATTTAAAATATAAAATACTGTGACACGATATGCATTTTTCAACAATGAAACCTTTGTTATAAATACCAGGTAAGTGGATGTGGTATTATAAAATTAGCAATATCTTCAAATAGAATTCTGGTGCACGGCTGGAAATTCGTTTACTTATAAATCAGCACATTTGCTTATGTAGGAAGTAAAAAAAATTCAGTTTTGAAGTTGTTCGCCATTGTAAAATATTTAAAATATAAAATACTGTGACACGATATGCATTTTTCAACAATGAAACCTTTGTTATAAATAAGAGGTAAAGTGGATGTGGTATTATAAAATTAGCAATATCTTCGAATAAAATTCTGGTGCACGGCTGGAAATTCGTTTACTTATAAATCAGCACATTTGCTTATGTAGGAAGTAAAAAAAATTCAGTTTTGAAGTTGTTCGCCATTGTAAATTATTTAAAATATAAAATACTGTGACACGATATGCATTTTTCAACAATGAAACCTTTGTTATAAATAAGAGGTAAAGGAGATGTGATATTATAAAATTATCAATATCTTCGAATAGAATTCTGGTGCACGGCTGGAAATGCGTTTACTTATAAATCAGCATATTTTCTTATGTAGGAAGTAAAAAAAAATTCGGTTTTGAAGTTGTTCGACCTTGTAAAATATTTAAAACATAAAATACAGTGAAAGGATCTACTCTGTTTCAACAATGAAACCTTTGTTATAAATACGAGGTAAAGTGAATGTGATATTATAAAATTATCAATATCTTCGAATTAAATTCTGGTGCACGGCTGGAAATGCGTTTACTTATAAATCAGCATATTTTCTTATGTAGGAAGTAAAAAAAATTCGGTTTTGAAGTTGTTTGACCTTGAAAAATATTTAAAACATAAAATACAGTGAAAGGATCTACTCTGTTTCAACAATGAAACCTTTGTTATAAGTTCGAGGTAAAGTGGATGTGATAGTATAAAATTAGCAATATCTTCAAATAGAATTCTAGTGCACGGCTGGAAATTGGTTTTCTTATAAATCAGCACATTTTCTTATGTAGGAAGTAAAAAAAAAATCGGTTTTGATGTTGTTCGCCATTGTAAAATATTTAAAATATAAAATACTGTGACACGATATGCATTTTTCAACAATGAAACCTTTGTTATAAATACGAGGTTAAGTGGATGAGATATTATAAAATTATCAATATCTTCGAATAGAATTCTGGTGCACGGCTGAAAATTCGTTTACTTATAAACCAGCCCATTTTCTTAGGTAAGAAGTAAAAAAAATCGATTTTGCAGTTGTTCGCCATTGTAAAATATTTAAAATATAAAATACAGTGAAACGATATGCATTTTTCAGCAATGAAACCTTTCTTATTAATACGAGGTAAAATGGATGTGATATTATAAAAGTAGTAATATTTTCGAACAGAATTCTGGTGCACGGCCTGAAATTCGTTTACTTATAAATCAGACCATTTTTTATGTAGGAAGTAAAAAAAATTCGGTTTTGAAGTTGTTCGATTTTGCAAAATATTTAAAATTTAAAATACAGTGAAACGATCTACTCTGTTCCAACAATGAAACCATTGTTATAAATACGAGGTAAAGTGGATGTGATATTATAAAATTAGCAATATCTTCAAATAGAATTCTGGTACACGGCTGGAAATTCGTTTACTTATAAATCAGCACATTTTCGTATGTAGGAAGTAAAAAAAAATCGATTTTGCAGTTGTTCGCCATTGTAAAATATTTAAAATATAAAATACAATGAAACGATATGCATTTTTCAACAATGAAACCTTTCTTATTAATACGAGGTAAAATGGATGTGATATTATAAAAGTAGCAATATTTTCGAACAGAATTCTGGTGCACGGCCTGAAATTCGTTTACTTATAAATCAGACCATTTTTTTATGTAGGAAGTAAAAAAAATTCGGTTTTGAAGTTGTTCGATTTTGCAAAATATTTAAAATTTAAAATACAGTGAAACGATCTACTCTGTTCCAACAATGAAACCATTGTTCTAATACGAGGTAAAGTGGATGTGATATTATAAAATTAGCAATATCTTCAAATAGAATTCTGGTACACGGCTGGAAATTCGTTTACTTATAAATCAGCACATTTTCGTATGTAGGAAGTAAAAAAAAATCAGTTTTGAAGTTGTTCGCCATTGTAAAATATTTAAAATATAAAATACTGTGACACCATATGCATTTTTCAACAATGAAACCTTTGTTATAAATACGAGGTTAAGTGGATGAGATATTATAAAATTATCAATATCTTCGAATAGAATTCTGGTGCACGGCTGAAAATTCGTTTACTTATAAACCAGCCCATTTTCTTAGGTAGGAAGTAAAAAAATCGATTTTGAAGTCGTCCGCCATTGTAAAATATTTAAAATATAAAATACAGTGAAACGATATGCATTTTTCAACAATGAAACCTTTCTTATTAATACGAGGTAAAATGGATGTGAAATTATAAAATTAGCAATATCTTCAAATAGAATTCTGGTACACGGCTGTAAATTGGTTTTCTTATAAATCAGCGCATTTTCTTATGTAGGGAATAAAAAAAATCCGTTTTGAAGTAGTTCGCCTGTATAAAATATTTAAAACATAAAATACAGTGAAACGATATACATTTTTTAACAATGAAACCTTTGTTATAAATACGAGGTAAAGTGGATGTGATATTATAAAATTATCAATATCTTCGAATAGAATTCTGGTGCACGGCTGGAAATTCGTTTAGTTATAAATCAGCATATTTTCATATGTAGGAAGTAAAAAAAAAAATCGGTTTCGAAGTAGTTCGCCAT
Organism: Maratus michaelseni; assembly: GCA_963931845.1. NCBI lineage: Eukaryota > Metazoa > Arthropoda > Arachnida > Araneae > Salticidae > Maratus > Maratus michaelseni. Next base: position 307,025,571 of record OZ007595.1, read on the forward strand.
TGTAAAATACTTAAAATATAAAATAGAGTGAAACGATATGCATTTTTCAACAATGAAACCTTTGTTATAAATACCAGGTAAAGTGGATGTGATATTATAAAATTATCAATATCTTCGAATAGAATTCTGGTGCACGGCTGGAAATGCGTTTACTTATAAATCAGCATATTTTCTTATGTTGGAATTAAAAAAAATTCGGTTTTGAAGTTGTTCGACCTCGTAAAATATTTAAAACATAAAATACAGTGAAAGGATCTACTCTGTTTCAACAATGAAACCTTTGTTATAAATACGAGGTAAAGTGGATGTGATATTATAAAATTAGCAATATCTTCAAATAGAATTCTGGTAAACGGCTGGAAATTGGTTTTCTTATAAATCAGCGCATTTTCTTATGCAGGGAGAAAAAAAAAATCCGTTTTGAAGTTGTTCGACCTTGTAAAATATTTAAAATATAAAATACTGTGACACGATATGCATTTTTCAACAATGAAACCTTTGTTATAAATACCAGGTAAGTGGATGTGGTATTATAAAATTAGCAATATCTTCAAATAGAATTCTGGTGCACGGCTGGAAATTCGTTTACTTATAAATCAGCACATTTGCTTATGTAGGAAGTAAAAAAAAATCAGTTTTGAAGTTGTTCGCCATTGTAAAATATTTAAAATATAAAATACTGTGACACGATATGCATTTTTCAACAATGAAACCTTTGTTATAAATAAGAGGTAAAGTGGATGTGGTATTATAAAATTAGCAATATCTTCGAATAAAATTCTGGTGCACGGCTGGAAATTCGTTTACTTATAAATCAGCACATTTGCTTATGTAGGAAGTAAAAAAAATTCAGTTTTGAAGTTGTTCGCCATTGTAAATTATTTAAAATATAAAATACTGTGACACGATATGCATTTTTCAACAATGAAACCTTTGTTATAAATAAGAGGTAAAGGAGATGTGATATTATAAAATTATCAATATCTTCGAATAGAATTCTGGTGCACGGCTGGAAATGCGTTTACTTATAAATCAGCATATTTTCTTATGTAGGAAGTAAAAAAAAATTCGGTTTTGAAGTTGTTCGACCTTGTAAAATATTTAAAACATAAAATACAGTGAAAGGATCTACTCTGTTTCAACAATGAAACCTTTGTTATAAATACGAGGTAAAGTGAATGTGATATTATAAAATTATCAATATCTTCGAATTAAATTCTGGTGCATGGCTGGAAATTCGTTTACTTATAAATCAGCACATTTTCTTATGTATGAAGTAAAAAAAATTCGATTTTGAAGTTGTTCGCCTTTGTAAATTAATTAAAACAGAAAATACAGTGAAACGATCTACTCTGTTTCAACAATGAAATCTTTGTTATAAATAAGAGGTAAAGGAGATGTGATATTATAAAATTATCAATATCTTCGAATAGAATTCTGGTCCACGGCTGGAAATTCGTTTACTTATAAATCAGCGCATTTTCTTATGTAGGAAGTAAAAAAAAATCAGTTTTGAAGTTGTTCGCCATTGTAAAATATTTAAAATATAAAATACTGTGACACGATATATATTTTTCAACAATGAAACCTTTGTTATAAATACGAGGTTAAGTGGATGAGATATTATAAAATTATCAATATCTTCGAATAGATTTCTGGTGCACGGCTGAAAATTCGTTTAATTATAAACCAGCCCATTTTCTTAGGTAGGAAGTAAAAAAAATCGATTTTGAAGTTGTTCGCCATTGTAAAATATTTAAAATATAAAATACAGTGAAACGATATGCATTTTTCAACAATGAAACCTTTCTTATTAATACGAGGTAAAATGGATGTGATATTATAAAATTAGCAATATCTTCAAATAGAATTCTGGTACACGGCTGTAAATTGGTTTACTTATAAATCAGCATATTTTCTTATGTAGGAAGTAAAAAAAATTCGGTTTTGAAGTTGTTCGACCTTGTAAAATATTTAAAACATAAAATACAGTGAAAGGATCTACTCTGTTTCAACAATGAAACCTTTGTTATAAATACGAGGTAAAGTGGATGTGATATTATAAAATTAGCAATATCTTCAAATAGAATTCTGGTACACGGCTGTAAATTGGTTTTCTTATAAATCAGCGCATTTTCTTATGTAGGGAATAAAAAAAATCCGTTTTGAAGTAGTTCGCCTGTATAAAATATTTAAAACATAAAATACAGTGAAACGATATACATTTTTTAACAATGAAACCTTTGTTATAAATACGAGGTAAAGTGGATGTGATATTATAAAATTATCAATATCTTCGAATAGAATTCTGGTGCACGGCTGGAAATTCGTTTAGTTAAAAATCAGCATATTTTCATATGTAGGAAGTAAAAAAAAAATCGGTTTCGAAGTAGTTCGCCATTGTAAAATACTTAAAATATAAAATAGAGTGAAACGATATGCATTTTTCAACAATGAAACCTTTGTTATAAATACCAGGTAAAGTGGATGTGATATTATAAAATTATCAATATCTTCGAATAGAATTCTGGTGCACGGCTGGAAATTCGTTTACTTATAAATCAGCACATTTGCTTATGTAGGAAGTAAAAAAAATTCAGTTTTGAAGTTGTTCGCCATTGTAAAATATTTAAAATATAAAATACTGTGACACGATATGCATTTTTCAACAATGAAACCTTTGTTATAAATAAGAGGTAAAGGAGATGTGATATTATAAAATTATCAATATCTTCGAATAGAATTCTGGTGCACGGCTGGAAATGCGTTTACTTATAAATCAGCATATTTTCTTATGTAGGAAGTAAAAAAAATTCGGTTTTGAAGTTGTTCGACCTTGTAAAATATTTAAAACATAAAATACAGTGAAAGGATCTACTCTGTTTCAACAATGAAACCTTTGTTATAAATACGAGGTAAAGTAGATGTGATAGTATAAAATTAGCAATATATTCGAACAGAATTCTGGTGCACGGCCTGAAATTCGTTTACTTATAAATCAGACCATTTTTTATGTAGGAATTAAAAAAAATTCGGTTTTGAAGTTGTTCGACCTCGTAAAATATTTAAAACATAAAATACAGTGAAAGGATCTACTCTGTTTCAACAATGAAACCTTTGTTATAAATACAAGGTAAAGTGGATGTGATATTATAAAATTAGCAATATCTTCAAATAGAATTCTGGTAAACGTCTGGAAATTGGTTTTCTTATAAATCAGCGCATTTTCTTATGCAGGGAGAAAAAAAAATTCCGTTTTGAAGTAGTTCGCCTGCATAAAATATTTAAAACATAAAATATAGTGAAACGATATACATTTTTTAACAATGAAACCTTTGTTATAAATACGAGGTAAAGTGGATGTGATATTATAAAATTATCAATATCTTCGAATAGAATTCTGGTGCACGGCTGGAAATTCGTTTAGTTATAAATCAGCATATTTTCATATGTAGGAAGTAAAAAAAATTCGGTTTCGAAGTAGTTCGACCTTGTAAAATATTTAAAATATAAAATACTGGGAATCGATATGCATTTTTCAACAATGAAACCTTTGTTATAAATACCAGGTAAGTGGATGTGGTATTATAAAATTAGCAATATCTTCAAATAGAATTCTGGTGCACGGCTGGAAATTCGTTTACTTATAAATCAGCACATTTGCTTATGTAGGAAGTAAAAAAAATTCAGTTTTGAAGTTGTTCGCCATTGTAAAATATTTAAAATATAAAATACTGTGACACGATATGCATTTTTCAACAATGAAACCTTTGTTATAAATACCAGGTAAAGTGGATGTGGTATTATAAAATTAGCAATATCTTCAAATAGAATTCTGGTGCACGGCTGGAAATTGGTTTTCTTATAAATCAGCACATTTTCTTATGTAGGAAGTAAAAAAAATTCGGTTTTGATGTTGTTCGCTATTGTAAAATATTTAAAATATAAAATACTGGGAATCGATATGCATTTTTCAACAATGAAACCTTTGTTATAAATAAGAGGTAAAGGAGATGTGATATTATAAAATTATCAATATCTTCGAATAGAATTCTGGTGCACGGCTGGAAATGCGTTTACTTATAAATCAGCATATTTTCTTATGTAGGAAGTAAAAAAAATTCGGTTTTGAAGTTGTTCGACCTTGTAAAATATTTAAAACATAAAATACAGTGAAAGGATCTAGTCTGTTTCAACAATGAAACCTTTGTTATAAATACGAGGTAAAGTGAATGTGATATTATAAAATTATCAATATCTTCGAATTAAATTCTGGTGCATGGTTGGAAATTCGTTTACTTATAAATCAGCACATTTTCTTATGTATGAAGTAAAAAAAATTCGATTTTGAAGTTGTTCGCCTTTGTAAATTAATTAAAACAGAAAATACAGTGAAACGATCTACTCTGTTTCAACAATGAAATCTTTGTTATAAATAAGAGGTAAAGGAGGTGTGATATTATAAAATTATCAATATCTTCGAATAGAATTCTGGTGCACGGCTGGAAATTCGTTTACTTATAAATCAGCGCATTTTCTTATTTAGGAAGTAAAAAAAAATCAGTTTTGAAGTTGTTCGCCATTGTAAAATATTTAAAATATAAAATACTGTGACACGATATGCATTTTTCAACAATGAAACCTTTGTTATAAATACCAGGTAAAGTGGATGTGGTATTATAAAATTAGCAATATCTTCAAATAGATTTCTGGTGCACGGCTGAAAATTCGTTTAATTATAAACCAGCCCATTTTCTTAGGTAGGAAGTAAAAAAAATCGATTTTGAAGTTGTTCGCCATTGTAAAATATTTAAAATATAAAATACAGTGAAACGATATGCATTTTTCAACAATGAAACCTTTCTTATTAATACGAGGTAAAATGGATGTGATATTATAAAATTAGCAATATCTTCAAATAGAATTCTGGTACACTGCTGTAAATTGGTTTACTTATAAATCAGACCATTTTTTATGTAGGAATTAAAAAAAATTCGGTTTTGAAGTTGTTCGACCTCGTAAAATATTTAAAACATAAAATACAGTGAAAGGATCTACTCTGTTTCAACAATGAAACCTTTGTTATAAATACGAGGTAAAGTGGATGTGATATTATAAAATTAGCAATATCTTCAAATAGAATTCTGGTAAACGTCTGGAAATTGGTTTTCTTATGAATCAGCGCATTTTCTTATGCAGGGAGAAAAAAAAATTCGGTTTCGAAGTAGTTCGACCTTGTAAAATATTTAAAATATAAAATACTGGGAATCGATATGCATTTTTCAACAATGAAACCTTTGTTATAAATACCAGGTAAGTGGATGTGGTATTATAAAATTAGCAATATCTTCAAATAGAATTCTGGTGCACGGCTGGAAATTCGTTTACTTATAATTCAGCACATTTGCTTATGTAGGAAGTAAAAAAAATTCAGTTTTGAAGTTGTTCGCCATTGTAAAATATTTAAAATATAAAATACTGTGACACGATATGCATTTTTCAACAATGAAACCTTTGTTATAAATACCAGGTAAAGTGGATGTGGTATTATAAAATTAGCAATATCTTCGAATAGAATTCTGGTGCACGGCTGGAAATGCGTTTACTTATAAATCAGGATATTTTCTTATGTAGGAAGTAAAAAAAATTCGGTTTTGAAGTTGTTCGACCTTGTAAAATATTTAAAACATAAAATACAGTGAAAGGATCTAGTCTGTTTCAACAATGAAACCTTTGTTATAAATACGAGGTAAAGTGAATGTGATATTATAAAATTATCAATATCTTCGAATTAAATTCTGGTGCATGGCTGGAAATTCGTTTACTTATAAATCAGCACATTTTCTTATGTATGAAGTAAAAAAAAATCGATTTTGAAGTTGTTCGCCTTTGTAAATTAATTAAAACAGAAAATACAGTGAAACGATCTACTCTGTTTCAACAATGAAATCTTTGTTATAAATAAGAGGTAAAGGAGATGTGATATTATAAAATTATCAATATCTTCGAATAGAATTCTGGTGCACGGCTGGAAATTCGTTTACTTATAAATCAGCACATTTTCTTATGTAGGAAGTAAAAAAAAATCATTTTTGAAGTTGTTCGCCATTGTAAAATATTTAAAATATAAAATACTGTGACACGATATGCATTTTTCAACAATGAAACCTTTGTTATAAATACGAGGTTAAGAGGATGAGATATTATAAAATTATCAATATCTTCGAATAGATTTCTGGTGCACGGCTGCAAATTCGTTTAATTATAAACCAGCCCATTTTCTTAGGTAGGAAGTAAAAAAAAATCGATTTTGAAGTTGTTCGCCATTGTAAAATATTTAAAATATAAAATACAGTGAAACGATATGCATTTTTCAACAATGAAACCTTTCTTATTAATACGAGGTAAAATGGATGTGATATTATAAAATTAGCAATATCTTCAAATAGAATTCTGGTAGACGGCTGTAAATTGGTTTACTTATAAATCAGCATATTTTCTTATGTAGGAAGTAAAAAAAATTCGGTTTTGAAGTTGTTCGACCTTGTAAAATATTTAAAACATAAAATACAGTGAAAGGATCTACTCTGTTTCAACAATGAAACCTTTGTTATAAATACGAGGTAAAGTGGATGTGATATTATAAAATTAGCAATATCTTCAAATAGAATTCTGGTACACGGCTGTAAATTGGTTTTCTTATAAATCAGCGCATTTTCTTATGTAGGGAATAAAAAAAATCCGTTTTGAAGTAGTTCGCCTGTATAAAATATTTAAAACATAAAATACAGTGAAACGATATACATTTTTTAACAATGAAACCTTTGTTATAAATACGAGGTAAAGTGGATGTGATATGATAAAATTATCAATATCTTCGATTAGAATTCTGGTGCACGGCTGGAAATTCGTTTAGTTATAAATCAGCATATTTTCATATGTAGGAAGTAAAAAAAATTCGGTTTCGAAGTAGTTCGCCATTGTAAAATACTTAAAATATAAAATAGAGTGAAACGATATGCATTTTTCAACAATGAAACCTTTGTTATAAATGCCAGGTAAAGTGGATGTGATATTATAAAATTATCAATATCTTCGAATAGAATTCTGGTGCACGGCTGGAAATTCGTTTACTTATAAATCAGCACATTTGCTTATGTAGGAAGTAAAAAAAATTCAGTTTTGAAGTTGTTCGCCATTGTAAAATATTTAAAATATAAAATACTGTGACACGATATGCATTTTTCAACAATGAAACCTTTGTTATAACCCATATAGCACCAAAGCTCCTGAAAACCTCCCCAGGAGTTCCAATTCATCCCAAATTCCTCCTGAAACTGTAATGACGCTATCAGGCGTTCCTGGGGAAGATACTTTAATCACTTCCCCAGGACTGATCTCCCAGATCCCTCCCAGGGAGCAAGTTCCTCAGGACTGATCTCCCAGATCCCTCCCAGGGAGCAAGCTCCTCAGGACTGATCTCCCAGATCCCTCCCAGGGATCAAGCTCCTCGGGATGATATTCCCAGGGAAGTACCTAGGAAGAGACGGTGCTGGTGCCATCTCATGGGTGATTTTGAAACAAAAATAACTTATTATATTTTTTTATAAAAAAAAAATATTTGATTTGATTTGGTTCGATTTTTTAATTAATAAAGTTTATATTATTATTGGATTTATTTTATTTCCTAAACACATCTGGTTATTGTTTAACTTTTAATTATTATAATATTTAATTATCCTTATTTAGATATATTTTTAATTTATAAAATGCAATCACAATGTAGTTAAATAAATAATTAAAATAAATTAATATTTAAATATAAATTGAAAATTTATTATTTATTTTATTTCTGATCTTTTAAAAATTAACTTATATATTAATTCATTTTATCATTACATTCATTAATTATTTTTTTCTGAACTTTCAACAATTACTTATATATTTTTACTGTTACTTTTTCATCTAACTAATAATTTTACATTGATTTCACTTATATACTTTATTAGTTTCTATAGAAATAATTTAATTTTAAATATAAAATTGATTTACTTTCTCCTAATAAATTATTTTTATTTTCAATTATAAGAAATCAGAATTATTTTTTTCGAAACACGAAGTTTAATATATATTTATATATTTGTACAGAACCATATTTTATAAATTAAGGATTAGAGATACCTAGTAAAAATTATTTCTTCTGATCCTTTAAATATAGTCTTATATATTGAATTATTATTATTATTTATATTAAATAATTAATCATTTCATATTAATTTGAATTATATATATAAATAATTTTGAGATCTATATTTAATTTTAAAATATAAATTAGATTTATTATTTTTTTTTTCGCTGACCATTTTAAATTATCATATATATATATATATATATATATATATATATATATATAATTATTATTATTATTTCTAATAAATGAGGGGTTTTTTTCCGTAACCGTAAGAAATCAAAAGGAAACAAAAATTTGTTACAAATTAGGGTTTTATCAACAGTTTAATATATATTTACGTATTTGTATCTATTCAGAATTTGATAGTTAATAGATTAGAGAGAAGCATTTTTAAATTAAACAATCTATTTAAAAAAATCTTATTTCGATTGTAAAAGTTAATTTTCATGTATGTATCAAAATTGAATCATATTTTAGCCATATCGAGCATATTTACTTTTATTATTATTCTTCTATTAATATTTTTTTCTGATCTTTTTAAAAATTACATATATATTTATGAATTTTATTATTACATTTTCAACTAATTAATAATTTTATATTTATCGTCATTATCAAATCAATAATTTACTTTTATGTCTAAATTATAACACGAACTTAGAGATTACATGCTCTATTGAAATGGCACATTTGGTTTTAAAAAATACAAACATACCCCCCCCCCCCACTCACCCCTGAATAAGAGTTTTGCTTGAAAGATTTTTTTTAAATATACATTCTTACAAAATCGGGTTAAAGATATAAATTCGTGCTGATTATTATCACGGACCTGGTCAATACCACTTGTCTCATTTAATATACTTTATATATGTGTTGGTAATGAGCATATGTTCGCTAAATGATGTCAATTTTTAATTATGTATGAATTTTTATGAAGCGTCTGTTCTGGAGGTTTTACCATATTAATTTTATTTTATTTTTTAAATACAAATTAGTTATTTTCTATTACATCTTTCAAATTACGATACATGGTATATATTTTTTAATTCTTAGTAATGAAGGTGAAATCTCAATTTAGTGAACTTAAGAAATATTAACAACATACAGGTTCAGAAAATATAAATAAATATTTATCTTTCCAAATAACAATTTCTCCAGAATTTAAAACTGAGTTGTGTTTTGCTTTAGTTCTTAAAACTTTCATTTAAGAAACCTATTTTATATTTGGCAAACTTTTTAGTTTAGGATATTTATAAAAGATTATTTTTCGTGCAAATTCTTCACTCCTGTTAATATACGGCTATTATTAGTTATGTATCTTAGGGTGTTTCTCAAAAGCAAGGAAATACTTCTATCCAGATGTCAAGAACGATTATATAATCAGCTGCAAAAGTCCCATAATGCAAATATATTTAGTCAGGTAAAGGTAGAATTTTAACTACAATAAGAACATGAATAGTACTGAGCAACCTCCAATTCCTTTTGATGGATGAAGAATGGATATGTATGCTTACTGGAATGCATGCAATACTTGCAAATAAAAGTAGTTGAAAGCATGGAACTTAGTTCCATGGTTGAAAGCAGAGAAACGTTCTTCTTCCCAGAATAAGGAGTAAGCTATTTCAAATTTAGCTTTGATATAACTAAAATAAACAATTGTCGGTACAATAGAAAATTAATCTTTAAAGCAGTCGACCAATGATTCTATAAAAGACAAAATTATTGCTTTTAAAGGATTTCCTTGTTTAGAATTTTTACACAATACTTCGTTGACAATCATAACAAAGAACTCAAATTTTATGTCAAAGTATCTGTACATTTAGGCATTTTAAATCTCCTGAAATATTAGTTTTGTTAGCTAAAATGAAATTATATTTCAATGAAAAATAGTGCATAATGAAATTTCTATGTGTTGAATGTTTTCACAGGATTTCAAAAGATCACTAAATGGAGATTTAATTGTAAACTAGTTTTATTTATTACAATAAGAAAAAAAAATATTTTTGTTACAGACACAAATTTTATTAACAGTACTTTTTTTCATATTTAACTAGTTACAGATATAGAGTAGAAATGCCCATACTTTAAAAATTAAGAGCTAGAGAAATATTATTGTCATTTTAAGCAGCAGTTTCATGTAGGTAACTGAAAATTAAACGATGTATTTATGTATCTTAGGGTGTTTCTCGAATGATCTGCTCAACAACGTGAAACTTTCTGACACATCTTTTGACTTATTTTTAAACGCAAAGACATAAAATTGGCTGGCCTGACTATTGAATTGATTTGAGATCGAAATGAATTTTCCATTTTTTGATAAATAAATTACTTATCGGGTTATAAGTGATTCATGTTACATGACGACACGTTTTTCTCCTTTCTCGTGCTACGGCGTCGAAAATTCAGCTCAAAACACCGACTTTGACGGTATTTTCTGAAAGATCTTCTGTCTTTACCAAAAAAATGGAAAACATCTTTTGATTACAAAGTTTATAAATAAGAACACCTGCCAATTTCAAGCGTTTCCGAACAAAAATAAACTAAAAAATATGTCATAAAGTAGCCAATTTGAATTTGAGAACAGCCTAGCATGCATAAACTCAGAAAAGCTTTTATAGATATATCGTTTAGCAACTTGCAATATGGTAATATCAATATTAGAAATCAAATTGAGTTTTGCTTATTCTAATTCTAAATTTAAAATTACAATATTTCTAATTTAAAAAAAAGTGCATTTTGAATTTGTCTTTCAATTTTTGGTTCATAAAAACGTCAATTTTTCTCTTACTTTGTTTAATTGTGATTATTTATAATTTATAATTTAATTTACTTAATTTATTTAATTTTAAATATTTTTATTTAATTGACCCCTTTATCATAGACCCCTGACCCTGATATATGTGGCTCCTAACTAAAATGATAAAACGTATTGTTGTTGCAAATGATAAAACACCCCTTCCCTTTTCCCTTTTATTGTGATGCCGCGTGGGGAATTCGGGTCAAAACGATGACTTTCACAGTATTTTCTAAAAGATCTGCGTTTACAATAATAATAATAATAATAATAATAATAATAATAAAATAAAAGGAAAACATTTTTCTAGTATTACATAGTTTCTAAATAAGACCACCTGCCAATTTAATGCATTTCCGAACAAAAACGAGTTAAAAAATGTGTCAGAAAACAGCTCCTTTGGGTTTGAGAACAGCATTAAATAATTGATACCCTTTTTTTCTAGTTATCAATTTAATATTGTATTGAATATATATCAAAGGGTATGCATCTTTATTTGCAATAAAAGTTACAGAATTCCTGCTATACGAAGCATAAAAATATGTATGTTTTCTATTTACTGACTCTCATAAGAAGAGAAAGAAATACATGAATACCGTATAAACGATTCAGGTACAACGGCCGTGTAGCGTAATCACTAGAGCGTGTTTCTCGTATGCGTAAGTACCCAGGTTCAAGTCCAGTCGGCGGTAAGAAAGTTTATTCTGTAAAATCTGCATCATAACTGTCATGTGATTCTGTGTGCGGGATTAATAAAAGTAATGTGTATTATGTAAATTTTTAAAAGATAATGTTCGTATTTATTAATTTAAAAAAAAATAAATACTTTTTACATTACGTCGAATAATAATAACTTCGGTTGTATTTATGCACATTAAGTGACCCTGAAGTCTCCCAAATTCCTCCGGTATTACTTCCTGAAATCTTCCCTAGAACAACCTGAGGAGGAACCTGAAGGAGGTCCTGGGGAGCTCCCTGGGATGCTATGAGGCGGACATTTTCGGTTCCTGAGGACCTCCTGATGAAAAATTTTTGCATCCTCAGGGATGCCTGGAGGATGAATGTCAATCTTCCTGGGGACGTCCTAGGGAAGCACATGTGCTATATGGGAAATACCAGGTAAAGTGGATGTGGTATTATAAAATTAGCAATATCTTCAAATAGAATTCTGGTGCACGGCTGGAAATTGGTTTTCTTATAAATCAGCACATTTTCTTATGTAGGAAGTAAAAAAAAAATTCGGTTTTGATGTTGTTCGCTATTGTAAAATATTTAAAATATAAAATACTGGGAATCGATATGCATTTTTCAACAATGAAACCTTTGTTATTAATACGAGGTAAAGTGAATGTGATATTATAAAATTATCAATATCTTCGAATAAAATTCTGGTGCACGGCTGGAAATTCGTTTACTTATAAATTAGCACATTTGCTTATGTAGGAAGTAAAAAAAATTCGGTTTTGAAGTTGTTCGACCTTGTAAAATATTTAAAACATAAAATACAGTGAAAGGATCTATTCTGTTTCAACAATGAAATCTTTGTTATAAATAAGGGGTAAAGGAGATGTGATATTATAAAATTATCAATATCTTCGTTTAGAATTCTGGTGCATGGCTGGAAATTCGTTTACTTATAAATCAGCACATTTTCTTATGTAGGAAGTAAAAAAAAATCAGTTTTGAAGTTGTTCGCCATTGTAAAATATTTAAAATATAAAATACTGTGACACGATATGCATTTTTCAACAATGAAACCTTTGTTATAAATACGAGGTTAAGTGGATGAGATATTATAAAATTATCAATATCTTCGAATAGAATTCTGGTGCACGTCTGAAAATTCGTTTACTTATAAACCAGCCCATTTTCTTAGGTAAGAAGTAAAAAAAATCGATTTTGAAGTTGTTTGCCATTGTAAAATATTTAAAATATAAAATACAGTGAAACGATATGTATTTTTCAACAATGAAACCTTTCTTATTAATACGAGGTAAAATGGATGTGATATTATAAAAGTAGCAATATTTTCGAACAGAATTCTGGTGCACGGCCTGAAATTCGTTTACTTATAAATCAGACCATTTTTTATGTAGGAAGTAAAAAAAATTCGGTTTTGAAGTTGTTCGATTTTGCAAAATATTTAAAATTTAAAATACAGTGAAACGATCTACTCTGTTCCAACAATGAAACCATTGTTGTAAATACGAGGTAAAGTGGATGTGATATTATAAAATTAGTAATATCATCAAATAGAATTCTGGTAAACGTCTGGAAATTGGTTTTCTTATAAATCAGCGCATTTTCTTATGCAGGGAGAAAAAAAAATTCCGTTTTGAAGTAGTTCGCCTGCATAAAATATTTAAAACATAAAATATAGTGAAACGATATACATTTTTTAACAATGAAACCTTTGTTATAAATACGAGGTAAAGTGGATGTGATATTATAAAATTATCAATATCTTCGAATAGAATTCTGGTGCACGGCTGGAAATTCGTTTAGTTATAAATCAGCATATTTTCATATGTAGGAAGTAAAAAAAATTCGGTTTCGAAGTAGTTCGACCTTGTAAAATATTTAAAATATAAAATACTGGGAATCGATATGCATTTTTCAACAATGAAACCTTTGTTATAAATACCAGGTAAGTGGATGTGGTATTATAAAATTAGCAATATCTTCAAATAGAATTCTGGTGCACGGCTGGAAATTCGTTTACTTATAAATCAGCACATTTGCTTATGTAGGAAGTAAAAAAAATTCAGTTTTGAAGTTGTTCGCCATTGTAAAATATTTAAAATATAAAATACTGTGACACGATATGCATTTTTCAACAATGAAACCTTTGTTATAAATACCAGGTAAAGTGGATGTGGTATTATAAAATTAGCAATATCTTCAAATAGAATTCTGGTGCACGGCTGGAAATTGGTTTTCTTATAAATCAGCACATTTTCTTATGTAGGAAGTAAAAAAAATTCGGTTTTGATGTTGTTCGCTATTGTAAAATATTTAAAATATAAAATACTGGGAATCGATATGCATTTTTCAACAATGAAACCTTTGTTATAAATAAGAGGTAAAGGAGATGTGATATTATAAAATTATCAATATCTTCGAATAGAATTCTGGTGCACGGCTGGAAATGCGTTTACTTATAAATCAGCATATTTTCTTATGTAGGAAGTAAAAAAAATTCGGTTTTGAAGTTGTTCGACCTTGTAAAATATTTAAAACATAAAATACAGTGAAAGGATCTAGTCTGTTTCAACAATGAAACCTTTGTTATAAATACGAGGTAAAGTGAATGTGATATTATAAAATTATCAATATCTTCGAATTAAATTCTGGTGCATGGTTGGAAATTCGTTTACTTATAAATCAGCACATTTTCTTATGTATGAAGTAAAAAAAATTCGATTTTGAAGTTGTTCGCCTTTGTAAATTAATTAAAACAGAAAATACAGTGAAACGATCTACTCTGTTTCAACAATGAAATCTTTGTTATAAATAAGAGGTAAAGGAGGTGTGATATTATAAAATTATCAATATCTTCGAATAGAATTCTGGTGCACGGCTGGAAATTCGTTTACTTATAAATCAGCGCATTTTCTTATTTAGGAAGTAAAAAAAAATCAGTTTTGAAGTTGTTCGCCATTGTAAAATATTTAAAATATAAAATACTGTGACACGATATGCATTTTTCAACAATGAAACCTTTGTTATAAATACCAGGTAAAGTGGATGTGGTATTATAAAATTAGCAATATCTTCAAATAGATTTCTGGTGCACGGCTGAAAATTCGTTTAATTATAAACCAGCCCATTTTCTTAGGTAGGAAGTAAAAAAAATCGATTTTGAAGTTGTTCGCCATTGTAAAATATTTAAAATATAAAATACAGTGAAACGATATGCATTTTTCAACAATGAAACCTTTCTTATTAATACGAGGTAAAATGGATGTGATATTATAAAATTAGCAATATCTTCAAATAGAATTCTGGTACACTGCTGTAAATTGGTTTACTTATAAATCAGACCATTTTTTATGTAGGAATTAAAAAAAATTCGGTTTTGAAGTTGTTCGACCTCGTAAAATATTTAAAACATAAAATACAGTGAAAGGATCTACTCTGTTTCAACAATGAAACCTTTGTTATAAATACGAGGTAAAGTGGATGTGATATTATAAAATTAGCAATATCTTCAAATAGAATTCTGGTAAACGTCTGGAAATTGGTTTTCTTATGAATCAGCGCATTTTCTTATGCAGGGAGAAAAAAAAATTCGGTTTCGAAGTAGTTCGACCTTGTAAAATATTTAAAATATAAAATACTGGGAATCGATATGCATTTTTCAACAATGAAACCTTTGTTATAAATACCAGGTAAGTGGATGTGGTATTATAAAATTAGCAATATCTTCAAATAGAATTCTGGTGCACGGCTGGAAATTCGTTTACTTATAATTCAGCACATTTGCTTATGTAGGAAGTAAAAAAAATTCAGTTTTGAAGTTGTTCGCCATTGTAAAATATTTAAAATATAAAATACTGTGACACGATATGCATTTTTCAACAATGAAACCTTTGTTATAAATACCAGGTAAAGTGGATGTGGTATTATAAAATTAGCAATATCTTCGAATAGAATTCTGGTGCACGGCTGGAAATGCGTTTACTTATAAATCAGGATATTTTCTTATGTAGGAAGTAAAAAAAATTCGGTTTTGAAGTTGTTCGACCTTGTAAAATATTTAAAACATAAAATACAGTGAAAGGATCTAGTCTGTTTCAACAATGAAACCTTTGTTATAAATACGAGGTAAAGTGAATGTGATATTATAAAATTATCAATATCTTCGAATTAAATTCTGGTGCATGGCTGGAAATTCGTTTACTTATAAATCAGCACATTTTCTTATGTATGAAGTAAAAAAAAATCGATTTTGAAGTTGTTCGCCTTTGTAAATTAATTAAAACAGAAAATACAGTGAAACGATCTACTCTGTTTCAACAATGAAATCTTTGTTATAAATAAGAGGTAAAGGAGATGTGATATTATAAAATTATCAATATCTTCGAATAGAATTCTGGTGCACGGCTGGAAATTCGTTTACTTATAAATCAGCACATTTTCTTATGTAGGAAGTAAAAAAAAATCATTTTTGAAGTTGTTCGCCATTGTAAAATATTTAAAATATAAAATACTGTGACACGATATGCATTTTTCAACAATGAAACCTTTGTTATAAATACGAGGTTAAGAGGATGAGATATTATAAAATTATCAATATCTTCGAATAGATTTCTGGTGCACGGCTGCAAATTCGTTTAATTATAAACCAGCCCATTTTCTTAGGTAGGAAGTAAAAAAAAATCGATTTTGAAGTTGTTCGCCATTGTAAAATATTTAAAATATAAAATACAGTGAAACGATATGCATTTTTCAACAATGAAACCTTTCTTATTAATACGAGGTAAAATGGATGTGATATTATAAAATTAGCAATATCTTCAAATAGAATTCTGGTAGACGGCTGTAAATTGGTTTACTTATAAATCAGCATATTTTCTTATGTAGGAAGTAAAAAAAATTCGGTTTTGAAGTTGTTCGACCTTGTAAAATATTTAAAACATAAAATACAGTGAAAGGATCTACTCTGTTTCAACAATGAAACCTTTGTTATAAATACGAGGTAAAGTGGATGTGATATTATAAAATTAGCAATATCTTCAAATAGAATTCTGGTACACGGCTGTAAATTGGTTTTCTTATAAATCAGCGCATTTTCTTATGTAGGGAATAAAAAAAATCCGTTTTGAAGTAGTTCGCCTGTATAAAATATTTAAAACATAAAATACAGTGAAACGATATACATTTTTTAACAATGAAACCTTTGTTATAAATACGAGGTAAAGTGGATGTGATATGATAAAATTATCAATATCTTCGATTAGAATTCTGGTGCACGGCTGGAAATTCGTTTAGTTATAAATCAGCATATTTTCATATGTAGGAAGTAAAAAAAATTCGGTTTCGAAGTAGTTCGCCATTGTAAAATACTTAAAATATAAAATAGAGTGAAACGATATGCATTTTTCAACAATGAAACCTTTGTTATAAATGCCAGGTAAAGTGGATGTGATATTATAAAATTATCAATATCTTCGAATAGAATTCTGGTGCACGGCTGGAAATTCGTTTACTTATAAATCAGCACATTTGCTTATGTAGGAAGTAAAAAAAATTCAGTTTTGAAGTTGTTCGCCATTGTAAAATATTTAAAATATAAAATACTGTGACACGATATGCATTTTTCAACAATGAAACCTTTGTTATAACCCATATAGCACCAAAGCTCCTGAAAACCTCCCCAGGAGTTCCAATTCATCCCAAATTCCTCCTGAAACTGTAATGACGCTATCAGGCGTTCCTGGGGAAGATACTTTAATCACTTCCCCAGGACTGATCTCCCAGATCCCTCCCAGGGAGCAAGTTCCTCAGGACTGATCTCCCAGATCCCTCCCAGGGAGCAAGCTCCTCAGGACTGATCTCCCAGATCCCTCCCAGGGATCAAGCTCCTCGGGATGATATTCCCAGGGAAGTACCTAGGAAGAGACGGTGCTGGTGCCATCTCATGGGTGATTTTGAAACAAAAATAACTTATTATATTTTTTTATAAAAAAAAAATATTTGATTTGATTTGGTTCGATTTTTTAATTAATAAAGTTTATATTATTATTGGATTTATTTTATTTCCTAAACACATCTGGTTATTGTTTAACTTTTAATTATTATAATATTTAATTATCCTTATTTAGATATATTTTTAATTTATAAAATGCAATCACAATGTAGTTAAATAAATAATTAAAATAAATTAATATTTAAATATAAATTGAAAATTTATTATTTATTTTATTTCTGATCTTTTAAAAATTAACTTATATATTAATTCATTTTATCATTACATTCATTAATTATTTTTTTCTGAACTTTCAACAATTACTTATATATTTTTACTGTTACTTTTTCATCTAACTAATAATTTTACATTGATTTCACTTATATACTTTATTAGTTTCTATAGAAATAATTTAATTTTAAATATAAAATTGATTTACTTTCTCCTAATAAATTATTTTTATTTTCAATTATAAGAAATCAGAATTATTTTTTTCGAAACACGAAGTTTAATATATATTTATATATTTGTACAGAACCATATTTTATAAATTAAGGATTAGAGATACCTAGTAAAAATTATTTCTTCTGATCCTTTAAATATAGTCTTATATATTGAATTATTATTATTATTTATATTAAATAATTAATCATTTCATATTAATTTGAATTATATATATAAATAATTTTGAGATCTATATTTAATTTTAAAATATAAATTAGATTTATTATTTTTTTTTTCGCTGACCATTTTAAATTATCATATATATATATATATATATATATATATATATATAATTATTATTATTATTTCTAATAAATGAGGGGTTTTTTTCCGTAACCGTAAGAAATCAAAAGGAAACAAAAATTTGTTACAAATTAGGGTTTTATCAACAGTTTAATATATATTTACGTATTTGTATCTATTCAGAATTTGATAGTTAATAGATTAGAGAGAAGCATTTTTAAATTAAACAATCTATTTAAAAAAATCTTATTTCGATTGTAAAAGTTAATTTTCATGTATGTATCAAAATTGAATCATATTTTAGCCATATCGAGCATATTTACTTTTATTATTATTCTTCTATTAATATTTTTTTCTGATCTTTTTAAAAATTACATATATATTTATGAATTTTATTATTACATTTTCAACTAATTAATAATTTTATATTTATCGTCATTATCAAATCAATAATTTACTTTTATGTCTAAATTATAACACGAACTTAGAGATTACATGCTCTATTGAAATGGCACATTTGGTTTTAAAAAATACAAACATACCCCCCCCCCCCACTCACCCCTGAATAAGAGTTTTGCTTGAAAGATTTTTTTTAAATATACATTCTTACAAAATCGGGTTAAAGATATAAATTCGTGCTGATTATTATCACGGACCTGGTCAATACCACTTGTCTCATTTAATATACTTTATATATGTGTTGGTAATGAGCATATGTTCGCTAAATGATGTCAATTTTTAATTATGTATGAATTTTTATGAAGCGTCTGTTCTGGAGGTTTTACCATATTAATTTTATTTTATTTTTTAAATACAAATTAGTTATTTTCTATTACATCTTTCAAATTACGATACATGGTATATATTTTTTAATTCTTAGTAATGAAGGTGAAATCTCAATTTAGTGAACTTAAGAAATATTAACAACATACAGGTTCAGAAAATATAAATAAATATTTATCTTTCCAAATAACAATTTCTCCAGAATTTAAAACTGAGTTGTGTTTTGCTTTAGTTCTTAAAACTTTCATTTAAGAAACCTATTTTATATTTGGCAAACTTTTTAGTTTAGGATATTTATAAAAGATTATTTTTCGTGCAAATTCTTCACTCCTGTTAATATACGGCTATTATTAGTTATGTATCTTAGGGTGTTTCTCAAAAGCAAGGAAATACTTCTATCCAGATGTCAAGAACGATTATATAATCAGCTGCAAAAGTCCCATAATGCAAATATATTTAGTCAGGTAAAGGTAGAATTTTAACTACAATAAGAACATGAATAGTACTGAGCAACCTCCAATTCCTTTTGATGGATGAAGAATGGATATGTATGCTTACTGGAATGCATGCAATACTTGCAAATAAAAGTAGTTGAAAGCATGGAACTTAGTTCCATGGTTGAAAGCAGAGAAACGTTCTTCTTCCCAGAATAAGGAGTAAGCTATTTCAAATTTAGCTTTGATATAACTAAAATAAACAATTGTCGGTACAATAGAAAATTAATCTTTAAAGCAGTCGACCAATGATTCTATAAAAGACAAAATTATTGCTTTTAAAGGATTTCCTTGTTTAGAATTTTTACACAATACTTCGTTGACAATCATAACAAAGAACTCAAATTTTATGTCAAAGTATCTGTACATTTAGGCATTTTAAATCTCCTGAAATATTAGTTTTGTTAGCTAAAATGAAATTATATTTCAATGAAAAATAGTGCATAATGAAATTTCTATGTGTTGAATGTTTTCACAGGATTTCAAAAGATCACTAAATGGAGATTTAATTGTAAACTAGTTTTATTTATTACAATAAGAAAAAAAAATATTTTTGTTACAGACACAAATTTTATTAACAGTACTTTTTTTCATATTTAACTAGTTACAGATATAGAGTAGAAATGCCCATACTTTAAAAATTAAGAGCTAGAGAAATATTATTGTCATTTTAAGCAGCAGTTTCATGTAGGTAACTGAAAATTAAACGATGTATTTATGTATCTTAGGGTGTTTCTCGAATGATCTGCTCAACAACGTGAAACTTTCTGACACATCTTTTGACTTATTTTTAAACGCAAAGACATAAAATTGGCTGGCCTGACTATTGAATTGATTTGAGATCGAAATGAATTTTCCATTTTTTGATAAATAAATTACTTATCGGGTTATAAGTGATTCATGTTACATGACGACACGTTTTTCTCCTTTCTCGTGCTACGGCGTCGAAAATTCAGCTCAAAACACCGACTTTGACGGTATTTTCTGAAAGATCTTCTGTCTTTACCAAAAAAATGGAAAACATCTTTTGATTACAAAGTTTATAAATAAGAACACCTGCCAATTTCAAGCGTTTCCGAACAAAAATAAACTAAAAAATATGTCATAAAGTAGCCAATTTGAATTTGAGAACAGCCTAGCATGCATAAACTCAGAAAAGCTTTTATAGATATATCGTTTAGCAACTTGCAATATGGTAATATCAATATTAGAAATCAAATTGAGTTTTGCTTATTCTAATTCTAAATTTAAAATTACAATATTTCTAATTTAAAAAAAAGTGCATTTTGAATTTGTCTTTCAATTTTTGGTTCATAAAAACGTCAATTTTTCTCTTACTTTGTTTAATTGTGATTATTTATAATTTATAATTTAATTTACTTAATTTATTTAATTTTAAATATTTTTATTTAATTGACCCCTTTATCATAGACCCCTGACCCTGATATATGTGGCTCCTAACTAAAATGATAAAACGTATTGTTGTTGCAAATGATAAAACACCCCTTCCCTTTTCCCTTTTATTGTGATGCCGCGTGGGGAATTCGGGTCAAAACGATGACTTTCACAGTATTTTCTAAAAGATCTGCGTTTACAATAATAATAATAATAATAATAATAATAATAATAAAATAAAAGGAAAACATTTTTCTAGTATAACATAGTTTCTAAATAAGACCACCTGCCAATTTAATGCATTTCCGAACAAAAACGAGTTAAAAAATGTGTCAGAAAACAGCTCCTTTGGGTTTGAGAACAGCATTAAATAATTGATACCCTTTTTTTCTAGTTATCAATTTAATATTGTATTGAATATATATCAAAGGGTATGCATCTTTATTTGCAATAAAAGTTACAGAATTCCTGCTATACGAAGCATAAAAATATGTATGTTTTCTATTTACTGACTCTCATAAGAAGAGAAAGAAATACATGAATACCGTATAAACGATTCAGGTACAACGGCCGTGTAGCGTAATCACTAGAGCGTGTTTCTCGTATGCGTAAGTACCCAGGTTCAAGTCCAGTCGGCGGTAAGAAAGTTTATTCTGTAAAATCTGCATCATAACTGTCATGTGATTCTGTGTGCGGGATTAATAAAAGTAATGTGTATTATGTAAATTTTTAAAAGATAATGTTCGTATTTATTAATTTAAAAAAAAATAAATACTTTTTACATTACGTCGAATAATAATAACTTCGGTTGTATTTATGCACATTAAGTGACCCTGAAGTCTCCCAAATTCCTCCGGTATTACTTCCTGAAATCTTCCCTAGAACAACCTGAGGAGGAACCTGAAGGAGGTCCTGGGGAGCTCCCTGGGATGCTATGAGGCGGACATTTTCGGTTCCTGAGGACCTCCTGATGAAAAATTTTTGCATCCTCAGGGATGCCTGGAGGATGAATGTCAATCTTCCTGGGGACGTCCTAGGGAAGCACATGTGCTATATGGGAAATACCAGGTAAAGTGGATGTGGTATTATAAAATTAGCAATATCTTCAAATAGAATTCTGGTGCACGGCTGGAAATTGGTTTTCTTATAAATCAGCACATTTTCTTATGTAGGAAGTAAAAAAAAATTCGGTTTTGATGTTGTTCGCTATTGTAAAATATTTAAAATATAAAATACTGGGAATCGATATGCATTTTTCAACAATGAAACCTTTGTTATTAATACGAGGTAAAGTGAATGTGATATTATAAAATTATCAATATCTTCGAATAAAATTCTGGTGCACGGCTGGAAATTCGTTTACTTATAAATTAGCACATTTGCTTATGTAGGAAGTAAAAAAAATTCGGTTTTGAAGTTGTTCGACCTTGTAAAATATTTAAAACATAAAATACAGTGAAAGGATCTATTCTGTTTCAACAATGAAATCTTTGTTATAAATAAGGGGTAAAGGAGATGTGATATTATAAAATTATCAATATCTTCGTTTAGAATTCTGGTGCATGGCTGGAAATTCGTTTACTTATAAATCAGCACATTTTCTTATGTAGGAAGTAAAAAAAAATCAGTTTTGAAGTTGTTCGCCATTGTAAAATATTTAAAATATAAAATACTGTGACACGATATGCATTTTTCAACAATGAAACCTTTGTTATAAATACGAGGTTAAGTGGATGAGATATTATAAAATTATCAATATCTTCGAATAGAATTCTGGTGCACGTCTGAAAATTCGTTTACTTATAAACCAGCCCATTTTCTTAGGTAAGAAGTAAAAAAAATCGATTTTGAAGTTGTTTGCCATTGTAAAATATTTAAAATATAAAATACAGTGAAACGATATGTATTTTTCAACAATGAAACCTTTCTTATTAATACGAGGTAAAATGGATGTGATATTATAAAAGTAGCAATATTTTCGAACAGAATTCTGGTGCACGGCCTGAAATTCGTTTACTTATAAATCAGACCATTTTTTATGTAGGAAGTAAAAAAAATTCGGTTTTGAAGTTGTTCGATTTTGCAAAATATTTAAAATTTAAAATACAGTGAAACGATCTACTCTGTTCCAACAATGAAACCATTGTTGTAAATACGAGGTAAAGTGGATGTGATATTATAAAATTAGTAATATCATCAAATAGAATTCTGGTACACGGCTGTAAATTGGTTTTCTTATAAATCAGCGCATTTTCTTATGTAGGGAATAAAAAATATCCGTTTTGAAGTAGTTCGCCTGTATAAAATATTTAAAACATAAAATACAGTGAAACGATATACATTTTTTAACAATGAAACCTTTGTTATAAATACGAGGTAAAGTGGATGTGATATTATAAAATTAGCAATATCTTCAAATAGAATTCTGGTACACGGCTGTAAATTGGTTTTCTTATAAATCAGCGCATTTTCTTATGTAGGGAATAAAAAAAATCCGTTTTGAAGTAGTTCGCCTGTATAAAATATTTAAAACATAAAATACAGTGAAACGATATACATTTTTTAACAATGAAACCTTTGTTATAAATACGAGGTAAAGTGGATGTGATATTATAAAATTATCAATATCTTCGATTAGAATTCTGGTGCACGGCTGGAAATTCGTTTAGTTATAAATCAGCATATTTTCATATGTAGGAAGTAAAAAAAATTCGGTTTCGAAGTAGTTCGCCATTGTAAAATACTTAAAATATAAAATAGAGTGAAACGATATGCATTTTTCAACAATGAAACCTTTGTTATAAATGCCAGGTAAAGTGGATGTGATATTATAAAATTATCAATATCTTCGAATAGAATTCTGGTGCACGGCTGGAAATTCGTTTACTTATAAATCAGCACATTTGCTTATGTAGGAAGTAAAAAAAATTCAGTTTTGAAGTTGTTCGCCATTGTAAAATATTTAAAATATAAAATACTGTGACACGATATGCATTTTTCAACAATGAAACCTTTGTTATAACCCATATAGCACCAAAGCTCCTGAAAACCTCCCCAGGAGTTCCAATTCATCCCAAATTCCTCCTGAAACTGTAATGACGCTATCAGGCGTTCCTGGGGAAGATACTTTAATCACTTCCCCAGGACTGATCTCCCAGATCCCTCCCAGGGAGCAAGTTCCTCAGGACTGATCTCCCAGATCCCTCCCAGGGAGCAAGCTCCTCAGGACTGATCTCCCAGATCCCTCCCAGGGATCAAGCTCCTCGGGATGATATTCCCAGGGAAGTACCTAGGAAGAGACGGTGCTGGTGCCATCTCATGGGTGATTTTGAAACAAAAATAACTTATTATATTTTTTTATAAAAAAAAAATATTTGATTTGATTTGGTTCGATTTTTTAATTAATAATGTTTATATTATTATTGGATTTATTTTATTTCCTAAACACATCTGGTTATTGTTTAACTTTTAATTATTATAATATTTAATTATCCTTATTTAGATATATTTTTAATTTATAAAATGCAATCACAATGTAGTTAAATAAATAATTAAAATAAATTAATATTTAAATATAAATTGAAAATTTATTATTTATTTTATTTCTGATCTTTTAAAAATTAACTTATATATTAATTCATTTTATCATTACATTCATTAATTATTTTTTTCTGAACTTTCAACAATTACTTATATATTTTTACTGTTACTTTTTCATCTAACTAATAATTTTACATTGATTTCACTTATATACTTTATTAGTTTCTATAGAAATAATTTAATTTTAAATATAAAATTGATTTACTTTCTCCTAATAAATTATTTTTATTTTCAATTATAAGAAATCAGAATTATTTTTTTCGAAACACGAAGTTTAATATATATTTATATATTTGTACAGAACCATATTTTATAAATTAAGGATTAGAGATACCTAGTAAAAATTATTTCTTCTGATCCTTTAAATATAGTCTTATATATTGAATTATTATTATTATTTATATTAAATAATTAATCATTTCATATTAATTTGAATTATATATATAAATAATTTTGAGATCTATATTTAATTTTAAAATATAAATTAGATTTATTATTTTTTTTTTCGCTGACCATTTTAAATTATCATATATATATATATATATATATATATATATATATATATATAATTATTATTATTATTTCTAATAAATGAGGGTTTTTTTTCCGTAACCGTAAGAAATCAAAAGGAAACAAAAATTTGTTACAAATTAGGGTTTTATCAACAGTTTAATATATATTTACGTATTTGTATCTATTCAGAATTTGATAGTTAATAGATTAGAGAGAAGCATTTTTAAATTAAACAATCTATTTAAAAAAATCTTATTTCGATTGTAAAAGTTAATTTTCATGTATGTATCAAAATTGAATCATATTTTAGCCATATCGAGCATATTTACTTTTATTATTATTCTTCTATTAATATTTTTTTCTAATCTTTTTAAAAATTACATATATATTTATGAATTTTATTATTACATTTTCAACTAATTAATAATTTTATATTTATCGTCATTATCAAATCAATAATTTACTTTTATGTCTAAATTATAACACGAACTTAGAGATTACATGCTCTATT
The DNA here is from genome assembly GCA_963931845.1 of Maratus michaelseni. NCBI lineage: Eukaryota > Metazoa > Arthropoda > Arachnida > Araneae > Salticidae > Maratus > Maratus michaelseni. The sequence continues at coordinate 307,051,290 of OZ007595.1, forward strand.
GAAATGGCACATTTGGTTTTAAAAAATACAAACATACCCCCCCCCCCCCCACTCACCCCTGAATAAGAGTTTTGCTTGAAAGATTTTTTTTAAATATACATTCTTACAAAATCGGGTTAAAGATATAAATTCGTGCTGATTATTATCACGGACCTGGTCAATACCACTTGTCTCATTTAATATACTTTATATATGTGTTGGTAATGAGCATATGTTCGCTAAATGATGTCAATTTTTAATTATGTATGAATTTTTATGAAGCGTCTGTTCTGGAGGTTTTACCATATTAATTTTATTTTATTTTTTAAATACAAATTAGTTATTTTCTATTACATCTTTCAAATTACGATACATGGTATATATTTTTTAATTCTTAGTAATGAAGGTGAAATCTCAATTTAGTGAACTTAAGAAATATTAACAACATACAGGTTCAGAAAATATAAATAAATATTTATCTTTCCAAATAACAATTTCTCCAGAATTTAAAACTGAGTTGTGTTTTGCTTTAGTTCTTAAAACTTTCATTTAAGAAACCTATTTTATATTTGGCAAACTTTTTAGTTTAGGATATTTATAAAAGATTATTTTTCGTGCAAATTCTTCACTCCTGTTAATATACGGCTATTATTAGTTATGTATCTTAGGGTGTTTCTCAAAAGCAAGGAAATACTTCTATCCAGATGTCAAGAACGATTATATAATCAGCTGCAAAAGTCCCATAATGCAAATATATTTAGTCAGGTAAAGGTAGAATTTTAACTACAATAAGAACATGAATAGTACTGAGCAACCTCCAATTCCTTTTGATGGATGAAGAATGGATATGTATGCTTACTGGAATGCATGCAATACTTGCAAATAAAAGTAGTTGAAAGCATGGAACTTAGTTCCATGGTTGAAAGCAGAGAAACGTTCTTCTTCCCAGAATAAGGAGTAAGCTATTTCAAATTTAGCTTTGATATAACTAAAATAAACAATTGTCGGTACAATAGAAAATTAATCTTTAAAGCAGTCGACCAATGATTCTATAAAAGACAAAATTATTGCTTTTAAAGGATTTCCTTGTTTAGAATTTTTACACAATACTTCGTTGACAATCATAACAAAGAACTCAAATTTTATGTCAAAGTATCTGTACATTTAGGCATTTTAAATCTCCTGAAATATTAGTTTTGTTAGCTAAAATGAAATTATATTTCAATGAAAAATAGTGCATAATGAAATTTCTATGTGTTGAATGTTTTCACAGGATTTCAAAAGATCACTAAATGGAGATTTAATTGTAAACTAGTTTTATTTATTACAATAAGAAAAAAAAATATTTTTGTTACAGACACAAATTTTATTAACAGTACTTTTTTTCATATTTAACTAGTTACAGATATAGAGTAGAAATGCCCATACTTTAAAAATTAAGAGCTAGAGAAATATTATTGTCATTTTAAGCAGCAGTTTCATGTAGGTAACTGAAAATTAAACGATGTATTTATGTATCTTAGGGTGTTTCTCGAATGATCTGCTCAACAACGTGAAACTTTCTGACACATCTTTTGACTTATTTTTAAACGCAAAGACATAAAATTGGCTGGCCTGACTATTGAATTGATTTGAGATCGAAATGAATTTTCCATTTTTTGATAAATAAATTACTTATCGGGTTATAAGTGATTCATGTTACATGACGACACGTTTTTCTCCTTTCTCGTGCTACGGCGTCGAAAATTCAGCTCAAAACACCGACTTTGACGGTATTTTCTGAAAGATCTTCTGTCTTTACCAAAAAAATGGAAAACATCTTTTGATTACAAAGTTTATAAATAAGAACACCTGCCAATTTCAAGCGTTTCCGAACAAAAATAAACTAAAAAATATGTCATAAAGTAGCCAATTTGAATTTGAGAACAGCCTAGCATGCATAAACTCAGAAAAGCTTTTATAGATATATCGTTTAGCAACTTGCAATATGGTAATATCAATATTAGAAATCAAATTGAGTTTTGCTTATTCTAATTCTAAATTTAAAATTACAATATTTCTAATTTAAAAAAAAGTGCATTTTGAATTTGTCTTTCAATTTTTGGTTCATAAAAACGTCAATTTTTCTCTTACTTTGTTTAATTGTGATTATTTATAATTTATAATTTAATTTACTTAATTTATTTAATTTTAAATATTTTTATTTAATTGACCCCTTTATCATAGACCCCTGACCCTGATATATGTGGCTCCTAACTAAAATGATAAAACGTATTGTTGTTGCAAATGATAAAACACCCCTTCCCTTTTCCCTTTTATTGTGATGCCGCGTGGGGAATTCGGGTCAAAACGATGACTTTCACAGTATTTTCTAAAAGATCTGCGTTTACAATAATAATAATAATAATAATAATAATAATAATAAAATAAAAGGAAAACATTTTTCTAGTATTACATAGTTTCTAAATAAGACCACCTGCCAATTTAATGCATTTCCGAACAAAAACGAGTTAAAAAATGTGTCAGAAAACAGCTCCTTTGGGTTTGAGAACAGCATTAAATAATTGATACCCTTTTTTTCTAGTTATCAATTTAATATTGTATTGAATATATATCAAAGGGTATGCATCTTTATTTGCAATAAAAGTTACAGAATTCCTGCTATACGAAGCATAAAAATATGTATGTTTTCTATTTACTGACTCTCATAAGAAGAGAAAGAAATACATGAATACCGTATAAACGATTCAGGTACAACGGCCGTGTAGCGTAATCACTAGAGCGTGTTTCTCGTATGCGTAAGTACCCAGGTTCAAGTCCAGTCGGCGGTAAGAAAGTTTATTCTGTAAAATCTGCATCATAACTGTCATGTGATTCTGTGTGCGGGATTAATAAAAGTAATGTGTATTATGTAAATTTTTAAAAGATAATGTTCGTATTTATTAATTAAAAAAAAAATAAATACTTTTTACATTACGTCGAATAATAATAACTTCGGTTGTATTTATGCACATTAAGTGACCCTGAAGTCTCCCAAATTCCTCCGGTATTACTTCCTGAAATCTTCCCTAGAACAACCTGAGGAGGAACCTGAAGGAGGTCCTGGGGAGCTCCCTGGGATGCTATGAGGCGGACATTTTCGGTTCCTGAGGACCTCCTGATGAAAAATTTTTGCATCCTTAGGGATGCCTGGAGGATGAATGTCAATCTTCCTGGGGACGTCCTAGGGAAGCACATGTGCTATATGGGAAATACCAGGTAAAGTGGATGTGGTATTATAAAATTAGCAATATCTTCAAATAGAATTCTGGTGCACGGCTGGAAATTGGTTTTCTTATAAATCAGCACATTTTCTTATGTAGGAAGTAAAAAAAAATTCGGTTTTGATGTTGTTCGCTATTGTAAAATATTTAAAATATAAAATACTGGGAATCGATATGCATTTTTCAACAATGAAACCTTTGTTATTAATACGAGGTAAAGTGAATGTGATATTATAAAATTATCAATATCTTCGAATAAAATTCTGGTGCACGGCTGGAAATTCGTTTACTTATAAATTAGCACATTTGCTTATGTAGGAAGTAAAAAAAATTCGGTTTTGAAGTTGTTCGACCTTGTAAAATATTTAAAACATAAAATACAGTGAAAGGATCTATTCTGTTTCAACAATGAAATCTTTGTTATAAATAAGGGGTAAAGGAGATGTGATATTATAAAATTATCAATATCTTCGTTTAGAATTCTGGTGCATGGCTGGAAATTCGTTTACTTATAAATCAGCACATTTTCTTATGTAGGAAGTAAAAAAAAATCAGTTTTGAAGTTGTTCGCCATTGTAAAATATTTAAAATATAAAATACTGTGACACGATATGCATTTTTCAACAATGAAACCTTTGTTATAAATACGAGATTAAGTGGATGAGATATTATAAAATTATCAATATCTTCGAATAGAATTCTGGTGCACGGCTGAAAATTCGTTTACTTATAAACCAGCCCATTTTCTTAGGTAAGAAGTAAAAAAAATCGATTTTGAAGTTGTTTGCCATTGTAAAATATTTAAAATATAAAATACAGTGAAACGATATGTATTTTTCAACAATGAAACCTTTCTTATTAATACGAGGTAAAATGGATGTGATATTATAAAAGTAGCAATATTTTCGAACAGAATTCTGGTGCACGGCCTGAAATTCGTTTACTTATAAATCAGATCATTTTTTATGTAGGAAGTAAAAAAAATTCGGTTTTGAAGTTGTTCGATTTTGCAAAATATTTAAAATTTAAAATACAGTGAAACGATCTACTCTGTTCCAACAATGAAACCATTGTTGTAAATACGAGGTAAAGTGGATGTGATATTATAAAATTAGTAATATCATCAAATAGAATTCTGGTACACGGCTGTAAATTGGTTTTCTTATAAATCAGCGCATTTTCTTATGTAGGGAATAAAAAATATCCGTTTTGAAGTAGTTCGCCTGTATAAAATATTTAAAACATAAAATACAGTGAAACGATATACATTTTTTAACAATGAAACCTTTGTTATAAATACGAGGTAAAGTGGATGTGATATTATAAAATTATCAATATCTTCGAATAGAATTCTGGTGCACGGCTGGAAATTCGTTTAGTTATAAATCAGCATATTTTCATATGTAGGAAGTAAAAAAAATTCGGTTTCGAAGTAGTTCGCCATTGTAAAATATTTAAAATATAAAATACAGTGAAACGATATGCATTTTTCAACAATGAAACCTTTGTTATAAATTCGAGGTAAAGTGAATGTGATATTATAAAATTATCAATATCTTGGAATAAAATTCCGGTGCATGGCTGGAAATTCGTTTATTTATAATTCAGCACATTTTCTTATGTATGAAGTAAAAAAAAATTGGATTTTGAAGTTGTTCGCCTTTGTAAATTAATTAAAACATAAAATACAGTGAAACGATCTACTCTGTTTCAACAATGAAATCTTTGTTATAAATAAGAGGTAATGGAGATGTGATATTATAAAATTATCAATATCTTCGAATAGAATTCTGGTGCACGGCTGGAAATGCGTTTACTTATAAATCAGCATATTTTCTTATGTAGGAAGTAAAAAAAAATCGGTTTTGAAGTTGTTCGACCTTGTAAAATATTTAAAACATAAAATACAGTGAAAGGATCTAGTCTGTTTCAACAATGAAACCTTTGTTATAAATACGAGGTAAAGTGAATGTGATATTATAAAATTATCAATATCTTCGAATAGAATTCTGGTGCACGGCTGGAAATGTGTTTACTTATAAATCAGCATATTTTCTTATGTAGGAAGTAAAAAAAAATCGGTTTTGAAGTTGTTCGACCTTGTAAAATATTTAAAACATAAAATACAGTGAAAGGATCTACTCTGTTTCAACAATGAAACCTTTGTTATAAATACGAGGTAAAGTGGATGTGATAGTATAAAATTAGCAATATCTTCAAATAGAATTCTGGTGCACGGCTGGAAATTGGTTTTCTTATAAATTAGCACATTTTCTTATGTAGGAAGTAAAAAAAAAATCGGTTTTGATGTTGTCCGCCATTGTAAAATATTTAAAATATAAAATACTGTGAAACGATATGCATTTTTCAACAATGAAACCTTTTGCAAAATGTATACATTTTAACGTCTGAATGTGAAAAATATTAAAAACACCAATTAAAATAATTTAAGACAGACATGAGTACACATAAAATAAAAATTTATAAAAAATATATACTTAAAAACAGTTAAAAATACAAAATAGTAGACGTTTCGCCAAGCGACACGCAAGGCATCATCAGTACAAAAACAATCTATTGCATAACAAATCACAGAACAAGGAAAAGGAAAGGTTTGAAATGAAGGAAAGTTGAAGTTATTTTAAAAACAGATAATATTCATTAGGGACAGAACGAGCTTCATTCAACGTCTGCGATCGCAATTGAGTGAACCAACTCTCAAGGAGTAATCGACCATGGTAGCTGTTACAACCTGATTTCAAAATACTGGCGTTCGCAATTAGCGGGATGTGATTCGTTTGAAGTGAATGCTGGACAATTTTTGAATTCAAATTACTATTTTTTAAAGCACTAGTATGTTCTTTTAGGCGAATTTCCAATGATCTACCTGTTTCACCAATGTAGACACTATTGCAATCTTTACAGGGAATAATATAAACAACACCGGGTAATTTAGACTTATCATATTGAAATTTATGCTTAGTGAAAAAGGAACTCACTTTATTAATTGGTTTAAAAGAAACCCCAATATTGAATGATTTTAGAATGCCAGAAATTTTTTCAGAAATGTTCTTATAATAAGGGATACAGATAAAAGAGTTTGGTTTACTACGTTGAAAAGGGGGGGGGGGGGGAGTAGAATTCACAAAATTTAAAGTATTTTTAAAATTTTTTTTAACAAGACCTATAGGATAGCTATTATTAACCAAATCGCGATCAATTTTACACTTCTCAATTTCAAAATCATTACTGGAACTGCAATATCTAATGGCCCTGAAGGCTAAAGTCTTAATAACGGCTATTTTATGGCTGAAACGGCAAATTGAATTGAAATTAGTATATTGACCAGTAGATGTAGGTTTTCTGTAAACAGTAGTGGTGATAGATTGAGAGGTATCAGCAATGTGTCTGCGGACTAGAATGTCGAGAAATGATAATTCAGCATTATTTTCAATTTCAACAGTAAACTTAATAGGGTCACCAATAGAGTTAGAAATCGTGAGAATATTATTTAAATCAGCTTCTTTCACTATCAAAAAAATGTCATCAACATAACGTCTCCAAAAAAGAATACGTGAACCAAGTTCAGAATTAATCTTATTTTCAATATTCTGTATTACAAGTTCAGCAATTACAACAGAGAGGGGGGACCCCATAGCGGTACCAGAAATTTGACTATAAAAACAATTATGAAATATAAAACAGTTTGAGGTCAAACAAAAACTAACTAATTCAACAATCTCATCGACATTAAAATCAGTAGGTTGTGTCGGAGTGGGCCAGATATCTTTAATTACTTTACAAACCAGATCGAAAGGGATTGAAGTAAACAGCGAAACAACATCAAGGGAAGCCATGATATAACCGGTAGGGAAAACAAAACTCTGTAAATCATCAAGAAATTTGTAAGGTGAATTAAGACTATAACTGGAGTTAAGCGTAAGAGGTTTAAGAAGCGCGGATAAGTAACTAGAAAGATTATATAAAGGGGATTTAGAAAAATCAATAATGGGGCGGAGTGGGATAGATGGTTTATGAATCTTTGGTAACCCATAAAAGTGAGGGACAAGACCGGTGTAACATTTCAATTTCGAAGCAGAGTTAGGGGGGATTTTCTTATGTTTTTCAAATTTGGAAATGATAATGTTCATCTTACGTTGAAGGAAAGGAGTTTTATCTTTCTTAAGTACCGAATATGTATTTACATCATCAAGTAGTTCATGAGCCTTTGAATCATAAGCATCCCTATCCATCACAACAGTAGTTCTACCTTTATCAGCTCTCGTAATTACAATCGAATTGTCCGATCTCACTCTCTTGATAATACGCAAAGAATCATCAGCACCAGCAGGAGTGGAGTAATTAGACTTTAAGATCGATGCAGAAATAGCACGTCTAATATCATGCCTTACCGATGGGCAAGAACCCATAATAGCGGATTCAGCAGAAGCAAGTAAATCGGGAGAATCTAATTTCGTAGAACCCAGAGAGTAGTTCAAGCCTTTATTAAGCAAAGCAGATTCCGACACTGATAAACTTTTAGACGAAATATTCAAGACCCAGTTATCGCTATTTGATGCAACTGTAGAAGATTCAGGAGTAACCTTCACAAGGAGGTTAGTAAATTTATTTGCATATTTCATAACCAAGTTCAACTTCAGAATATAATTGCTGTACTTTAAAAAATCCAGGATACGAAGACAATCATACGGATCAACTAAACTAAAAAGTTTCAAGAGGCGATAATGTAGAAAACGACTATAAGAACGTAATAAGCCGTAGTTAAGAGCGATGGCCGCAGAGAGAAACTGGATACTTGCTGAATTAGAGACAGAAAAACCACGCTTTGACTTCACTAAAGGTTTAACACGGAAAGAAACAGGAATAATCTTGGATCTTTTGCTACGGAGTAAAAAGTTAATCTTTTCCAAAGTACGCACAATTTTTGAAGAAAGTCCTTGACATGTTCTGAGTCCATCAACAATGGATTTACCATATCTTAATTTGCAAAATGTATACATGTTAACGTCTGAATGTGAAAAATATTAAAAACACCAATTAAAATAATTTAAGACAGACATGAGTACTGCGGGTTAAAGTTCCACCTTTGGGATACAAGGGATTTCTACAGTTATGGATGAATCTATTACATCATGCTACTACTCTTTGCAGTTTTATGAATGAAGAACTGTTATTAATGATGTCTAAAGCCTCAACAGTGTTAACTAAGGTACATACTTGAGTTACTGATGGTACTTTCAATTCACGGATAAACAACTCACTGGTTTCAACAGAAATAATATCAGGAGACTCCACCATCTCAGGCTGTTGTAGGAATGATGGACCGAACCACCATAAATCATATTGCTGGATCTTGATGGAATCTAGGTCTCTAGAAATGAGATCTGCAGGATTTTGCTTGGAAGGTGCATAATTCCACTGATCAATCGAAGTTAAACTTTGTATAATCGATGCCCTATTTGCGACAAATGTCTTTAGATCATTCGACTCCTTTTTTAACCATGCAAGTACAAAACTTCTTGCTTTAGAGCACTTAACACTTTTTGCATCAACTTATATAATAGGACTGCGGCAGAAAGTTCTAGACGAGGGATAGTAATATGCTTTAGAGGAGCCACTCTAGATTTACTAGTGAGCACTTTGATAGCAGAATCACCATAAGAATTAATAGATTTTACATAAACGACCGCACCATAAGCAAGTTCAGAAGCATCTGAAAAACCATGCAATTCCACACAACTAGATTGTTCTACAAATACAAATCTTGGGATATTGATCATATTTACAGTTTTTAAGGAAATAAGAAAATTAGTCCATTCGATATTTTCTTTCACTGGGAGATAATCACACCAATCTATTTTCAGCAACCATAATTTTTGGAGGAAAACCTTTGCCCTTGTAATTATTGGACCTATCAAACCCAACGGGTCAAATATTCTGGTACTTTGTGATAATACTGAGCGTTTGGTATACCTTTCACTTTGCTCTATAATTAAATTAAATCCAAAGCAATCTGGTTGCGGCTTCCACAATATTCCTAAAGTTTTTGTCTCATTGGAAAATGAATATTCAGATATTGCATTATTACACAAAAGATAAGAATTATTTACTGACCATTTGTGAAGATCCATGCTTCCCTTCTTTAACAAAGATGCCAGTTGTTGTTGGATCTCTTAAGCTGTGTCTAGATCATCAGCACCTGTCAAAATATCATCCATATGTACGTCTTGAAATAATACATTTGCAGCTAAAGGAAATTCCTTTCCTTCATCTCTAGCTAGCTGAGTAAGGGTTCTTGTTGCTAAAAAAGGGGCACTCGTTGTGTCATAAGTCACCGTACATAATTTATACACCTTAACTGTTTCATGTACCTCAGGTTTAAACAAGATTCTCAATAAATCTCTCTGACTCGGATGTATCAATATCATACGGTACATTTTTTAATATCCGCTACAAAAACAAATTTGTGCTTTCGAAATCGCAACATTATACTAAATAACTCATCTTGGATTGTTCCTCCGTTATACTGCATACTATTTAGAGATTTTCCGGTAGACGTTAAGGAGCTAGCGTTAAAGACAACTCTTAATGGTGTGCTACTTGATTCAGCACGGAACACGCAATGATGGGGTATGTAATAAGTGATATCTGATTCTTCAGATTCTATCACCTCTTCCATATGACCCATACTTAAATATTCTTGCATAAATACTTTATAAATATAATTAAATTTAGGTTCTCTAACTAAGCGATTTCATAATGAATTTAAAACTTTCATAGCCTTTTTATTTGATTCACCAAGACAAGATGGGTCTTCCTTAAATGACATTTTTACCATGTATTGCCCTGTTGCAGTTCTGGAATAATTTTGCAGAAAATGTTCTTCACAAATTTCTGATTCCGTATTTCTAGAAACTTCAGACTCTCTCTCAATGTTTTCTATTTCCCAAAAATCTCGAATTACCCTTTCTAACTCCAAATTATCTGTTATCAACCCACAATGTATATTACTTTCACCCTTAGCCGGAAGGCTTCCGCTAACAATATAACCGAAAACACTGTTTTGTAACACTATTCCAATATTTAATGGTTGGGGGTAAATTTGACCTGGCCTTAAAAATTCATAGAAATTTTCTGCACCCAAAAGCAAATCAATACAGCCTGGCACATTAAACTTTTCATCAGCTAATTTGATGTTATTTAACGATGGAATACAAGTCTCAAGCGGTTTAGAAGGCGTAAATTCCGTAATTTTCGGAATGACTAAAAAATTTAATTTTAAATAAAAATCTTTATCTCTATTCGAAATAGTTGTGTTAACTCTAGATCTAACATTAAGGGACAAATTATTTATTCCTGAAATACAAATATTAGTATTTTCTCTTTTCAAATTTAGTTTATCTACTAACCTTTTACTCATAAAATTAGAGTTTGCACCGACATCTAATAAACCGCGTGCTTCATGAAAATTACCATATTCTTCTTTTATTAAACAAACAAATGTGCTAAGTAACACAGCTTTTAACTCGTTAGGCAAATTACATATCGTTGAAAATAAATTGCTTTGGTTATTAGCTTGAGTAGAAGAATAATGGGCGTTCTGTGACATCAGGAGGCGGAGGCGGCAGGCGTGGTCGAAAAGTGATGAATAGGTGACACGGTTAATGAGCAGGTTAATTAACAGGTTAATGAGAAGGTTAATGAGTCAGATAATGAGAAGGTTAATGAGTAAGTTAATGAGAAGGTTAATGAGAAGGTTAATGAGAAAGTGAAGAAGATGAAAGCGGCTAGATCGTTGGAAAAAAGGTATACTTACGGAGAGTGTCACAGAAACCACCTACTGTCTTGAAATCCAGGGAGCGACTGACAGGGTTTCCGAACTATGCACGGGTGATGTCATCATCCTCCTAGAGGGCGCTGCGATCGGCGCTGTGATAGGTCGAGACGAATGCTGCTTTCTGATTGGCTGTGTCTATTTCACCGGAGGGGAGTGCAGCCCTTCGTTAGAGGGGTTCGATGACGTCATGTTCTAGAACACTCTGACATCCTTATCCTAGGGGGAGCTACGATCGGCGTTCTGATTGGACGAGAGCTTTTCCCCTGAGGGGATGACAGTACCACGTTGCTGTGAGCGGAATGCAAAGATTTTACACGTGTTATCCAGACTTAATGCTGCTCATGAAGAAATTTTAATTAATTTTTAATTAATTAATGATTTTCAAATAACGTGAAATAAATTACTGTAATAATCCTAATTTAAGTAAAATAAAGTCACGAAAGTGTTAAACAAGTTTTGAAAACAATTCGTTTTTTTAATTTTTAATGAATTAAGTGAGGGTTTATTTTTTAAATGAAATGTTTTGCTGAAAAGAAACAATTAGTTAAAACATTTTTTTTAATTATCAGTTACAAAAAAATTTACAAAACATGTTTTGTACCAACGGGTAAAATAATTATATTTTTAAAATAATTTTTTTTCTGAAAGTAATAGAAAAGGTTTCACCATCCAAATAAGTTATATATGTGTTGATACATTCTGTCTAAATGTATATGAACTTGTCGAGATTTCTGTAACAAAGACATCACCAACCCTATATATATATATATATATGATGAAAGTATGTTCTCATTGTAACCGCTACCTCAAGCATTCGCCCTTATTTCACTTACATTGAATGCTATTGTTAGAAAAACTAGTGAATTTAGTTCCAACTTTAAAAGAAAATAATATTATATGAATTTTGTAATCGAGTACTTTGAGAAATAACTTCATGTTTTTTTAAAGACACTTTCTTAAAAAAAACATTACAGAATCACTTTAACTTGTTATTTTAAAATGTTTAGAAACATTTATGTAACTGATTCATAAAAAAGTTTTTAGAACAACAGTTTAAAACCAAAAAATTACTCTTTTTATATCTAACAGATAAAAAACATTAAGTATCTGTTGTTCAAACATTAAACCTGCATATTGTTTTAAGCATGTAACATAAAAACTAAAGAAATGTATGCTTAAATATGAATAATATTTTAAGAAAGGTTTCTAGTTTGATGAAAATAGTAAATGACATTAACTTTTTAATGTTCTAAATTATATTACACATAGTTACAAAAAACACTTACCTTAAACTTTCTTGAACACATCTATTTAACCTAACATCATTTTCTCTTTTTCTTAAACTTTAACATCAATTTGTTGCAACAATCCCTTACTTTGAACTGAGAGAAATAAGTAATTTAGATGTAGATGGCGCACATGTTGTATGATGTCACTTTTTCCTGCCTATAAGAATATGAAAAACCGTTTTGGTTGGTTATCTATTTCGAGGGGGGTGATGTCATGACAAGTTTTGCACACGATACTCTACATGATAAGAATCCCCTATAAAAGCAGTATACCCAATATTCTAATCACTATGTTCGAGTAAGTTGTCTTGAATGCTGATCCTTGTTGCTGCTCCAACCTTGCCGGTTTTCCTGCCTGAACCTGTCTAACCTTGCTTGTTTACCTGTCCGAACTTGTCTAATCTTGTAGAAAGCTGTCCGAACCTGTCTGATCTTGTACAAAGCTGTCTGATCCTGTTTATCTGAAAAAAATGCCTGTTACCGTTTTCAACGAAAATGAACTGGATGTACAGTCGTGAAAAAAAAAACTGGACACCCCCCACTAACTCTGCAACAAATTATAGTAGAAGGAAGTGACTGGTACCAAACGATTGGAAATAAAGTCTACTTTTATATGATGTATATAAAATTTGTTTAGGGGGCCATCTACATAAAAAACACACCCAAACTTTGTTTTTTTCAATAGCAAGACCCAAATTTGACAACATATTTGAAATCTGCAGTTCAAATTATGCCTAGATACCAAATTTCATTCAATTCCTACGATTAGTTTCTGAGAAATTAATTACTTTATAATGCGCATATTTAAGGGGCTGTATCCAAATTGAAGTTCGGTACTCGATTGTTGAAATGCTGCAGAATGTCACTTCTTTTAATGTATTATGTTTTACTGATATGACCATTTTACTCACTTAATAAGTTTCGGTTATTGTTATATGCGGTAAAATAATGTTTACAACTGTTGAATTATCCGATTTTAACCCCTTGGGGACAAGCGACACGTATACGTGACGCATAAGATGCTCAGAATCCTCGATTTTTCCCACCAGTTATTTTTTATTGTAAGCTTTGCCTTATTATATCTTAGCATTTCCACGATTAGACGAAAATTTCTGTTTTAAAAAACCGGTGGTAAATTATTAAAAATTCTGTAATAGATGCTCTTCACGAAAGCGTTAAAAAACCATAAGATTATTTGTAATTAAAATAGTTTTAGAATATGTAAATGTTATTGGAATTTTACAGGTGCTTTTATAATGCTTTTTCTCAGATTTTGCTTCTATTTAACTCGCCTTTTTTAGTTTATTGTCAGAAACGTGAATAATAGTGACAAATACAAAATGTAGAATTTTAAAAAATAGTATAAAACAGCGTAAGGAATAACAGTAAAAAAAAAAAAAAAAAAAAAAACGCAGATAAATTGCTTTTTAGTCTGAAAATAAATCCAGACATTGCTTTTTTTTTTAGTAGCGAGGGAGGGTGGGGGTGTCTTGTTTTGAGATATGTTCGCAGAATTTATATTCCGATTTATTTGAAGACCTAAAACTAAATCTATGTTATAAAGACATCTGAATAACTTTACATCCGTTATTCTCCTTCGGAATAGGGTTAATAATTCTATGATTAAACCTATTCTGGTAGTTAATTTGAAATTTTACAATTAACTCATTAATGCCTCTTGGTAAGAAAACTTACCGTTTGCCATTTATTGTTATTATTATTATTATTATTAGATTTTTTGCACACTGCTAGCGATTGGGAAATAATCTTGCCTATCAGAAAACCATAAAAATAACTTGTATTTGTTTTTTCAATTAGCCTGTTTAATCGAATAGATCTAAATACGAATGTTATAGAAGAAAAAGTTTAATTATTTTAAGTTCGTTATTAATGGAATAAAAACTGAAAATCCATACATATTTGTAAAGATTACAATTTTTGATTGATATACAAAAGTTAATAAAAGTTTAAAATAGCATTTTTAAGTAGCAAACTAATACTTTCGCGGTAATACTTTATCTAACAACCATTTAGTGTAATATTGCAAACAATTTAACAAGATTTGAGAAAATCTTGGTTTAATCCCAGCCTATGAGTATAATATTTTCTCGAACAGGCGCGCTCCGACCCGAATATCGATTCTTTCCACTAAATTTTAATAGTATTCTCCAACGTAAAGAATTTCAGAAATTTTGTTCTTGAATAAGGTAACAAATACTATTAAAATTTAGTGGTGTCAATCGGTATTTCGAGTCGGAGCGCTCCCATCCCTGTTCAAACTATGCTTTAATGCACATCATAGACGGCCCCTTAAAGCAGCATCTTGCCGTTTTTTAAGCATAATTTGTAAACTACTTGGAAGAAAAATTTGAAATTTTGAATACACATAAAGCAGGACATAATAAATATAAATCCATCAAAAAAATTGTAGGTTGCAATTCATAATTTTTTCGAATATTAATTTCATAATTCATAATTCATATTATAAAATTTTAAAAATTACAAATTAAACGTAGTTATGTTTGGGTTTTTGAGTTTTATAACCAAACAAAACGTTAGCACATTAGGATTATAATTTCAGGAGATATTAATAAAAAATATGAAAATGTAATTTAACATTAGAAGCTCTAAAATTTGAATGTTTATAACTCAAAAACTTATCATCCAAATGACTTAAATTTTTGTATCTAGGCATAGTTTGAACCAAAGATTTAAAATATCATGTCAAAAGTGTGTGTTGCTATTGAAAAAATTAAGTTTAGGCTGGTTTTAATATGTAGATGGCCCCTTAAGCAAATTTTAGATACATAATTTAAAAGTAGACTTTATTTCCAATCGTTTGGTACCAGTCACTAATAAACTGTTTACACATTCAATTATAGCAGAACCTGATATTAAACAACCATCCATTAGCTTAACCTTCTATTATATTATTTCAAACCCTATTCCCTTAAAAATACAAAGACTTAGTTTTCTTTTTGTTTCATCAGATGAAGCATCTTCACCTAAAAACGAACATTTACAAACAATGGAAGTGTCTTCTGAGTCCTATGAAAACATTACTGCTATGCAAGTACAAGCTTTTTCAGCTCTATATGGTAGTGATATACTTCTTGCAGAATTTTCTATATGTTCAGGTACATTTCTTCAGATTCGATTAAAAAATCATGTTTCCTTAAGAATTCATATCAGAAATTTCAAGGAAACGAAAAATAGAGATAAATACCCTACAAAACAAGGGATTATTATGACTGCCCCAACATTAGAAAATTTTAGTAAAAAATTATCAGATTTTCATTTTTACTCGAAAGATGATTCTTTTATCGCAAATAATCAACTTATTATAATGGGTCTTGATGAAGATACTTGTTTTCTTTAACAGCTCTTTAATTTGAAAAACTTTGGTTTTATTTAAAAAATACTAGAATTCGTAAGAGTAAGGATCAGATACTTAATTTGATAGAATTAGTTCCACAAATTACTGAAACGGTGATTGACATACTTCTAACTCATGTTCTACCGAATTCTGTGTTTAATAAGTTACCTGTATGCTATAATCATATGGATTTCAACACTGCTAAGTCACATTTCTTATTTTGTTTGAAACAAGAGTTCGGATCTACTGCTTGTAAAATGTTTAAATGCGATAGGTGTAAATATGAAAGCAACTCTCAACTGAAATATGATTGTATGATAATTAACACTCAGGAAAAATTTTATATATATAAAGATTCAACTTTGCTAAATATGAATACATTTGAGTTATCTAAGAACATTTGTCAAAATTGCACTTGTCAATTTTCAAAGACATTTTTTAAATGTTTTGATAGTCAATTCTATGAAGAATATTTTGAAAGTAATCTGTTCAGCTAAAAATTGTGTAAATCTTTGATACGTTATTTCAATAAACATATTTTTTTTTGTTAACTGGAAATGAATCTCTCTTTATTTCCAACTGCAAGCAGAAAAAAAAACTTATGATTGTCTAAGCTATGAAAGTAACAGCATATACTTAATGTTTTTTTTTCTGAAACATATAAAAAAGTTTGATATTTTTTTTAAAGACTTGTTAACATATGTATAATTTTTAAAAAGTTATCTAGTAATTTTTTTTAAAACTTATAATATTCGTTCAAAACATTTTTTGAATCTGTTTCTAAACGTTTAAAAAATAATTCTGTTGATCTTTTTTAATGAAAATAAAAAAGTTTATACTGATAATTTTTTTTGACAATATATTTCTTTAACACTTGCTAAAAATCTGTTACATACAAAAAGTTTGTTATTTCTCTATTACATTTTAAAAGAGTTTGATATTTTTTTCTGTTACATATATAGAAAGTTTGATATTTTTTTGAAGACTTGTTAACATACGTATATAACATATGTATAAAACATATGTAACATATCTAACATATGTATAAAACATATGTAACCTATCTAACATATGTATAAAACATATGTAACATATGTATAAAACATATGTAACATATGTATGTAACCTATCTAACATATGTATAAAACATATGTAACATATGTATGTAACCTATCTAAAATATGTAACATATGTATAAAACATATGTAACATATGTATGTAACCTATCTAACATATGTAACATGTGTATAAAACATATGTAACATATGTATGTAACCTATCTAACATATGTAACATTTCCGCCTCCGTCTCCTGATGTCATAGAACGCCCATTATTATTCTACTAGCTTGGAAAGGCTAGAATACTGCAGCCGAAGCATCCAAATTAGATTTATTACAGACTTCGTTTTTAGAACTCATTTCCTGTGAAATTATCTCTGGATTTTCAACTTTATTTTTTTTTCACGCGGAAAATGCAAAGTCACATGATGCCTTCTCTTGCAAATAATACAAGAGAATTTAGATTTACAATCAATCACTTTATGATTCATAAGACAGTTAAAACAAAGATTTTTGGATTTTACAATCTCAACTCTATTACCCACTGACATGTTTTTTTAAACAGGACATTTATCCAAAGGATGATTTTCACTACATGACAAAATACATTTAGAATTTTTTACGCCAGTTAGAAAAACTGTAGAAACATTTCGATAATAAGTATTTTTATTACTCGCTCTAGAATTGTCAACCACGGGTTTTCCCTTTGACGTATAATATAAATCAATTTCCCGAGATAATTCAATGGGAGAAAACCATGATTTTGCTTGTCTAACATTTATAAAATACCTGACATCTTTATCAAGCGTTTGACAAATCTTATCAGAAACTATTAACTGTTTTAAAGTTTCGAAATCTGTCACATTTCTCAATTTTAAATAATAATCCCAACTCGTTGTTAATCGGATGCAAATTGTACATATGTTTCATTAGGATAACGTTGTGCTTTCCTAAAATGTTCTAAACAAGTCTGGGGGGTTGGCTCAAATTCTCGAAGTACTATAGCCTTTACTTTTGAATAATATTCTAAATCCCCATCTTTAATGTATGTAATAACGTTTGTTGCCCTTTCCCCTAACAGATTTATTAGACTTTCCGACTTATATTTTTCTGGGACATTTTTAGAAATAAAGGTTCTTTCTAACGATGAAAAAAATAACCCCAACCTTCTGGTCTAGATGGAATTTTAATTGTTAACGTTCGTACACTTTTGATGAGAGAGTCTAACGATTCTATACTATATTTTTTCTCGAGATTACTTATATTATCATTTTCGGTTTCTGCACGGACCTTAGCCAACTCAATTTCTGACTTAGCATGTTCAATTTTTAATTTCTGAAGATCTAGTAATTTTGATTCCTCATTTTTTCTTTCCTCAATTAAACTGTTTGCTATGTCTTCAACCAGTTTATTATCTGCTTTATACTTCGAACTTTCATTTATTAAATTTATTAAATCATAAATAGTTAATTTGGAATCTGATATATCTATGTCTAATTCAGCACCAATTCGCTGATAATCTTCCTTTTTTGCACTTTTAAACATTGTATTATAAATACAATTCGCAATAAAATAAATAAAACTGACGTACCTTTATTTATTAATAAATCTCCAAATCTGATAATTCCACATTGAAAAGATGTAATCCACTTTTTCTATTCTCAAATTAGTTCAATAATAAAGAATATCAGTTCTTCTCTGCGTAAACACATTCACAGTTTATTTTTTTCGTATTACGAAATTCTCAAAGTTAATCGAAATTAATTTTCTTCTGGAATAAAAAAAAATGCATCGGAATCCTGAATCACAATATTTTGTACTTCAACAAAACACAACGATGATTTAAGTTTAGTTTTACTCATCCTAATTACTTGATAGAATTCCAAACACCATTTTATCTTCTGCAGACGATTACAAAAAACATAAACATCGAAAAATTCCTTTTATTCTTTCTCCGGCTCGACGGACCAATACTATGGATTCGCCGATAACTCAGTTAATATATATCACTACAAAAGAAAAGCACACAATCTCAATAAAATAACTTACTAGTGGACTGTAACTCATTTAATTTCTCACAACACTAAATAAAATGGTCGAGAGCCGAGATTTACACAACTTCTGTGATCGGCATCTCAAACCAAACTCACAATAACAAGTTTTTTTTTTTTTTTTTTTTTTTTTTTTTTAAACATTTTACATAGACGGCGGTTCTAGCGGCAACACGTGGGAAACAACTTATTTTAGACGAGTCCATTTTATGAAAGGTATCTTAACGGGACGAGAGACTGCTCTCCGCCCTTTTAGTGTTGACCATTCACTGCAAATAATAAGAGGTTGCAATGATTTAAATTTCGCGTCTTTGACCAGGTAAAAATATTTGTTTTAAGAATTGTCTTAAAATTAATTAAACTATACGGATATTTTACTTCAGTATGTAGATTCCTCACTTAAATTAACTTAAATTAATTTTTGAAATAAATAACGCTTGCGGGTTTTTTTTTCGGAAATTGAGGAATTTTATATAAAATATAATATTTTTTTTATATTAGTTTGTGCACATTTTTACGCAACATATTTACATATGTTATGTACAACATATTTTACATAAACACGATTGAGAAATAGTATAATAATTTCTGAAATGTTTTTTCTTTGGTTATATTTTTATTGAAGCTTTTACTTTAAGTAGTTTTTCATGAATATTTTATCTTTTATTATGCAATCTAATATTAAAGAATTTTCCACCTGATAATTTAGCAAATAATTCTTCCATTCTTAGAAGAGGATAATTATAATTTTCAGTATTAGCATTAACGGTTATAATCACCACAAATACGAACACCACAATACCATCTGGTCTTTAAACGATTACTACAGGACTAACCCATTCAGAATAATCAATAGTTTTTAAAATACCCTCATTTCTTAATCGTTCGAATTCTAAATCAATTGCTTTTATCCAAGCAAAAGGAACAGATCGAGACTTTAAAAAACCTTGTTTTGCATAATTTTTCAAATTAATTGAAACGGGAGGACCTATGATCGTACCAATACCGTCAGCAAAAACATTAGAAAATTTTCTAATTAAATCATTCTTCGAAATACTTTTAATCATATTTACATTAGGCCAAAATAATTTTCATGCTTGTAACCAATTTTTACCAATTAAATTGGGACCTTCATCTTTAATAAATAGCATTTTTAAATTAGGTATACCATTATCACACATAAAAGTATTTACATTTAATTCATCTAATACAGTTAAAGAATCCTTACCAGGAAACCACGTCATAGTGTAATAATGAAAAAAATCTAAGTATGCAGCAATCAAAAGAGCATAGTGAAATGTTTTTTTTTTACACATTAATAAAATAGTCTTCGTGTCCTTGTTATCGGTATATAAAGTCTTAAACATTGTTAATTTATTTTATTTTTTTCTTTAGAGAGAAAAGGCGTTGTTCTGATTCAGAAATTTTAATAATCAAAGTAATATAAAATATATACTCCAATATAACTCCATAGTAATGTAACTCCATAGTAATATAACTCCATAGTCCATTGGCTGGGTCACACTAGTTAAATTTGGAGTTAAAAATTGAAGTAGGACATTCTTACAGCTTTCGATATCCTTCGGTTGCGCAGGTAAGTTGTCCATAAACAATAGCACATGGCGAGATTCTTTTCCTATCTGCCGGTCAAAATTACGAACCCATGTTGAAAAAAGGTGTTCGGTCATCCACGCCCAGCGTTAACTATCGTTGGGTTAATTTGATTTGCGCCAGGTCAGTTTTTGGCCGAAATATAGAAAAAAATTAGTCCTATTTTCAGATTTCTTTTATTTTTGGAATCAGAAAAATCAACTACGTATATAGTTTGAGTTTCGAATCGATACTTCCAATAGTTTTTTTAATATTCTAGCATAAGTGAAAATGAGAATATTTAGTTGTCTCGATTATCGAAACGGTAATATATTTTGCGGTTAGGATAAAATAGCCATTTTCGAATCGCATTTTAATAAATTTTTGATGCGATGCTTAAAGGGTTTTTAATTTACATTTCGATTACTTTTCAAAATATTAAAATTCTGAGACACAAATACAAAAGGAGAGGCCTTGAACTATCATCACCGAAATTTTCAGACTTCTAGGTGCGGTAGATTTTGCTAACCATCGCCCACAGACTCACAGAACACCGACAAATAACTTTCTTTATTAGTATAGATTTAAACATCGCTTTAAGGGTAACCGCTTCACACAGCATACATTTTTACACAGACTTATCGTATTCCTGATTCGTATGCATGAGTTTACAAATGAGCATTTCCAGTGGCGCCATCTCAGGATACAAATTAATTCTAATAGTTCATTTAGATTTTTCTGGTTCAAATTATAATTATTTGACTTCAGAAAAACTGGAAGTTTGTCCGCTTTGAAGATAATTTCGTTTTAAGTTTTTGTTGCAATAAAATGTTGTTTTTTTTTGTTGTAATTGTTGAGAAAGAAGAATATTTTCTTAAATATAACTTATACGATCCGAAACTCGCCTAAAAAATTTATTTTCACCAAAAATGTTTTTTGGCATAACTGATTTCTAAAATTTTCGAGAACAACATTCGGATCTTTTTTTCAATTGAAATGAGAACGACCAAAGCAATCAAATTGACCAGGGCATAATAAATATATACAAGGTGACCATAATTAAACTGACGGTACTCAGAATGTTCTGTAGCACGATCTAATTGCGAGAATGGCGCCAAATTTTGTAAGAAGATTAAACAAGACGGGGGACGAAGGATTCCGCGAAAAAATAGTTCCAAAAGTCACCGCCAGGGGAATATGTGGCGCTGTGTACTCGAAAAAGAGAGTTTCAAAAAAGAAGAATCAATACTGAAATAAAATTACCGTTTATTTAGCACATCCATCTCAGACCCGATGTGGCCGCCGTTTTCATGGACCACTTATTGCATTCTGTGCACAGCATTTACAACAGCAGAGAATAACATGTCTGCAGGAATCTCCCGTACAGTTCGTGATATGTTATCCTTCAACGTAGCCAGGTCCTGGACACCTCCGTGATAGATCTTGGATTTTAGGTAACCCCATAGCCAAAAGTCGCAGGATGTAAGATCAGTGGACCGAGGTGGCCATGATGTTAGAAATTAGCGGCTAATGACTATTTCTGTTGTTAATTTCTGTCGTAGCAGGTGCTGTACCCGAAAAGCAATATCTAGAGGGGTTTCACCTTGCATGAAAATGATTTTCTCCAGGAACTGGCTTTGCTGAAGTGCCGGAACAACGAAATTGCTTAGCATTTGGCGATATTTGTCTCCGGTAACAGAACAAGTTACAGGTCCTGTCGGAGTAATGTTCTCATAGAAGAATGGACCTATGATCATATCTTTTGTGAAACCACACCAAGCAGTTATCTTTCGAGAATGCAAAGGAATTTCTTTGAATGCTCTTGGTGACTTGTTATCTCAAATTTGGCAGTTCTGGGTATTTATAGTTTCATTCGGGTAAAAGTGGACCCCGTCTCCCTATAACATTTTCCAGGACCAAGCATCATCCAACTCCATTCTGGCAAGAAAAGTGAGAGTAAAAGTCAATCGCTTATCATGGTCGGTGTGACGTTAATCTTGTACACGGCTGATCTTGTACGGATAAAAGTGGATAATCTTTCGTAGGATTTTCCATACCGTACAATAAGGCATATCCAGATTCCAAGCTATCCCACGAGCAGTGGAAGTGGTAGCAATATTGTCTGGTGAGAGCAAAAGTAATTCGCTTATCATCGTCGGTGTGACATAACTCTTGTACACTTCTGATCTTGTACGGATAGAAGTGGATAATCAATCGATGGATTTCCATACCGCACAATAAGGCATATCCAGATTCCGAGCTATCCCACGAGCGCTGGAAGTGGTAGCAATATTGTCTGGTGCTCTGTCGACAATAGCTGTTGCCACTTCTTCGATTGTATCCTGTGATACGGGTTTTCTTCCTCTGCCTGACTGAACATTTAGAGAAACTGTTTTCTCAAACTTCTCAGCCATTGCTTTTAAACCATTAACTGACAAAGGAGCGTTACCTTTACGCATTTTTTTGTGGTTTCTAAAAGTACGAAGAGCGGCTGGCGCATCGCACTGGTTGAGATAAAAGAATTTGACTAGTAGAGCTCATTCGACTAAAGAAGGAAACATTATAAAAGATAACTTTCAATGAAATTGCTGCTAACAGCAGCACATTACATTTTAATGCCGATCAAGCTGGCACTGGGCCAAAAGGTGTAACGTGAAATTTGAATAAAGAACTTCTTCTGTTGTTGCTTTTTTGGGGGCTCTGTAAGTGAAATTGCAGATAAAGAAACTTTAGCAGTGTTTATGTAAATTTTTAGCTTTTTATAAACTGTTACCATTTTGAGCTGGGATTAAATTGCTAAATTCGTTAAATAAATGGTAATTTTATTTCCGTATTGATTCTTCATTTTCTGAAACTCTCTTTTTCGAATACACAGCGCCGCATATTCCCCTGGCGGATACTTTTGGAACTAATTATTTTTTTCCGCGGAATCTTACGTCCCGCGTCTTGTTTAATCTTCCTACAAAATTAGGCGCCATTCTCGCAATTAGATCGCGCTACAGAACAGTCTGAGTACCGTCAGTTTAATTATGGCCACCTTGTATTTCAATGTGTGTATGATATGTTTTGTGTTAAATCTGCCCTGTTGCCAAACTAGTGCTGAAAATATCGGTATAGGAATTACCTGTTGGGGAAAATTAATCCTTTGAAGATAATTTTTGTATTTATATCACTTCATTTTAATTCTAAATTGCCACTTTTGCACCAGGATTTTTGATTAATATTTTGAATTTATAATGTACATATCGGAAAACGTTTATTTGTTTTGAAATCAGTGCGCTTCTTAATTCTAGTGGCATTCAGTATTTGAACAACAGAATTGCTCTATTCCTGAAAGAGGTAAGAAGCGGCAACCTGCATTTTATACGTAAAACTTCATCTCTTAAACACTTTTCCGAAGCTAATCAAATATACGTCTCCGGTCAGACCAAAACTATCGTATAATTCATCTCGCAAACATATGTGAATACACAAAGTTTGCTTTCTTGACTATCCTGGGTTAGAGGAGCATCACTACACCTTCTTAATAAAAATCTTAATTTTAAATAGATAATTAGCTTTATATTATTTCCGCGGCTAATAGAATATTTTGGAAATATTTTGTATGCATTGATTAGATGATGGTTATTTGTAAGTAGTGTGAAATACTGCAGAAAACGTATTAAGAACAGATTATTCAGCTTAAAGTCTATTAAAATTTAAAAAGATGTATATTTTTTTCTTTTCGACTATTTGAACCGTAAATAAATTCTTCCAATAAAACTGTTTCTTGCACTTTTATAAAAGTAAATATTTAATAAAGTTTTAAAACAATTTTAAAAATCTAAAAAGAATTTGTATAAAATATGCTTGAATTATGTTATGCATTCATTATTATTTCTAAATCAAACACTCTAACTTTTAGAACAGCGATTCACAAACTTTATTTTTACGAGACCTATGTTAAAGTTTCAAATTTTCCGCGACCCACCTAATATATAAATATTGATTGATCGAGTGCACCCAAAGATGACCTTATTCTTAGGATAGAATTACGTGTGCCTTTTGTATTATCAATCCTAAGGAAAAGATAATCTTTGACACAAGGCGTGTATATACGCGAGAACAGTGAAAGCTAATAATTGGGAGGTAACAATACATTTTTCGAACCAATTTTTTGCGTCAATAATTTTGGTATATATAAAGAGTAGGAAGTTGAGGTTAGATGATTCAGATTCGATGGTTTAAATAACGTAACAAGCAGTTATATGTCTCAACAGCGGGGATTTTTGCTATAGCAACTTACTGCATTACGCTGTGAAGTGTAGTGAATTGAAACCTGTTTTATGATGATGTTTCTTAGTCAAACGAACATCAGTAATCATGTTGCCCTTTATTTTACATTGCACGATTTTGCCATAGCAACCCCCCATTCCCCCCGCTGATGCTTTTCAGCTGAATGACCGTTTCGTTATCTAAACTATCTAATTTACCTAAATTATCAACACTATAATTGTTTAGAATGATGTGACGCTGCCTTCCAGAGTATTAGCAATTACTGTTCTCGCGTGCACCCAAAGATTACATTATTCTTAGTGCTGGGACATTCTCAGCAAGTTAGTACGTAACCGGATTACCAATCAAAATATGAACAGTTCTAACAGTGCATTCGGGGTAAATTGTAAAAATTCCGTTTAATACCGATTATGTCTGTAATAGGCATTTATAAAAAAAATCATAAACAAAGCCTGGTCGCAAAAATTTGTTCCCTAATTGAGAGTGTTAATTAAAGTATGGGCATTCTAGAAGTGGAAGATTCAAAAATATAATAATAACTACTTTAATTAGAGAATAAAAATACTTATTTACGTTGTGATTAATTTAGGCGGAACTCCCAACCTCAGGAATTGGACTGAAATCTAGCGCCTAAATGTTTAAAACACTAGGAAACCCTTAATTATTCAGTAAAAAAAAAAAAAAAAACACCTGTACAGACGGATTGTCAATTTTTTAAATATCTATAGTTAAAATTCTATGCAAATTTGACTTAAAACCAAAGAAAACAGTACTAAAATAAAATCGATATAAAGTTAACATTAAAACAATAAGTTATTTACAATATTTACAAACAAAACAATTAAATTCCAAAGAATAAATCATAGCAAAAAGAGAACATGAGACGTTAAAAACTACATCCTTTTTAAAAATTCCCGTTCATAAATTTAGAATTAATTTTGTAGTAATTTACAAAAATTAATTCCATCATGTTTCAACTTTTTTCTGATGACCATATCCTCAATTTTGACGTACATATATATTTGCACATAATGAATAAAAGTTTTACCTCTTATACTTTTTAGATATAGTACATCCTTCATCCGCGGGACCCGTCAGCAGAGGTCAAGCACTGACATAATTTTCACTGTATAACAACACTCTTATCGAACATTTTCAGGGAAGCTTATTCTAAAATAGTTAGAGTTCTTGAGAGCTTTTATAAGCCAAAAATAATACAATGCCCTTTAGACAGTATTACATAAATATTCTCAGTGACTAAAAACACGTTAACTATTATCGCGTATACAATAAAAAAGTTAAACGCTTAGGACACAAGAGCAGTAAAACATAATCTACTCTTTTTTAGAACTAACTATGACGGAACATATTCCAGAAAAAAAAAACGTTTATATATAAAAGAAATTCTGAATCTGTTATATAAAAATCCTCAAAACTTCAAAAGTGTTTGAGATAGGTTAGCCTCTTACCTAGAGTTTTATTCGCTGGTTCGAATAATTTTGCACCACCCTGTCGTAAAAGACGATACCTGCATTTCACACTGGTCGGGGACGGGCTGTACTGAAATTGACCACTCAGATTGGTTGCGGTATTTAGAACGGGACAAGTCCGGTAACGCCTGTTTTGTGATGTAATACTTATTTTTCTCAAGGGGTTCTAATGGTACCATAAATTGTTGTCAGTCACCGAATTTTCTATTTTGTATTTACGGCGACCGTGTGTTTACCATCGTAAATCTGACGTTATTAAGCTGTCAGCTTGCGTGGTCCACTTTTACTTTATTTGTTAGTCTATTCTGGGAATAAACACCTATAAGATGGTAAATAGGGAAAAAATAATTTTTTTTTTTTAATTATTCGTAAATACCCGATTTCTTAATTTTTTTTGTAACACAGAAAATACTAAACGTGGTGAATCTCACCACCACTTAGGATAGATATTACAAAAGGCTCTATATATCTACATGTTATCGTTCATTTCATATTGTTACAGGTAGACTGTGCGATAATTCCATGATAAAAACTCCGCTGGTACGCCAGATGACTGTCAGTTTTGATATGTGTTCCATCTTAACAGTCCTTATATACAGAAATCATCGAAGCAAAAATTGATTGAAAAATGTGGCGCTTCTCCCCGACTATAATAGTACAGTAATTTCCGGACTATAATCCGCTATCAAACAATTATGTTTCGTCATAGAAATTTTATTTTACATAATGAAACTTATTTTATCGCTGTAAATGTTTCACTTCAATTATTAAATAAAATTTCTGGGTCTGAACATAATTGTTTCATTCGCGGCTTATAGGCCGAAAATTACGGTAATGGCGAACTTAACAAAACTCTTATATAATTTATCAAAATCTTGCATGAAATATGAAAATAAGTTATAAAAAAGGGTTATACACGTGTACCGTTAGTAGTCAACGTGTTAACACTGTTTGTCGAGATTTAAGGAGCAATGCTATCAAAATTGTATATATATATATATATATATTAATTAATTTCAATATATTGACCATTAGAAAAAAATAAATATATCCTAAGTCTGAAAATACTGCCTGCAATTTCACATATATAATTAAATAAATAGATTTATTAATATCAACAAGAAATGTTTTTTAATAATTAAATTATTTTCCAATTTATAGACTTTATACTTACACACAACCTAATAAAGATTTTTTTTTTTTTAGATTGTTTCATTGAAAGTTATTTGTTAATTTGTACTTATGGTATGAAACGAGGATGTTCGGAATATTTAATTCTATTTCTATAATAAAATTTTGAAAAATATTCTTCTTTTAATAATCTTATTATTCTCAGTTATATTACAGTTTTATATAATGCATGATCGAATATTTTTTTCTTTTAATTTAATTTCTTTCAAGTTGCTGAAATTAGTTTCTTTATTTTTTTATTATTTAATCCATTATTGTTCGTCAAGAAATCACTGTACGTAAGTTTATTAACGTAAATTTATTTACATTATTCGTAGTTATAAATACGAAAAATTGAAAAAAAAAGTACAGATATTTTTATTTAATTCCTAACTTATGAATAATTTAGATTAAAAAACATAGGAAATGAAAATCCTATTTCTGAAATATAATTTTGAACACCACGAATTATAATGACATAAAGAAATAATTAAATTTCATACCAGAAAATATATTTCAAGAAATAGGTAACTTTGAAAGAAATTTCTGAAATTCGTTTTCGTTAAGTCAAAAAGCAGAATGCTACAAAAAACATAAATACTTAATAAAATTTCTGAAATTTTCTTGAAATTAATAATTTTAGAATATTCTTGTATTTAACTTACTCTTCGCAGACATGTGCCTATTAAATATTTATCATGTGTGTTTTCAAGGAACTAATTTATTAAAATTTTAGCTTCAACAGTATTTTTTAATTTAATCCATTCGAAGTTGATGTAATAGCTTTTCTTATGTTTAAATTTTGCTAAATGTTTCTTGAAGATAGTGTTAAATGTGAATTATAATTATTTACCTTTTTAAATTAAGTAACTTCGGACGAGTTTCTGAAATATTCTAATTTCTCTTCTTTCTTTAATCTTAAGGATAATTTAGATAAATGGCAATCTTTAAAGAATCCTAAACACACACGCACACAAGATTTGCTCGTATTATAAAATATGATATGCCTCTCCTGATCCTGACGTCATAACAGCTTGCTTTCTGTACTTATTCATATTGAATCCCTCCTTTAAATGAGTAAAAAGGAGAAAATAAACTTATACAGTTACATTTTCACTATGGTTTTCCTTAAACTGACAGCCTAGAAACTTTAAATTTGGCACGAAGATAAGATGCAGATGCACACAAATAATGCTTTTATTTATTTAAATTTTAAAAAGCTGAAACGGTAAGAAAGAATATTTTTCTATCGTAACCAATGTTAGAGACAAGTTTTCTTAGTAATGGGATAAAACACAAGTACCAGTAAAAGCTATAGTCAATGAAATTGGTAATATTAAAGAAACATTATTGCCAATTAGTAAGTGCTTCCTAATCCGCCCTTTATCATGAAAAAAAGACTACTAAATATGCAAAACCGACGTTTTTCAACTTATTACTTAACGGTATTTTGTTTTTTATGGTGAGTAAAGGTATACTAATATAGTGTAAAGAAAAGAAATATTTTTTGTTTGTATTTAATAGTCTCTAAAACTACTGAATCGGTACTAAAATTTTTCCACTGTACGATAGCTGATAAATGGAGTTCTCAAGTAGATTTTTGTTTCTGTTTTAAAAATGCTGTGGATACATATGTGTTTGAAAGAATATTTTCTTATTAATACAATTACATAATAAAATATTTTATTCTTCACGTTTATAGTGTGGCTGCAAATGGATTGGAATGAAAAAAAATAATCTATAAAATTATGTATTTGTTATGCATTAATTCAGTATTAAGATGGAAAAAAAAAGAAAATATTCATTCTACTGGGATAGATGCAGGATGCCATTTTACAACTGAAGAAGAAAGATCGCAACTTTCGAAACGCATTGTTTTAGTATTTAAGAAGGTTATTTCTGTAATGAAAGAAAATCACAATTAAAAAATTATTATTTAGATATTGCGTATATTTTGTATTATTACGAATTAAGTATGTATTTAGTATATCAGATACATTCAGTTTATAAAAATATATGTTATTTTAAAAAAAAAAAAACGAAAATAAAAATAAAACATTTTTAAATATTTATTAATATTAAAATATATATTAAAAGAAAAAGTTGTACCAAATATGTAGAAATGAAAATCATACAAAAGATCTCAAATTATAATGATTGCAAAATAAATAAGATATTTTTCTACAATAAACATCAGGCTTCATATTTGAAAGGAAGTTTTTTGTTAAACTCTACATTAAAATTATGCCATAAAAATCATATATATTTGGGTAAGAATAGCTAAGCAATAAAAAAAAAAAAAAAAAAAAAAACAGAGTATTATCTTGCTATATATTCTCATAAGTACTTGATTATAAATTGTTAGAATGGAACATTACAAGATGTTATCTTCACATTTCAAAGAAAACAATGCCAGATAAAAATAACGCGAAATTTGTTCTAAGCCATTTACTAGGTAGAAAGCCTTCTGTGAAGCAATATGCTGTGTTATTAAGCAATAACATGAAAAACAGTATCATAAAAAAAAAAGAAATGGGAGAGTGCTTCAGACAAACCCCGTATATCTCGATTCTCATGGGAGGGAGGAAAATATAGAGGTACGCCGGTTTAGAAATTTACAAATTTTTCCTAAATATACATAATAGGGACAAAAAATATTCGAATTGTTTAGATAAAAGCAGAAAATTGTAGATTTGAACAAAAGATAGCAGATTTAATTAAAATATTGAGACGTTTTAACCGTTTTACGGGCAAGGGAATTACGTTTCTAAAATGCTGAAATGGTTGAATACTATCAGAATTCAGAAAAATTATGCATTATAAAAGTAAAATTTTATTAAAAAAAACTCTGGTGCAAATGTATCAATGGGAAATTAATTAAGTGGTATAAATAAAAGGCATGGAACTATTAATGAAGATGAATTAACATATATAACATTGAAAATTTCGAAGCTTCAACTGTAACCGGTTCCACAGGGTTGATTGCCGCCGGACAAACTCCCATCAGCAATTTAAATAGAAATTTCCTCTTTATACAAACACACATATGCAAAATTTCTGCTGTAACTAAGACAAAAATATCTATTCGTTTTGCCTTGGTGGAAGTTTTCCCCTACGGTAGTGAAGTCTTGTGTTTCCACCATATTTTGTCCACATAAATAATTCTCCTGTCAACGACAGAGAATGCGATTACCGCCCGGGGTAAACTTACACCTGTAAATCTGAATAGAATTTTTCACCTTACTTTAAAACCTTATTTATGCAGAATTTCGATCATACATAAGGAGAAAACTCTATTCGTTTTTATTGATGTAAGTTTACCAAGGCGTTAATCAGGCACTGAACCGATGTAAACAAACAAAAGCCGCCATCTATTGACTATATCCTCAGTTACAACCGGTAGACACTACATTATCTGTCTCCCACTCTTTATTCATAACTCCATAATAATATACCGTAATTTCCGGCGTATAATCCGCAGCTCAAAGAGTCGTTTTTCGACCCAGAAATTTTATTCAATAATTGTAGTTAAATATTTACAGCGATCTTTTAAGTTACATTTTATAAAATAATATTTCTGGGTCGAAAAACGACTCTTTGAGCTGCGGATTATACGCCGGAAATTACGGTACTTCCACTCCTCAAAGGCTTAAACGCAGGGGTGCAAAAATCTAGGCGCCAACGGGCCGATTCCCACCACTAAATTTTTAGTGTTATTCGCCTAATAAGAATACTGATAAAATTTAGACGAAGTATACTAATAAAATTTGAAGAAAAATATTAATAAAATTTAGTGGTGGGAATCAGACCATTGGCGCCTAGATTTTTGCAACCCTGCTTAAAAGTAATCCGGCTGTAGCAGTGGCGTAGACAAGGAGGGGGTCCACGCGCTTTGAATAACAGTAATATTGTAAAGTTTTCTTGGCCTTGATTATAGCAGGAAGATTTTCAATTAACTAAGACAAAGAAAACTTAACAAAATTAGTGGTATTCAGAGTATCTGGACCCCCACCCTGGCTACGCCAATGGTCAGTAGTTTTTTATAAACAAAAATGAAAAGTTATGAAGAAATTACCAATCTTTGTTATTAATAGATTAAAGTAATTAAGGTACAGTTACCAAATAACGTTTTATATAATAAAACCTCGATTTTCTTTTATAAATTAATTTATTCCATTTTATGTGAAATAAAATGACTACACATATTTTTGTAAGTAAATAAAAGTCTAAATAAAGAACACAAAGTTGATTTATAATGCATTAATTCAATAGTAATTTAAAAAATCTTGCTTCTACTCTCGTATTGGTAAAACTTTGTTTTACACCGATAATATAAAAAATACTATCTAAACCAGGGGTTTTCAAACTTTCAGACCGACGTACCGCAAAATAGAAGTTCATAATTCCGCGTACCACCAAGTAACAAACGTAAAGCTAATATAGAAAACCTGTCTAAAACGCAATATCTCTCCGGGTTTTGTGTTTCCGTCATAGCAGGTTTTACTGTATTTAAAATAAATTATTACATTACTAAATTGACTGCTTTATAATAACATTCAAGTAAAAAGTAGTATCACCATTAAATTTTATTAATGCATTTATCAAAATAATTTAATTTTTAATAATGCACAGTTATCAAAATATAGTATTTTGGTATAGTAAAAAAACTTTAATACTTAAGTACATATTGGTGCACACTGATTCATATACTGTTATAGAAGAGTAATGAAAAGAGTGGGCGTGTTTTATCAAGCACAACTTCCTCATGTCTGGCTCAATATTAGGAAGTTTTAGTCATAAGTCAGATTCGATGTTTAGTTTATTCCTGTATTTGTTTTTCATATAACAAAGGGGGGAAAAGAAGATTCACAGAGGTATGTTGTGCTAAACACAAACAGACTTTGACGATATTAGACGGTATTCTGATATTCTCGTCAGCGAAAATTATGTTACATTCATTCTTTTGAATGTGGACTACAGTAATCCATCACATTAGAGGAGAGCTGAATAAGTTCACTTCTTTCCTCTCTCGTGAGATACAGTGGCAGGGTGTCTCAAATGAGAAACGAATTTCTTATCCAAAGCTTAGTTAGCGCATTTAACATAGGCTCAATACAACCGTATTAATAATCTGGATACCTTTAAATGTGACAATAATGTCGCTCAGTATGCAAGCACTTGCAAGTTTCTTCACACATTTATAAATATACCACCTCAAAACATATGTTGATTCTATCTCAAATCCGAGTATAGTTTTACTGTTTCTGCTTAAATAAACTTAATTTTGATTAATTCAGCACCTTTAATTAGGTTGCCCTACTTCCGTCACAACCACGTCAGGGTGGCTAGTGCTCATGGAAAAATACAGTTAAAAATAGTGATAAACACCAGTATATTCTTATAGAAAAATTTATGTTGATTATTCGATCAAATAATTAATTTGAATATTTCTATAAGAATATACTGGTAATTATCATTTTTTTACTGTATTTTCCCTGACCACTAGCCACCCTGCACGTACATACTGAAGCTGCAACTCGTATAACAGGTGGAAAACGAACTTCAACCTAAAAAATTGTTTCCAAAACATGACACTGGGCTTCTACTTGTACGCCGGTAAATGCACATTTGTGCTGCTATAGCCGTAGTGTCTGAAAACGACCGTTTCGTTTTGGACGGCTATTGCCGTCATGCTACATAGTGAACTTCGCTTTGACGGCTATAGACACAAGTGTCCGTCAACGTGTTAAATAACATTACTCTCTTGACCATTTTAAGTAACCTTATTCTCTTAAAAACTGATTTCCAATGAAATAGGGGGAAACTATAACACTTTTTGTACAAGAGAAGAAAAATATTTCAATGAACACAATGAATTAATTTAGGAATTATGTTTGAAATAAGACTTTCATTTTAACACCTCCTAGAAGCTCTTCTAGTACAAAGAGAACAAGGGGTTATAAATTACACTTGGAATGTTATTTTGTTTTAATTCCTCCTACTCACAATAGCTCCTCCTACTTCCAAGCATTCAGATTTTTCCTTCAGATAATTCAATTTATAAAGCCTGTTTAAAAACAGTTCTTCCGCTAATTAAAAATACTTCATTCATATATTAATTTTAGGTCTTTATTAAAAAATTCAATTTTTATGCATATAAATCTAATAATTGTGTTTTTAATTCTGAAAAACTGATTCTATCATAAGCGGTGCGTGCGAATTTCCGCAAGTCTCCTATACCAAACATTTCTCGTAACAAAAAAATAGAAAAAGCGTTTACAGATCCTAAATAGCATTCGAATTTTTTTTTTTTAACTTCCAAGTAAATAAAGACAAGCCGTTTTTGATTCCATAATAATATGCTGCATTTTGTATTTTATTTCACGTACCAGTATTAGACTTCTGCGTACCAGTAGCCAGAGCTTCACGTACCAGTACTGGTACGCGTACCATAGTTTGAGAACCCCTGATCTAAACATATATATATAAAATCTATTTAATAAAAGTAAAAAAAATTAAGAATTTTTAATTTTAACAGTTAAAATTTAAAAAATAATAATTTATTTTCTTAATATAAACTTATTATTATTTTTTCATATTTGTTTGGAAGATGCATTTAGACATTTTATTACAATGTATGCCATAATAATAGTATATATTTAGTGATGGATGAGGCAGAACGTCTTGCTGCTATTTTCCATAACTACTTCATCGTAAATTGGTAAAGCGGCACGCTACAAAATAATATACTATCATGTAACGACGTAGAAAACGATGACAGATAGAAGTAAAGCACAAACTCATAGCTGTTACAACTCAGAAAGTCTTCTATTGTGTTATTAAGAAAATTCATAACAGAGAGTGTATCAAAGTACCAATATATAGGAGTGTGTTTCATAATAAATGTTATTTAATGCTTTTGTTTCATAACTATAGCATTTCTTCTGAAATTCTTTCAACACAAACTATACTCGCATACGTAATATCACTGTATACATTTGAGGGAAAATCTCCTTAATGTTAGCTGTTCAATAAAATCTATGTTCTGACTTGAGTGATTTAATGACAAAGATTCAAGGGACGAAACGTGTTCATTAAATTAAATCAGCTTAAGTTTTAGAATTTTAATATGAAAGCGGTGATTTTGGTAGATAGTAATCGTCTAAAAACTCGTAAATAATTTCTAGAGGTTTTCTTTAAAGAAATCTGTAATAAGAGTTAACAGATTTCGCAAACGAATGTTGTATAAATTAATAATTATGTTTATAGATATTCTTACGGTTAAGCATTCTACGGTAGCTGTTGTGAAACTGCGAGTTGCGATACAACAATGGTTCTCGGAATGATTAATCAGATCTTTAAAAATCTATAATTCCTTTTATCTACTTATAAATATTTACTAACAATATAATAAAATTTGAAGTAAACAAAAATATTACGTCTGAACATATTTATATTTATATTAAAATCATTAAAATTACAGACATTAGATTACAATTTAACAAAACAGTAAAAACATATTAAAATTGGATGTTTCGGATTTACATGAAAATCCCTCATCAACAAACATTTTTTCTTAACGTAAGTCACAGTTCAAAAATATCAACACATAGAAAATGCAACGTATCAAAATGTCGAGGCCAAAGTTACAGTTATAATACCGTGTTATTATAACTGTAACCTTGGCGTCGACATTTTAATGATTTTAATATAAATTTAATAAAAGCAATAATAACATTAATGCAAAATATCGAGTAAAGATATAGATAGATAAAGAACTTTGTGAAAAGACAGTATTTTTTTAACTTGGGGGTACTGTCTGGATGTAGGCCAATTTCTTTTTAAAAATTCAGTCGCGAAAAGAAATTTTTGTTAGGTCGAGACAAAGAAATAAATAGAATTGACTTTTAAATTGTATTTTTTCCTAATGCATTCATTAAAATATATACTTTTTTCTTCGGTAGTAAAATGTTTTGTTCCATTCGCAATACTATTATACTTCGGGAAACAGCGCCATATTCTTTCAACCTATTTTATAGTGAATGATTTTGGAATGTATGATAGATTAGATGGTACAGTTAAGAAATCTGGACGTCATCTGCGTACTGGCAGTGTTGTTGGACTAGCAACATCGTAGAATATCTTGCAATGTGAAATGAAAGGAAACCAGATTATTCCGACTCAGGGGTATAATCACTAATCGTGTTGCCACTCATTTCATTTTGCTGCGGAATGATGGATGTTGCTATAGCGAAACACCCTGCTGCTGCGCCAGCTGAATAGCAGTTTCGTTATCTGATCCATCTAATTTATCTAAATCAAAAAGCTAAAATTGGTTGATGCTGCCTCAAGGAATATTTGCTTATTATTGTTCTCGTGTATACACTCTGCGACAAAGATTATATAGCTCTAAGGTCAGATTATACAAAAAACTGTATATACCTACAAGTTAGGTGATTTGCGAAAAAAATTATGGGGGTTCGCGTAACAATTAAGTTTATGGACCGCTGATGTAATTAGGACGTGCTGGACGAAATTCCACCAGTAAAAACGAAGAGAAGTTTTCCTTCGTTTTAATGACAAAGATTCCTAAGACCTTTTAAATAAAGCGAAATTTTCTATTAAAATTTACTGGTAGGTGTACCTTCTCCCCTCCCTACAATAATCAGTCCTTCGTGACTTTGATTTAGACGTATAATGGATACACACATAGTTCAAACAGCATTTAAATAACTTTTTGTTACATTGTTTTAACCTTTAAAGGCACGGTCAGAATACTGAGTGCGTACCTCATTGAAAAAGCAATTGTGAAGTCTAAAAACATTGTACGTGATTAACATTTGTGCTTCATTTACTCTCATCCCAAAGTCCCTCTAATGTTCAACCAATGTGTAAATTTCGCAATTTTTTCTGCTATGTTTTATTACTTTTATTGGTAAGCCACCACTAATGTACGGAAATTGCCGCCAATGTATCTGCAATATATTATATTTTCTTCCTTAATTACACTTTTTTCTTTCAGCTTTATTTTCTCGGGCAGGCGGCGCATGGACGTGGAGGCAATGGCGGCTCAAGCCCTCCCCGTATTCTGCCAACTGCTAACAAACCTCAACCTCCAGCTATCAAGCCAAAAATCACAAGCAGTCACATTTTCCGAACCACGCAAGCTTGAACGTAAACCAATCATAAGAGTGAACGGGGTTAGTGTCGAGCAAGTCTCACACACCTCAAACTGCTTGGCCTCACCATAGATGAACACCAAAGCTGGACGGAACATATCAACACCCTCAGGATTGAAGTAAGAAAATTACACTTAAACGCACGTAAACTAACGTCAAAATCCTGGGGAATAAAGCCAACAATGTTAAAAATCTGGTACCACATAATAGTGGAGCGGATAATTTTCTACTGTGCCAGTGTTCGTACGCTTCAAGGACTTTCAAGCACCTTTCACCAGAATTTTCGTAAAGTAACATTTGGCTGATTTAAGGAAAATAAATTATATCTTCACATACAGCGACCAGACTCTATGAAATTTCTGGTACTAAAACACTTAAATTTTCTTGTATCCCCTGATGCGTACGAACCCTGTGTGTGGACGTCTGGGGAGGTAACCTCACGCAAGCCGTGAAGGACAAAATGACCTCGATGCAACGCACAGTGTAAGATTTTGCGAATCTAGCGGGTCAAAATTCAATTTATGAAAATTACTGATATTAATTAAATAAAATTGCACTTACTACAGATAAAATGGCTCTCTATTATGGAAAAATATATATTTACTCGTTACATTGTACATTTTATGTCATCATTATTAAATTATCATAATCATAATAGAAACAGTTTTCGTCATTTTCATTTATTGACTTTTACGCAGTGTTATTTTATTCAGTGCAGATTTTAAAAATATACAATACCTAACTCTTACAACAAGAAGAGTTTTTTTTTAGTAAATAGTAATTAAGTTAATAGGTACTGCCATCGCTGTCAGTGTCATCATTAATGTTTTCGGCACTGCCTTTTTTTTACATCCAATCTATAACCAATATGCCAAAGGCATTCCATAAATCTTATCTGTGCATGTAGTGTCGATAAGCCCCAAGAAAATGTGTGAGTATTACTCGTATATGTTCAAATACATTGCAAATTATTCATAACCTTGGAAGTTGCGTTACAGATATAGCATTTTTGAATTGTTTTATTTGAAGAGAGAATATTGCACACTTTGTCATCTAAAATTGTTTCTTCAAATCTGTGCTCTATTTCATTATGTTTGATCATCTAATTCTACTATTGTTGGCACAAGAGCAGTAATTTGATTTCTGACATTTTCAAATTCTTCCGTTATTGACTGATCAGTTTCCTTGATGAACTTAAATTTTATGGGTCTACAGTAAGAAGTAGATGAAGGATGTGCATTTTGCCATTATATAAAGTTATGATTTTCTTCATTACAACCATATAGTTTTAAAGGAACCACAGATGGGATTAGAATATTTGCATCTTAAAAGTTGTTTTCATTTGATTTTTGCTTGTATCTACTTTGTCCACCGCGTCCATCGACCCCCCTTCCCCCATTTAAAAATCATTGTTATACTTTCTAACACAGACCCTTTTTCTTTAGTAACAATATTTAATATCTGTTTTTGCATAATACAAAGTCTTTTTATCGTTAAATCTACAATAGATTGTAATTTAACTTCTGCAAATGATTAAGAAAATATGCAGTTTTCTTGGGATGGATAGCACATTTTTTTTGCATATTTTACTTGCTTATAGGATGGCTAATTGTTCAAAACTTTTTGTAAGGCAGAGTTTCTCATAATCCCGTATTTTCGGCAGCTTAATTTCTTAGTGGTTATTAAAACCAACGTTTCTTCAAGAGAACATTTAAATATTGGGTATCCGGCTTTTTGAACGATTTTTTAAAATTTAGTTGCTTTTTTAGGGCTTACAGATATTTGCTTTAACATACCCGCAGCATCCTTCGTCCAAATTGTCTTAATTTCAAACACGTGGCATGTGTGAGTTCATTTAATGAGTGTTTTGAGAAGAATGGATAAACCTTTTTTTTCCGATTTTGGTCCACTTGAACAAAATTTTCTTTGGACGTCCAACTTTTTTCGCGTAGTCATTATTATTTCTGTCTGGTATATACAGATTACTTATTGTTATATTCGAATCTAGCCATCTTATTTTTCTTTAAAAAACGTTCTTTATGCGATGGCTATTTCTCCATCTTCGATTAATGTCAATCATAAACAAATAGCTCAGCCGCTTAATCTGGTCTAACGTAACATATGAGCAATGTTGAAGTTTATATTTGTGTAATACATTGTGTATCAAGATATTTTCAGAATTCACTAGCAATGATTTATGTCCAGTACCATAATTTTTGAATATCTCATAGAATTCTCTTTCCAAAATTAACACTTCAATACCTGTAAAAAAATTACTTATATTCAAAAGTTGCAAATAGTTGCAGCTGAAATTGATTTATTTTATATGTATATGCATATATAATTACAAAAAAAATTACCTTACAATGTACCAGAGTGTACAAAATTTTTGGCAGCTTTTTTAATTTATCATATGCTATTAAATTTTCAAATAATTTACATATTAACTTGCAAGTTTATTTTTTAGAAGTAACACTTTTATATAACTATCGTAATTGTAAAATACATAGTAAATACTTTGTTGTAACGATTCCATACAATTATAAAACAATATTTACAAAATAAGTATATTTTTAGCCGTAAATATCATTTGCAATTACATCTACAACAATCGCCGCTCTAAGAAGTTTTACAGAAAACTTGGTTTTGAGCCGACTTTTGATGGTGTTGTTGTGGAGTTAAACTGCTTTCACTTTATCTCTTTCCTCTTCAATGTGTTAGATGTAATTTAAAATGTCTAAAACTGAAATTATTTAAAATCAATTTTCTGAATTTTTCCCGCTAGATTTGCGAAATCTTACACTGTGCAACGGCTCTTTTTGCTGCAAATTGCTCTAGGGTACAGGACAATCTCAACGGACGCACTCACAGTAATAACAGGTATCCTTCCCATAACAATAACACTCCAATATGAATATCAGAAAAACAGGATCGCACACCTAGAACATGAACCAACGTGTGCAGCACTATTTCCAGAAATACAACAACAGAGGAAAGTTCACAGCTAGAGAATACATCCCGCAGAAGAGACATTTCACTTACAGGTATACACAACCAGGCACGGTTTTGAACACAGCTACTCTCTCCGCTGTCCGACCATTTTCACTGACGGGTCACGCACGGAGACTGGCGTGGCAGCAGCATTCTGTGCCATGAAAGACGAGGTCGTGACCCATAAGTGGGCCTGCAGAATCGGTGATAACAACACTGTCTTCCAGGAGGAGCTGTTCGCGATTCTGCGGGCATTGGAATGGATTGTCTCTAACCCAACAGTACAATTTTACAGGCTATATTCAGACAGCCTCTCCAGCCTACAAGCAATCTTTACCGCATAAAACATCCCATTGTACTCCAAATAAAATTAATTTTAAAAGACCTTGCACGTCGAGTAGCCCTGGGCCATGTGAAGGCACACATTGTCATTGCTGGCAATGAATTAGCAGACAAACTGGCAAAAGAAGCTACGGGAAGCACAAATATTGATCTTTCCCTCCCTGTTCCCTCATCCTACATTACAGGGTTATTAAAGTCTAAAATCATTCCCCAGTGGCAGGACCACTGGGATTACTCGGATAAAGGTCGACATACCAACAAATTGCTCACTTTTGTCTCCCTAAACCTGCCCAACCTCGCCCCCCACACCTCAGCGTTCCGCACAGGACATGGTCCATTCCCTACTTACCTCAAATATTATAAACGTGCAGCCTCCAATGTGTGTCCATGTGGCCAGCAGGGCTTGCCTTCTCATTACTATTTTGACTGCCCACTGGCCGTTGCCTGGCATCTCAGATCTCCCGAAATTCCCCCACCCTCTTGGCTAACCAATATTCTAACAAGACCAATCTTACTAAAAAAAATATATATTTTTTTTTAATTTCTTAATGGATTTATCGAACTTAAGTAATTAAGTAACCAACTCTAGCTTTTATCAAATTTTAAACTAAACATATTAAATTCTTAACCACAAATCAGTACTGTAATTAATCTTCCTACCCTCCTTCTCCTGACTTTTCCTTATTTTGGCTGTACCTTGTCAGTGTTTGAGCACCTTGCTGTGCTCCCCTCGCAGTCTTTAGAAGCGGCCTCATCTCTCCAACGCAACAACTTGTGGCGCCATCTGTCGCGTACGAAATGAGCCTCTCAGATTCCGGCGCATAATTATTCTCCAAGGACCGCCTTGGCCGCGAACTGTGTGTCATGACGCAGGAGCGTTAAGGACTGTTCACCTACAAGTTCTTCATGACTGCACCTGCCGCTGTCTGTCGTGAGGGAGTGCAGGCTCCAGCGGTTCAGGCTTTTTCCAATTTCTTTTTCTTTTTCTTTTTTTTTTTTTTTTAGCTTTCTTGCCTGCCACTTGTCGCGCTTAAGCTTGTCCTGGGAATGCCGGCCTTTGGCCTAGTTTGTATTTTCTTTCTTTTTTTTTCTTTTGGGCCGTTTGCGCGAGCGCTGGCGGTCTCGGCGTCGTACCTTCCCTTCCGCCGGTGGCTGGAATCACCTACAACGAATCCCCGCGTGCCGGGGAACATCCCGCGGGAGGTGCTAACGCTCTACGGCCTGGCTTTGCTGGGCCGAGTGGCCTACCTTAGGCATTCGATGTCTATTACTTTTATATTATAACCAGACATTAGACACTACTCTTCTTTAGCATCAAAAGTAGATATTTATGTTTTAAACATCTTGTCTCATGCAGTACGCCGCCCGTGTCTTTATATTACTACATACCATTAGTTTTATATTAATTCTAACTAAATTAATTTTTTATATCAATGTCATGTATATTATATTATATGTCATGTATTTTATTATTTCATGTATATTTCATATATATTTCATCATATAATTTCACGTATTTCATGTATATTTTATACTACCACTGGACATTGCATTTAACAAGTATATCGTCATAGGTTGTTATTTAGTCTTTAAAAACCGATGGCGCATAGACTGAACCGTCCGTGTCTTTGTGTCACTACAAAACGCCAGTGAATTTAAAGGTTAACTGTTTTTATCATTATTAACTCAAATTACATTGACATTTCTAACCTTTTATTTTTTTATCTTACACTTATAAATTATTTTTGCTTTTTATAATATTAGCTTACCATCAAAAGGAATCAATATAGCATTAAAAGAATTTTTAAATAACTTACTATAAAACTTTATAACAATTGTGCATCTGATATTTAAGTAGTCAAGCATGGCTTTTAATACTCTCAATAGGAATCCTTGAGCTTCTTTCATGGAACTCAATTTTTAAAAATCAGGTTCAAACGAAGTGAGATATAATATCAAGACGGGTACAGCGTCGAGCTTATTGAATATTTGTTAATGTATGCATAAGACGAAAATGCTCTTTCAATAAGCTCTGTGTTTTTGAAAAGCAACAACTATCCAAATGCTTTATCACCGATATTTTATCTTTTCTTGTTCCCTATCCAATTTTCACGCAGATGGGCAAAAACATAAGTAATCATCCAATAAGATTAGACTTGGGCGAACCTAGTGACATTGAATTATCAATGAATTACTAGATTTAGTAGGCCTTTTCCCTCATTTTGAGAGAGACACGTGAAACAAAAAGTAATACATTGGAGTTACACACGAGACTAACTTATAATCCAAAACTATCAACTTTATTTATGTGTTTTCAGTAGAATCATGATCGTGGTTTCCGCCATTACGATATTATTTCCACGTACCTCAGGTTGGGAGCCGCTGATCTAATAAATAATAATATTTTCATAAATATTCTACGTATACCGGAAATAATATAAAGCTGTTTATCTATATAAAATTAAGATTTTTTTTTAAAACGTAAGTTGATTATGAAATGAAGAAAATTCAAGTTAGCAGGTTCTATGTTCTGATGGAGCTTGTAAGAAATATGTGTAGTAGTTTGGTGTCGACGCTAAAGTTTTACGAGAAGACATTTTAATATATATAATTTACAGGGTGACGCTTTTTATCACTTTCAAGAGTAAAGTAATTCTGTTGCGGAAATATTAAATATCAGAAAAAATTACAAACAGGCTTTGAAATAAAAAAAACTTTCCTGTACGTACATTATAAAAGCAAAATTTTATTAAAACATTCTGGTGAAAATGTGACAGTTAGGTATTACAAATAAGTGTTATAAATTATAGACTGTGATTACCGGCTTTTAATCCACGGATCAAGCAATCATATAAGGATCGCTGTAAATGTTTGAATTCAATTATTGAATAAA
The DNA here is from genome assembly GCA_963931845.1 of Maratus michaelseni. NCBI lineage: Eukaryota > Metazoa > Arthropoda > Arachnida > Araneae > Salticidae > Maratus > Maratus michaelseni. The sequence continues at coordinate 307,094,095 of OZ007595.1, forward strand.
ATTTCTGGGTCGAAACATGATTGTTTGATCCGTGGATTATAGGTCAGAAATTACGGTTCCACCGCCATTTAAAAGTTTAAATTTATTCAATAGATAATTTATAAACCATTAATTGTAACACTACTTTTAGAAATGCCACTGGGAGAATTAAACTCAAGCCATATACACCTATTTTAAATCAAAAAACTTTATTTAATATTATTAAACATAATTAATTGACACATTTCTGTGTAGTATGAATTTAATTTCTTTTATTGAGAAATCTCACCTTTGAAATATGCTTATTATGTTTCTGTCAAATTTATCGTTATAGTCGTTCGGGTGTTTAGTTTCAGTTATAGTTAACTAAGTTATAGTTTCAGTTTCAAAAATGATCTAAACGTTCTTATCCATGATGCTCGCATATCGAGTCATCTATGTCAAAACATTATTATTAATTTTTAATATACGAAATTAAACTTTTTACACGGTTCTCGAGTTCTATAAGTTTTATTTAGGAAAACATTCTTCTTTCTCTAAAAGTACAACAAAAACCAATTTTATTGCGACAAAACTTAAAACCGAGTTATGTTTTCAGCTGACATTTTTTTTTCAAGTTAAGTAATTATAACTTAAACATCAACTAAAAATAAAAACTTAAATAAATTAAATTCAGTGGAATGTTACTTGTTTATATATGGTCATGAATTAAGTTCTTTTGTTTAATAAAATTTGTTTTCTTTTTGCTAAAAAAAAAATGGAAATTTGCAGCCATATGTTACTTGGAATTTTATGTCATACATCTGAGTCTTTCTATTTTTACTGCCAGAAAACGCTGAAAATTCATAAACATTTTGTACTTTTCAAAACAAACACGTACCTTTGACATCATGTTGGCCGTTTTCAGTAAATTTACCTTTAGACATCAAACAAGAAACCATTCGAAAAAATAGTGTATGAATTGTAAAGGTTTAAAGTTTGGAAATAATAATTACTGAAATGTCAGAGAAACTTGGAGACTCGAAACGACTAAACGGTCAACGGAAAGGTCAAACAGAGCAGGGAGACATACTTTTCGTCTTGAGCTCAACTAGCCCCGCCAGACAAAAATTCGAGGACTACAAGTTCGGCCAGAAGGGGAGGAAAATAAAACTTTTAGAAATTACTAGTGTGTAAATTCAGGAGACCGTACAAACTCGTATAAAAATCTGTCTGCGAAATCCGCCATTTTTGTGTCAGCGCGTGGGCCTAGTAATCAGGCACCACCCACTGAACACTAGGCCTGAGCGCCAGTGGCGTAGCGTCAGGGGGGGGGGGACGATCATTTTACTACCAGTATAATTATACACTAAATTTGGCCTTATTTAATCTTTGAACGGTATGAATTAAAGAAGGCCAAATATAGTACATAAAAATACTGGTAGTAAAGTGATCTGTGCCCCCCCTTGACGCTACGCCTCTGCTGAGTGCGGACACAAAAATTGTGCCAGTCGTAGGCGGAATTTTTTCAGCGTGTGTACGGTCCCTTGATATTTAATACCAATAATTTCTAAACGTTTTCTCTGCCTTATATTTCTGAGATTCAATGAGTCAAAAACTTTTTGAAAATACTGGGGTGTAAAATTAGGGGACCGTACAAAGGTTTTACAAATTCCGCCTGCGAACGCCGCCATTTTTGTGTCAGCCCTCAGGCCTAATATTCACGGGGGCGATGATGTCACTGATGCATTAAACAATAGTGTTTCTTGAAAAGGGAATATTCAGACTAAATAAACTTATTTTATATCAATAAAACCCCTTATAATATCGTTTGTAGACGGATTAACAAGGGTCTTGGTAATGGCATGAGATCCACCAATTTGAGGTACTCGAGAACGTATCGGAAAGAATGTTTCTAGCATTTTTCCCCTATATATTGTAAGAAGTGCTGTCACTATTTTCTGTGAAGCAGGTTCTTTGTTGCACTAACTCCAGAAAAAAATCTGGTGGTTTATTTTTCAAGTTGAGTCGATATTCTTGGAAATGACGCCGCAATTTAGAAGAGAACATAAAGCTGTTCGTTCTCATTTTACCGGAAATCACACAGAAAGCGAATATAAGATGAGGTGTACAACTTGGTATTTTTTTTATATTGAACAGGGGTGTCAAACTGTGGACTTTAAATTTATGATTTTTTAATTAATAAAAATCGTACACGCTTAGCGTAAAATCCTCCGTGTAATAGTCTTAAATTCAACCAATTTTAATTCCGTTATTAAACGGTGAAGTATACAGTATTATGAAGTTACAGTATTTTGAATATGTTCTAAAGTGTTTCAAAATCTATGTTTGTTGCGTGATTGTCGTTCTTTTTTATCATAAATTATTTGTTTGGAGAAGTAGCTCCTATGCTTTTATTTAAAGAATGAAACGCATATTTGCTATACAAGTCTCAGTAACTGTGCATAGAGGAGTAAACGAATTTTGTTTGGTTTTATTGTTACACTAGCAGATCCGCCCGGCGTTGCCCGTTCCCGTCAAAAAATAATACAAAACGCGAAATCACTCCAAAAGTCGCTACACGAAACCCTTCCTCTGGTAACTATTTTCTTTCGGAAATTAAAAAGAGACATTTACCCGAAGCGGAAGTAAATTTAATACCACCTCCTCAAATCTCTGGATCATTTGATTCAAAACGGGTCAGTTTTTGGTCCAAAAAAAAAAACTACCGTCAGATTGTCATAAAATTTGCATTTTTGGAATCAGAAACATTAACTGTGAGTTTCGATTCAAATAATGCAATACTTTCCTTAATACTCGAGGATGAGTGAAAATGGATCTTTTTCGTTTTCTGGGATTATCAAATCGGTAATTTTCTTTTGTGGTTTCAATAAAAAGTCATTTTTGGCGCACACGAAGGAAAATCTTTTAGTTCCACCGCCAGGGGATGAATTTTGTTCTAATCAATTTATCCCACGTGTCCCCGCTGCCTACGATACCGTGTATAGCAGACGTGCTAGGCACGCGCTCCAAAATCTTTTACTTACAGTTTCTACCACCAGGTAGAGCATTCTGTTCTAAATAAACCTATTTCCGAACGAAACTCCGGCACTCGTTCCTGCTGCTTACGCGCGAAAAATCTGTTAGTTCCACTTTCCATCGCCAGAGAGTACGAAATCTATGTCTTAAATAGTTAGCTATATCTTAATTAGTTCGTGTTAAGTTGAATGAACCGATTCCCGTTGAAATCGGACCTACAGAACCCGAGAAAATAAATCACCTCCTCACTATTAATATTCATAAATGATCGTAACCAAGGGCTGAAAAAATGATACCGAATTTTATTTAGTATGTGGGAGACCTCGGAAGAATGTCAGAAAAGATTTCGTTTGAATCGGACCAAGTTTAAATGCAAAATCTATTAGTTACATTGTCCATCGCCAGGGAGTGCACTCTGTTCTAAACAAACCTCTTTCCGATCGAAACTCCGGCACGTGTATTTGCTGCCTATGACACCGTATAGCAGGCATGAGGCGCACGCGCATCAAAATCTTTTATTTCCATTTTTTATCTCCAGGTGTCACTAAATCTGTATCTTAATTATTTATCTATACTTTAATTAATTCGTGTTAAGTTGAAAGAACTAACTCTCATTGAAATTGGGCCCATAGAACCCGAGAAAATACCCCCTCCATGGTCATTAATGTTCAGAAATAATGCTAACCAAGGGCTGAAACAATGATACCGAAGTTTATCTAGTATCTGGAGACCGGAGAAAAGGTTTCGTTTGAATCGGACAAATAATTAAATAGTTCTGATTTTGGAGGAGGGGGGGGAAGGGAGTTTCGATCAGAGCATTATCGCGGTATTTAACTACAACCGAACACTCCCACCCCCACCCCCCAGAATTTAACCAAAGACGTTAAAAAAATAGGGTTTATCATTAACTTTCTAAACAGAAACAAAATGACTTTTTTTTAATACAAAAACAGTAATTTACCGTTGGTAATTTCTGAAATCAAATACATAAATGCCGTATATATAAGGAAGCTCTAAAAATCGTATAAAACAAATTGAAAAAATTCACAACTCGCTGTTCGAATTCCAATCAGCTGACGACGTTTTCATCTGCCAATCACAACTTCCAGCTGTGCCTACAAATCTATCAGCTACCAATCACAACTGCCCTCCAATGATGTTTTACTTGTAGCGGACGATTTGTGATGTCATTTGAAACAAAAAATGCTGCAAAACATGAAAAAAATGTTACAAAACGCATAAAAAGGAAATTAAAAGAAAAAATCTAATAAAAAAATCGGGATAGTAAATAATTCTTTTTTTTATTTGGCTTTTGAAATTATGATTTTTTATCTGTAAAGAACTATCAACTTTCTCCAAGCTAAAAAAAGTAAAAACAAAATTACGTTTCTGAGCGTATCTGAAACTGAAATGGAAGCAACCACCGAACCAATCAAGCATTTTGGGCAAAATTATTTAGTGTCCAAGGAAAAACAAATCAAAAATTTCTGAACGAATTTCATATAAACTCATTGAAAAGAGGATTAAATGTACTATATTGAGCTAAAAGATTGGAACCTGATTTCGGTTACTAATGTGGGTAAATCGCAGCAAAACGTGAAAAAACACTAAAAATTGTATTAAAAATTAAATTTAAAAAATCTATTCTAAAATTCCAAAATCTGGCTTCGAGGTGCAAAACTATATGCATAGAGGTACCTTCCCACCAAATTTTGTATCTCTGTGTGCAGCGGTCTCTTCAGAACAGAACCGAGAAGATTAAATAACAGTTCTTGTTTAAAAGAGATGTATAGAATTTGAGTTCAATTTTTGCCTTATAATCGTACTAACTTATTAAAGTTATTAATTACCATTAACACGATCTATTTAGGAATTACCTATTGGACATAATTAACTCTTTGAATGTAGTTGGCATATTATTCATTTCACTATCATCAACTGCCGGAGCTATGCCAGTATTTTTGAATAAAATTTTGTTTTATAAATGTACATTTAGGAAAGTATTTAATTACTTGCAAATTAATTTCTTCGTAAATTCTGATGGTATATAATATTTTAACATTTTAGCAACAGAATTAATTTGTCCCTGAAAGAGATAAAAGGGGACACCCTGTATACTATATATTTTAGAAGTTAATCTAATAAAAGTGTTTGAGATACGAGTAAAGTAAGGGGCTCGAATAACTTCATAACACATTTTTCTCACAAACACGGCGAGAGTACGGTATTTGGCGCTTCATTTTGTTCAGGCAAAGTTGGCACAAATCAGTCAAAGTTACGACTAAACTATCTTAATTATTATATTAATATATATCTTTGCATTATTTCTGGGTAAATCTGAATATTTTGGGATAAGATTACTATGCGTTTGATAGATGGATACACGAAAGTAGAGTTAATTTCAAAGTAGAGCTAGATTATTAATTTAATCTCCTATGACAGTGCGATCTCAATTTCATCTTTACATTAGTCAATCTCAGAAATCAATATTTGAGAGATAATTACACATTATAATATTCTCAGCAAAGATCTACTTAAATTTCATTTTTATTTTGATATTATTTATTATTCGCCTATTTTAAAGCATTTTAAAGCATTTAAATGCATTCTAAATCATGTATATTTTGTATGATGATTTTTAGTAAAAAGGATTTTGAATATCTAATTATTTATACTAATGTAATGTATATACTATTGTTTGATAAAAAATATTTTGTCTGATGCTATAATTAGTGATATTTTTTTAAACATTCTAATAATCTCATGAAAGATTTTATATTTTGTACAATGCTACAGTTTTCTTCGATACTTTCGTTACATGTTGCATGTTTAATTATTGAAATAAGGTTTACAGGTAATATTACTGAAATAAAATATATGAATAATCTATCTTCTAAGGGGTAACGAATTAGTTAAAATCATTCTTAATTCTCTTTCCAGTATATCATATGAAAAAATAATGCAACAGCGAAATGTAGGAAATACATTTAAACAATGCATTTATAATTCTTTAAATAAGGTTTACATTTCAAGTAATGATGATCAAATAGTAAATGAATAAGAAAAGACTACCAGCATTGTTGAAAATTTAGAGGATTTTTTTCAGGTATTCCTAATTTATACCAGAAATTCTGAATGGTAAGTTAGCTTTTATTGACAGACACTCCGATATTGTGAAAAGCAAAATTTGCTATTTGAAATGTCTGTTAGGAATTCGAACATGCCCAACGTAGCATATATGGTAACAATAAAGTTTGATTTCATAACAGACATTTGAAAGAGCAAATTTCGCTTTATGTAATATCGGAATATCCGTCATTGAAAGGCTAACTTACAATTCAGAATTTCAAAAATTCTGGTCAGAATGTTCACTAAATTGGCCTTTTTGTACCTTTAGTAATCATTTCCTAGGTTTTAGACGATTTCTAGATGCAAAATATACCGTTTTCACATTCATGGTTCCTACGCTATTACCACAATATTTAATAGTATTTTCCACTCATTTAATAACAAAAATTTATTACAAATCCTACAATTAAATGAGGCGTGTATAATTTCTGCTATTCAAATTTATAAATAGAAACAATTATTTAAAATTTGTAGTAAAGCTTACAGAAGCCTGACATTAACTTTTTTAAACGTAATCTTATTTAATTTAACGAACATGTTTCCTTCCTTAAGACTTTATCATTAAATCACTCAAGTTAGAACAAATATATTATTAAGCTGCTAACATTAAGTCGTAGAATTTCCCTCACATGTCTAAAGTGATATTATGTGTGCCAGAATAGTTTGTGTGAAAGCATTCCAGAAATGCTATGGTTAATAAACTGAAGCATTAAATAACATTTATTCTGAAATTTATCATATCATATTTTAATAATAGCTTTATTATTCTCTTATTTATAGAAATGCTTAATAACACAATAGAAGGCTTTCTGAGCTGTAAATCTTTTAGAACAACTATAAATTTGTTCTTAATTTTTATTTCGCATCATCTTTAAACGGGAATATAATATTTTTTCAGCTTCGGCTTTCCCAATAATAAAAGTACATTTAGGGCAATTTTTAACTCTTGTTTGCAAGGACAAAGCTTTTCTGTGTTTAAGTGATGTATATTTTGCTGCTCATCTGTAAATCTTATCTCATAACTATCATAATCTTTAAGCACGGTAATCTGTTGATTTTTACAATATTCCAGAAATAAAATCAGGGTAATTGTAGTTCTCACTTTTCCACTGACATGCCTTCACATAGACTGTCGCAGATGCAGCCATATAGGGAACAATGTATTTCAACATATTCTTCTTGCAGCCTTTCTGGCTCATGTATAATGATAAGAGTAGGAAAATGAATTTCTTCGTATGTCTCAGTACTTAAGTCATTGAATACCTCATCTCATGACTGATACAGGCAGGACTTCTTACAATAAAGAGTCAGAATTTCCTCACCAAGTACAATTGGGTAGTACTTGCTGTCTGTAATATTATTCTGTTAAAGTTGGGCCGTGTTTGACGGATATAAGAGGAAAAACTCTTACAAATGCATCTTTTCTTTTTGTATGATATTCGATTCATCTCACGCAGAAAGATTTGGCAAACTTCAGAAGCACACAGGAAGCAAGTCTCTCCGGCCGCTCGCAGTATTTTGGAACCAGGCTATTTGATGATCATACGTCGCTTGCATAGTTTATCACTTCCCAGTTGTTATCCTCTTACTTGCGAACCTGAGTACGGACATTCCCTTATACAAACATACATACATGTGAATACAAATATAGATACATATGAATACTTTTATACATACCTACTAATACATACAAAATACATAGGTATATATAATGAATAACACGTTCCTCTAATCATCATATGTTTCTCGTTCCCTTTGGTTATTCTCCGTTGGCTTGCAACGAATAATAACCGAAGTACCCAAATTCGTAGTCTCCATATTCATATACAATTCTTTTATTTTTCAGTAGACCATTAATTCAAACCAAATTACATTGGTTTGTAAGTTGCAAAGAATATAAGGTCTAACTTGGCTACATACCCGATCGCACTTCATATATATATATATATTAAATAAACCCGCACTCATTGCGCACGTAAGAAATAAAAATTCTAAAAGTCAATCTCTATATAACAAATCCTAAATGTGTGCGTCAGTAAAGAAGACGTCATAACGATGCAGACAACAATGAGGTTAAAATGCAATTACAACAATGCAGCTAATGTTGTAATTTATAATTCAAAAATTTCCAAAGATATCGTCGCTACCATGTCAAACTATCGAATGTGAAAAAATGCATTTTTCATTACATTTAAAAATAAGCTGATTGTCACCACTAAATTTTAGTACAGTTTCAGGGTTGCACCATCACCAGGGTTGCCAGTTTGGCCTCCTTTTCCATTCAGAAATTTCGAATCCATACCAGAAATTTAAAATAGAAATTGTTGCTTTACATAATGACAGACTATCGCGTGATAAATTAAACTACAAATTTTTATCTAAAATTTTCCGGTATGAATTTGGCATCTCAGAATAAAAAGGGAGGCCGAACTGGTAACCCTGTTCTTCGCAGAAATTTTTGTAGTATTTTTATTAGGCGAAGAATCCTAATAAAATTTACTGGTGACAATCGGTCCATTTTTAAAAGTAATGAAAAATGCATTTTTTCATATTCGATAGTTTGACATGGTAGCGACGATATCTGTATGAGAAAATAAAAAAATGTTTCAACAGACGTTTCAGGGCGTTAGTTTTGACGATTATTTTTTATTTTCAATCTCCGGCGAGATCTTGGCATTACCGATTCCCAATGCAATTTTGGTGTCAATGAGACTAATATTTTGGACGCAATTGTGTTAACAAATGTGTAATCGTTCACGGGAAGTTGGAGCTATGCTCCGACAACTAGTATAGGATGTTTCAATATAGCATTAGAAATAAAAATAGGAAGTTTATGTTTAGCAAAATATATTTTGTTGCCCATTTCATAGAATATTTAAAGATGTTAAGATAAAACTTGAAACCAAACAGATAAAGTTATACATAAAAAGGAAATTTTCTGGTTTAAAACAAGCTTAACCTCGGTCAAATTAAACCACATTTCATGGAAGAGTTGTTAGAGGTTGACATGTACGAATTACTTTAATATTTTTAGATGCAATGTCGTTTAATTTTCAAAATTCTCTTTTCAATGCTGGCATAGAACTTGAATACATTTTAAACCATACTTAACATGTTTTCAATATAGAGCAATGCAAATTTGAATTTCGAGTAAATAATGCATGTCACATCAAATACAATTAACATGTTCTTAGTTAAGATTTTCAAATTTCGAGTAGAAATAAATATTGATTGTGTGCTTCAATAGTGGAAAACTATAACAGTGGAACAGAAAATTATAAACAAGAAACTTGGGTGGAACCAAATTAAATCCCGTAAACTTAAAAAAATGTATTGGGTTGTTCCGAAAGTTCCTTCCATTTGGTAAAACCAATTCATACCGGAAAATCCTACCCGTCCATTGTTAAACATTAACTATTGGAATTAATGTCTAAGAATTATATAATAAAATTTTCCGATACAAACCAACTTTCCCAAACGAATAGAACTTTCAGAACAACCCAATAGATACCGTGATTTCCGGCGTATATTTCGCAGGATCAAACAATTATGTTTCGACCCAGAAATTTTATTTTTTTAAATGTAACTTACTAGATCGATGTAAATATTTGACTTCAGCTATTATATAAAATTTCTGGCTTAACCATTTTATATCCTGAATTAATTTTCCAGCTACTTTTTAGATGCTCAGAATCCTCGATTATTACCACCAATTATTTTTTCTTTTGTAAAGTTTTCCTTATCTAATCAATGCATATGTAAGATTCAATTAGGCGAAAATTTCTCATTTGAAAAACCGGTGGTAACAGATTAAAAATTCTGTAAAAGACGCTCGTCGCCAAGCGGTTAAAGTGGTACTTATAAGTACCGTCAGGATAAAAAGGGTTAATGCAAAATTGTTTGATCCCTGGATTTTACGCCGGAAATTTCGGTACATAGCTGCCAACATTCCGTTTCTTTCCCATATCAAAAAACCTTTACAGACACGAGCGGCGTATTCTATACCCCATCGATTTGCAAAGGATAAATAACAACTTTTAATGATATTCTTGTTTAATGAAATCCCAATTATCCTTGTTTAAAGTGAAGAATACTATCCGAAAGTATTGACAGCAAAAAGCGTGACTATTTGGCTGGTATACACGTCAAGATCTATCGTTGAACCGTACATCGAAATCTATTTTTCTAAACAAATTATTCGGTAGCATTCCTGAGAACAGAGACTGGAAAGTGGTTAATCCTGGAAATTATACGCTTAACCCTTTAATGTGTGGCAGTATATTATTTATACCGCTTAATTTTAATTGTCAAATGTTACAATTGCGCCAGAATATTAGAATAAAATATTGAGTACATAATGTATATTTTTAATAAAGCTGTTCGCAATTTCTAATGTCATTCAATCATTTGAACAATTTAGCAATGTCGGTCATTTGTACCTGAAAGGGATAAAAGGGAACAGAATGTATACTGTGTTCTTACATGGCAGGAAATTTCCAGACCAGAAAATTCCTGGGAACCAGTATTTAATATACAAAAACTCAACTATAAGGAGGAAAAAATTAGCGCGATTCATATAACAGGGGTAATTGTGTTCCGGTATTTTGTACACCACTAAATTTATATAGCAATATTCTTAGTATCTCATCGCAGAATGTATCAATTAAACAAGAAAAAATTGCTATATAAATTTAGTGGTGTACAAAATACCGGAACACAATCACCCCTGATATAGGTGAATATTTCAAAAATAAAATACTGGTAATTACCTGAAATGTACTAACTCTGTGTATACTATACATATAGTTTTATATGTATTTATACATATGTATAGTTTTATACATTTTTAATGAACACGTTCACAGTTTAATGAACAAGTAAGTAACAGTACAGGTTCAGGAGTCTTCCCTAACCTTTATAGATTTTTCTCGCAACCGCGCTTAAGAACACGGAGTTTGCGTGCTTGATTGTTCAGGATATCACCATTTAAGAAAATCTTATTTATATATTGTAAAGTAACTTTATATTATTTGCGGGTCGAATAGAATTTTTTAAAAAACTTGTTATGTATTGGTTGGAAGGTTATGCGTAAGTAAAGTTTATGTGAAAGCCTGTGAAACGTATTAACATTTTGATTACGGGCCAGGATTGGCGACTATTTCTATATCAATCAAAAGACGAAAATTCACATTAGGAAATAGTGGTGATAAATCTTCAACAGTTTATCTCTACATGTCTCGGGCTTAAGACTACATCTACAACTACCAATACACTTTTAAATAAGGTTTCATTTCGCCTTCAAAGATCTTCATTAACTAGTGTTACATACAGTCTGAAATAATCATGCACTAGTAATACGAAATGCGTAAGAGGTACCAGGATAGAACTATTTTGTAATTTGTAATACATGTAAAGAATCAAATATTCAACATCGTATGGTCCTAGTAATTTAGAATTACGAAATCTACCGAAATTTTAATACCATCATTTAAGAATTGAAGTATTCCTTTTATAAAATTGCAGAATTCTACAACTGAATAAACGAATATATCTGTTCGGAAATCGTAGTTCTTAGAAATTGACGCTATGATCATTTCTGGGATTAAATAAGATAAGGATTTCTATTCGGAAATACTAGTAACAAAATATCGTAAATGTTGTTAATGAAAAAAATATGGTTTTCATCCATTTAAAAATAATTCCTGCATGAGATGGTTATCCCTTTAATTAGATGCCAGGATTTGTGACTATTTTCATATTAGTCGTGCCACAATTTACAAACAATTTTCTTTGTGGTAGTGACAGAGATTATTTTTAGAGATGTGAAGCGAATAGATTAAAACATAATCCACTGGGACATTTATAAGGTTAATGTGACCTGTACATCGCATTCTGATTTTTCACGATTATATTTTTAACGGTTTACGGAAATCTAATACCACAAATTGTTTAGTAATAATTTCTTCCTTATTTAAACACAGAAATCTGAAATTAAATATTGCGAAGATTAGCTGTCCGTAAACTATTAAACTTACAGTTATTTCAGAACAGAATTACAGTCATCTCTCATTTATACGCGATACACGGAAATCATTTTTCCACACAAGTATTTTTATAAGGTAATTTTCTACTTCTTAAATCGCAGAATTTGTGAACCGAATTTTACTGTTTTAAAATAATGGTATGAAAAAGTAATTACTGAACATCGCGTATAAGTGAGAGATCACTGTATGTGTGCTTGTTGCATGCTTGGTAAGGCATACACAATAGAATGAAATCGTAAAAGTTTAGAGAAAACAAATTACGAAAACCTACAATTTCTGCGACTTAATAAGATGAACAATATGTACTAAAATAGTGCTTTTTGGAACTTCTTGATCCCCATCCTCTAGCTTCGCCACTGATCTTTTGACTCACATTTATTTAGTTATCCTTAAAGCAGAGGAGCCAAGTTCCCCCCGATCTTCCGTAATATGTGGTTTAACATGACCCAGCGTAACAACACCTCAAACCAGAAAAATTATTGGAAAAATCTTTATTGATTTAATTTCAGGTTTCTACGCAGGATTTATTTAATTTAATTTCTTAACAAAATTTCTGGTGCGAAACGTGTTAAACCTGGGTCAAATTAACCCGCATATTACGGAATTTTAATGAGAGGTTGACAAATCTGTTAAAGAAACGTTAGGAGGAGCAAGATTTTTATCGATAACAAAGAACTTTTGTGCAGTATCATTCATACATATTCGAGTTTATTATTATTATTATTATTATTATTATTATTATTATTATTATTATTATTATTATTATTATGCAAGAATAAACAAAACTGTCAATGTGTTGAATATTTCAAAAATAATCTGTTACAAATGTTTCCTTTAAATTTTATCCACCCAATGAAAAATATTGTACTCAATAATTATTTGTTTGATAAAGAGTAATTCAAATGTCTGTATGTCAAGTGTAAAAATATCTTGTTATCACAATCGAGTCGAACTTTTTAAGCCTCTTCGTGATGCGTGGCACGTATACGTGCCGTAAAAGGTACACGTGGTACCCACTTATCCGTTTTTTAATGACTAATATTTCTGAAGTAAGGTTGTTTGTTTAGCCTCATTTTTTATTAAAAAATACCGAGTGCACACCGGATATTTTAAACGAAGAAATATTGATTTTTTAATCGCGAAATGTCTGCCATTAAACGAAACAAAACTGTTGTTTAAAATTTCTGGTATAAAGTAGAATTTCTAAATGAAAAAGGAGGCCAAATTATCAATACTCTTCTGAATAATTTTTTTACGTGCTAAGTTTTTACAACATTTCCATAAAAATTTCCTTCTCGGTGAGTTTCTCCAAAATTCGTAAGAAAAATCTAATTATTATTATTTCTTTTTTTTAAAGTCGCAGTTGAAAAACCGTAACGAAAAATTTCGACATTATTTAATCACAACATCTCAGAGTTTAAATAAAGCGAAAAGTACCATTTGCAATAAATGTTGCCAGTCGATTAAAAAGTGTACTTTGCTCTCGTGAAGAAGGGGTTTAAGGTACGGATATTCTTTACATATTAAATACTAAGTGCATATTATAAATAGTTCGTTAGACGAGATAGGTTGAAAGTAGTCCTTAAAAAAGTGATTGAAAGTTACAAAAATAACTAATTGTAGATAATCAGTTTTAACCTGCGTTAACCAGATTTAATCCAATTTTAGTTGTTTTACATTTTATTTATTTCATGTGCGTTTTGCTTGTAATATGATGCGTTCATAAGGAAAAAGAATATGATAGTAAAGTAATTATTTAACAACTTGACGTTCTTAATTATAACATTCTTATTATTAATTTTAATATCCAGATGCTGCAATTGTGCCAGAATTTTGCATACATAATGTATTTTTATTTATTTTTAAATAAATGTGTTTGTAATTTCCGTTTTTTCAACATCCTAATCTTAACAGCGGCAGTCCTTTGTTCATGAAAGTGATAAGAATGGACACCCTGTATACTATACATGTGTAAAGTCAATTTGGTAACAAAGATTTCAGAACTTATCTTCTTAGCCAATCCACAGTTCATTGATTTCGTTCGCAAACCCACCTGAGAGCACGGCGTTCGCTTGCGTGATTGTTTTCCGCAGTAAATTGAACTATGCACAAGAGTTAACTGATCTCACATTTATATAATTAAGTAACATTACATTATTTACGGGACAAATTGAATATATTGGAAAAATTGTTATGTTCTACATCAGGGGTTCCCAACCTGGGGTACGTGAAAATTAAATTGGTAATAGCGGATAAAGCAAAAACTAAAACTTAAAATGAAAACAGAAAAACAATCTTTAAACTTTTCGTTTACAAAGACAGACTTGTGGAAAAGTGAAATAGGCTTTTATCATAAGATTATAGAAGTAAACTAAACTTAGTAATTGTATGATCATTTGTTGTTATTATCTTCATCCACTGCTTATAACACCTTGCGATTTCGCACTATTTCTTTACTTTCTAGTAATTCTATAAATATCTAGATAAAACGCGAATCTTATTGAGACTTCTTGTTCCGGCGGTTTCATTTAAAACCCGTTTGAAAGCAGATCATCATTTTAGTGTTTGAGTGGTCAGCGTTAGCATAAACTCATTAACGTGTTTTAATGGGTCATCCCTTCTTTGTGAGTGCTTAGATTCACATCTTTAGCTAATATTAGTAATTTCTGAGTAACTTTATTTTGATATTTTATTCCTGTTCAAAATGAATAAGTGGTTGAAAATTAGAATTCTGAAGACAACTGCATCCACCATTGGTAACCAGCATAAGAACATTACTAATGAACGAAAACAAAAACATTTGTGACGGGTTTATGTGAGAAGGTGTACGCATAAAGGAAAATTCTAAGCAAGGTGTACTTGAGAGAAAATTTTTTTTATT
The DNA here is from genome assembly GCA_963931845.1 of Maratus michaelseni. NCBI lineage: Eukaryota > Metazoa > Arthropoda > Arachnida > Araneae > Salticidae > Maratus > Maratus michaelseni. The sequence continues at coordinate 307,109,146 of OZ007595.1, forward strand.
AGATGAATGGTAAGTAAAGGTTTTTGTGAAAATCTGGAAAAATGTAGTAACCCTTTTGATTACGGGCAGAGACTGGCGACTATATTTCTATGCCAGTATTTTTAAATTCAATGCAAGACAAAAAAATAACAATAGATGATAATTTTAAAATTTTACTAGTTTATATTCTATCACTTTCGGTCTTAAGACTACAACTACAACTACAACTACGAATACATTTTTATAAAGTTTCATTTCACCACTAGAAATGCTACAACAACTGGTATTACAGATGGTATGAAATATTTGTGCATTAGTAGCACAAAAAGTCTGAAGAGTTACTAAGAAGAAACCATGTTGCAATTTTGTAATAAATGTAGGATTTTAAAAAATGCAACATCATTTGTTCTTTGTAATCGTGAGTTACCAAATGTGCCGAATTTTTAATACCTTGATTTCACAGCTGAATTATTCAATTTATGTAATTGTGGAATTTCTGCAATTGAATAAAACGAATAGATAGACTCGGAAAAAAGTGGTCCTCGAAATATGACAACTGTTTTAAAACTGTTTCATAGCTTACTACATTATTTTTGTAACCACTTTTTTCAAATATTAATCTTTGCCTTATTTAATCACCGCAATTTTTGAGATTAAATAAGATGAAGATTACTAATCGGAAATGTTTGTAACAAAATAGCGTACATGTTGCCATCTGTGCTTTTGTTAGTGAAAAATATGTTTTTAATCCATTTAAAAATAATTAATGCATGAGATGGTTAACCCTTTGATGACTGTCTAGGACACGCGTCTAGTTTTATATTTAAGCGACTACAATTTCCAAAACTTTTTTTATGACAGATTTCTGCTGAAAATAATCCAGAATAAGTGTATGGCTGAGATTATTTTTCAAAATGTGGTACGAATAGTTTAAGAAATAGTTGACTGGGACGTATAAGCCCGACGTGTAGTTAAATCGTTAACAGAATTAGAGGTAATGTAGAGAAAAAATTCTCCACCTATTGCACGCCATAACTATGATAGTGTTCGTACGCTGTTACCACAATTTTTAATAGAATTTTCCGTCTTATACAAATGCAGAAATGTATTACAAATCCTGTAAATTAACAAGGTGTCTAAAACGTTTGCTATTAAAAGATAAATCGAAAAATTCCATTAAAAAAATTGTGGTGAAGGCGTATGAACGCTGTATATATGACTGACAACTTTAAAGAATTTTGTGTCCAATAAAATTTAATAGACATTTTTACTTTGTTACATCGCAGATTTTGGCGATTAAATAAGGTAAAATTTACTATTAATTATTAATGATAATATACAAGCGCTGAAATTGGCAGTTATGCAGAATTTATTGTTAGCTTTAACAACCAGTGTGGTTTGTTTCAAGATTATGAAAATTCACGAGAGTACTCGTAATCGGCCAGAAGCATTATAACAAAATACGAGAAATCTCGCGATGCTTGTTCATAAACATAAAAAGATTTCCTTACTCCCTTGTTATCAGTTTTTGAGAAAATTAAAACATTTAACGAGCTCGGTATTCGCGTGACATCTCTACACCATTCTGTTTTCGATCGTAATTTTAATGGTTTACGAACATTGAATACTAGTAATTGTTTAACCCATTTATGCATAGCGTCGATGCTTTAGTAAAATGCGAAACAGTGTATTTCACACCACTTTTTTATAGAAATTTGGTGTCTTATTTTATCGAGGACTCCTCGATTAAATAAAACAAATTTCTATTTAAAAAAAAGTGGTATGAAATGCACTTTTTCCCATTTTACTAAAGCGTCCCAAAATTTGGACGCTAGGCATAAATGAGTTAATAAAAATCTCCACCTTATTTAATCACAAAATATGCCATTAAATAAGGCGAAGATTACTATTAATGATACAATGATGTATAATGTCCGTAAAATATCAAACCTGTAGTTGTTTAAACACAACATTAGGTGTACTTATATGCCTAGTAAAGCATACAGAACAGTCAGAATCGTTAAAAGTTTCCCGAAATCAAATTCGGAAAGTGTTTGACTCCAAAACTGCACGCGAACTAATGTACGGATTGCTTCTGGGGTTAAATAAAAAAAGATTGCTAATCTGATTTTCTGGTATGAATTCGGAATATCTGAATAAAAATATTCACTAATTTGGCAACATTGATGGTAGCATATAAGCTACCTGGGCAATAGAGGGTTAAAAAGTTCATTAAAGTTGTCATGAAGTATTTGCATGATATAATTTTTAGTGTACACTACGCGGAAGTTTCAAGTTTTATAGTTGTTGCAACTGGAACCGATACATTTCCCATCATCTTCAACCAATAACTTTAATACATCAATGTATGAAGAGAAAGAAAACAATTCCAATTTTTCTTTATTTTTCCCGATTTATGGAAACTCACAATATTTTTCAATGCTCCATCAAATGGTCGAGAAAATCAATCGAGATATCACAGTTTCGGTGGCAAAATTTCGAAAATTCAAAAAAAGCAAACAGGATTTGTACGCTGTTACCACAATTTTTTAACAGAATTTTTGTATTGCATATTAAAGTAGCAAAGCTGTAGACGCCTCGATTAATTGCAGGATTTGTAATACTTTACTGCATTTAAATAAGGTAAAAAAGTTTATTAAAAAATATGTTAAAAGCTTACGAACCCTGGCAAGACCAAATTATTTTAATCTCAAAACCATCTTCACAGTGATAAACTATAAACAGCGATAAAAAAACTATTCTTAGCAGTATAAATGGCGATATAAAGCAAACGCAAAGTAAAGCAGAAAGAAGACTAGACGCGTTTACACATCCGACAAAAAATGTTACTCCCTACACATCGCATGCGATAGACTATGCGCAGCAAAAATCATGGCATGGGGACTATGTAGAATATAACCTTGAATGACGTTTTTCATGTCAGATTCACTTAGCGAATGCAATGTGTACACCTACAATTTTAAATACCCCAAGAGACAAAAACCGATTGAGATGTATTCGGGTGGCCCTGGTAACCATGAAAGCGCGAAATGGTTGTAGATGACAATGTCCCCAATTTTTTCTTGCAGCTCACGTGGAGTATGTCTTTGCTAAAATCATTTTTTAACTCTATTTCTAGTTTTTCACAGTGAAAATCATTTTGCATTGCAAGAAATTGGGTGTTGCCACTTCAAAATTTTCTGTGAATGTAATTTTTTGTGAATGTAATCTTAACTGTGATACCTGGATTGTTGCTCTTGATTTCAGTCTCGAGCCCATGTTATAAAATAACAACATACCTAACGGCAGGGCTGCAAAAATCTAGGCGCCAATGGGCCGATTCCCACCACTACATTTTTAGTATTCTTCGCCTAATAAGAATACGGATAAAATTTAAGTTAGGTATATTAATAAAATTTGACGAAGAATACCATTAAAATTAGTGGTGGGGATCAGCCCATTGGCGCCTAGATTTTTGAAATCCTGCCTAAGAGCATACATTTTCCTTTCACGATACGGTCGCTAGGGGCTGATATATGAGGAAAGTTTTTTTTCTATCCATAGTGTAATATACTTATTTTCACGTTCATAAAGTAAACTGTTTTGCGTACGCAGCGTTCTTTTTTTAATATTTAATTTAATATATATTTTTATATTTAATTTTTTACGATCTTGGAAAAATTACTACGCATTATGTTTTTTAATATTTTTACAGAGTTCGATCATTTCTACCAAAAATTTTTAACATTTTCTGTCGCCTTATTTAACTGCAGAAAAATATTGCAAACTCTGTGATTTAACGAGGCGATTATGAATTCTGTGTTTTAAAAATTAAATAGAAATTTTCTTATCATTAATTGTGGTACCAGACTCCGTGGAAATTCCAAGGAGTTTGCGGACCTTGTTTAATCAAATTTCATATTAAAATGTTCACTGTTGCGTAGTTATTTAACACTAAAACTACCGGAAATTTTTTTAAAAAACAAATTTCTGGTTCGAATCGGAATATATTCATTTGGTAACCGTCAAAATGACGGCTCATGGCAGTACTAGTGCTAAAGATTTTGAAGGAAGGAAACAATAGGAAATCAGTCTAAAATATTCCGAAACTGCTAAGCAACCATTTTTTATGAGTAACGGGCCATGTAAAGGAAAACTAAGTATACGATGAAATAATACACGCACGGAAATGAATTGAATAATAGCCAAATAACACAAGTAAAATAAGATATCCTTTCAGGTACAATATATTAATATGACGTTTATCAACACTTTCCAGTACAAACTCATGCAATATTTTTATTCTACTGCTCAACATTTAGCTGACAATATCTTATATAAGATACAGTTTTGTATGAATGGAATACCTTTTCGAGACTTATTGAAAACGTCTTTTCACTAGAAGTATAGTTTGATTTTTAAGAATTTTGATATTAAAGATTATTTTTTCCCTAAAGTAATAGAATTCTCAGTAATTTTAGTTTTGTACATTCATTTGCATGGTGTGCGTGTAGCCGCCTGCATGTCTGTCTGTACTTCAATTCAAAAAATATCTTACTATACTTTATTTCTAGAAAAAGTTTGTTGAAAATTTTAAAAGTTCCCAACAAATCTGAACAGGTAATTTTTGTTGTACTATATTGTAAAATTCAAATGTTTTTTCATAACATTGAAATGGAATTTTATTCAAATTTATTATTCACTGTTATCTATGGCCGTGGGGGAAAACCGCCTTTATCAGCATTTTATATTTTTCCCATTCAGTAGACATGCTTACATTTTTCCTAGCAAAAAGTAGAAACGTGAATATTTGTTAATTTTAGGAAACTGATGTTAAGTATGCATCACAACATTTTATCAAAGCTTTTTCTCTTTTAATATCTTGGGGACGCACTTTAGACGTAATTGTTACTTTTATTAATAAAATAACTAATAAATCGTTAAAACATTAAATATACAGATAAATGTCAAATTAAAAATCTATTGACGATATAAACACGTGTAATTTGGCGACTGGTTTTTTTTTATGAAAAGTGGTCGATGAGATAATCAACAAGTACCAAAAATTATTTTAGCATAAGCCTAATAATTGTTTGTTTTCTAAGAGAAATAATTGAAGAAAATCTTTTATTTGTAAAAAAAAAGTCGTCTTTTTTTTCAAAATTTCTAAGTTTTCCAGAGAAAAGTTTTTTTTCCCCTAACCACTTTAAAATTTCAGGACCATTGACCAGTGATTGACCTTGGTCGCACTTTGTTGAAAATTTTTCAATAGCATGCCTGCTGGAAGGTTATATACAGTAGACTCCCTCAAATCCGTAACCCTAAAATCTGCATATTCCTCAAATCCGCACATTGTTTCTGATGTAAACAATGAAACTTACAGTTAAGTTTTAGGTGAAAAATTTAAGTTTTTTAATATAATTTTGTACACATTTTAACATTAAATTTTGGTTAATATGATTGAACTCATGTTTTCTCATGAAGAAAGCATAAATTTATTTCTTAAAATTTTCAAGGTTTCAACCTCTGGTTTTAAGCTTTGAGGATTTCACGGAGTCTACTGTATAAGGGTTAATGCGTACAAGCACTTGACCTCATGGGTGTACTTGGAAGCGAGTGCAACTGGGACAGTATTATCTTCCATTGGTAGTATGATGATAGATAATGCATTTAAATGTTTATATTTGCAGGGGTCGATGCAGTTTTTTTTTCTTGGGGTCCATTTTGTGAAAAGTAAAGGTTATTTTTGTGAAAAGTAACATTTTGTAACGAAAGTTGAAATCCAGTTAATCAAATTCGAAACAAGCTTTTATAAACAAAAACTTTTTTAAACCCTTTTGCTGAAGTTTTCCTTGTTTACAAATTACACATTTTAAAATATCACAAAATAATAAATAAATAATAAATAGTAAGTTTTTATGGAATAGAATTTTGTGGAGGGACTCATTTTATCAAATTTATTTTTGTGAAAGGATCCCATTTCACCAAATTTATTTTTGTGAAGGAATCCATTTTATTAAATAGATTTTTGTGAAGGACCCCTAAATGGGCCCATATTTTTCCTGGATCGACCCCTGATTTGGGAAAGAATATCGACACCTAGGTATTTATACACAGTACAACAAATAAATTAAATACCTTCAAAATATAGGTAAAAAATAACTTTTTTACTCACTGGCCACTGGCCAGTACATGGATTTTTTTACTTGCCAGTGTTTTTCAGCACTGGCCAATAACAAATTTACAAATACTTGATAAAAATTTGCGAAATTCGTCAAATGGTATCGGGAAAGAAATTGCAACATTCGTCAAATAGTCTCGGGAAAGAAATCAGGCATTGCAGGATAAAAATTAATTTTGTCTAACTGTCGTGAAAAAATTCGAGAAATTTGTCAAATAGATTCGGGGGGGGGGGGGATCGCAAAATTCATCAAATGATCTCGGGAGAAAAATAGTGAAATTTGTCTAACAATTGCGGAACAGAATTGTAAAAATCTTCGAACGGCAGCAGAAATAAAGTGCGAAATCTGTCAAACATTAGCGGAAAGAAAGTGCGCAATTTATTTGTTCATGGGAAAAAATCGTGAAATTCATGATTCGATAGTTGATAATTCGCGAAATTCGTCAATCGACAGTGGAAAAATCTCAAAATTCATCAACTGGTTTCGGGGGAAAATTTTTTCGAATATCGTCGAATGGCTTCCAGAAAAAAAAATCCCAATCCGTCAATTTCGGGAATTTTTTTTTTCCATTCAATCATCGCAATTGGCAAGTGTGACTATTATGTTTGACCAGTGGTGGCAATAAAGTCCATCGCCAAATTTTCAGTATTACTCGCCGATTGGCGAGTGCTAATTTTATCGTATATTTCAAAACCCTTTTGATCATCACATCAGCGTGCAGGACAATTTTTTTACAGGAGACCATTTGATGAATTTTGTGATTTTTCCATTATCGAATGACCAGTTTTACTGCTGTCGATTGTTGAATTTTATAATTTATCAACTATTGATTAGTGAATTTCATGATTTTACCCATGAACGTTTGACGAGTTACACAAAAAAATTAAGAATATCGTTAAATTGTCTTGGGTAAAAAAAAAAAATTAATATTGTCAAATGCCTTTGAGAAAAAAGTTGCAAGTTGAAACGCCTGTGACCTCTTTTTCATGTTATGCATCTCTGGGGTCCATCCCCCCACTCCCCCCCCCAAGTGGGACACTTTTCTAAATTTTGCACACACCCCTCATGTGATATATCGCTGGAAAAGTCTTTGACCGCTTATTCATGTTCTGCATCTCCGGGGTCCATCCCGACACTCCCCCCCTAAGGGGGGCACTTTTCTAAATTTTGTTGACACCCCTCATGTCATATATTGTTGGAAAGGTCTGTGACTGCTTAATCATATTATGCATCTCCGATGTCCATCTCCCCACTTTCCCCCCCCCAAAGGGTACTTTCTAAATTTTGCACACAACCCTCATGTTATATATCATTGGAAAGGTCTGTGACCACTTAATCATATTATGCATCTCCAATGTCCATCTCCCCACTTTGCCCCCCCCCTAGGGATACTTTCTAAATTTTGTTGACACCCCTCATGTCATATATTGTTGGAAAGGTCCATGACTGCTTAATCATATTATGCATCTCCGTTGTCCATCTCCCCACTTTGCCCCCCAAGGGGTACTTTTCTAAATTTTGTTGACACCCCTCATGTCATACATTGGAAAGGTCTGTGGTCGCTTAATCATATTTTAAATCTCCGATGTCCATCTCCCCACTTTGCCCCTCCCAAAGGGTTACTTTCTAAATTTTGCACACAACCCTCATGTTATATATCATTGGAAAGGTCTGTGACCACTTAATCATATTATGCATCTCTGATGCCCACCTCAACACTTTGCCCCCCCCCCCCCCCCGAAGGGGTACTTTCTAAATTTTGAACACAACCCTCATGTGATATATCGATGGAAAGGTCTGTGACCACTTAATCATATTATGCTCCCCACTATAAAATTTGTCAAGTTAAAGCAAGTATAAATTTTATTTTTATGGTACTATCATGTTGTTTGCCGTCAAATTTTGACGGGTTCCATCTAGTCAAAATATTAATTGGTTATAATATTTTAGTAATATTTTAGTTTTTTTTTCAAAAAATAAAAAAAAAACTGACTCTATTTTTTTTCATGAATACGTTTCTTGAAATTGAAGTCTCTGTACTATATGATTTAACTGCAAATACATTTAAATGAAGGTATTGCGTCATTTTAATGCACTTCTAGTAAATATTTCTACTTCTATACACCGACAATTCACATGAACTTCTAAGAATGACGTCACTGTTGGATTTCAAAATGTAGAGAGTGAATTTGAATTTTTTTGGCTAATACAAATATTTTCTATCCAGGGTTCCCACTTGGTTCGTTTTTTGAACACCATGTTTTTTCAAGGTAAAATCTTCTTTAAAAATTGTTTAGAATTTTACCTCGTATGTTGTACTTCTTGTATAGGCGATCCAATAAGTTATACATGGATTTATTTTTGTTATTTCAATTAAATTTTGATTCATAATGGAAAATGTTACTATGAGATTGATTAAATATTTAGATGAGTGCTATACAAATACAATTGTATAAAATTTAGAATATAATAATTATAACTGCTAATTAAAAAAAGTCAGCTTTTGGCTAAATGTTTTAAAGTCGCTTTTGGCTTAGCAAAAATCCGGTTGCATAACGTCTAATCTATGAAAAGGTGGGTTCCCACAAATATTTTTTTCCAACTACAGCACTGTACGCTCTCATGAATGGTTTTCGTGTCACCTGTCTCCGAGGTCACGTGGAAGCTACAGTTACACGTCTTTGAAACTGAGTATAGTATTAAAAATTGTATATAATGATATTCTCGCTATTTCCATATGCTGTACTATAAATACAATAATTGAAATTATTCTAAAGGATGGGTAATTATTTTAAAAATATGAATAGTTGACAAAAAAGTGAATTTTTCATTACGATTCCGGGAGACCTAAATGTTAAATTTCAGACGGAAAACATTTTTTATTGATAGATTACTTCTGCAACTGCCCATTTTTGAACTTGAATGCTTATTTTTGCTTTATACATACTGTATAAAAAAAGTTTAAAATCTTCGTTTGAACTCAAAACCTTTTAACTATAGGATTATTTCGAAATACGTAAATATTTTTCAATTTCAACAATTATTTAATTTTTTTTTTTCGGTAAGTAAGTATGTGATCATAGTGGCACCCTATTTTATCAACTTGAAACTTTGAATTAAAAAAAAGTTTTCGTGATACACTCTATTATACATATTAACATTTAATCTCGTAAAACTTTCGAGGAGAGTGTAAAGAACAGGTTTCGGAACAAACGTTAACTTGCCCCCACCCCCCGATTTTTTGAATATTTATGTTTCAAAGATACCAGGAATTAGCCCTCAGTTAGCTCTGATTTGCTCTCTAATATTAGAATTTGCTCTGGTTATGGTACCGAGATATTCCAATTAGAATGGTGCGGGGGAGGGCTAAGTTAATCAATATTCGGAAGTGGGGGGCACTTCCGAATAATAAAATTCAAATATACCAAAAATTAGCTCTCAATTAGCTCTGATTTGTTCTCTAATATTAGAATTTGCTCTGCTTCTGGTATCGAGATACTTCAGTTACAAGAAGGGGGGGCAGCCCCCACCCCCACTTTTGAATATCGATGTTTCAAATATGACAAAATTTAGCTCTCAATTAGCTCTAATTTGCTCTCTAATATTAGAATTTGCTCTATTTCTGGTATCGAGATGTTTCAGTTACAAGAAGGGGGGTTGGCCCCCTATATCTTCGAATATCGAAGTTTCAAATATGCCAAAATTTAGCTCTTAATTACCTCTAATTTGCTCTCTAAGATTAGAAATTGCTCTGCTTTCGGTATCGAGATATTTCAATTACAAGCTCCCCATACTTTCGAATATCGAAATTTCAAATATGCCAAAATTTAGCTCTAATTTGCTCTCTGATATTAGAAATTTCTCTGCTTTCGGTATCAAGATATTTCAATTACAAGAAGGGGAGGGCAGCCGCCCCAACTTCGGATATCAATGTTTCAAATATGCCAAAATTTGGCTCCCAATTATCTCTAATTTGCTCTCTAATATTAGAATTGTCTGTGCTTTCGGTATCGAAATATTTAAATTAGAAGAAGGGAGGCCAGCACCCCCCACTTTCGAATATCAACGTTTCAAATATGCCAAAATTTAGCTCTCAATTAGATCTAATTTGCTGTTCAATATTAGAATTTGCTCTAGTTATGGTACCGAGATATTCCAATTAAAATGATGGGAGGGGGGTGTTAACGCTATCCCCCCACTTCCGAATATTGAAGTTTCAAATATGCCAAAAATTATCTGTCAATTAGCTGTAATTTGCTCTGTTTCTGGTATCGAAATATTTCAGTTACAAGAGGGGCAGCCATGGACACCCGTCAGTGAAAGTGTATTTCCCATGTTAAAGAAGTTGCTATTGCAGTGTATGAAAGATGATTCAGTGTTGCCAGAAAGTCGAAAGTGAATTTTCCCAAAATTTATGAAAATTTCCCCAAATCAGTGACTTTTTCCAAAAAAAGTGTTTACTCAAAAAGGTAAATTTTCAATTTTCAATTTATTACTATAAAAAATATTTAACTAATTTAAGCCGAAAAATTTTCCCCAATTTTTTTTTTTTGAAAGAATTCCGCATTTACAAAAAATAAAAATTATATTTAATTGATTATCGTAAAATCTTCCATCTGCGCAACATACTGAGCATAGTTTCTGAATTTGCAGCAATTCCGGATTGAAAACGGACAGCGGAAAATTGTCCAGTCGTTTCATGTTTATTTATGTTTACCAAATATCTAAATCTAAATTTTTACTTACTTCTGTTAGAATTTGTTTTGATGAAAGTACAAGAAAAAATATTATATTCAAAATGACATTTAGTTTAGGAAGAAAGGCACAATACTTTGTGATATTAATTATTCAGAATTTACCTCTGTATTTTTTCATTGGTGCATTGAAAAGTTAAGAAAAATTTAAACTTAAAAAAAAAACAGAGATTAGTAATAATAGAACTTCCATTGTTGTAACGTTTAAGATGTACACAAGTGGGTGAAAATAATACAAAGAAACGTGTAAACTGTAATGTTATAAACGGCGAGCACGACCAGGAGATTAATGAATCTGACTCCCGAATTTTATTTTCATCAGGAAGATAGAAAGTAAGTTCTTTGTCTTCATGATTTTCATTTTTCGAAACAAAATGAGTTTCAGAGAGATCCTGTTTTGCCAAGCAAACTTTACTTGAAATGATGAAACAGATCCTCAAGTTTTTACCCAAATCTTTATAGCCCCCAGAAAATTCCCAAAAATGGGGATAAAATCCCCAATCTGGCAACACTGAAATGATTCTGTGTTAGACCTCCTTACTCAGCAGTTCATGTAAAGTAAGGTGCTCGATGACGTCCTAACATATTTTTATCGCCAACACCCGCGAGAGAACGGTATTTGCTTCCATGATTGTTCAGAGTCCTAATGAAAGATATTACACAAATGAAATATCTTAATTTTATTATATTATGATATATCATTATATTATTTCTGGGTACAATGAATATTTTAAGAAAATATTATTACGTATTTGTTGGATGGATCACCGCCCCCTGAATACTAGGCCTGCGCGCTGAAAAAAATGGCGGCTGCCGCAGGCCGAATCGTTTGTACAGTCCCTCGAATTTCAACACCAATAATATCTAAAAGTTATCTTTGACTTATTTGATCTCCGAAAAACAAGGCGAAGAAAACTTCTAGAAATTATTGGTGTGGAATTTCGAGGGACCGTTCAAACGCTGAAAAAAAATCGGCCTTCGACAGCCGCCATTGTTGTCAGCGCTCAGGCCTAGTATTCAGAGGGCGGTGGATGGATATGCGAAAGTAGAGTTTGTGTGAAAATTTAGAGAGAACATTTTAACTCTTTTATTCCGAGTCAGAACTGTCGATTATTTTTTACTCAATGGTATCTGAATTTAAATCCGGAAAGGTATGATTACCTTTAATAATGACTGGCAGTTGAGTATGAAAAATACTTCACTGCAGTTAGAGTTATTGTACCCGTAAAGTCATTTAATAAGTTAATCCCGTATAAGAGTGCGATCTCATTTTCATCATTTAATTAGTCAATCTCTCAAAAATAAATATTAGAGAGATAATTACCGACTATATTGTGCTCAGCAAATATCTACCTAAATTGTATTTTTATGTTGAATAACTTTTTCTTAAAAGGAGGTAAATTATTAATGCATTCTAAATCATGTACTTTTTGAATGATGATTTTCAGTAAAAAGGATTCGAATATGCATATATTTAGACTAACGTAATGTAAATACTATTATTATTAAGACTATTTTCTTTCACATCTTCTCTTTACTTTTTTAAAGTACATCCTATAAGTAGGGACACTTTTTAAAACGCTCTAATAATCTTATGAAAGAGTGTATATTTTGTACGCTGCATCGTGCATCAGTCTACTTTGACACTTTTGTTACATGTTTCATATGTAATGATTGAAATAAGGTTTAAAGATGGTATTATTGTAATAAAATATATCAATAATTTATGTTCTGAGGAGTTATAATGAAAATCATTCTAATTTTCTCATCCAGCATATGAAATGAAAAAATAATGCAATGGCGTTTTTTCAGCAATGCGGGAAACACATTTTAGCTAAACAGTATATCTATAATTCTTAAAATAAGGTTTAAATTTCAAACTATGATGATTAAATAGTAAATGATGGAGACAGGAATACCACCATTGTTATCAATTTAGTGGATTTTTTTATTCGGGTATTCAAAATTATAGCAGAAATTTTTTATGGTAAGTTAGCTTTTTATTGATAGATATTCCGATATTAAGTAAAGCTAAATTTACTCTTTAAAATGTATGTTATGAATTCGAAATGTTTATCATATACATTACGTTGGGCGTTAGAGGGTTAAATTTTAATAATTCGTTTAACTATAATTGATGGAAAAATGAAATATGTGACATTTAGTTAGTCTGAGACGATGCAGCAGAGTTGCTATGCTTGTGACTTTTTTAATTAAAATTATATACCCCCATATGACAATGGTAATCTTCTACATATTTCAGATTAGTAATCAGTCTAAGATAACTACAATTAAAAAATTATATGAAATTATTAAAAATCGACATAGTATGTCTGCATTTCACGCTATGCGTGAACAGTGTCTTAAGAAATTGATCTATACTTTCTGAGATACTTGTTCCTCACTTCTATCAATTCTTTAATTGGTTGTATAACATGCGATAAATTAGTTGCTCCATGCAATATATTTTATGCAGGTTTGGTGACGTTGCATCGCAACTATACAAGTCTACATATAATCTTGCTGTATTAATCAAATATTCTTGTAACTTTTCAATGTGTTTTGGAGATTCAATTGAAATGTTTCTAGTAAGGTTGTGAACCTCTTTCTACAGTTAATATCAATAACCATAATACCAGATCTGATCTCTGAATCATGGAAAAGAAACAGTTAAGTAACTTCCCTTCTCTCGCTTCTGGTACGGCTATTAATGTCCAAATTTTTTTCGAAAATCTTTCTGTGTTTTTTAATTCCTTTCTTCGACTATTTCTCGTCTTCACTCAATGTTCTCCATTTTTGTATTCAAAATTTTCATAACAGCTGCATAAATGATTTAAAATTTTTTATCCAGGCCTACAGTATTCAAAGGTCGAATTTATGCTTCAGTTTATATTTCATTTGTTATTTTTAATTTATCTTTTGTCTGTTGACCTATATAGTACTTACTTTCCATGCTACATTAGTTGCTATGCGTTGCTTTCCGATCAGTTTTTTGATATAAAATCCTTCATTTCTCCAAACTTTCAATTTTTTAGAGCCAGACAATCATACTTATTTTTTTTTTCAAAAATTTGGTTTTGCATAATTTGCTGCTGCTAATTTTTTCTTAAGCTTGGTTTTAAAAAACTTTGTTGAAAAAATTAACATTAGATTACCAACCGGGACTGGCGACTATTTTCATATTCAATCATATCACAATCTGCAAAAAAATTTCTTTGAGGAAGAATTCTGTTGAAAAAATCCTATAAGTTATGGCAGAAACTATTTTTCAAAAAGTGTTACGACTAGAATTAATATTCTGAGCAATAAATAAGATCTTCCAATAAAACAGTTTATAATTGCTAAATGTAAATATTTAAGAAAATTTATGAAAGCAGTTAAAATAATTTATAAGGAATCTATAAGGAATTCATTTAAAAACTGCTCGAGTCATGTATGCATCCGTTATTCGTTGTAAATCATTAGAACAGTGGTTCTCAAAATGTTAGTTTAACGAGATCCTCCTTAAAATTTAAACATATCAGAGACCCACCTAATAAAGATTTCCTACGATTTTCGTACTCGTGTAATCTATCCTAAGGAACAGGTAATCTTTGTCACAAAGCATACAAGACAGAATAGTAAAAAGTAATAATTCTGAGGCAGCGTCACATTCTTGCAAACAAATTAGACGTCGATGATTTTGAAATATATGATAGGTTAGATGGTTCCGATTACCGATGATGCCCCTGAGTCGGAGTAACATTTCTAATCGAGCTGTAATAATCTTGAGGAAGCAGAAATGAACTTAATTATACCCACATAGAAACATGAAACATTCAATTGAATGATTTATCTGGTTCAAGTTATAATTATATTAATAAACATAATAAACATATTTTAAACCATAAATTTTTTAATTAAAGAAATTAATTATATACTACACAGAATAAGCTAAGAAATATAATTAATTAAAAAAATCTGTTTTAAGATAACTGAATATAAATAAATCGTGTTGAATATCCCTGAGTGTTTAAATTAATGGTTTAGGAATTACCTATCGGGTAAAGTTAACCCTTTGAAGGATGGTGGTATATAATTGATATTACTTAATTACAGCATTTGTACTAGAATATTTCAATAAAATTAAGCTTTTATTAAAAATGTACGTGCAGGAAAGCGTTTGCTTATTTGCATATCACTTTATTCGTAAATTCTGTTGACATTCGATATTTCAATGACGTAATTGATTTAGCACGTAAATAAATAAGAAAGAAGATTCTGTTATTCTCTACAAGTTAAGAGACATCCTCTTAAAAAATTTTGCGAAAGGAAACAAATGTTGACCTCCGATCATATCCAATTGTTTTCCCTTTTCCCACAAACTCACGTCAAGACAAGAAGAGTTTGCTTTCTTAAATGTTTATGACTAAGTTATTAGGTTGTTGAACGACTTATAAAAAACTTAATTCTAGATAATTACATTAATTCCGGGCGTATTTAATATTTCAGAATTTTTTATATGCATTAGACCAGAGGTGCTAAGCTCTTATTAATATTCCGTAATATGTAGATTAATTTAACCCACATTTAACACGTTTCGCACCAGAAATTTTTTTTAAGAAATGAAATTAAATAAATTCCTGTTAGAAACCTGAAATCAAATAAGTAAATATTTATCAATATTTTTCTGGTTCAGATTAAACCATATATTAAGGAAGATTAGTGGGAACTTGGCACATCTGATTAGACGGATGGATATACGTAAGAAGTGTGAAAGTCTGGATAAAACGTATTAAGGATTGATTATTCAAAATGAAGATAATTAAAATGATTTGTTTTTCTTTTCACTTATTCTACACCATAATAAGATCTACGAATAAAACAGTTTATTACAGTTTATATTAATGTTAAATGTAAATATTTAAGAAAGTTCATAAAAGCAGTAAAATAATTTATAAAGATTAAATTTAAAAATTGCCTGATTTATGTATCTATCAATTATTAGTTCTAAATCGAACAATTTAAAACTTAGAAAAGCGGTTCGCAATTTTTATTCTTACAGGATCCTTTTAATATTTAAATGTTTCGGAGACTCACCTAAAATGTAGGTACATAAAGATTTTTGTATATTCAATCCTAAGGAGAAGGTAATATTTGCCATCAAGCTTACACGATTGAACAGTAAAAGATAATAATCGGGATGCAGCGTCAAATTATTATAATCAAGTTAAGCGTCGATGATTTTGGTTTATATGATAAACTAGATGGTCCAGATAACAGAACTGCGGTTCAAATCTCACGCCAGCAGGGTTTTTTCGCTATAGCAACACCATACATTCCGTCGTTATGTGAATTGAATGGCCAATCAATTACTGATGATAATCCTGAGTCGGAGATACACAAATTACATTTAACATTGATGCAGACTGTGCAATGTTGCCATGACAACAACCCTGTCGATACGCCAGATAACTGGCAGTTTTATTATCTATTCCATCTTATCTATCATGTATACCAAATGATCTATTCTAGAATTGATTGAAAATATATGACGCTGCCTTTCGGACTTTAATAGCAATGTGAAAGTGGAGTTATCTAATTATTTTATATAAGTTCTCAAATTCTCATTACATGTGATTCACAAGTGTACCGTTGGTATTCAACGTGTTATAACTATTTGATGGGGCATGGAGTGAAAAAGTATTATTGTTTTATATTTTGCAATTTAAAATTTATTTTATTTTATGCCTTTTGGCGAATTCTTAAATGTTGTATTCTAAAGCCAATTGCAGAACATCACAGGTGAATTGGGTTCTTGTAATATATTGCACTAATTACTACAGTCTTTCATGATGCCTTATTTTTGTCAAGTTTGCCCTTAAATCGCCCTACTCCCCAATTGCTACGTCGATGAGTCCTGACGTACTGATTTTAACTTTAAAAAAATCACAGCTATCAATTTAAAATACATTATTGCAATAGACTACACCCAGGCCCTGATTACCGACGGGGCACACTTCCACCAGTAAAATTTAATAGACATTTTCGTCTTATTAAATGTAAAATTCGTCTTATTTTCATGCAAAATTACTGCCATGAATAAATGAAAAATTTCTGGTATTATTTACTGGTGTAAGTTTGCCCCGTTGGTAATCAGGCTCTGACTACACCTTCTTTATGCTAATAGATTTTCGTTTCTCAACCGTTTTTCTCTCCCTTACACTTGCTTAATTTTTTTTTATAAATGGATACCGAACCTCTTTTCATAAACCAGCTTCTATTCACAGATCAATGAACAATTTTTTTAAAAATTTGTCAGTCGTTGATGATTTTATTTCAGTTAGGAAAATGAAACGGCATGACTTTTGTAAAATGTATTGCTATCTTAGATTTTAGTTTAGTTTAATATTTTATAATAACGGCCTAACTTCGAAAAAATAAAAACAGACTCAAAGTAATTTTAAGCCACATTAGTTTTTGTTCAAAACTATCATCGTATGCAAAAGTTCAAACGCGGCGATTAATCATTTGATTGAAATTGTTCATTTTCCGTTATGGAACTGGGATTGTGAGATTCAGATTTAAGCTTTTATTTTTTTGTATTTTCCCTGAAAGCATACACATTTCCACGAATTGTTAGCAGAGTTTTCCTCTCTTTTCGAACACAGAATAAGGTTATAAATGTAGGTAGTTTCAATTAAACGTAGCACTGGTCAATTACATACTGACGTTTTCCCAAGTTCGACAATTACACAAAATAATGTTGTTGGGGGAACCGTCGGTAGCGTAATATATTTTCTTATTTTTATAAATAGTTAAATCAGTCTTCAAATTTAATATACATTTTCATCTTTTGATATGTTAAAGAAGTTTGTTCAGCTTACCTGAGATTTTCTTTATGCGCTGAATATACCCACAGTAGTAATCTAAAGTGTTGTAGCGATATTTATCTGATCCATTGATTCACTTATATTGGAATAATAATAAATAGTATTAGTAGAAAATAACAATTGTGTGAAATAAACAGAAGATTCATTTTCCTTTGAATATAATATAATTCTTGGCTAGATGTACATGTTTAAAATCGCATTTTGGAGGCTGCGTATAAGTGCTCCAATTTTACATTATATTAAATATATTTACATCATATATATACAAGAGCGTCTTAACTGTTCGGAAACATTTTGGAAACTGAAGGGAGATTGTTATTTGAGTTCTGTGCACACGCGCGGGACAAACAGCTGTACTTTGAAGGAGGGACATCTGCAGTATTTCTCCAATTAGTTAGTTTCGACAGTCTCTGGTTTTATTCACTGTTTTTCAGCTGCGGCACTTGAAGTACTTATTGGTAATTGGGGTCTGGTTTTTAACATGTTTTTCAATCGTTCGCTGCACGTGGAGATTAATTAACTGCATATAAAAGGTTTCTCCGTCACTCCCCCGTAATCTCCTGTGTGGGGAATGGTTGAAGATTCAGTTTCTTACGGTGTTTCTCGTACACAGGTTTGGGAGTGGGCTTCGTGAGAGTGTCGGCTGTCATTTCTTCAGTGGGGCAGTATTGTAGATCGATTTTTCCTTCTTCTTTCATAAGTTTGATGTTGTGGCAACGTATGTCGATATGCTTGGATCGCTTAGTATCTTTATCGTTTTCAGTCATTTTTATACAGGACATATTATCCTCAAAAATCGTGATGGGTAGTTTTTGTGGAATGTTGAGGTAGCTAAGCAAGTTTGTTATCCAACTTAATTTAACTAACTAATTTAACTAATTAACCGAAGCTGAAACGTATTCAGCTTCGGCTGACGAAAGTGCAATGCAATTTTGCCTTTTTGTAATCCAGTAAATCGGCGATTTTCCTAGCATGAATAGATTTCCTGATGTTGATTTACGTGTTTTCAAGTCACCTGCCCAGTCTGCATCGGCGTATGCTGTTAGGATGGGCTTGCTGTTTGCGTTAAGAGTTAAATTCAAATTTTCTGTAGTTTTAAGGTATGAAATGATTCTTTTTACTGCTGTCCAGTCCTTTTGGCGTGGTGTTTCATTTCTACGACATAATATGTTGACTGCTGCGGATATGTCAGGACGCGTGATTGTTGATATGTAAAGTAATGTGCCTGTGGCTTGTCGATATTTCGTGTTATTAGGTAAAAGATTATCATCGTCTTCAAGTCTGTTGAATCCAGCAATCATGGGTGTGTAATGAGGTTTCATGTCGTTTAAATTCAGTTTTTTCACTAGTTCCTGTATTTTATTGTTTTGATTTAGGTAATATGTATCATTGATTTTATTAATGTTTATTCCTAGGTAATTATTCACTTCTCCTAAGTTTTTCAGTTCATATTCTTTCTTAAGTTGGTTTATTGTTTCTTCGATATCACTGTCCTTTCCTGCTATCAGGATATCATCTACATAAATGATGATGTATATCGGATTTTCTTGATTTGATTTAAAGTACAGACATGGATCATTTTTGCTCTGTATGAAATTATTGTTTGTGAGTGTTTCCGATATTTTGGTGTACCAGGCCTTTGCTGCTTGCTTAAGACCGTAGATGGCTTTTTGAAGTTTACAAACTTTTCTTTCATCGCCGGGTTTAATATACCCGTCTGGTTGACTCATATAAACAGTTTCAGTTAATTCACCATGCAAAAATGCTGTGGTTATGTCAACATGTTTCACGTTCAAATTTTTGTGCAATGCAGAGATGAGAAATGCACGTATTGTAGCGTGCGAAACTACAGGTGCAAAGGTTTGATCATAGTCAATCCCGAATCTTTGACTATATCCTTGTCCTACTAGACGCGCTTTATAGCTTTGAATATTTCCTAAATTGTCCTTTTTTAGTTTAAAGGTCCATTTTGAACCGATAATTTTTGTTCCGGGTGGTGGATCTGTTAAAGTCCAAGTGTTATTTTTTCTTAGGCATTGGATTTCATTTTGTGTTGCTTTTATCCAATTTTGTTTATCATTAGTATTTTTCATTTTTTCGATATCTTCCCAATTTTCGGGAATGTTTTCAGATGAACTATTTATGAGACAAACATATCTGTCAGGAGGAACGCCTCTATTTGTCCTATTAGACCTTCTTGGTTCAATTGATTGCTGTTTGGGCACGGATGGTGTCTCTTCACTGTCAAGTTTTATTTCTAAGTGATTTTCATGTCTATCCGGTAATTGTGTATTGTCATCTGATGTTTTTGTGGTGATTTGTATCTCCTCAATGTTATCTGAGTGTACATTTTCATTCTCAAGAAATTTTACCGTTCTCGCTATTATAATTTGTTTTCCTTGTGTGTGAATTCTATAACCAGTCGATCGTGTATCATAACCTACAAACGTTCCGGTTTGAGCCCTGTTATCGAGTTTTCCTCTATTTACTTTATCGACGTAAAATAGCGCTTTACAACCGAATGTTCTTAAGTGTTTTAAATTCGGTTTAACTCCTTTCCATAATTCGTAAGGTGTTCTGTTGTTGTTTGCTTTGGTTGGGAGTCGGTTTTGTAAATATGTTGCAGTGTTTATGGCTTCACCCCAAAAATGTTTGCTTAATTTTGCTTGTGATAGCATACTTCTAGTCATATCTAATAAACTTTTATTTTTTCTCTCCGCAACTCCATTCTGGCTCGGATTATGCGGGACAGTCAATTGGTGTAAAATTCCGTTCTGTTTTAAGTATTCATCTATCTCTTGATTTACATATTCACGACCGTTATCCGATCTAATTTCCTTAGGTTTTTTACCGAACTGATTGTATATCATCGTTACGTACTCTTTTATCTTTTCAGCAACTTCGCTCTTTTTAGATAATAAATATATCGTAGTATATCGGGAATAGTCATCAATAAGAGTCATAAAATAAATTTTTCCGCCTAAGGTCGGTGTATCTAGAGGTCCACACACGTCACTGTGGATCAAATCCGCAATATTAGTAGCTCGATTTGTTGCTGATTTAGGATACGGCATGTTAGTTAATTTAGTTTCGATACAAGTTACGCATGTTTTATTTTGATGTTTACATTTTCCTATCTTTATTCCGTCCGCAAGTTGATTTGTTATCATTGATTTAATCGCGTCATAATCTCTGTGACCTAGTCTGCGATGCCAGAGATCTATGCATTGTTTGCTGTCACAGTTATACGTTATGTTTACATAATTTTGTGGTTCTTCCACATCGTCCATTTCCTCAATAATGTATAAGTTTTTCTCATTTTTCGCCCTAATATATATTTCTTCATCAAAGATCAAATCGCATTTATTATCGTCGAAGATTAGTTTACACCCGTTTTTAGCGGCTTTACTAACCGAAATTAGGTTCGACTCTAAGTCTGGGACATAAAGCACTTCGCGTAATTTCGTTAGTTTTATATTCCTTCGGGGGTTAATGTTTTTATAAAAACTTCTCCTGAACCTAACGCTGTCAGTTTATTACCATTCGCGATCGTTACTGAAGTTTTATTATAATCAATAAATTTACTAAATAGGCTTTTATCGTTACAAATGTGCGAGGTAGATCCTGAATCGAGAATCCAGTTATTTTTGCCTACTTTTTGAGTGATTAATGCTTTATTTTGCGTTTGATCATTTGCGTATTTTCTTTCGTTTGGAACTTTGTTTTCCCTATGAGTTTCGTTTTTTTCATAACATAATGAAGATGAGAAATTCTTTTTATTTTTGAATTGATTGTTACGAGGATTTCCGGATTGTACCGTGTTTTTGCTCTTGTAGTGCCAGCATTCGTAAGTCGAATGATTTTTCATTTTACAGTTGTTACAATATTTTTGTTCTCTTCTATTTTCAGTGTGTGTATATCTCCTATTTGTTTTAAATGCTCTCTCATTGTTGTTATATCCGCTATGTGATTGTTCTGACATTTCATGTCTACGATTATATTCATCCGTTAATTTGTTTTTGATAAAATCAGGGGTGAGCTCATTTTCTGGTCTCGCCTCCAACGCAGTTATCAAAGTATTGTAACTGGGGGGAAGAGAACACAGAAATAGCGCGGAAATATGTGAATCGCTAATATTTTCTCCAATGGCATTAAGTTTATCTATAATTTGCAAGATATTAGTGATATGTGTGATCATGTTTCCGCCCTCCGCTAATTTAGTACTGTATAATTTTCGTAACAGGTAAAGCTTACTAGATAAATTGCTTCTCTCATGTATATTTTTCAGAGCTTCCCATGTTAATTTTGCAGTTTCTAAGTTTTTTACATTTACGATTTGAGAATCATCAATGCTTAAGTTAATTAAAGCTCTAGTCTTGCGGTCTCTTTTGTGCCATGCGGGGACGGGTGGAGCTGGTGGATCTTGTACTATAATATCGTCGAGTTCCTCTTTAATCAGGAACATCTGCATCTTGAACTTCCATGTACTATAATTTGTAGAATTGAGTTTTTCAATAAATTGAGTATTTTCTTTTATCGCATTCATTTTTTTCTTTTTTTTTCTTTAGCGTTCTTTTATTTATTATTATATTTTAGAAATTTGTTAAATTATCGTTTTTGATACTGGGATAATATTCTTTTTTCAGAATCAGTCTCATAATCTTTGTTGGGGGAACCGTCGGTAGCGTAATATATTTTCTTATTTTTATAAATAGTTAAATCAGTCTTCAAATTTAATATACATTTTCATCTTTTGATATGTTAAAGAAGTTTGTTCAGCTTACCTGAGATTTTCCTTATGCGCTGAATATACCCACAGTAGTAATCCAAAGTGTTGTAGCGATATTTATCTGATCCATTGATTCACTTATATTGGAAGAATAATAAATAGCATTAGTAGAAAATAACAATTGTGTGAAATAAACAGAAGATTCATTTTCCTTTGAATATAATATAATTCTTGGCTAGATGTACATGTTTAAAATCGCATTTTGGAGGCTGCGTATAAGTGCTCCAATTTTATATTATATTAAATATATTTACATCATATATATACAAGAGCGTCTTAACTGTTCGGAAACATTTTGGAAACTGAAGGGAGATTGTTATTTGAGTTCTGTGCACACGCGCGGGACAAACAGCTGTACTTTGAAGGAGGGACATCTGCAGTATTTCTCCAATTAGTTAGTTTCGACAGTCTCTGGTTTTATTCACTGTTTTTCAGCTGCGGCACTTGAAGTACTTATTGGTAATTGGGGTCTGGTTTTTAACATGTTTTTCAACCGTTCGCTGCACGTGGAGATTAATTAACTGCATATAAAAGGTTTCTCCGTCAAATGTCAATTGTTATATTAACATCTTCTTCACAAGGTGATGGAAAACACCATAATAAATTCATGCAGAACTTTGATGCAATTTAAGTAAGATAGTATTTAAATCAGTGAAAATAGACAAAATCAGATTTGAACGGAGACTTCTCTTCTGATAACGTTGTTATTTTAGAGCAGACGAAATGCACACAGAAAGTATCTTCCAAGTTCATGCTATTACCGTAATTTCCGGCGTATAATCCGCAGCTCAAAGAGTCGTTTTTCGACCCAGAAATTTTATTCAATAATTGTAGTTAAATAATTACAGCGATCTTTTAAGTTGCATTTTATAAAATAATATTTCTGGGTCGAAAAACGACTCTTTGAGCTGCGGATTATACGCTGGAAATTACGGTAGTTTTATACTTCTGACGGATGATTACAAAAATGTGCACTAAAGATTGATTCAGTAGCGGCTCGTGATGGGATTCAGAATCACTTTAGTAGCTGCAATTTCGTACACTAAAATCCTCCTTCATTAAAAGTAGAAAGTCCCACGATGAAATAAGCTGAAATGTTACATACAAAAGTTCTTCTAGTAAAGTGATGGCGAACCGCCTTACGAGCCACTTCTGAATGGATTTTATCCAACCAAAATCCTGGATTTATTCTAAATACTGTGGAAGCAGAAAACTGTTGCAATGAGTCTTTCATCGAACGGAAAATAAATTTCTAGAACAATCTCGTTACATCCCGGCCACATCGAACGAATGAAATGCAAAGAAAGTATTACGCCGTCAAATGAAAGAAAATAGAATAACACGCACAATACCAAATAGAATTTTGAAAGAAGAAAAACAGAAATAAAATATTTAGAGACGAAATATTGTAATTTAAAAGGGATAAATTTTTAGATAGGTTGTTGCAAACACGTATCTAGAAATTTATCTCTTTATAGAATAATTAAAAATATAAAGAACATTTAAAATACTTTATTAATAAATATGTATACATATATATATCCACTCGCTTTTAATTCGAGATAAAAATAGGCCTCTAAAAATATTTTCTGATGTATAGGAAATTCCTGGTAACATAAGTATCTTCTTACGATTACTTCCGTAAACTTTAAAATGGCTTAAACCATCATACCTTTATCTTTCTATGCTTTTATTATCAAGACAAGTCATTTAAAAAAAATTTGCAGCTTCATCTAATTTTTTTTTTTTGTAAATATTTATCAAATATAGATAAATAAAAATACAATCTCTCAAAAGTCTAATTCAAAATTTTCTACTCCTTTATAATTCATTTCTTGATACAAATATTCTAACGAAATATTTTCTGAAATTTAAAAAAATGCTAACAGCATAAAATACTCTCCTGCGGGTACTTCATCAATATTTTTTTTTAGGCTCAATCGTCATATACATTCATTCATTTTATATGTTTATTGTCACTGAGAGCTCAAGTTCCAAAATCATCGCAGTTACATCAGAATTTCTTTTCCTTGTAAACAATATCAGACATAGATGAACTATATATATATATATTTGCCATTATATAAAATTAAATTTAGAATTGTTCGTTCTTTAATAGTTCTTTCTCGATATAAATATCCTCTAAACATGATTTCTTAGATTATTTAATTTCTAGCAAACAAATTACCCTGTTGTTAATACGTCTTGATGCTTTATCGCCAAAGACTTATCGCCAAGAGAACTGAAATTCTGAAAACCTCTCAAGTTGTAGCAAAACGTCTTTAACCCCTTGAAGGGCACCGGTATATTATATATACCACTTAACTTTAATCCCAAAATGCCACTGTGACACCAAAATTTTATTATCAAATTTTGAATTTATAAGGTACATGAGGAAAAGCTTTTAATTATTTAAAAATAAATTCGTTCGTGAATCCTGGTGTCAATCAATCATTTCAATATTTTAACTACAATAGTACTTTGCCCCTGAAGGGGTTAACGTAAATGATACATTCCCTCAATTTTATCTGTAACAAAATTTCCTGTTATTTTTATTTATAAATACATAACAGAGTATAATGACAGTTTCAGTGTGTCTTATCAAAGAAAAAATATGCTCAACTGTGGGTAATATTCTTACATATTTGTCATTATCACTATGTACATATACGCATAGTAGTAACGCATTATAATACGTTAATTGGCAGATTTATATTTTCTTAGTAATTTGCTTTGAGTAACATATACGGCTAAAATGTATATATATGACAATATATAAAGATAAAAGTTGTTTTTTATTTTTTAAAACATAAATAACAAATAAAAGAATAATTCAGAGTGCAATAACCGTATTTTTATAAATATTAAACTAACAGAATTTTGTAGTTGAAACGTCTTACATTTCTGACATTATAAGGGTTTTAATAGAATATTTGAATAATGTTTTGTCATGATTAGGACACGCAGCATGATTACCACCAACGCAAGATTAGACCACTTTGTTCGCAATTAATTTTCGCCTTATTTAAGCAGAGAATTTTTATCATAACAAGACAGTAAATTACTTTTCAAAAATAGTTATGGAAATTTGCCTAAGTGATGACAAAGCTCTGATTTTCACGATATGATTTTTAAGAATATGCTAAGCGCATGTAACCTTGACCACAACACAAGTGCCACACCCTGTATACTCTACATATTAAAGTCAATTTCGTAATAAGTTTTAAGAACAAGTAAAACAGATTTCGTACCCTTGTACCACATTTTTTTTTAATAGATTTTTTTTCCATTTAATATTTAAATAGGAGAAATGGTTGACAGCACGTTTAATTGAAGGATTTGTAATATTTTGTTGCATTTAAATAATGCGAAAAATTCTATTAAAAAATTACGGTAAAAGCGCATGAATGCTGTAAAATTACAAGTTATGGAGTGCCTTCCATAGTTTTATAGACATTTCGCGCAAACGTTATTGAGAGCGCAGCGTTTGCTCACTTGATTGATTCTACAACTAAGAGCCAACTCATACGCAGTTTAAAAATGTTAATTTAATATACTTAAATAACTTTACATTATTTACGGGACCAATTAAATATGTTGAAAAAATTGTTATGTATTAGCTGGATAGTTATGTGTAAGTAAAATTTGTGTGAAATTATGGAAAAAACGTTTTAATCCTTTGATTACAGGCCAGGAGTGACGAATGTTCTTATATTCAATCACAAGACGAAAACTCATATTAGTATAGATAGTAATAAAACTTAAATAGTTTATCTCTATCAGGTTCGGTGTTACGGCTACAACTACAAATACGAATAAATTTTTCATAAGGTTTCATTTCGGCACGGGAAAGGTATAGTACAATTGGATATCATACAGTCTGAAATAATAATGCATTAGTATCACAAAAAGGCATAAATGTTACGAAGATGAAACCATTCTTCAATTCGTAATAAATATAAGGTTTCAAAAATTCAACATCATAATGTTCATAATAATCAAGAGCTACAAATCAACCGAAATTTTTAATACTACCACTTAAGAATTGAATTATTCCCTTTATATAATTGTAGGATTCAGCAACTGAATAAAGAGAATATATCTGTTCGGATATTGTGGTCCTCTAAAATCGACAACTTTGATAATCTTTTTAAAACCATGCAATAGCTCACAACTTTTTTTTGTTATCTATTTTTCCAAATAATAATATTTGCCTTATTTAATCACAGCATTTTTAGGATTAAATAAGGTGAAGATTACTTTTACGAAAATACTTGCAAAAAGGCGTAATTGATGGCAGCTGTGCTTTTGTTAATAAAAAATATGCTTTTTATCCATTTATATATAATTCACGCTTGAAATGGTTAATATTTCCATTAGGATCGATGACTTGCGACTATTTTTATACTTAATCGTACCACAATTTACGAACATTTATCTCTGTTGTAGTTTTCTTCTGGAAATATTCTTGAATAAATTTGTGGAAGAGATTATTTTACAAAATGTTGTACGAACAGACTAAAAATTAGTCCACTGGAACGTGCATATTCTGACCTGTAGTCAAATAGCTAAACATAATTAGAATGAATGTAGAGAAAATATATTCTACTCATTGTAGGCTAATAACATACCTGAAAATTTTAACGACTTATTGTTAGCACTAAATTTAGTAGAAATTTTTGCCTTATCACATCGCTAATTTTGGCGATTAAATAAGACAAAATTTACTATTCAATTTTAGAAGGTACGTGGAAAGCGTAAAAGTTAAAATCGATGCAGAATGTTTATAGCTAGTTTTAGCTAGTTTTGGCTGTTTTTTAGCTAGCTTCGGTAGTTTAGCCTCCTTTTTTATTCAGAAAATACGAGATCATACCGGAAAATTTAAACATTTGTAATTTATCTTAACTCCTAATGTCTGTCATTAAAAATAATAATAAAACTGCTTTTTAAAATTTATGGTGCGAATTTAGAGTTTCTGAATGAAAAAGGAGGCCAAATTGGCAACAGTCGTCTGAAGAAAATGTTTACTTTCTAGGTATTTCGAACATTTGCAACATAAATTACCTTCTTGTTCAGTTTCTCCAAAGTTCGTAAGAAAAATCTGTAATGATTTTTTTAAAAGTGATATTCAAAAAAGCGGAGCAGAAATTTTAAACTTTTTTTAATCTTAACATCTCTGCGGTTGAATAAAGCAAAAATAACTTATAAATAATGTTGCTAATAGATTTTAAAAATGTGTACTTCGCGATCGTTAAGAAAAAGGAAAGGTAGGGATTTTCTTTACGATTTATATGCTGAATATTATAAATAGGTCGTTAGAACCAATATATTAAAAGTGGCCGTTTAAAACAGGAAATTGGAAGTTACTAAAAGGAAGTGACTGTTGTAGACTATCAGTTTTAACCTACGTTAACAGTTTTAATCCAATTTCAGCTGTTTTATCTATTTATTTCATGCACGTTCTATTTGTTGCAGAATGCATTCATAATGAAGATAAAGGGGATAGTAAAATAACTATTTAACAACTTAACACTCTTATTTTGGGGCTATTTTAGTCATTATTTAGCTATTACTGAAAGTAAATATTTTAGAGCATTTATTACCCGGTTTTCAAAATCGCAACCTTCGTTTCTTTAATCAGTAAAAATATGTGATTGTGAAATATAAAAACGCAAAGATTACTATTGGAAATAATTGACAAAACAGAGTAAAAATGTGCCGCGATTCACTTTCAAGCTCATCGTATACCGTATGTAGAAATCGATTTTTCTAAACAAAATATTCAGTAGCTGTACTGACGTGCTGACGTGCTGACGACGGATATTTCAAATTGGTTAATCCAAGAAATTCTATGGTGAATCCTTAAAATGTTTGCGTTGTGTTATTTATAGCACGTATTTTTAATCGCCAAATGCTACAATTGCGTTAGAATTTGGAAATAAAATTTTGCTTACATAATGCACGTTTCACAATGTACTTTTATTAATTTTTAAATAAATTTGTTCGTAATTTATGGTGTTATTCAATCACTTCAACATTTTAGCAACGGTCGTGCTTTGTCCTGAAATAGATAAGAGAGGTCACTCCGCATACTATACACATTTAGAAATAAATTCGCAATGGCGTTTTGTGAACAAGTTAAGAGTTATATGTTTCAAAGAGCAATCCAAAGATTCATATATTTTTCGCGCAAACGCTACTGAAAGTACAGCGTTTGCTTGCTTGCGTGATTGACAGCCCAAGATTCATGTTCTCGGGCACAATTTAAAAATCATATTTTTATATAATCAAGTAACTTTAAATTATTTACGGGGCCAATTAAATATTTTTGGAATAATTATTTTGTATTGGATGGATATGCGTAAGTACAGTTTATTTGAAAGTCAGCAAAATCGTATTAACCTTTCGATTACGGTCCAGGACATACGAGAATCTTTATATTCAACTAGAAGACGAAAATGAAAATAGAAAATAGTAGTAATAAAACCTGAGTGGTTTATATTTACCAATTTCGGTTTTGAGACTACAACTACAACTACGAGTACATTTTTATAAGGTTGCATTTCACC
Organism: Maratus michaelseni; assembly: GCA_963931845.1. Lineage (NCBI taxonomy): Eukaryota > Metazoa > Arthropoda > Arachnida > Araneae > Salticidae > Maratus > Maratus michaelseni. The sequence goes on from OZ007595.1 coordinate 307,138,291, forward strand.
ATCAGAAAGCTACAATAACTGGTATTACATGCAGTCTGAAATAATCATGCATTAGTAACAAGACCAGCCAAAGTTCCATACGTTTGTCCCATTTGTCTTTATGTTTTGATATCACTATCCAGTTCAGAAATTGGCTCAGATGAAGGAAGTGGGGGTCATCGTGGTCACTTTTTTCAGTACAACAATTTCAAAACAACAATATTTCTGGCCTGCTTCTCTTGTCATTGATGTATAAATATACGAGAGAGATTATTGTTTGGAGAAGTGGTTAACCAAAAAAGTGGTAACAGCTGCCTCTAAAGTAGTAACATATTTTAACAATCACGTTTTCTAATTGAAGTAAAAAGTTTTATTACAGATAATTTGCTTATTTTACATCTATGAATTACAGAAAAATATCTGTTTCATCTGTTGAAGATGATATGTATATTATAGACGTTTATTTTTCAAACAATTATGTTATAGAATTTTTTTTTTGTTTTTGGTAAATAATGTTATATTCTAACACAGTTTGACCTTTAAATGTTTTTCTAAACCAGAAAAGAAACTCAAATACATTTATTTAAAAATACAAAGTATTTACCACATCTGCTTCATACGTTCAAGGTACCGATGTTTCAAGTAATGAAGGAACTCTGTAGAGTTTTTTCGACTAGAAATAACTCTATAGACAGCGGTGGCAGTTCCACATTAAGAGTTCCACAAAAGTTTCGTTGATTAAATTTGTACTTAATACATCAGGAGGAACAAAACTAACTGACATTGTTCTAACCTTTCAAACATTTTCAACAATATATAATATTACTGAATTACTAGTATATACTTCACTTTATGTATCACGATAAAGTAATTGGTTTTGTAAGTATATTGCGATGAATGAATTAAATATTCATATGAGTGAAATTAGTTTTATTGAGTAAGAAAAGGATACTAATTCATTTTTTCAAAGAACATTTATAATTCAAAATATCTGTGTTAATTAATGATGTAATCTTCTTAATAGCTGAACTAAAAGGCTTGTCTTATAAATAATATGTTAAGAAAAAAATGCAGAAGTATGATTATCTTTCAGAATAATTCGCAGTTGATTATGAAAGCTAATTAACTACATTTAAGGACTATCGTATCGGTATTGTCTTTTATTTATTTACTTATTCTTTAATGAGAGTGAATTCTCATTTTAATGCTTTTATAAGTAAATATCATTAGAAAATGTTTGATAGTTAATTACCTATCATAGTATGCTCAGCAAAAACGTAATTACATAGAAATTTGAAAGATTGTGTTGAATAACACTTTCTTTTAAGTTGTTGGATTATTAATGTACTCTAATTTTTGCACTTCTTGTAAGATGACTGTTCGAATATACAAAGAATACACAAAAAATTTGAATATACATATTTTTAGATTCATTGAATATATATATATACTTTAGCATGACTAACCTGTCAATTGGGTATGACGAAACAGTTCGTCATACACGAACAACTACTGCAAAGGGCATGACGACATTTTTCGTCATGGAAATTTGCCGTAATGATTTGAACACTTCCACCAGTAAAATTTAATAGCAATTTTCGTGTTATTAAAACGCCCTATGCATGCAAAATTACTGCCATGAATAAGGAATTTTTTTTTTTTTACTGGTGGAAGTGTGCCTTGTTGGTAATCATGTCCTGATGATATTACATATCACTACAAAGAAAAAAGTCCGCATTGTGAAACGAGATGAACAAAAGTTTATTCCCCGATTAACAGGTTAAAAATAAATTGTTCCAAAAAAAAAAAAAAAAAAAAAAAAAAAAAAAAAGACAGAACCGTGTTTTCAGTTTAAAGTAAGTGCATTAATTAGTGAGAATTTTATTAAACCTTCTAACAATCTGACAGGGTTCGTACGCTTTTAACATAATTTTAATAGAATTTTTTGCTTTATTTAAATGCAGAAAAATAATACAAATTCGGCAAATTTAACGAGGAGTCTACAATTTCTGCAATTTAAATATTATATAGAAATTTTCTAAGAAATTTTCTTTCGAAAAAGTGATGCCACACCACTTGGAAATTCCAAGGCAATTACGCACCTTGATAAGGCAAGATATTCTATTTTTAAAATGTGGAACAATCGTAGGAACGATAGTCTGATAAAATATTTCTATTTAAAAAAGTGTAACTGTCCTTTTTAGACTTTTGTTTCACATTATATGCTTAAGCATTGGAATATAGTTTACAGGAAGTATTAATACAATGAAATAATCAATTATTTATGTCACCGCTGTCGAAATTTCTGAGAGTGGAATACCTGTAAGTTCTTGCACAGGATTTGGGGTTTGTGAATACAAGACCATTCGTAAAGTAATTGTCACCGTATTAAAATACAAAATTTATTCCTAAAATAAGGCAAATATTTATTTACGAAAAATCTCGTAGTTAAGTCTCTTGAAGCATACGAACCTTGTTACTGAAAAAAAAAATCTTACTTCATCTCTGAATTTCGGAGATTAAAATGTACGTCGTTGCATTACTGAGGAATTGAATGAATATGCATTAGTTTGAATTAAAATATTATTACATTTTTTAACTTGATTAAAATAGTAACACTTTATTTACCTTTTAAAATAACTCCATTGATTAAAAAAAATAATTAAATGTCCTATAATAATCTAATGAAAGAATTTATATTTAGTCTTTTTTTTTGTTGACATTTTTATTACAAATTCCATAATTAAGTATAGAAATGAACTTTGAAAGAAATACTAATATAATAAAATATGATACTTAATTAAATTGTAAAGTATTATAATGAATTATTTAAAATCATTGTAATTTTATCCTCCAGTATATTTAATAAAAATAATGCAAAACGTTTTTTTCAGGAAACACATTTCATTTATGCAATGTATCTAAAAATATTAAATTAATGTTTAAATTTAAAAATTTCATGATAAAATAGCACATGTCTAAGACATCAATCACTACCATCAGTGTGGCCAATTTATCGGTATTTTTTCACACATTCCGGATTTATAACAGACATTCTGTAAAGTAATTTTTCTGTATTTATATAGTAATTTGAAAAAAAATAGTTCGCATTTTTTCGACAGAGAGCAATGTGTTAACTCAACCAGAAAAAAGCTCAAACTGATGTGCAATTCTAAACAAAAAAATCAGTCAGTACGTACTCTTTATTCTGCTTAGCGCCTGAAATGCGAAATAAATAATTGTACTTTACAAATTCATGCTATTTTGAACATTTTCACAGTCTGAGACGGTGCAACAGTGTTGTCATTTTTGTGATTTTTTTAATTATCTACCACTATTTTAGAATAGTAACCGTCTAAGTGACTCAGAATAATTGTTACCTCTCTAAGCCTTTTATAATTTAAAAATGGATCTGAAGTTAATAAAAATCTATTAAGCGTGTTTCTATTGCAAGCAACGGTGTGTGAACAGTTGCTTGGAAAACATTCTTTATACTTTCTGAAATACATAGATATTTCACTTCTACCACTTTTATAACTAATGCTTTATGTGCAACTACGTCATCCAACCTCAGCTCACCGCCCCCTGAATACTAGGCCTGAGCGCTGACAACAATGGCGGCTGTCGCAGGCCGATTTTTTTTTCAGCGTTTGAACGGTCCCTCGAAATAGCACACCAATAATTTCTAAAAGTTTTCTTCGCCTTGTTTTTCGGAGATCAAATAAGTCAAATATAACTTTTAGATATTATTGGTGTTGAAGTTCGAGGGACTGTACAAACGATTCCGCCTACGACAGCCGCCATTTTTTTCAGCGCGCAGGCCTATTATTCAGAAGGTGGTGCTCAGCTTCTCGGGATAAAGAATATCGGTGAAAACCATTTATCTTTTTTTATTGGAAACTCTAATAGATTTTTTACATCTAATAATTTTTTCAGATTGCCCCCTAACAACTGCAAAAAGCATTTTTTTTATGAAATATGTAATTATGTATTCAAATAAAATTTTGAAATTTATTTAAAGCAGTATTTTCGTATTGGCGTCGTGGCAGAAATTAATAGCCGAAGTAATCGCTAAAACTTTCGTTACACATCGCAATTTTTCTTACTCTGAAAATTTAAGTGGTTTTCAGCGCTTATTACGATTACATGTCTGTTAAATTTATATTTTATTTATTGCTTAATAAAGTAGTAGTTTTGTTATGGAATATTAGCTGGAAACAAATGCTGAACTTTTTGTTTAAAGTGCAAACGGATTAATATTTTGTAGTCGTCTGCAAGCAATAGACATATATATATATATATTTTAAATCATGTTTGAAATTTATTTTAAATGCTATGTATAATAAATGAGTGAATTGTGATACAGTTTTAAAACAAATGGCATTTGAAAGTAGATTTTTTTTTTCAATATAACGGTGTAAAATTGAAAATGTGCAATGTTTAGAATTTTTTAAACAATGCAGTAGTAAAAATCGCAAAACCGAAATTTTATCGTCAAGTGTTGCCATCCGCAAAATGACGTCAGCTTTACTCAAGGACACATTTGTCCTTTATAACATAGATATCGCATGCAAAACAATTCCATCATGAAATAACTTTTAATCCGGTTCGGTGACATAGGGTGTCAACTATAGATATCTACATATAATCTCGTTGTAATTATCGTGAATTTTTGAAGTTTTCAATGCGTTTTTGAGAACTTCTTGAAATGCTTATAGTATGGCTACGAACGTCTTTATACGATTAATATCAATCGCCGTAATACCAGAAAAGATATGTACAGTCGTGGGAAAAAAACTGGACACCCCCCACTAACTTTGCAACAAATTATAGTAGAAGGAAGTGACTGGTACCAAACGATTGGAAATAAAGTCTACTTTTAAATGATGTATATAAAATTTGCATAGGGGCCATCTGCATATGAAAACACACCCAAACTTTGTTTTTTTTCAATAGCAAGACCCAAATTTGACAAAATATTTGAAATCTGCAGTAAAAAATAAAATAAAAAACGCAGATAAATTGTTTTTTGGTCTGAAAATAAATCCAGACATTGCTTTTTTTTAGTAGCGAGGGGGGGGGGGTGTCTTGTTTTGAGATATGTTCGCAGGATTTATATTCCGATTTATTTGAAGTCCTAAAACTAAATCTATGTTATAAAGACATCTGAATAACTTTACATCCGTTATTCTCCTTCGGAATAGGGTTAATAATTCTATGATTAAACCTATTCTGGTAGTTCATTTGAAATTTTACAATTAACTCATTAATGCCTCTTGGCAAGAAAACTTGCCATTTGACTCTTATTATTATTATCATTTTTATTATTATTAGATTTTTTTGCACACTGCTAGAGATTGGGAAATAATCTTGCCTATCAGAAAACCATAAAAATAACTTGTATTTTTTTTTCAATTAGCCTGTTTAATCGAATAGATCTAAATACTAAATTTATAGAAGAAAAAGTTTAATTATTTAAAGTTCGTTATTAATGGAATAAAAACTGAACATCCATACATATTTGTAAAGATTTTTTTGATTGATATACGTACAAAAGTTAATAAAAGTTTAAATTAGCATTTTTAAGTAACAAACTAATACTTTCGCGGTAATATTTTATCTAACAACCATTTAGTGTAATATTGCAAACAATTTAACAAGATTTGAGTCAATTGAATTAATAAGTATAAATATCTCAGTGATTATAATGTTTATACATTAAAGGTTTAAATGATGTAAATTGTTTTTGACCAAAAATTTGAAGATACCTAATGCAAGAATTATATAATTTTATTTCTCATAAATGCATCATCGGAATCTATTTAAAAAGAACAGAAAACATTTGACGAGTCCTACTATTTTGTGGAATACATTGAAATGAATAATTACGTGTATACACCACGAAATTAGCTTTGCTCTCAGAAATTTTATGTTAATTTGATCTTCACGGTATTTTGAATATTTATATGAACAAGTATATAATTTTATGGATTTGATATGTTCTAAATCCGTGTTTCAAAATTAAAGATATAAAGCAAATAGAAAGATTTGTAATCATATTGTTTTTTTCACCTAACATTATTCAATTACTATCTATGTTTTCTGTCCATGTTGAAACAGTTTGAAGAGACACTTGAAAACGCCTAGCTATATAACGAAACCTTCTTCCAACTTGCCACATGCCAATCATTTGGCCTTTCGTTGCTTCAGTTAATTGTGGGGCCATTTTGTTTCAGCAAATACTCTACGCATATGCATTTATAAGAAACTTCACTTCAAACATATGTACTGCAGAAAAAACAGTATAGCTTTATAAAACTGGAAAAGAAGCTATAAATCCATTTAAAGGTAACAAAAATGATTAAGTTTTTCTAAGGTAGAACTGATCATATTTTTCAAAAATGAGCTTTATTAATTTAAAAATAAATGCGAAACTATTTTGCATAAATGACGTAAACATACATCTCATACGTAATTTCAATGAAAAATTTTTAAGCAGACATTGAAAAAGTAAAAGAAATATATATATATATATATATATATATATACTAATAAAGACTGGGGTTCTGGTGCCTCGCTATCTTATATCTTACTACAATCACAGGTCGTTGTCAGGTTTGTTGTGCTCCCGCGATCATTCACTTACGCTTCAGTTTAAGCTAGCTTTCAATTTAACGTAAGATCGCGAAGCATTGAAATACGGTTTACGCATTGTTTATATTGTAAGACAGACTTAATCTCTAAGTTTATCAAGTCACTATAATCCCAGCCTATGAGTATAATATTTTCTCAAACAGGGATGAGAGCGCTCCGACCCGAATATCGATTCTTACCACTAAATTTTAATAGTATTCTCCAACGGAATGAATTTCAGAAATTTTGTCCTTGAATAAAGTAACAAATACTATTAAAATTTAGTGGTGTCAATCAGGATTTCGATTCGGAGCGTTCCCATCCCTGTTCAAACTATGCTTTAATGCACATCACATAGACGGCCTCTTAAAGCAGCTTCTTGCCGTTTTTTAGGCATAATTTGAAAACTACTTGGAAGAAAAATTTGAAATTTTGAATACACATAAAGCAGGACATAATAAATATAAATCCATCAAAAAAAATTGTAGGTTGCAATTCATAATTTTTTCGAATATTAATTTCATAATTCATAATTCATATTATAAAATTTTGAAAATTACAAATTTAACGTAGTTATGTTTGGGTTTTTGAGTTTTATAACCAAACAAAACTTTAGCACAATATGATTATAATTTCAGGAGATATTTATAAAAATATGAAAATGTAATTTAACATTAGAAGCTCTAAAATTTGAATGTTTATAACTCGAAAACTTATCATCCAAATGACTTAAAATTTTGTATCTAGGCATAGTTTGAACCGAAGATTTAAAATATCATGTCAAAAGTGGATGTTGCTATTGAAAAAAATAAAGTTTAGGCTGTTTTTAATATGTAGATGGCCCCTTACGCAAATTTTAGATACATAATTTAAAAGTAGATTTTATTTCCAATCGTTTGGTACCAGTCACTTCCTTCTTCTATAATTTGTTGCAGAGTTAGTGGGGGGTGTCCAGTTTTTTTTTTCCACGACTGTACTTGACAATATACTTCACAAATTTCGCCCCACCAGTGGCTGAGAGGTTGTGCTCACGAAGCTGGTAGACGGGAGGTGCTGGGTTCGATCCCAATCGCGCCCGTCGGCCTAATCGCTCGGAGTTTTCGTGGTTTTCTTCGAGCCGTGGATTTATCCATGCGTAAATACGGATTAGGTTCCCTTAGAAAGACCCCCACGAAGGGCACTCCCCCCGGGCCTATATCCCAAGTGTAGATAATTGGCCGTCAATAATCAACCCAACCCAACTTCACAAATTTCCGTGATTTTGTCCCCGTTTCTCTTTTCTCGCACTTCAATCAAAATTTCGTGCATTTTCTTTCCTTTCTAGCCACAAAATTAGCCACAATTGTAAACTTCTCTGCAACTGGTGTATCTTAAGATTATATAGCTAAGTTTTATTATATTATTTCCGGTATTATTTAAATATATATAATTTTAGACAAGATTATTATCTATTAGGTGGATGGATATGCCACAATCCTCTGAATATTATGCCTACGCGCTGACACAAAAATGGCGGATTTCGTAGTCCGATGTTTTTCAGTGTTTGTATGGTCCCTTGAATTCTAACACTGCATTTTTCTAAAAGTATTTTTCGTATTACGTAATCGCAGTAAAATAAGGCGAAGAATTCGTTTAGAAATTATTGGTATTCGAAATAAAATACTGTACAAACAATAGAAAAATCCCCCTGCATCAGCAACCATTTTTGTGTCAGTGCACAGGCATAGAAATCTGATGACAGTAGCTATGAGTAAAAGGTTTGTGAAAGTTTGGAAAATATATTCAGTGGTCACAGTAAATCTTCAAATAATGTGATTTTACAAGGAACGTGTATATAAAAGAGCAACAAATTCTGCGCATATTTTAACAAATCCTAAATAGACATTCTTATAATTACGTTGGTTATGGTTAGAAAAGAAAAAAAAATCTAATTCACCAAAATAAAACTATTTCAACCAACATCAAAATGCTTCTAAGTCAGCAAACTAAAATCACAAAATTAAAATTAATCAAAAAACAAAAAGTCCCCCTCGTCTTACTGTAGGCATTCCACCTCCACCATTTAGCACCAGCACGCCACCCTGCACCACCAGCACAGTCATCTCCCTGCATCCAACACAGAGTCGGCGTGCAGGTGGCGCCAATACCCCCATTATCATGCTACTCAAAACTATCAAAACTGCTATATATGTTATTAATAATGTTATATCCTGTACTTGTATAAGAAAATTTATGTAAACTTTAATGTAAACTATTAAAAAATTTACGAACGTTTAACACTAGAACGGCAGTAAATTTTACTAAAGTTTCATAAAAATATTTCACACCAGAATTTTTTTTTAAGACTTTTAAGTTATATATTTAACTTATTTTTGTGCGGTAAATATTTAATTTATTTTATGAAGAAATATCTGGTTCGAATCGACTTTTTTCATTTGGTAGGTGTCAAAATGACCCTTCACCGCCGTTCTAGTGTTAAATAATTAAAACCTGTTTTTCTGTGAATGAAAATTTCTAACGTTTAAGTGACTTTAAAATGTCCCATGTATTGATTTCAGTTTTATTGGAACTTTTAGACATGTTCTTTATACCTGTGTAAATATTTGTTAATTAAACAAACCATTTTACACGTATTTAAAATTGAAAATTTAAGAGTAATATAAAAAATTAATTAAAATTTAATGAAAAAATTGATAAACATCAATTTTTTAAGTGTTTTTAATATAACCTGATAAATTTCGTAGTAACTTTTGCTTTTGTGCATTAAAGAATGATTATATGAGATTATTGTAAATGTGTCACATGGAGCGTTTTGAAATCTGGTAATTTTAAAATATTAAAATTTAAATATCTCAAAAATTTTTAACGATATTTTTACCATATTTTGCACATGACATTTTTTTTATATTATAACTAAACCCTGAAAAATTGAAAAAAAAATGGTGATTAAAAAAAATTTAGTTTTCAAAGTCCACAGTACCCTTAAATAAAATAATATAAAAATCACAAACATAAAATATATAAAACAACAATAAACATAAACGGCCGTACAAACCTCCGAATTATAGAATTAAAGATATAACCGTTGTTCGTGTTTTTTTTTCACGCACTATATAGCTGTTAATTTTTCTATCACAACTATTTATGAATAGTAATTTTCGCTTTTTTTAATCGCATATTTCGGCGATTATGTAAGCCGAAGTTTTGTTTTCGAAAATAGTCGTGTTAGTGGTCGTCGCATTTGGCATCTATGCATATGATTTTAAATATATAACAAAGTTAAAGAAGAACCATAATAATTTAAGATCTAAAATTGAAAGATTAAGATATTTTTTTTTGTTTACATATGGATACTATGTATAGATTATATAACATATGAAAAATATGAGGAATACATATACACCAGGCTCACCTACTAATGGCGTTCTTGGATAATGTTATCAACTAAATCTCATTTCACGAACAGTCTTTGAAAACTGCTCGTATTCTTGAGTATACAAAAGTAGTGTAAGGTGTCCAATGTAAATATGCAAGAAATTTTTATATATCTAATATTTTCGTTTCTTTTTCCGGTTTTAATTTCTACGAATTTCAAATAATTTTGAAAAATTAATTTTCTTACAATCAAAATTAATAATACCCCCACCCCCCTGAACTCACTAGTCAGTGGTGTACACAGAGGGAGGTACATTTAGAACACCACTATTTCCGAATAGTAATTTCCGCTTTTTTTTTTATTGCATAATTTTTCGATTAAATAAGCTGCTGATTAATATTAGGAAATACTCTTATCCTGGACCTCCCCAACGCAAACACACCAGAGTTGGGAAAATTCGAATCTGATTAATCTGTAATCTGATTACAATATAATTGCATTTAACAGATTATAATTTCAATTACATGTAATCATAATCTGAATTTGAAATTTAATTAGGATTGTAACTGTAATTATAAATGCTATGATTATGATTATACGGAGTTGGAAAATTTCGAATCTGATTAATATGTAATCTGATTTCAATTTTATGGCTGCCTGCCATAAAATTGAAATCAGATTACATATTAATAGAGATTATAGAGATTATAATTTCAATTAAATGTATTTAATGTAATCTGAATTTTAAAAGTCAATTAGGATTGTAATCATAACTATTGCTATGATAATGATTATAGTGTAATTATAATTATAATTGAGAACTAGTAGTTACAGTTACGTGTAATTTCAATGGCAGATTTTCAATATGTACGATGAAAGACAGTTTTTATCACACACAGTAGAAATTTGATGCAACAAGAACGAAAAATTATGCATCCGGCATCGATTATAAAACACTTTACAACATGAACAGAATATTATTCAGAAATTTTAAAGTGTTATCAATTAATACCTGCAACCCTAAATATGTACGATGAAAGACAGTTTTTATCACACACAGTAAAAATTTTATACAACAAGAACGAAAGATTATGCATCCGGCTCAGATTGTAATCCACTTTCAAACATAAATAGATTGTATTTAGAAAATTTAAAATTTTTATTAATAACCGATTTTGTAGAGAAGGCAATTTTCATGAAAATCGTTACTCCGTCTTCGATATCGTCCGTAATCGTGTTGCTGATCAATAACAAATGTTATTGACAAGAATTTCGATTACTGAAGATAGATTTGCTTAAACCTATGAAAATTTCTTTCTAACTTATATCGTATTCTCGTAATTTCAGACATAGCTAGACCATGTTATCGTGTTCAAATAAGTGAAGGAGACAAGCTACGTGAAAATCGCACCAGTTGTGTCCGATATCATCCATAGTCAGGAAAGTTGCTGGCTGGTTTAATGATAAAAAATCTGGTTTAAAACAAGTTTATATAACTTGTGTTAAATTCGCCGTGTAACCACACTGGTGTTGAAACTACTGTTAGGAATTTCCTATTGAATAAAGGCAAAGTAAACCTTTTTAAGGACTGTGGTACATAATTTATATCACTTACTTTTAATCCGAAACTGTCCATTTGCGCCAGAAGTTTTAAATAAAATTTTGCGTTTATAATGTACGTGCAGGAAAGCATTCATTTTCAAATCCGTTTGTTCATAAATTCTGGAGTCATACAATTTTACAACATTTTAACATCAGTCCCCTTTTATCCTTTAACACTAGATCGATGGGAAATTTGTAATAAAAATATTTCACACCAGAATTTTTATTTAGGACTTTTAAGTTAATATATTTAACTTATTTTTTGGCGGGATATATTTAACTTATTGTAAGAAGAAATATCCGGTCCGAATCGACATTTTTTTTTTTCGGTAAGGCCCGTAAGGTTCCAAATGGCCCCTCACTTTCTTTCTAGTGAAGAAGAACTGACACCCTGGGTTATACAAATATTAAATGTTATACATATTATCGCGTAATAACGTTTGCCAAGAGAAGCAAATGTAAGCCCCAGCCTCATCCAAACTTTCGCTAATTCTCTCGCAAACTCATGTGGAAACACTACGTTTGCTCTCTTGATCGTATTCTTTTTACAAAGTTCAATACTCCACGTTAATAGTAATCTTCAGTATATATAGGTAAATAACTTTATATTACTTCCGGTACAAGTTATATATTATGAAAAAAATCATTAGCGGTCCGGGTATGCATAATTAGTGGGAGTCTGGAGAAATAGTATTAAATAAAAAATATTATTCGTGCAGTTAATGAAAAAAAATTTTAAATATATTTTTTCGTTCTTTTAAGCTATTCTGAACCATAGATACGATCTTCCAATAACACAGTTTATTACACATCTATAAATTTAAACAATTATTAAAAATTTAAAAACAGTTAAAATAATCTATATATCTTTATTTAAAAATTTATCGAATTATGTGTGCGTCCCTTATTTGTTCAAACTAATAGACATGAACCATTAGAACTGCAGTTCAGAAGAATTCTTGTTACTAGATCTTCCTTAAAGTTTAATTTTTTCCGCGATCCACCTTACATGTAAGTATATACACCCGTTTGTATAAGCTATCTTAAGGAAAAGTAATTTTTGTCACAAGGCATGTACGGGAGAACAGTAAAAATTAATAATCGGGAGGTAGTATGACATTTTTGCAACGAATATTAGCATCGAGGTTTCTGCTATGTGGGCTAATTCCATGAATGAATGTAGTGTAAGTCACATAGCTGCAACAGTTTACCATTCTTGGCCACCGGTATTTAAAAAAAATACTTCAATGTATTTAATTGTAAATACAATAAGTCAAATTTTAATAAGTCGAATAATGTGAATAAGTCAAATTTTCCTTTACTATAATACTGGTAGTGAAACACCGCAGCCATTTACATCTCTGTGACTGACAACACATCCACGCGTGGAATTAGCCTATGATAGTTTGTTCTCATAACGAATCTGCCAGTCAGATTGTGCAACAGCGTAAGAGGATAGACATAGAAAGTGTTCACTCGGCTGCAATGTTAAATGAATGACAACCCGATAAGTAGTGATGTCCCCGAGCTGAAATAACATGATTTTCGTTGTCATTCATTTCACATTGAAGCAGAGTGAGCGATGTTGCTATGGTACATGGCAAATATCCCGCTGTTACATCAGATGACTGGCAGTTATAATAAAGCAAATGGGATGAAGCAAAAGTTATTATTCGGGGTTTCTAGTATAAATTCCGAATTTCTGAATACAAAAGGAGGTCAAACTGGCAAGCCTGGAAGAGTCAATCCAGATTATTTTCTTTTAAGAGTGAACGCTAGTCAAGCGAAAACATTTCTAATTTCTCTGCATTTCAATATATATATATATATAACCATAAATGAAACATTATCATAACACTAACTTAAACAATGAAATAATTAAGTATGAAATAATTAGTTGACAATGAAAGATTCCCCAACACACTTAATATGGAATCAAAAACATTGAAAGAATAAGAAATTAAATAAAAATTGAATAAATGGAATTAAATGAAATGAAATTTGTGGAATTTAGACAGAATTATCAAGTCCCAATTGCCTAAATACCACAAATAAAATGAAATGAGATGTTTCATCATCATATTAGACATACATTGCTAAAAAACATGATACTGGGACTACATCTCAAATACAATGATTCAAATATATATATATATATATATATTAGCATAGCGTAACTGCGGTTAATTTGTAAACGATGTATTTTTACATTTTTGATTTTGTTTACAGTTATTTTTAATGAGAATACTTTCACTTTCGGAACAGTTTACAGGCGGCTCCAAAAGTGAAAGTAACCTCATAAAGAAAAACTGCAACTAAATTCCAAAAAGTGCAATAGTAAAATGTTAAACATTGACCTTAGATATCCTATGTAAAGAAATAACATTTAAACATATCAAAATGCAAGCAAGAAATTTTATAAGAACGCTCCCATAGATTTAATATTAGTGTGCTAATGTTTTCAGTGACTAGCGTAGGCTCTTAAACAAAGAAATAATCTAATAAACAAAATTCTGAAAAGTAATCGTTTTTGATAAACATTTTCAAGCCCGTCGCCATATGTTTCTCAACGAAAACAATAACATCGGAAATTTTGGTTGAACTAAATCATAAGAAGAACATTCCATTTATAATGGGATTCACGCCACTTCTTATATTTTTTTTAATGCGAAATTTCATTAGAAAATTAATTTCTTTACTTATTAGATTATCTTTTGCGGGTATATAAATTCAAACTTCATATGAGATAGTTTAAACCCATTAGCGTCATAGACGCATATATGCGTCAATTTCAGTATTTCTTTTTTATTATTATTCAGAAATTCCTAATCCATACCGGAAATTCCGAAAAAAGAATTTTTACTTTAGGTAAACATGAAGCGTCTGTCCTTAACCCTCTGATTGCTCAATTTTTTTTCAAAATCCTTTCTACCAATATATAATCGACCTTTATCTCCTATACCACTACATATTTCAAATCATCCTTTATATGAAAAATGTAATAAATTTATCGTTTTCATTTTCCGTTTTGACTGTGGAATTTTTAATACAAAATTGCTTAAAAAATTCCAAATTACATAAATTTTTCTACAAATGTATTGCCCGTGGAAATCGCGGGATAAGCAGTCAAGGGGTTACATTAAGCAACAATTGTAATTCCGAATTTATTTTATGAATGCGGAACTATTCCGAAAGCGAATTGTTATTATGAAAGCGGAATAATTCCTCAAATGCATGTTAGGGAAGCAAATGAGTTGACTGAGTTATTATAAATCACTTGTGAGAAATTTAATAAATTGTCTATTGAATTGCCAATGGAATTCTTTACGTATGTTATGTATTGTGTAAAGCTAAGTTAACAAATTGTACAATCACACATTCTGAGAAGGTGTTTGAAGTTTTTTTTTTTTAACTTTTTTTTAAAGAACTAGGTTGCTGTGGCCCAAACGAGCTGCCAACGTTAGCCCCCGTTCAGACACAGCAGTCTTTAAAGCACGCTAATTTACTATTTTAATAAGATTATGGAAGATTGACTTATAATTAAACTATAAGTGGCGATATTCTGTAATAAGGTTGCTATTGATTTATTTTTTACCTTCTGGGCGGGACTTGTGAGTGCTTAAGCCATTTTGTAGGCCTCTCCATGCAGCTGACACGTGATTTCCTTTTGGCTGCGGGATATTTTCGGTACTTAAGGCCAAATAGACTGAAATTCCAAAATTTTATACCGACATTATAATATTTAAAAAAATATATGACGTTCTAAACGTATTGTTTTAACCCTCTAAGCGTGTAGAACGTAATATTCCGTTCACTAAGCTCCAGGTTTCACTGCAATTTTTGCAATGTTTAAGATAATACAATTCTAGAGAATAAATGAATTTTCAAAACATTGAAGAATGATTAATACTCTCAAGAGTTACATTCATATTTGTAATTAAGTTTTATTTATAATGCTGAAAGAATCATATTTTTTTAGCATTTAAAACAAAATGCAAAGAAAACAACATTACAATTTTACCCTTTTTCAAAACGCTCAGAGGTTTAAATATGACGTAATTTTCATCAAAGTTTTCTTGCTCTTTTTAATATTCACGTGTAAATACGTTCCCTAATTGACAGGAAATATTATTATTTGCGTTGTTTTAAAATGTGACAAGAATAAGTTAAAAAATGACTTTTTCCGAAATATAAAATAAATCTATGGTGTAAATATATTGTTCAATGGAAAAATATGTTGGGAAAATTATTTTAGCTTATATGACGTAATTTTCCCCCAATTAATTATTTTCGTACGTAATAATTGAATGACTTTAAAATTTTCATTCTCTTTTAATATTCCCGTGCAATTATAGTTTTTTATTGTAAATTACTTGGAGTTATTTTTATCTGCGCTTTTTTTAAAATTTGGCAACAAAAAATGACCTTTTCGAAATAGGAAATAAATTTGTATTGAAATAATTAAATTTTGAATAAAAAATAAAAACTATAGTCCCCCCAAAATTAGCCGAATTAAAAAAATTATTGCAAAATGCACACCGTAAGCTCAGTGGCGTACCCAAGCTGGGTGTCCAGATTGTCTGGATACCACTGATATTGTAAAATTTTCTTTGCTTTATATGTGCTTTATATGTGCTCCAATATGTGCCTTCAAAGGATGATTAAATCACTATGCAAAGTTTTTTAACTTTTTTTTTTCTAATGTAACTATTTTGACCGTCTCTAACATTAAATAACGCTTAAAATATATCTTCGATTTAAAGCAGCCTGCTTGAGCTTGTTTATCGAACATTTGTCGATAAAACTATCAATTTTAACATTTCTAAATGCGATAGTTTTCTTAATATTAACCAAACAAAGACCTCCGGCCGTAAAAAAAAAAAAAAAAAAAAAAAAAAAAAAAAAATTACGGCGGCAGCGTCGACAGCGTTAATTAACTTTTTTTTTTTTTTTTTAAGAATAGATAATAAAGTAATTTTTTTAAAAGACTAATATATGTTTTTAAAAGACTCAAATTATGTAACAACATTTTAGCGATATCATGAGGTTTCCAATACAGTCACCTCTCAGTTATACGCGGATTTAGTTAGGTCCCGCTACGAGGAATAGGAAAATAATGCTATAGATCTCTCACTTATAAGCGCCACTTTGAATTGTCCCTCTCAGTTATACGCGGAAATAACAGTGATATACACAAACTCTGAGTTTAAGTGCGAAACTTTTTTTTATCTATAAAGAATTTTCTGTACCTGTCAAAGTCAAAAGACCTTTCCGGAAAGCACCTGGGAGCAGGGCCTGATTACCGAAGGGGCACACTTCCACCTGTAAAATTTAATAGAAAATTTATTTTTATTAAAATGTCTTATTCATCCAAAATTATTGCCATGAATAAGGAAAAAATGTTTATTTATTTTTACTGGTGGAAGTGTGACCCGTTGACAATCAGGTCCTGCCTTGCCTGGGAGGGTGGAGAGGGTGTTACAATTCGACTTTTAACCCTCTTTCCGCAGTTCTAACGGTTCCTTCTTTTCTTTCTCTTCTATTTTTATCAAGCCACGCGCTTGTTTTCTTCTTTCTTTGCCTTTACAATAGCATTTGGATAATGATTTTTAATAAAAATTGAGCGAAAGTAAGTTAACAATTTCGTTCAAAATGAATGTTATACAAGCAGTTTAAAATGATCCTAAACTGTCAAAAATAAGTTTAGCTTGAAAATTCGATTTACCAGAATCAACGTTAAGAGAGATTTTGAAGAACAAGGACTCGATCAAAAAATAAACAGTGAATATTCAACACAAGCGAAGAAACGATCAATTCAGAATGGAAAATTTGAGATTTTAGAAAGCATTTTAATTTAGTGGTTCAGAGAAGTGAGAGATTCTAATTTACCCATTAGCGGTGAGTTAATCAAAAAAAGGCACTCACTTTGTCATCGAAAATGAGAATCGAAAATTTTTCGGCTTCTTGGGGATGGCTAGAAAAACTTAAGAAAAGACACGGTTTAACAAATCAGTGTCTGAGT
This sequence comes from Maratus michaelseni, assembly GCA_963931845.1. Taxonomy (NCBI): domain Eukaryota; kingdom Metazoa; phylum Arthropoda; class Arachnida; order Araneae; family Salticidae; genus Maratus; species Maratus michaelseni. The sequence continues at coordinate 307,155,903 of OZ007595.1, forward strand.
GGTGAAAGCGCAGCCGTTTCAGATTGAACTCCCAATGAATGGATCTCGTATACCTTTCAAATTTAATTTAAAACTTTAATGTAAAATACATTTTTAACTGTGATGAAACAGGTTTATTTTATCGTCTTTTGCCAAGAAAAACGCCGGATTTTTAGGGAGAAACATGTCACGATGGTGAACACAGCAAAGAAAGAGTGACCGTGCTTTTATGTTGCAATGCAGATGGATCAGATAAGTTATCGTCAATACAGATTGGTAAATCCAAACAATCAGAGTGTTTAAAAATTGTGAAGAAATTGCCCTGTTCTTATGCACGCAGCACCAAAGCCTGGAAAAATGGAAAAAATTGTAAGACTTTTTGAAGGAATTTGATATAAAGATGGCTGAAAAAAAAAGTTCTTTTATTTATAGATCAGTGTCCCGCCTATCATTCAGATCTCCCATTGCTGACACATAAACGAGTTATATTTTCCCCTGAAAATTGTACTATTAGACTCTAGCCATTAGATCTCGGTATAATAAAGTCAGTTACAGCACAGTATAGGAAAGATTTGGTACAAATAATGTTTATATCACTAGAGCAGAAAAAGGAATTGAAGAAAATTTGGATTATGGATGCTTTGCTTATGTTGGTTTTCTCTTGGAATAACGTAACAGTCACTACAATTTCCAACTGCTTCAGAAAAGTGGGTTTTGCTCATTCAAATGATGCTGAAGTTATTCAATTTCAGAAAAATGAAAACAACAGCAAAGATTTTTACACGACGAAGAAGAATGGAGCAGCATTATGCCAAGATTCTCTTTCTTTTCAAGATTCAATCATTGTTGGTGAAAACTTAACACCTGCGGCAATACAGATGTTGAAACTGTTTTTGATGACGTTACAGCTGAAGAAGAAGGAGATGATGATAATAAAGATGAAACTGTAATTGATCCATCTTATGCTACTGATTTAGGAGCCCTGGACACTTTGAGATGTTACCTTCAAAATGTTCATGTTGTTCAGTTTTTATGAACTTCAGAATCAGAAGTTTTTAGATGTAGGGTAAAAACATTCCATAACTTTATCACAAAGTAAAGTTTATTTACAGTTCTAATTTGTACACTCGTACACTCGTTTGTTTTAACTCACAAAACTATACACAGCAATACTTATGGCGTAATAATATATATTAAATTTCTCAAAATAAAAGAAATAGAATCTCAAAACCATTTTAACTGCGTATTAACAAAAAAAGGAAAACATGAACACAAGACTGTTGCCATCGGCAACGTAACTTACAAAATATCAAAAACAAAGATAATAATCATGTAGAGTTTTAACCCAACACATGTAGCATCAAATAAAATGACGCACTTTAATGCATTAGAAAAGGTCGCTGTACAAAATCACACTAAACAAAAACAAAATAGCATTGATGACTCCTTAAAAGAGAACTAATTGGCAATTTTTATGTAAGCATATATTCTGTGTAAAATGATATTTTACGTTTACTGTATTTTTTTAACTAAATTTTATAGTGAAAGTGTAAGGATTTTCTTAAGTACACTACACTAATATTACACACTTTTATTTTATAAAATGTTATTAATCCTAATTCTTATATTTCAAAATGTTTTTCTTTCCCATAATGTGTATAATATGTATAAAATATTACTACATACAACATCCTCTCAGTTATGCGCGATTTTAAATCAATCCCTTTAAACTCGTATAAGTGAGAGGTGACTGTATTTGGACGGACAAACGTTTCATTTCCGTGTGACAATGCCATGATATTTACTTATCACAATAAATATTTTCTATAGAACACTAGTCTGATATTTAATATCTTCGTATGTTTGCTACAGTAAACGCTTATCAAAATTTTACATACATAATGCGGTTACACAATCTACTTCTATTTTTACATACTTTATTTTAACCTACATTTCTGAATGTATGTGGCAGTCAAATCTTGATACTCATTTTTCACCCGCTTCCTGTTGACATAGAGCTTTGAAATTTGGAATATACACGTATTCCTGTGTGCTATACATGAATTGGACATTATTTTTAAGAATTAGACCCCTCAGAGGGGAAATAACGTTACGATTCTTAGTTGAAAAATAGCTTCATTGTTGCAACATTCATCCATTTTCATCACCTTGTTGCCCGCATCATTATGACGTCAGCATTGAGCGAAGCACACATTTGTGCTTTATAATGTAAGTTGACTTTTTTTGTAAATTTTAATGAAAGTATGTTTTTTTAAAGCAGAAATTTTACATTTAATTTATTTTTAAATAAATTTGTTCTTAATTTCGGGGGTCATTCAGTCATTTCAACATTTCAGCAACAGTGGTGCTTTGTCCCTGAAAAGAGATAAGATGGGCCACCTGGCATACTATATATATTAAAAGTTAATTCCTTTAAAAAAAAATTGAGAACGGCTAAACGTACCGATTTTAACCCCTTAATCGTCGCGCCCTTTAAGTGTAGGCTACTTTTTAAAAATTCAGATTGCTTGATTACCACCAGTTTTTTAAGTAGAAATGTTCCTCTTATTTAATAAACAGATAAAATAATGCACGAATAAAGCCAATAACACTATTTTAAAAAACTGGTGGGAATCAAACAATCTGAATAAAACGGGCGTAACCTACGCTGCCCGTGAATGTCTCGGGCACGACGATTAAGGGGTTAAAGCGACATACAAAGTTCAATAATTTTTCAAGCAAATGCACAGGGTGTGCACTTGCTCGCTTGATTATTTGATGAAATTTTTATAATTCACTGTTATTTAAAACAAAATCATAATTTTATATAATTAAATAACTGTCAAATATTTACGGGGCCAATTGAATATTTTTGAAAAATTCTTATGTATTAGATGGTTCTATATACATAAGTAAAGTTTGTATGAAAGTCTGGGAAAACGTATTAACAATTTTATAACGGCCCAGGACTGGCGACTATTTTCATATTCAATCATAATACAAAAATTAATGTTAGAAAATAGTAGTAATAGTAAAACTTTAATAGTCAATCTGTACCCGACACTGTCTGTAGGCTACAACTACAACTACAAATACATTTTTATAAGATTTCATTTCACTATCAAAAAGCTGCAGTAACTGGTATTACACACAGTCCGATATATTTGGACATTTGCAGCCCGAAAAGTAACAGTGTTACCAGAACAAATCTATTTTGAAATGTTTTAATAAACATTAGATTTTTAAAAATCTAGCTTTTTTTTTTTATTAACCCACAGATACCAAATCTCTCGAATTTTCAAAACCACTATTAAGGATTGAATTATTTATTTTATATAATTGCAGAATTAAGCGATTAAATAACGTGAATATTTCTGTTCGGAAATAGTGGTCCTCAAATATTAGATATCCATTACAATCCATTCTAAATCTGTTATATAGCTGACAAATTTTTAGTGATACCAGTTTTCCAAATGTTAATCTTTTCTTTATTTAATCACAGCAATTCTACCATTAAATAAAATGAAGCTTACTATTCCAAAATACTGGTAACAAAAAAGCAAAAATTTTGGACGCTGTGCTATTGCAATGGAAATATATGTTTTTCAACCAAAATTATTCAAATTATTTTTGCATGAGAAAGTTAAACCCCTTGATGACGGGGCAAGACTGGCGATTATTCTTATGTTCATATAAACCTTTTACAAACATATCTCGTTGTCGTATATTTCAATTGAATAGATTTATCCAATCGTTTTAGAATAACTGTATAGCAGAGATTATTTTTCAAAATGTGGTAGGAATAGTTTAAAAAATAGTCCACTGGCACATGTATGTCCTTACCTGTAGTCAAAGTGTTAAACAAAATTCCAGTTAATATAGATAAAAAATATTCTTCACCTATTGTAGTCGAGCAGTATAACTGCCAACTTTGAATCTTTTTTTTTCTAACCATTAAAATTTAATAGAATATTTTGCCTTATTGCATCGCCGATTTTGGCGATTAAATAAGACAAAGTTTACTATTAAATTTTAGTGGTAAGTGGAAAGCTTAAAACTTGGGAGCTATACAGAGTTTGTATTCCTTTTATTTATCTAGTGTCGAGGTTCATTTGAAGATAAAGAATATTTCACGGGAATACTTGTTAGCCGCCAATGAACGTGACCATATGTTTAACGGTTTGCAGACATTGAATACCATTATTTTTGTAATAATAATTTCCATTTTATTTCTTATCAGAAATCCGGTATTAAATAAGGTGAAGATTATTATGTAAGATACATTGGTGTACAGTAGCCGTAAACTATTAAACCTATAAATGTTCAAATCAGAATTAGGTGCGCTTACAAAAAAAAAAAAAAAAAAAAAAAATTGACTCCAAACTGGCACGATTGTGAAGCATAAGTCGCATGTAGACTGCTTTCATGTTTCAATCAATAAGTAGAGCGCAGTCACTCAGAAGCTTTTAAACATACACACAATAGATCATTGCTTGTTTAAACCTATGGCAGTTATATTATTTACTATTATACTAGGGGGACTACCCCCTGCGAGCTACGCTCGCCAACCCCCTCTCAGATTTCGAGGCCTCTAAAAACATGACACCGTGCTTTGTTTTAAAAATATTGGTAAATCTGTAATTGGGTTGCCGTTTTTAACGTTTTAATGGGGCATTTTTTGATTATCATGGCCTCATACACAGCTGTTGCGACAACTGACGACTGTTTTCCGGATTGATAAGTAAAATCAATTACAACTTGAAAACCAGCTTGTATAAAATGGTTAGGTTCAAATTGTGGCTACCTCTCGGACTTTTATAACAACGATCTGTATTCTATTCTTCCTTTGCGTTTAAGGATGAGAAAAATTCCATCTGCTTGTGAATAACATTAAGAACCACTGTATTGAAAAGTACTATGTTATAGACATTTTTAGTAACAGGTTTTAATTTTATCTCTATTTTAGTGCACCATCATGCATATTTTCATGTTATTTTAAATATGTAAATTATTTATTTTAAGTAATATGTATAGACGAATTTTCTAATAATTATTTATCATACAAAATTAATTAAATATTTTGTGCATGCATGCCTGCATTTAATCGGCATCAATTGATGAGATATTTAACCCCTTAATCGTCGTGCCCGAGACATTCACGGGCAGCGTAGGTTACGCCTGTTTTATTCAGATTGTTTGATTCCCACCAGTTTCTTAAAATAGTGTTATTGGCTTTATTCTTGCATTATTTTATCTGTCTATTAAATAAGTTGAACATTTCTACTTAAAAAACTGGTGGTAATCAAGCAATATGAATTTTTAAAAAGTAGCCTACACATAAAAGGCGCGACGATTAAGGGGTTAAACAAATTTGCTATCCGCGATAATTTTACACCTTGTTATGTCACTTAAATACTGTCCATAAGAAAATCGGGTACTTTTCCAGTATAGGATCCTTTGCTTTTAGGTTTGGCGTAATTCGAGCTTCAAAAAGGGTCGTTAATATACATAGATTTGTTGCCAAAAGTTATGAAAACAAACCCAATGAACTCTTGGTGCTTTTCTATTATAGGGGTCTTAACGCTTTTTTAAAAAGATTGGCGCAATTCGGGCATCAGAAAGTGAGATTTGGTGCCAAATGACATAAACAGCCATGGAAACAAATTCAACGATTTTTTTTGTTTATATGCGTATTTTAATTATACGTATATTATTATTGTTTTTTCTATACAAATTACTTCTGATTATATATAAAATAGGATAAATGACATTTTACGCTAAACAAATTGTATAACTATGTTTTTGCTCCTCTCTTTTGCGTTTACATAAATGACGCCATTTGGACGAATTTATTCAAAATATTTTCAGTTTATAAATTAAATGCTGACAGACGATTGAATCCTGACGATAGAAATGTGATTTGCTTTTTCAAATTTTCCTGAAAAACATAATTTAATCAAAATCTTATCTTCATTATTGATTGAAATAAAAGATAAATTCAATTTCAATTTGAAAATGACGAATAAAAAAAATCAATAATCCCTATCGGGATCCTTTTAATTTTTTTCCCTTTTTTGTCACAAAAAAACTGAGTAATTAGTTGCCATCATTACAGAAATGTCATTAAAATTTAAAAAAAAATTAATATCTCGAAAACTAATTCCAATTTCAAAATTCTATTACCAGTTTTGACATCCGCGGATTTTTATGGACAATTGGTATTAATGTCCCCATCAAGCGTTTAATATTTTATTAAAAATATCCCTGAAACATAATCAGTCGTTTAATCAGCCGTTTCATAAAATCGTTTCATAAATTCGTTTCATAAAATCGTTTCACAAATTTGTTTCATTAGGATTTTACATATATAGGGTAGATTTAAAATACGAACTCAAATATGTCTGATATTAATGTACACATTTTTGCATACAAATTCCAATTCAATTTACGATACAATTAACACCATATATTCGCGTATAAAGGTACCCGAAAATTAAAGAGCAATAACATAGCCCTCCGTTGAAATACATGCGGTTTTTAACTAGTTTTCTTCGCTTTATTAAATATTTGAACTCTTAATAATTTTCATCGATTTAATAAGGCAATGAAAACGATTGAAAAATATTTGTATTCAAACAGAAGGACATGTTATTTCCGACCAATTAAGGGGTTGACTCATAGGTGAGTAAACATCGATATCTCTTTATTTCTTTTATAAAGTATCCAATGGCATACCTAAAGTAGAACATTACTTTAACAAGTAAAAAACTCCTTTTGAATTTCATTGAATTTACATACAAATCCAAATCCTTTCCCTCGAGTTCTGCCCAGGCAAACATTTCCAGACCGAATGAAAACTATCTTGGCACGGCCCGGCCCATTTATATTCTCTCAGTTTACAGTCCTGTCCGAGCAACAATCAATAAAATTTGTCTTCGACAGCCCGACTCAATCTAAAGAGAAAAAAAAATATTTTTAGTAATATACAATTAAGATTAGGTTAAAGAATACTGCCATACGTAATTATGCGAAATATGCAGGGTTGCAAAAATCTAGGCGCTAATGAACTGATTCCAACCACTAAATTTTATTAGTATTCTTCGTCAAATTTTATTAGTATACTTCCCCTAAATTTTAACAGTATTCTTATTAGGCGAAGAATACTAAAAAATTAGTGGTGGGAATCGGCCCGTTGACGCATAGATTTTTGCACCCCTGGAAATATGTACATTATATTTCTGACTGTATATCTACAAGTCATAGAATACAGATTAGCAACATTAGAGATCTCATAGGCTATTACATTCAAATAAAAACTCATTAAAAATGTTATTGCAGTTTAGAATACAAGAAAAAAGTTGATTGAAAACATCATAATGTTTCGAACTATATAATAAAAAATCAAAGTTTTGAAAATACATTTATGCAATATATTAAACTATATTTCTAAATATTACATTTACAAATGTTCATTATCACTATGATATATCTAATTAAATTTTCAGCAGAACTGAAATTACACTGGAAATCTACTATATATATATAACACAAACGGAAATTTCGTACGCAAAGAATAAAAAAGGCTATACATGTCGAAAAATAAAAGAAAAAACTGTGCTAATTTTATTAAAAAAATAAAAGAAAGAAAAAAGAAAGAGAAAGAAAAGAAAAAAAGAAAAACAGTTTTGATGAGAGATAATTTTATAAAATGAAAATATTTAATTTAAACATGATTGGGAATATTCGTAATGCTTAAAAAAATATTTAATAGGCCAGATTGCTATTGGAAAAATATTTGGCGATTTATCTTTTGTTTTTGGCGATTTTGATTTTACTTTTGACCACAAATTATTTGATTATTTTAAGCCAAAAGGTGTTTTTTGTTGCAGAAAGAATTAAAATGGCTATTCATCTCGAAAAATAAAAGAAAAAACTATTACTAATTTTATTTTAAAAAAGAAAGAAAGAGAAAGAAAAGAAAAAGAAAAACAGTTTTGATGAGAGATTTTAAGCCAAAAGATGTTTTTTCAAGTGTACGACATCATTTTTGCAGTATTTTGTTTTGGCACTTTTCAGTTAGCCGGGCACCAGTGATATAGATATACATGTATATATATATATATATACACACACGCATATATATATATATATATATATATATATATATATATATATGAAACAAATTTAAAAAAATTTCGCCGTTGGCCTCATTAAAACTATAATTCTGTGTAAATCTAATTATTCGAAATTATTTTCTCGTTCCAGTATTTCGATTGTCAAAATTCCATCTAGTTAAAAATACTTTATTCTAAATTCATTCTCTTTAAAAAATGGCTCTGATCGCGGTGATCTATTAAATTTACGCACTTTTGTTTCATTAAATAAATGCATCCTAGAATTTTAATTCTTTTAAAAAACACCAATCTCTCAGCTAAAAATATTTTATTTCTCTTGAAATAACAACTTATATATTTTTATTTTCTTATTTTTATTTCCCTATGTTTTCTGACAAAACAATATTATTTCTCAAAAATTATGAAAGCTACTTCAGTCTCAATGTAAAAATTATCTTGGGCTCAATGTAAAAATTATTCCAGGCTCGATAAAACCTACGTATTTTTTTCTTTCTCCTCTTCTTATTTATTCGAAGGAATTAGATTTTGCGGGAATGTTCTAGAAATATTGTAATCCCGCCTTTTTTTTCAGATTACGGTCATCTAGCTTCGAAATTAGAGCGCTTGAAAAGTTAGTCCGCTAGTGCTGATTGGTCGAAAGACTTTTTAATGAAAATGTATTCTGGGGCGTTCAGGAATAGATATACGGCGAGTTTCCCGCGTAAGCGTCAGATTTCTCCTCGATCCGGTTGTACATTATAGGTGCAGATTCCCAACATTTGGAAGGAGTCACTGGCTCCTAAACCCAAAAAATCCAGTGGCCACAATTGTAAAACAAACGCATAAAAAACAATAGTGTTTATATAGGGTAAAAACTAAAAAAAAAAATAATAATGAACTCAAAGTGTAAAGTAATTTATTTAATATAAACAAAAAAATTTGAATGTTAATTAAATCTTAAATCATGTACAGTCAGAAGATAAAGTTGGGTAAGATACGGTTTTAAAAAAATATGTATAAGCTAAGCAATCATGATAGCGGGGAATATCAGAAAAAACAATATTTCTTATTTTGATTTTGCCAGACAAAAGTACATATGAAAGAAATCTGAATTTGTGAGAATATTTTGCACTATAAAAATCAAAACACACTTCAAACATTTGTTTATATATATATATATTTAAATCACAGTCTATGTAATATAAAATTATCAGATTCAAACTGTTACGAATAACATTGATATTCGAATATATTTAATAGTTTGCTGTGCTAAACAGATAATTCTGAAAAGTTATTAAAAGACAACAATAATGTTTGTGATGTGTTTTGGTCTTAATCTTTAAAAAAATATCAACATTTCACGATGGGGACTGGGAATACCAGAAATTGATTACTTTTAAATCACATGGCGAATAAGACACCGAAAGTTAGTGGCCACAGCAAAAAATTTAGTCGCCACGTGGCGACTGGCGACCGTGAATCTGCACCTATATTGTACATGTAACTCCAGCGCGTACTTCACGATCATGGAACACTCTCCTTGGCTGCCGATAGAAAAAACAACTGCCTTTTAAGAGCAAAAATGTCTTCTTATTATTTAAATTAAGTCACCAAGTTTTCTTCACGGTATTAATTCATCATGAATGGATTTAGTTTCGGAATGAGTAAAGCATTGCCATTTTCTGTTACTTCGAATAAAAGTGAACTGGAACGAAATGTCTCTTGTTTGAGTTCTGTACGCACACCATGAAGTGAATTCTCGACGCCCGACTTCAAAATTCCTCGGAGGAAGCCCTTGCCTGGATTATGATACTACAAACATTATGGTAATACAAGTGAAATCATGACATATATATATATATATACAGGGTGTAACTGAAATGCTTCAACAAACTTTGAGGGATGATAGTACTCATGAAGACGAACAAAAAATGCAATGGAACATGGGGTCGCAAATGACGTTTAACCCCTTCAGGGGCAGTGGTATGTTTATGAAAGCGCTTAATTTTAATTCCAAAACGCCATAATGGCACCAGAATTTTGCTAAAATCTTTTCCATTTAATATGTATGTGAAATATAGCCTTTTTCTTATTTATAAACAAACTTTTTATAAATTCCGGTGCCAGTCATTTATTTCAACATTTTAGAACTAAAAGTAGTTTGCCCCTAAAAGGCTTAAAGGATAAAAATAGAGAAAATGCGTCTGAAAATGGACTGGCACCGGAATTTACAAAAAAAATTGTTTGTAAATAAGAAAAAGGCTACATTTCACATAAATATTAAATGGAAAAGATTTTAGCAAAATTCTGGTGCCATTGTGGCGTTTTGGAATTAAAATTAAGTGGTTTTTTAGACATACCAGTGTCCCTGAAAGGGTTAAATGTCATTTGCGACCCCGTGTTCTATCGCATTTTGTGTTCATCTTCATGAGTACTATCATCCCTCAAAGTTTGTTGAAGCATTTCTGTTACACCCTGTACACACACACACACACACACACACACACACACACACACATATATATATATATATATATATATATATATATATATATATACACTATATTGCCAAAGGTGACCGGTCACTTGCGATTTCAGACGTTTTGTTAACTATCTAGAAAAATACATGAGGAATTAACCTAAAACTGCAGGTGTGTAAACAGTATAGTATATATCACGGAGGAAGATAGATGGAGGGGAAAGTAACGTTGAAATTTTACAATACAGTTTTTCTCCTTATAGATGGCGCTACGGTAAACTGAAGGCTGTCCTAACCTGCTTCTGCAATGCTTTTCAATGCGAAAAGCATTCGTTTTTTAAATGTTTTTGATTGAAAATTTGAACTTCAAAAAAAGTCAAACAAGTAAAAATTTCATTAAATAAAGTTTTCTTCACACCATGCATATATTTTAATAGATATTTAGCGTTTCGATTGCTTTTTATAACGATTTAAATAAGAGTTCATCCTGACAGAAGCATCTGAATAGTCATTTAAAAATAAATATCACGGATATTGTACTGCGAAGAAATACGGAATGGATGTATAATTTTTAGAGATTAAAAGTATTATTCAAATAAAAACAGCTTCAGATTACAGCCAAACAAATAGCACTCTATAAGACAATTTAAATGGCCATGTCAATTAGCCACAGACATTAGCATTCATTAAGTATAACATTTTAAAAACATATACACTAAGATCGATATACTAAAATAAAAATTTCTTAGTTTAAAAATGATTACATGCATATAACTTTAAATTAAAGTATAATAAAAATATCCCTGACGGCTCGGCCTACAGGCACAGGTAGATTTCGAAGACGCAGACCGTTGGGCGCCTGTTTGTTGGGAATTGCGGAAAAAATGACCTTTTTGCCATGATGCGGCAGTTGGAACCGCCTACTTCGAAACCTAACTTGTTTGCAGGTGGAGCCGGCAGGGGTTTTTTTCTATAAGGGTTAGTCCTACAAAAAACTTGTCAATATAAAAGTTTTAGATAATATTAAGAGGATTTATAATAAATTAAACGGATTTGATATCTTCTGAATTGACGAAGTTATGAATTTTTTTCTTCTAAAACCCCCCTTCCCCACCCCCTCTTGGGGTCATTTTTAATGATATCAAAAATCTGTCATACATAAAATTTCGGCCCTTTTCCTAGAAGTAATAATAACTTCAAACGGATTCGAGACGTATCATAATTAAGAAATTATGGGATTTTTCTATTTTCACAAAAAGCCCCCCCCCCATCCCCATCCCACCTTGGTTCGATTTTGCCCATTATTTACGAACATGACCGAGATTTTATGCCCCTTGATTTTATGTATCAGTTTCGAAAAGATGCGGGAGTTGGAACGTTTGCAGGCGGAGCCGGCAGGGATTTTTTTGTTTTTAATTTTTTTTGCTATAACGGTTGGTCCTATAAAAAACTTGTCAATATAAAAGTTTTAGATAATATTAAGAGGATTAATAATAAATTTACGCGGATTTGATATCTTGTGAATTGACGAAGCTATGATTTTTTTTCTTCTAAAACCAACTCCCCCCCCCCTTGGGGCCATTTTTAATTATATCAAAAATCTGTCATACATAAATTTTCGGCCCTTTTCCTAGAAGTAATAATAACTTTAAACGGATTCGATACTTACAATAATTAAGAAATTATGGGGGGGGGGTTCTGTTTTCACAAAAAGACCCCCATTTCCCCCCCCCCCTTGGTTCGATTTTGCCCATTAATGAACTTGACCGAGATTTTAAGCCCCTTGATTTTATGTATCAGTTTGGAAGAGATTTATGCAGAATTTTTCCAGTTATCGTGTCCATAAAAAAGTGACATAGACAGATAGATAGATAGATAAAGTTTTGAACTGGGGGTGGTTTTGGGTTCTGGGAGTCATGATCGGCGTAGATCTGCAAAAATTTTTCAAAATTTCCAACTTATGTGAGAATGTGATAGGTAGTATTTCTTACGAAATCTACCTAAAAGCACTCACCTTTGGAGCTCTAAACATACTTAAAAAAAAAAAAAAAATCTTCGATTTTTCTGTTGTTTATCTCATCATCATAGCCCGATCTACATCCTGGAATAAAGCATTTATATCCCATCTTAAATTTATGACATATAATTGCTATAATTAAAAATAATCGAATAAAATACTTTCGGAATTTAACATGTAATCTAATGACATTCTGTTTAAAGGCAGCCGCCAAATTTTACAGCGCCCTCTTTCGTTAAAAAAATATGACTTGCATTTTCGATATCCTCGCCTATTCTAGTTTCCCCTCCAGGTTCTTTCTCCGTGGTATATATTATATATTTCCGCGAAGAGTTTTTCACGAAACCCCACAGGGGACTATCAACAAATTGAAAAAGAACGAACATCTTTTGGATATCCCTGTAGAAACTAATGTAGCAAAGGCGTTCAAACTCGAGATTATAAATAAGTGGCTTATTGTAATATACTGCGTTCATTTTTATGAGGATAGCATATATACTCGTAGAGAAATTAAGGTTTTTATGAAAACAGCCCCAAATTTCGCTATGTTTTTTGCTTATAATTTGCAGAGTTCGTAATATAAAAAAAATTATTTTCAGAAAATATGTCAAACAACTTTATACTTAACACTCTGCAATTAAAATTTAAAAAATAATAAAAATTGGATGAAAAATGAGTAGGTTTACTAATTTTTTTTTTCACTGCGTATGCGCGAATGAAATCAAAATATATTATGCATAATGTATTAGCTAACTATATAGAGCAAATTTTGTGAAAGTCTAAAAATCATAGCTTAAAAATTCTGAAAATTATCGTCGATATAATAAGCTCGAAATCCCTCGTTCCCAAAAGGAAGCAAAAAAATGAGGGGTTGTATCCAAATATAGTAGTACGTGCAATATTGTGTACGCTATCTTGGCACTAATCAACAGATTCAATTAATTTAAGACATAGTTCTGTATGATTGAATGAATATGCCTTTTGAACAATTATTGAAAACGTCTTTTAAGTACTAGTATCGTTTGATTTGTAGGACTTTTGATCTTAATGATTGTCCCCCAATCCATTCGATTTCATACAGTTTTTTACACTAAGACGAAATATAAACCGGAAAATTTTCATTAGAAATGAAATATTTATTTTAATCGAAAATTGTTATTATACTTTATGGTAAAACTTGAGACGATATTTCATGAAAATGAGTAATCTAAATGTAATTGTTTACAGGGTTGTCAGTTTGGCCTTATTTTTATTTCGAAATTTTGCATTCATACGAGAAATTTCCTACAATATTCTTTACTTTATTTAATGACATACATTTCGTGATCACTTAACCCCTTGAAGGGCACCGGTATATTATATATACCACTTAATTTTAATTCCAAAATGCCACAATGACACCAGAATTTTATAATCAAATTTTGAATTTATAAGGTACATGAGGAAAAGCTTTTAATTATTTAAAAATAAATTCGTTCGTGAATCCTGGTGTCAATCAATCATTTCAATTATTTAGGTACAACAGTACTTTGCCCCTCAAGGAAGTGAAAATTTTTCTTTCAGAATTTCCAGTAACAATTTGAAATTTTTTAATTAAAAAAAAGACCTAACTGGCAACCCTGATTGTTCATGATATGTGAACTTTAAAACAGTATGCTAGTTTGTGAGGGTAAACAATTTAAAATCTCGATTTAAGAAGATCGTAGACGTAGATAATATTTATGATAAGATTTCTAAGAATGTTCAAGAAAAAATATTAGAATAATTCATTTAATATTTATATGATAAATACACTATCCATATCACAATAGATCTCAAATAAAGAATACATAAAAATATATGATATTGCCATTCTCTTGCCCAATTATATTTGATATTCGTTTTAACATATGCAAGAAAAAAAAATATTTTATGCAATTTCATAAGACAATGCGCTATCTAAGGTTACAATACAATAATCTAAGGTTACAGTATTGCAATATATATATATAATTGTAATACCTTTGAATTTCAAAACACATTAAACAAGTTCTTGCAACAAATCTAACCTAATCTTCTATTAAAGATAGTATATTCTAATATATATAATATATATATATATATATATATATATATATATATATATTGTATTATTGAAAATTTTATTTTGCGCTATTGTAGCAATTATGTGTTTATTATTATCGTTGCGTTACATGTTGATAGATTGAAAAAAAATATTTGCTTCAAAGTTACTTTAAAAAATCATAAAAATTCAGTGTATTAACACACTTCGTAACTTTTTGAAATAAAATGTTTCGAAAAATCATTTGTCGAAAAATTGAATTGTCATAGTGAAAAACCAAAATTTATTCATTAGATTGGGAATTATGTCTTTAAATTTGTATAAAAAAAAGCTTAGAAATTCTTATCCATATTGAAATTATAACACATTTTCAGTAATAACATGTAATTCAGGGTACGTACATTTTTACCACAATTTTGTTTTATATAATTTTTCTATTTAATATTTAAATAGAAGAAATGATAAACTCCTCGTTTAATTGCAGGATTTGTAATACTTTTCTGTATTTAAATAAAGTAAAACATTCTATTACAAATTTTGTTAAAAGCGTACAAACGCTGTAATTATGACATAACTATTTTATTTTCTGGCAAATTTTTACCTTTCGGAAATATTTGAATATGTTAATTTATTAAAATTGTAATCGTGGGTAATGTTTATTTTGATACTTCTTAGGTGGGAGGTCTTGACAGTACAAGTCCGAAATTGCAATTTTACATGGAAGTGAAAACTGTGTAGTGTACTGCTGTTTTTGTATTAAACGTGTATAGGTTGATTTTGTTAACCTTTACCCGGGGAATCGAACAGCATCTGTCCGTATTTTGTATCTATTCCTGAAAAAGCTCCTGTTAAAAGTTAATATCAATGTATTTAACCGTGAAATGAGTTTCGATAGTGTAAAGTGATAATTTTTACTGTTGAGTTTCGTGCAGTGAGTACTGTAATATATATAAGAGCGAACATTTATTTTATGTACTGTTATGATCACTAGCTAACACAGCTCCTTATCTTCAAGGCTTGATTACCAAAGGAGCGAAATTCCACCACTAAAAATGAATAGAAAATTTTGCCTTTTCATGACAGCAATTTTCTATAAATACAACGTTTAAATAAGGGAAAAATTTCTTTTAAAATTTATTCGTGGAAGTTTTCCCCGTTGGTAATCAGGCCCTGATTATCTTTCACCTTGACTGATACTTTTTAAGCGCCTATAGGTAATATATTTTCACTGTAAAATATGCTTTTGAACTGATTTGAACAAAAACTGACTTGTACTGTTAAGACCGCCAATTTAAGAATTTTAACAAGATTTAAGATAATGTATTAGGTAATTTATTTTTGCGTTAAATATATTATCACATTATGAGATATTTTAAATAAAGAATCAATATTATAAAAATATTTGATATCGGCATTCGATCTCGTGCCTTTATATTAGATACTATTTTTAAGGTTATGCAGGAAAATGGTTTTTATTTTAAATTATGCAACTTCAATAGCAAATGTACTATCTAATCATGCCAGTTATGGAATGTGTCCTCGTTTCTCCTTAGGTTGCCCATGTTTAGCATATATATAGATATTATATTATTGAAAATGCTACGTTACGCTATTGTAGAAATTATGTGCGCGTTATTATTGCTGTATTACATGTTGATAAATTAAAAAAAATTACTTGCTTGAAAATTTAAATAATCATTAAAAAAATCAGTACATTAAAACATTCATTTTCCGTTTTTGGAGAAACTTTATTTGAAAGATCTCCAAATCGTCACAGAGAAAAACTAAAATAGGGATTCGACTGGAAATTCTGTTTTCTTTAAATTTGTATAAAAAATGAGTTTAGAAGGCCATCTCCATATTAAAATTGTAACAAACTTTAAAAATTTTAATAAGAATACTCAATTTTGTTGTAATGATTGAATTCTTCGGTAAATTGTACATTCTGATACCAAAAGAGAAGCCATTCGTTGAAGAATTCTTGAAGTTATGTTGATGTAAAATTCTTAAATTCATTTTAATATTTGAATATTTTTTGCATTTTAATTGGGGGCATTGATCAATTTCTGCCATTTTGTGCAATAACAAAAGAATCCTTTATTTAATTTGGTCTTCTTAATTTTCTTGCAAATCAGTTACCGAAAATGATGTAAAATTGATACTTTTGCACCACAAATTAATTTTTTAATTATTTATTGCAGTAACATTTGTCTGTGATATTTTTCTTACTCATATTTACATTTACAATATTTTGTCTTTTGAGTTTCGTATGGAAAAAGAACAAAAAATATTCTATAAAATTCGAAGTTTTTACATATTTCTGTTAAACATTTTCCAGAATATTGAGTTATTGCTGAACTATAAACCTAATGATTCATTAGGTTTATACAATTTAAAAACCTACCAATCTTTCGGTTTTCTTAGTCAAAGAAACATACTTTGAACCTGAAATTGTAAATAATAAATTAAATGAAATAAGTGCCACAATCAAATAAATGTGGCAGCCACATAGATACAAAGCCCATTTTTAAATAATTCATCGACATGCATTGAGCCATGCGCATCTGTAAAATAATAGGAGTAATTTTTACTTTCACGACATTAAACTCTCTATTCTTTGTACATGTGTTTCTGGCATAGTGTATTGAAAGTTTTAGTAATTTTTCTAGTAAATTTAAATTTATATTTCCTATTGCTATAGTAACAAGAACTGTTGTTAAGCAAGTTGTGTTACCATCATCTTATTTATATTCCTAACCATCTTCATTTTAAATGTATGCCAGTTTCATGTAAACTTCATAAATGTGTTAGTGATTCGGATACTTTTAGCGTTATCGTGTTTCAAACGTTTGTTGAATTTCCATAGAAATTGCTAATACCTTTGGAAATCATCCAGATAATCGAATAAAGAGAATCAATATACAAAATCGTGAAAATGAATAAAGTTACCTATTTTTTAAACAAGTGTAATTGTCAAATTTGTGATTGTGATAAAATTATTTTTGCATACAAGACTTCCTATTCCAATACACTAGCTGTACTATAAAATCAAAAGTCTTAGGATTGTTTGTCAAAATATTCTGTAATACCAGAAATCTTATACGGTTTATAATGTATATAATGATAACCAATTCAAACCTAATTAATAATAGGAATACTAGCTAAGTTAACCCCTTGGAGGGCAAGCACGTAGTCTTAAAATGCTAAATTTTGCGATGTTTTGGCACCAGTAAATTTAAGTAATGAATTTTTACTTTCTCAATCTGCAAAAAACAGTACTAAATATTTTTATTTAATAATACTGGTGGCAAAGTTATATATTTAAAAGTGGTATATATTGTATACCGGTGCCCCTCAAGTGGTTAATTAAACTTTTGTGTCTGTTTAATGTTAATGAAATTCTAAATGTGAAATTGCTTGCTAATCAAAGCTTCATATCTATCAAAGCTTCATTTGCCTAACGTTGAACCCTTTCATGCGCGGAGTAAGTCTGTATTTTAAATGATGAAATTATGGACTTGCACCAGAATTTATAAAAGAATTCATTACAAAATAATAAAAAAAAACTTGGTTACTTTTCCGTACTTTATAAAAGGAAAAATTTAATTAAAAATTCTTGATGCCGTTTGTCAGTTTTGAAATTAAAATTAGGTGTCCTTTTTTGTGGACACCGCCCGCTAAAGGGTTAAAGTACACATTTCTTTTTTTTATTTAATGTATATATAGATTTATCAAGGTTCGTACATATACTACAATAATTTAGCAGATGTTTTCACCTTATTTAATAGCTGAAGAACTATTACAAATTCGTCATTTTATCTAGGGTATTAGTAAGTCTGCAATTTAAATAAACCTTCTCACCGTCGTTCGCAGATATATCCGTTCACTATGCTGTAAGTTTCACGGCAATGACCATTACTGCATTGTTTATATTAATATATTTCTATATGGATATCTATATTTCTATATTAATATATGGAGTTTTAAAACATTGAGTAATGATTAATACTCTCAAGGGTTATACTCATATACGTAATTAAGTTTTTTTATATCAAGTTTTAAAAATTTATCTTTTTTCAGCATTTTTAAAAATCACAGAGAAAACAACATTACAAATTTGTCCTTTTGCTTGGCAGTGAGGGGGTTAAATAAACAAACTATAATCTTATATAGAAGTGCCAGTTTCTTTAAATACCCTAAGATGTAAAGGGGGAAAACGCCAGTTTTTGTCTTATAGGGGAAGTGATTTTATGAATTATATATCACCTAAGATTAAACGCAGCTAAAAGTGTTTAATTCAAATATAAATCAAGAAACAAAATCAATAATTTATCACTAATTATACAATTTACCATATATATTCGAGAAAACCCAAAATTCAAGAGAAAGACTTGCCCCTTTGTTCGAACTCTAGTATTTCCATATATAAATTAATTATTCACTGAAAATTATTATGAATTTTACGAATCAATAATTCGAAAAAAAAACATACTGAAAATACTGCTATGTAAACAAAAGGACGTGCTATTTCTCTTGAATTTTCGGGTCGACACATGTAAAATTGTGCATGGTAGATAACGTAATTATGTAATGTGTGGAATGAATAGGCTTTATTCAAACTGTTTACCAAATATGATAGTCATATTGCGAAAAGGTTTAAAAAGTGGGTGTTATTGGCCTAAGCATTTGCGATATCCGAAAGTAGATGATAGCTAAAGAAATTAATTATTCTGCAAAAAGCAATGAATATGATATGGTTAGTCAGAAGTATGTACAAAGTACACGGCCGCTTAGGTAGGGCAGTGGAAGGGTTCGCCCCAGACTACAGAGTCGCTTATTTACACAAGAAACTGAAAAATATACGAGTATAAATGAACGCATACACAATACACATAACTGACAATCTTCCGTGGTTTTGTCTAAGTTTGTGAAGCATATTTTGAACAGATAATTTATTTATTTAATAAAAAAGTTTCGTGTTTCTATTTATACTCGCACTTATTTGATTTTATTTATAAAGTAAACTTTCTAGTTGGGAATATGTTTATTTGACTTGAAATTAAATAAAACGGAAGTTTTGCGGTAATTTTCAATGAGGATTTTTCTTTTTTGCATTATAAAAATACTGAAAATATGTACCGGAAAATTTTAAGAAGAAATATTGTACCAAATAATGAAAAGCTGTATATATCCTTTCCAATAATATTTACTTCGCTCAAGCTAACTAACTGATTTCTCTAAATCAGGTAGAGCAAGGATAATGTAAAAGCGTAATAGCTACCTTATGATAATTTATTGTTCGTTAATTTGATTGAAGCAGAGCTGCAAAAAGAAAAAAACATAGAGAAATTTAACATTTTTAAAGTAAATATTACATTCTTTTTATGGTGTATCAAAAATACTATATTTCTATGTAAAAAAGTTGTTTTATGGCTCCTTCTGCTGATTTACATTTTTCAAAACATTGTCAGTTTTCTTGCGTTGTTTGTCCTATAGGAGAAATTACGCGAATACAAAACAACCAATGAACCAACAAACAAAATAGCGTAAAAAACTAATCAATGATTGTTGCATAGAATTTTCTATGTTTTACTAAATTTACTGAAAAATCCAAAGATGATGTCAAAAAGACGCGCTCCTAATAAAAATTACATAGTAAAATTTTAATATGAAGACTTTCCCATACGCCTATTTTTAATAAAATTTCCAGACGGCTATTTCCGTTTTTGTGTCATTAATGATTTGGAGATTAATATGTATGGGTGTTATCTCTTTTCTTGGCCGACTGTACATTGAATAACTATTTTCTTGTTAATAAAACTCCTGGTAGAAATATGACAAGTGGAAACTAGAATTAAGTAATTGCCCCTTGAAAGCGTTTAAAACCATTATTTTAAACTGTGTTCAACGAATACAAGATCAAGAGAAATATTTTCATACAACCCAAAGTTGTTAAATTGTGATATTTTTAATTTTATGAATTTTGCAGCGTTTTATGACAATGCAAACAGAATGACTCAGATATCTGCCATTAAATTATTAAAAACGGTTGCAGAATTTCTATTTCTTTTCTTTTTTTAAAAAATACACAAACAAAAATTTTATTAAAAAGAGTTAATACGATTAGAAACCTCAAAACAATTAGATACAAGAAATAATCCATTGAATATGTAAATTAATTTATAGTAATGTGACTTGAAATATCTGGAAGGTTGGCAGCTGTGAACATGGTTTAATGTTTCTGTTGCATTAACCCTTTATATCCTAAATTAATATTCAAGCTACTTTTTAGATGCTCAGAATCCTCAATTATTCCCACCAGTTATTTTTCTTTTTTTTTTGTAAAGTTTTCCTTATCTAATCATAGCATTTTTGCGATTCATTTAGGTGAAAATTTCTCATTTGAAAAACCTCTGGTAACAGATTAAAAATTCTGTAAAAGACACTCGTCGCGAAGGTGTTAATGTGGTACATATAAGTACCGTCGGGATAAAAAGGGTTAAAATGGGTTTATTGTCATTCACTTAATTTAATAAATAAATAATTTAATTTAATTTATTTAATAATTTATTTCACATAATTTTAATCCCCAACTGTCAGAATTACACCAGAACTTTTTAAATAACATTTGGTTTTACAAATGTAGTTGCAGAAAAGTATTTATTTACTTTCACATTAATTTCTTCGTAAATTTGGTGGCATATAATATTTCAACATTTTAGCAACATAATAAATTTGTCCCTGAAAGAGATAAAAGGAGACAGGGGTATCAAACTGTGTCCCACCGGATACCACTAAAATTTTATACTAATCATTGCTTTACCTAATAATAGAATTTCTATTCTTCAAGAACTCAACTTCTTCTTCTAAAATTTAGTGGTATCAGGCAGGCCACAGTTTGACGCCCCTGCTGTATACTATACATTTTAAAATTCAGTCTAATAAACGCAGGTCAGACATGATTAAAGCAGTGTTGCCAGATTGCGGATTTTTTTAATCAAGATTGTTTAACTGTCACCACTTTTTTAAAACAGTATAATTCGCCTTATTTTTCAATCTGTCATTATATAAATATTATATTTCTATTTCCAAAAGTGGTGCGAGTCAAATAATATGAATTTTAAAAAAAAACCTCAATCGGGCAACACTGGTGTAAAGTAAGGGGATTGAACAACATCTTAACCCTTTGAGGGGCGGTGGTATATATAATATACCACCTAATTTTAATCCGATTCAAACCAGAAACTTTTAATTAAATTTTACTTTTTTAACTTTGACGGGAAAAAGGGGTAATATTGCTTTTCCTTATTTTGAACTAAATTCTTTCCTAAATTCCGGTGAGAATTGAACTACAGAGTAAGGAGATTTAAACAGAGAATAAACTCTCATAGATTTCAATGGTAACTTCTTTAACATGGGATTACACCTAGACAGTGGCGATATCTGCGGATGACGCAGAAACTACGCCCATAACAGAAGCGAGGTTTCTAATAACGGCTATATATCGCTTTCTTGGCGACAAATGAGGGAAGGGGGAAAAAAACGGCGACTGCTTGTTGCTGCTTGTTGTTTAAATCTTATTTTTGATATTATTTAACGTCGTACAATCCGCAATTATTATTTTTTCAATTGCATGCATATTTATAAGCATATAAAATTCTTCGAATGTTCAAGAAATTAGAATCATTAAATTAACCTTCGTACCCTGTTGAAATTTTACTCAACGTTGATAAAAACATATCACACCAGTATTTGTTTTTGAAAATGATTTAACATATTTATTTAACGTAGTTTTCTGTAGCATTTATTTAGCTTACTTTTTTTTTTACTTACACTACTACTTTTACTACTACTTTACTAAAAAATCTGGTTCCAATTAAATTTAATAAATTATAGAAGTGGGTCTATTCGACCCATTCAGGGTAGGATGGTTAAACACGGTGTTATACAATGATAGTGTAAAATTCTGATGAATTGCTTATTCTTTTAATTTTAAAAATAAACAGGTATTCATCAGCAACGAATAAATTAAAGTGGAAAGTAAAAATAAACGCTTTTAAAATTTGTAAAAAATATGAAAATAAGATGTTTATATTTCCCGAACAGATGCAAAAACATTTTCAAATATTTTAAGCAATTAATTTCTAAATTCCATTAAATTTATCGGCAAAATTTTAAAAGTATTGGAAATCCATATCGAAAATTTAGCATTCATAATTTTACGTCTAAATCCATTATGTAAAAATTCTATTTTCATTTCAGATAAAAATGAAATTTGAAAAATCGTCTGCATCCTCACAGGAAAGCATTATGGCCTAAAAAAATGTTCTATATTTTCCGAATGAATGAACCAAATTTAACCAAAGGCTATACAGCTAATTCCGGATACCTGGCCAACATACCAACTAAAAATCAACCTAATCGGACCATTTGTACGGAAAACAGACAGATGGAAACCAAAAACTTTTCGCGTCTCCACAGTGAGCCTTAACATGACGTTTCGGCAAAAATCTGTCAACACTGAATATATATAAAATATTTCAAACATTACGAAACTTGAAAAACAAGAACAAACATAACACATGAAAATAAATCATAACTTACATTTTGAAAAATTATAATGACCTATTTGATCTTCAAAGAGTAATTTTAATAATAAATATTAATCAAGATTCAAAAATCAAATAGCGAACGCCGAAAATTTGCACTTGTGCAAATGTCAACAGCAAAAGCTGTCAAGCTGAATAGGGTTACAATTAACACGTTCGCTGCCAAGCTAAAAATGCCGGAATTTTTATTTCATTTAGAAAGTTCAAATTCATACCAGAAAAAACTAATAGCAATATTTACTTTGTTTTATTACAGACATTTCATGATTACATAAAATAAAAATTCTTGTTTTGAAATTTTCGGTGCGAATAACTAATTTTAGATTAAAGAAACGTAGATAGCACTACGAGTATACTCGTAGTTGGCAGCGAACGTGTTAAACGGAAATCACGAAAAAAACGCCAAACCGATGATTTAGTTTATAAGTCATCCGCCGCAGTCGCTCTTTTCAGGCGAAGTTGGATCTCTGTCTTACTCTGTGAATTCAACGTTACAGGAGCACAAGTGCTTGCCCCCAAAGCCTTTAAATAATAAGCCCAGTCTGATAAATGGGAAACTTTTCGCAAGTTGAAAATAGCGCCATCTAGCGGTTGGGAGTGCTGCATTCGGCACCAAGAATATTTTAATAAAATTTTGCTTCTAAAATTAAAGCTTAAAATAAGGAGTTCATATTTTCTAAGAAAGTCGTTTGTAAATTCCGGTGCCAGTCAGTAATTTCACATTTTACGAACATAATTTGTCTGTGCCGGAAAGGGTTAATTGCATAGTGATGTAAATTTCCATCACTTTTTATTTAACTTTTAATAAATAAATCAACTTCTTCACCACCACTATATTTATATAGAAATATTAATCCAGTAAATTTCCGCAATTTTTTTTTCATTATAGTTTTAGCTTTAATGAAAAAGATCCCAATTATTAGCAAGCTTTTAAAGGAAGTGCAAAAACAAAACATCGATAAAAATCGTATAAAATATCGATATAAATAAATCGTATCGTTTCTCTGCGACCCACTTCTGTTTTGTCCTCCTTCCGCAGCAGAGGTTTGGCGCTAGTGTGTCGCTAACAAATTTAACACTATCTGACTGAGCTTATTATTTAATGGCTTTGCTTGCCCCTGAAAGGGTTAACACATTTCTCTCGCAAACACGCGTAAGAGCACAGTATTTGCTTGCTTGATTGCTTTCAGTCACAAATAGCAACCCTAAGTGCGAAATAAATATCTTAATTGGTATAATATGACATATCTCTATATTATTTCTGGGTAGAACTGAATATTTGGAAAATATATATAATCTTGGAAATTGATGGATGGATACGCGGAAGTACAGTTTGAATGAAAATTTAGAGAGAGCATTTTATCTCTCTTATACTAAACAGCTAAATAATAATGTTAAATGATATTAAGTATAAATTTTAGAGTAAAATAAGTGCTTAGAGCTTGTGTAAAATTTGCCCTGTTGACACAGTAGCGTTAACTGTTTAAATAATTATTTACCAATTGGAAAAAAAACCCATTATAAGTGCGGTGGTATCATATATATTATTTCTTCTGTCAACATCCCTTTTTCTCAGAAAATACGAAACGCAGAAAGACGAAAGAGATACCATATGAAAGGATTTTGAACAGTCTTCTGACATAGCACACTTAAAATTTCGTTAAAACAGGTTTTTGATTAAAAATTGCTGTTAATTAAAAATTAATTCGGCATTCCTTTCATAAATGAAATGAAAGGTTTTTCTGAAATTTGTGTTGCCACAAATATAAAATACCACATTATATCATGTTCAACAGTAATTATAAAAATAAATAAACAGTAGAAAAAAGATAAAGTATGATTTCTCTGCACGAATTATTTTAAATATTTATTGTTAAAAAGCAAAATTAAAATAAAATAAAAGATATGCTTTATTATATTATTATATTAGAAATGCATTCAATTTATTTCATGTTTTTCAAAAATAAGCGGATGACGTCATCTTTTAATACAGTTAAAATATAATTGTTATTTTTTTTCTCGCGCGTGCTTTAAAAAAAAATATATCGCTCCTTTAATCGGGTTTTTATAATTTTTATTATAATACATGCGTCATCTATTGTTATATTTATCATGTTTGTGTATATGCGTACTGTAACGGAGTAATAGTACATTAACTTTTTTAATGATTATCTTGGCAAAGTAATGAAAATGACATTAGCGAGAGAAGAAAATTTGCCAATATATTATTTGGTAACCTATTCACAAAAATTATTTTATCATAAAACACACACAATGATCAATATATTATAAAACATACAATGTTTTATTTAATATAAAACTCACGCAATTTGCTTTACCGGGTTGCCATACGAAGCAAAATCTTGCCAAAATCGTCGGGTTGCCTAGACATAAAATCGCCCTTTTGGCGCCAAAAAGATACTCCGGTGCATCTGCGACATCTGTACGTTATTGAAATGTACAAGCAGAAGTAAATTGTATAAAAATAATATTGGTAGAGATGCCGCAGACACACCGGGATATATTTTTGGCGCTAAAAGGACAATTTTATGCCTAGGCAATACGACGATTTTGACGAGATTTTGCTTCATATGGCAAACGCTAGGGAAGATTGCGTGTGTTTTATATTAAATTAAATAGTGTATGTTTTATAATAAATTGATCATTGCGTGTGTTTTATGATAAAATAATCATTCAGTGTGCTTTATGATAATTAAAAAAGGGTACTTACGTATTATACGGGAAGCTTAAATACAATTGCGCCAATTAACTAATTATAGGAACCCTTATTTTTCGATAAGTATGTTTTTTAATTATGGTACTTTTTAAACAGCCGGGTGCCAATGAAAAAAAATAAATATATATATATATTTATATATAGCTTTTTATGCTTTTATAATATCGCACCGCTTTGTTCAGTACTTTAATATATGTTATTTATTTATTTATTTTATATTATTTACCATTTTTAACAATGTTATGTATTTAACCAGTGGGCATGTTCGAGGATTTCGCACTGCAGTCTAATAATTTTTAGAAATTTCTAATATTTTTTAGATGCAGGTTTAAACTTCAAAGAAAAATTAACTATAAAAATATCTTCAAACAACATTAGTCAAGCGAGAATATCATCTCATTTATTCCTAACAATAAAATCCCATCGAAGATAGAAAAAGGCATGTGCGAGGAAAAATAAATTAACAATTGCATTTTAACTGCATTAGAGGATGACGACATCTTCTTCGGGAAAAATACGGGACGAAAGAAAATAAATTGAAATATACTTAAATTACAATTCAATCTAATATAACAAATCATACCTTTTATGCTACACGCGTAAAATACCACTGCTTCGATCAATCAATAATATTTAAGTTCTTCTAAACGTTTCAATTTTAATTTTGATTTTTAATCATAAATATAAAATAACCCGTGCGAAAAGTCACATTTTACCTGTTTTGTACTTTATAATTATTTTTTATAATCACTGTTGAGCATCATATAATGCGGTATTTTATTTTTGTGGCAACATTGATTTGAAAAAGCGTTCATTTCATTTAAGAAAAAACAATCCAGATCATATATCTTAGTTCTGTTGTCAACATCCCTTTTTCTATGCACATACAAAATATACAACGATGAAAGAGGTATCATTCGAAAAGTTTTTGAACAGGCTTCTGACATAGTACACTCACATTTCGTTAAAATGCGTTGTTGGAATTTTAAAAAAAAATAGTTAATTAAAAATTCATGCCAAAACGTACCAGGAAATAATCTTAAAGATTGCAGTGTGAAAGTTTCGCACGGGTCCTTCTGGTATAATTTTAATCTCAAACAGTCACATTTGTTCTAGCATTTTGGAATACAATTTTGATTTGTAATGTACGTGAAGTAATGCTTTTATTTTCAAATCAGTTTTCATGTAAATTTCGATGATAATCACTATTTAAATAATTTAACACCAGAATTCATTTACCTCTTAATATTTTAAGTGGTAGAGTACTTCTCTTACTAAAATATAAAAACTACTGAATGACACCAGGGTTTACGAATAAATATATTAGAAAATAAGAAAAACTGGTACTTCACGTACATTATAAAAGCAAAATTTTATTCCAAAAATCTAGTTTCATTGTGACATTTGAGGATTATAATTGAGATATACCGTAATTTCCGGCGTATAATCCGCAGCTCAAAGAGTCGTTTTTCGACCCAGAAATATTATTTTATAAAATGTAACTTAAAAGATCGCTGTAAATATTTAACTACAATTATTGAATAAAATTTCTGGGTCGAAAAAGGACTCTTTGAACTGCGGATTATACGCCGGAAATTACGGTATAATACCACACTACCTATCATGGGGTTAATGGGATAAAAAGGGACACTCTTTATATTACACATGCAAGGTGAGGCTTTTAGTTTCCAGGTCTGTAGCAAAAATGATTAGAATTTAAACTTCGTTTGTTGGTTAACGATGGTATTTGAATGATCACGTACCTGCGCGCAATATCTGTGCTGCGCGTCATTCTCGTTTTACTTTCTAGTGTTGAAACACGCATGGAAACGATCGCTGTCAAAGCGTTGTTTTTGAAGCAAAAATAATGAAGGAGAGACTTAACAATAATTTTCTTTTAATTGGGTATAAATGCTATCAAAACACGTAAATTGTGCCAGAAAGCGTATGTTGATAAAGCATTATCACGTTCTCACATTTTTGAATTGTTTCGATGTTTTGGGATGGACGGGAAATCGTTGCAGATGATTCGCACACTGGGCGACCGCCCTGCATACTCTCTGGCCTTCTCACCCGCAGGTTATTTTCTGTTACCCAACGTAAAAATATCACTAAAAGGAGCACGATTTCTCGATATTGATAACATCAACGAAAACAAAATTAAAAAAGATTAAATTTAAATTTGAAATTTAAATTTGGAAATAATTAATTTTGGAATATTAAATATAGAATATTAAATTTGAAAATAAATAATTTTGGAACATTAGATGTAGAATATTAAATTTGGAAATAATTAATTATACTTAAATATACAAAAATTTAAGCCCGAAATTAAGAGGATTCCCAAAAATAACTTTTCAAGTTGTTTCAAACAACTGTACAGCTACACGAAAATGTGTATTACGTCAGTCGGAAGCAGTTATGTACTGTACAATCGCATTTTAGAAGTTATTTCACGAGGTCTGATAATTAACACTACAACTACCAAAAATTTTACTGAACTTTTTTTAAACTATTTCACACCAGAAATTTTATTTAAAATTACTTAACTTATTCATTTAACGCATTTCGGTTAGTTTTATGTTTAATTTATTTTAAAAAGAAATTTCTGGTTCAAATCGGAATATATTCATTTGGTTACCGTCAAAATGACGGCTCATGGTAGTTCTAGTGTTAACCCTTTCAGGGGCAAACATTTGTGTTCCTGTAACGTCGAATTCGGTATTTACGAAATAATTTAGTTCAAAATAAAAAAAAGCAATCTTTCAACGTTTCCCGCCAAAGTTTAAAAAGTAAAATTTAATTAAAAGTTTCTGGTTTGAATCGGATTAAAATTAGTTGAGATATAATATATCCCACCGCCCCTCAAATGATTGTATAAAACAGGGAAATTATGTGGTAAAATTAGTCTAAAATGCTTATTTAAAAAAAAATGGTGTGGTTCGATTTTCAGGGGAAAAGGTTGGCACCCCTGGTCTAAAAAAATAATTGAATGGAGTTTCTCGTCTATTTAAAAATGTTCTCAAAAACAAATCTCCGCTTACTAACGCGAAATTTTCTGATACGTTTATGGACTTATTTTTAAACGTGAAAGCATAATCTTTACAAGCATGACTGTTAAAGTTATTTTCCATTTTTCTATAAATTGATTACAAGTTGAGTTATTAGTGATTTGTTGATATTTACGGTCTTTATCGGGCCGTCGTGTCCGAAAATTCGGTTCAAAAACAGACAACAGACAACAAACTTCTTTAACAGAATTTCCTGAAACATTCTCTGCCTTTGTCGAAACATAGAGAAAATTGTTCGATTAGATAGCCTCTCATTAAGAGCATCAGTCAATCTTTTGCGTTTGACAAGAAATATACTTTTAGGAACGTATCGGAAAATAGATAGTTTGGATTCGAAAAGAGCCTTCAGTTTTTTTATATATACAAAGGGTATTCCATGAAAACTGAGAGTTATTTTTTTACGTAGTGGCAACACCGCGAAACTAAAAAATAAAACTGCAGGCGATTTTTTTCAAACTGTTGTCTGTAAGTTTATAAATGTTCTAAATGAAGCGGACGATTTTATTTTCCTAGTTTCGTGCTTGTTTAAGATAAATAATTCTCTTAAAAAATAGTGCTAGCTCTGTGGCCCGCGTGCCACGGACTGCAACATATTTTGATTAAAAATAAAATAAAATATTGATACTAATTTTTATTTCGGGTAGAAAATTGTTATTCGATAAAAATCGATTTTAACGACGCTCAGTAAAATAAAAAAAATTGTACTGAATTATTTAAGACGTGACCCAATAAAATAGGCATTCAGTTGCAAAATGTACAAGGAAAAACTTTCATGTAAATCACTATAAAAGTAGATTTACTGTAAAATTACAGCTTTACAGAATGTTGTTCACATGATTTAATATATGTGATGTACGAACAAATCCTCTTATAAAAACTGGGCATTCTTTTCCTATACGCAGCAGTTAGACTTAGCAACTTGCGCATTATAAAAGTCAGGAGCATATCATATTCAGTTGCATGTGCACCTAATCTTGATTTCAAAGATTCTTTATTAACCCCTTAATCCTCGCGTCCGATAAGCGTAGGCTACTTTTTTAAAATTCAGATTGATCGATTGCCACCAATTTTATTAAGTAGAAATATTCGCATTACTTAATGGCAGATAAAAAAATCCGAGCATAAAGCCAATTACACTATTTTAAAAAACTGGTGGGAATCAAACAATCTGAATTTTTAAAAAAGTAGCCTACACTACCCGTGAATGTATCGGGCGTGACGATTAAGGGGTTAAAATAATTTTATGTTGTTTAAGTCTTCCATTTAGAGAGCTTCCAGTTTCACCAATGCAGATCAACTATTTTATACACATTGTGGAAATATTTTTTACATTAGCTTTACGTTTCTCACGTCGTGGTTCGGTGAAGTGTAAACTTATATTTAGCGGTACGTCGGTCTAAAAGTTTAGGGTCCATTTCGTTCTAGAGCAGGGGTTCCCAAACTTTTAATCGGACGTACCAGTAAAGCAATGTTCATATTTCCACGTACCATCAAGTAACAAGCGTAAAGCCATAGCTGCCAACTTTTACGCTTTTTTGATACCACTAAAATTTAATAGAAAATTTTGTCTTATTGAATCGCATGATTTCGACGATTTAAAAAGTTTAAATTTACTGTAAAATTTTAGTGGTAGAAAAAAAGCGTAAAAGTTGGCAGCTATGGTAAAGCTAATATAGAAAAACCTGTAAAAAGGTGCCTGTCTAAAACAAAATATATCTCCGGGCTTGTGTGTTTCCGTTATAGCAGATTGTTTTGTATTTAAGAATGAATGATTACGTTACTAAATTTGTACTGCTGTATAATAACATTTAAGTATTATGTAGTATCAACATTAAATTTTAATAATGCATACAATATCAAAATACAGTGTTTTTGGATATTGAAAAAGCAACAATACTTAATGACACATTTGCGCACATTGACTGATATATTAGGCAGCTTTCAATACAAAAAAGTATAAAGCTACCTATTGCAGCCGTTCGGAGGAAAGCAATTCCGGAAAATTTCGATATACCGGGTGATTATAATTAAAGTTACGATTTCAAAAATCGATAATTTTAAAACTACTGGTCAGAATGACTTGATATTTTAGCAGAACAATCGTGAGGCAATGGAATTTTGTTTGGCGAAGGAAAAAAAATAGTTCCAAATTGTGCCGATAGATGGCGTTGTCCGGGTAATGTCAGGGGAAAGACGAAAAATGTATTCTTGAACCCTTTCCGGCGCGGAGTAAATTTGTTTGCAAAATGATGAAATAATAGACTGACACAGGAATTTAAAAACGAATCCATTAGTAAAAAGAAACTTGCTTATTTTTCTGGTTCTTAATGAAAGGAAAATTTTAATTAACGTTTAGCTTACGGGAAAATAAATCCTTATATAGCCTTTCACTACGGGAGAAATCTGAACTTTTCACCCCCCTTCTTTAATGATTCTGCACGGCAGGTGATGGGCGTACAGTTGCACATCTGCTAATCATTAGAGGTCGTGGGAGAGCAGGGGAAAGTTTCGTTTCCCTAAAAAGAAGCTGTTTACCGGACAGAAGTATTTCTTTATAAATAAATTTTAAGGGGTATACTGCGATCAAAATTATCTTTTTCTGTGAAGTAAATGTCATTAAATTCAACTGATTACACTTCGCAGTATTTGAGCGTAAATCGATCTTTTTTAGTATGCTAATATAAATCTTATTTAAAAATACGGTGATGTAAATGATACTTTTTGGTGAAGTAAAAGTAATTAAATTCGAGTTAATACGTTTTGTAGTAATTGAGTGTAAATCGTATAATAAAATATCGATCCTTTTTAATACGTAAAATTTCATGCTAATATAAACCTTTATTTCAGAATTTTAAAATATCTTTTAAAAATAACCAGAAAAATTATCTTCATTGAATGTTTTAATAGTATTTTATTTCTTGAAAGGTAGAATATAAATATATATATATAATCAAAATAACTAAAATCGTATGCGATTATAAACCTTTATAGAAGAACGTTGAATTTTCAGATAATTAAGTAATAAAAAATTGATTTCTTTAAATAAGCATTTATTATTATTATTATTATTATTATCGCAATTTAGATATTAATAACAACAAAAACAGAAATTTCAATACAAGAAAATTGTAGAAATAAATATATAGGAATCGATAAACATTATAGTAGCGAATGATAAACTGATACCTAATGGAATCAGTGTTATCAGTTGGGCCTGCTTATTTTTTAAATATACTTACACGTAGTATTTATGAATAGGATTATAATTTAATCTGTAAATTAATCAGTTGAATATAAAAACACGTCCAATTGGCATGACTGAAAGAAATATGTATAATAAAATTCAGCAAATTTTGTTCATAGATATTGATTATGTATAGTTATGTTTATAACTTACTAGCGGTCCGTCCCGGCTTTGCACGGGTAGGCAATGTAATTTTTTTAGTACATTTGTTTTCCTGAATTTCGCGCTCCTACCAAAACTGTTGCTGAGATATGGCGAAATAACCTAAAACTTTCGAACCCCCCCTTTAACCACCTTCAGGGGGGGGTTCTAAATTCACTGAAATACGTGTTTAATCATTTGTTTAGTAGATTTGTTTTAATTAATTTCGCCCTACCACATAAAAGCTGAGATATGGCGAAGTGACCTAAAAATTTCGACCCCCCCCCCCCCATTTAACCACCTTCTGGGGGGAATTTCCAAAATTTCTGAAATACATGTTTTATTCATTTTTAGTAGATTTGTTTCCTGATTTTCGCGCTCCTACCTATAACTGCTGCTGAGATATGGCGAAATGACCTAAAATATTTGACCACCACCGTTTAACTCCCTCCGGGACGGAAATTTCTAAAATTGCTGAAATACATGTTTAATCATGTTTTAAATAGGTTTGTTTTCCTGATTTTAGTGCTCCTACCTATAACTGCTGCTGAGATATGGCAAAATGACCTAAAATATATTCGAACCTCCCCTTTAACCCCCTTCTGGGGGGAATTTCTAAATTCGTTGAAACAGGTGTTTAATCATTTTTTTAGTAGCTTTGTTTTCTGGAATTTCAAGCTCCTACCTATAACTGCTGCGGAGATATGGCAAAATGACCTAAAACATTCGAACCCCTCCTTTAACACCTTCGTGGGAAGGGGGATTTCTAAAATCGCTGAAACAGGTGTCTAATCATTTTTTTAGTAAATTTGTTTTCTGGAATTTCAAGCTCCTACCTATAACTGCTGCTGAGATATGGCGAAATGACCTAAAACATTCGACCACCTCCTTTAACCCCCTTCTTGGGGCAATTTCTGAAATCGTTAAAATAAGTGTTTAATCATATTAGTAACTTTGTTTTCCTGATTTTCGCGCTCCTACTTATAACTGCTGCTGAGATATGGCGAAATGATTTAAAACATTCGACCACCCCCCTTTAACCCCCTCCTGAGGGTAATTTCTAAAATCGCTGAAACAGGTGTTTAATCATTTTTTTAGTAGATTTGTTTACTGAAATTTCAAGCTCCTACCTACAACTGCTGCTGAGATATGGCAAAATGGCCTAAAACATTCGAACCTTCCCCCCCTTTAACCCCCTTCTGGGGGAATTTCTATAATCGCTGAAACAGGTGTCTAATCATTTTTTTAGTAGATTTGTTTTCTGGAATTTCAAGTTCCTACATATAACTGCTGCTGAGATATGGCAAAATGACCTAAATCATTCGAACCCCCCTTGAACCCCCTTCTGGGGGAATTTCTAAAATCGCTGAAACAGGTGTTTAATCATTTTTTAGTAGATTTGTTTTCTGGAATTTCAAGCTCCTACATATAACTACTGCTGAGATATGGCAACATGACCTAAAACATTCGAACCCCCCTTTAACCCCCTTCTGGGGGGAATTTTTAAAATCGCTGAAACAGGTGTTTGATCATTTTTTTAGTAGATTTGTTTTCTGGAATTTCAATCTCCTACCTATAACTGCTGCTGAGATATGGCGAAATGACCTAAAACATTCGACCACCCCCTTTAATCCCCTTCTGGAGGGAATTTCTGAAATCGCTGAAATAAGTGTTTAATCATTTTTTAGTAGCTTTGTTTTCCTGATTTTCGCGCTCCTACTTATAACTGCTGCTGAGATATGGCGAAATGACTTAAAACATTTGACCACCCCCCTTTAACCCCTTCTGGGGGGAATTTCTAGAATCGCTGAAACAGGTGTTTAATCATTTTTTAGTATATTAGTTTTCTGGAATTTCAAGCTCCTACCTATAACTGCTGCTGAGATATGGCAACATGACCTAAAACATTCGAACCCCCCCCTTTAACCCCCTTCTGGGGGAATTTCTAAAATCGCTGTAACAGGTGTTTAATCATTTTTTAGTAGATTTGTTTTCTGGAATTTCAAGCTCCTACATATAACTACTGCTGAGATATGGCAACATGACCTAAAACATTCGAACCCCCTTTTAACCCCCTTCTGGGAGGAATTTTTAAAATCGCTGAAACAGGTGTTTGATCATTTTTTTAGTAGATTTGTTTTCTGGAATTTCAATCTCCTACCTATAACTGCTGCTGAGATATGGCGAAATGACCTAAAACATTCGACCACCCCCTTTAACCCCCTTCTGGAGGGAATTTCTGAAATCGCTGAAATAAGTGTTTAATCATTTTTTAGTAGCTTTGTTTTCCTGATTTTCGCGCTCCTACCTATAACTGCTGCTGAGATATGGCGAAATGACTTAAAACATTCGACCACCCCCCTTTAACCCCTTCTGGGGGGAATTTCTAGAATCGCTGAAACAGGTGTTTAATCATTTTTTAGTATATTAGTTTTCTGGAATTTCAAGCTCCTACCTATAACTGCTGCTGAGATATGGCAACATGACCTAAAACATTCGAACCCCCCCCTTTAACCCCCTTCTGGGGGGAATTTCTAAAATCGCTGAAACAGGTGTTCAATCATTTTTTTAGTAGATTTGTTTTCTTGAATTTCAAGCTCCTACCTATAACTGCTGCTGAGATATGGCAAAATGACCTAAATCATTCGAACCCCCCTTTAACCCCCTTCGAGTGGGAATTTTCAAAAATCCCTTCTTATTGCTTGCCTAGGCTATAACAGCAATCTACAGTCCAAATTGCGTGACCCTGATTTTAGTAGTTTCGGCTGGGCGTTGATAAGTCACCCAGTCAGTCAGTCAGTCACCGTTTTCTCTTTATATAATAGTATAGATTACATTCTTTTAACTTTCTTTTTTTTTCACAGGTTTTACTAATACATTACATTTAAGTAAAAGTGAAGCATATCTGCTAAGACGAAAGACTTTCTAAATCGCAATTTATTTCGTTTCTTTGCCATTACACCTTTATTTGTTTTAAATTCATAAGTTATATATATATATATATATATATATATATATATATATATATATATATATATATACAGAGAGAGAGAGAGAGAAATACCTGCAAAAGCGGAACCCGTAGCTTACATTGTTTTAAACGGCAAAACACCAATTGTTTGACACAGAGCCGAGAACAACTTTTTTAAAACCCGGGCAAACATGGATTTTGACGCCCTCCTCTCTTTTTCTCTGAGAAGTGAATTATGCTAAGTTTCTAATAACCGACTTATTTTAAAATTTAAAATATGTAATTACAAAATACATAATATTGAAATACGTAATGAGCTTTGTCAAACATTTATCATTAAAACCTGTGAAAATGGAATGGAAATGAAAAAAAAAGTGGTTTATACGGGTTTCCGTCTTAGCCGGTATAATTATCTCTCTGTTCGGACCACATACTTTTTACTTTCTTTTATCTATAATAGAAGAAAGTATTGTAAGCGAAACTTTTTTCGACTTCCGGTTTTTGACGGATTTACACGTTTTAGGGGTCAGAGATTCCGAAAAACATGTTTTTATAAAATGTCTGTCTGTCCGTCTGTCCGTCAGTGTGTCTTTTCATTGTACCATCTAAAAGTGTATGAAGTTATGCTTCAAATTAAACCACATTTTTTTTTCTAGGTTTTTGGCTATGGCAAGCAGGTTCTATCAGAATTTGCGGATACTTTGACGAAAGGGGGCGCTGTGATCGATATTTTTGTTCCATTTTCACTAATGTACCATCTGAAAGTGTATGAAGTTATGCTTCAAATTGAACCACATTTTTTTTCTAGGTTTTTGGCTGTGGCAAGCAGGTTCTATTAGAATTTGGGGATACTTCGATGAAAGGGGGCGCTGTGATAGCCATTTAAAGATTTCAAATTCAAAAAGATGTGCAAATTCAAAAAAATTAGAAATCCTAAAACTTAAATGTTAGGCCTTGTTCCGGAGAATCCGGACCAATTTTTGTTTTGCCTCTATCTTAAAAAATAGCTGAGATATAGCGGTTTGAAATTTTAGGGTGGCTGACATTTTCAAACAAGACAGCGGAATTTCATCCATAAACGGGTTTAATTTATGAGTTTTAGTTAACATGGTTTCGGCAATTTTTCTTTCATTGTTGTAACCATTCATCCTATTACATGCTAATCACTATATATTTATATTCGCCAACGTCGAATTCTCGCCAAAATTGGCGACAGTTGGCGGAATATCGCCAAATTTGGCGACAAAAATAAGTTGCCATAAATGAAGCCAACTTGGCTGTAGAGGACTAATTTGGCGATATTCTCATTCAAATTCAATGTTGACGAGAACTGGGATTGAATCTTCTTTTTTTAGCTTCCACGCATTTTACCTTCGTGTTTTCCAGGACAATTAGCTAAAATTGTAAAACCAAGGAATAGGGAGGCTATCTGTTCCTGTCGGTTCAGGCCAGAAGGACTTTTCATAGTATACATCGGTTGTTCGCATCCCTGTAACCCGACGATTCGCAAGCAGCTGACGTACAACAGAATGTCGAAAAATATTGATTTTATTGGCGATGTGATAGCGAATTTTGAAGTATTAACATGACTGAGATAGAAGAAAGTTTTGGGATTGGCACATCCGACTAGTTTCATTTAGCACAAGATTACATTAAATAAATATTTCATTTTCCCAGGTTTTACTTTAGTTGTAGTATTACAAATTAATACAATTCAGGCATTTAAAGTCATAGTGTCTTAAGAACATTGTCTTAAGAACTCAAAAACCAGGATATGTTATAGAAATATAATGAATTTCAACTCCTTAAAATATGTCCTTGTGCTAACAACTATTTCTTAGAACTATGACTTATACCATTCTTCCTATTTATATATTGAGATGTCTAGATACTTTCCTGAACTTAACTCTAATTTTCTAAATTATGTGTGACTCACAAAATAAAAAATAAATAAATAAAAATAAAAATAAAAAAAGACTATGAAGGCTATTCTCAAATCCGAATGAACTACTTTCTGACACATTTCTGAATTCATTTTCATTCGGAAACGTATCAAATTGTCAGGTGTTCTTATTCAGAAACTTTGTAATCGAATGCCATTTTTCACTTTTTGGTGAAGATAGATATAATTTTTAGAAAATACTGTCAAAGTTGGTATTTTGAACCGAATTTCCGGACGAGACATCGCAGGAAAGGAGAAAATGTGGTCGTCACGAGACAACAATTGTTTATAATTCGATAAGTAATTTATTTAAAAAAATGGAAAATGCTATTCGATTTCAACTGAGGCCTTCCGATTTTTTGCCTTTACGTTTAAAAATGAGTCAGAAAGTTTCACGTTGTTCAGCAGGGAATGTGAAAACTTTAAGTATTATTTAGTGAATTTCCCACCCTTTAGTACTTCGTGTCTCGGGCAACCGCCCGACCGCGCAGTTTCTGTGGCCGAATTTGGATGTGAAAAAAAAAATGTCGTGGCATTTTTTAGTTACCGCCTAGGGCGGAAAAACGCTTACAAATGTCAAAAGGACGATAATATTTTTGTACAGCGCAAAAACAATTATTTTTATATGATTAATTTTAAACTAAGAAATGTTTCAAAATTAATTGTTTATTTATTTAAATATTAATATGTATAATCTTTGATTTTTTTTTCAGTTCAATAAATAAAGTTTCCTAAATAATTTTAAGATATCTAGTATGTTATTGTCTATAAAAAAAGAAAACGCGACACTTAACATTCTAAGAGCAAAACTTAATCAAAATCATCAATACCAAAAAAATTTATTGAAAGTAATGTATTTATTATTATGTTACAAACATGAACTATCTTCAACCAATGTGGAAAAAGTGGGGGAAAAAATAGCTTCAAGACGTCAATGAGTACAGAATGTTTACTTTCTTTATGGCATAAATTTCCCCGCGTTTCCTTAAGATAGGTAACATCTTCCCTATGTAATTCCCCTTCTCCAATACGCAGTCAAACCCCCTGTAGAGCTAAACGCTCTTGATTACTTCCCGCACGCTATGCTTGAGGGGTGGAAATTTTCGGGATAACGGTTATCCCAACCCCGTATTTTTCAGCATTATTTTTCTTGGGATTACGGTAATCCCCCCGTAAGCAAAAGGTTAAATACCGGGTGATTGTAATTAAAGTTACGATTTCAAAAATCGATAATTTTAATTAAAACTACTGGTCAGATTGACTTGATATTTTAGCAGAACAATCGTGTGCAATGGAATTTTGTTTGGCGAAGGAAAAAAAGTTTCAAAATGTGCCCATAGATGGCGCTGTCTGGGTTCACATTGTCTGAAGATATGCAAATTACTAATACGTGACATGCGCACCGCAGACATAGCAACCATAAAAATGCAGAGCAGCAGCTCTTTGCCTGAATGCTTCATCATGACTCTGACTTTGAAGGATCGCGCTCTGCTCTTGAAGCTTTTTTATAAGAACGATGACTGTGCACTTACAGCTATTAGGAAGTTTCGGACATTAAAATCCATAAAAAAAGGTCCAATAACAACAAATGGTCTGCAAAAAATGATTGCTAAATTCGAAGAGACCGGTTCATTTGACGTTAAACGGGGTAGAGGAAGGAAACCAGTTTCAGCTGCGGCAGTGGAAGATGTGGCTACAGCATTACAGGAACATACTGACAGTGATGCTGGAATCAGCAGTGCAAGGGTGATTGGCCGAATGCTGGATATGCCGAACAGCACGGTGCGTAAAGTCCTACGGAACGTTTTACGCTGTTATCCGTACAAGATAACTCATGTGCAGGAATTGCTACCTGCTGACCTGGAAGCACGTCAATCTTTTGCACTACAATTTCTTGCCCGGATGGAAGTGGACAACGGATGGTCATGGAACATTCTGTGGTCTGACGAAGCCCACTTTCATTTGCAAGGTTCTGTAAATACGCAAAATTGCAGGATATGGGCGATCGAGAATCCGTCCCAACTAGAGCCATTACCTCTTCAGTCTGAAAAGGTCACTGTGTGGTGCGGAATAACGGCAGCGTTTATCGTCGGTCCATTGTTCTTCAAGGAGATCACACCTGCGGGTCCCGTTACCTGCACTGTTACTGGCAAGCGGTATGAAGCACTTTTGCGTAACCACGTTCTTCCGGCACTTCAACAGCGTCAGTGTGTGGAACGCATAATATTCATGCAAGATGGCGGTCCTCCGCACATTGCTACTACTGTGAAGCAGCTACTGAGTGATAATTTCGGAGATTATAGGATCATAAGCCGCCATTTTCCAGCAACGTGGCCGCCACGTTCCCCCGACTTAAACCCGTGTGATTTCTGGCTTTGGGGGGTACCTGAAGAATGTTGTTTATAGCGGGCGGATTCAGAATCTAGCCGACTTGAACGCAAGCATCACACAACACACCCATTGCATTAGTACAGATACCCTCCGATCTGTGTTGGAGCATGCCGTTTTGTGCTTCCAATTAGTAGCGGAACAAGGTGGAGGGCATATTGAGCAACTTATGCCTTAATAATAAGTAAGGTGTTTGTTCCACGAAGCTCTTTTTTTTTTTTCATTTTTTGTCATTATCGCTGTCGTCGCTGTAAACACGTAGTCTTGTCTTTTCGCTAATAAATTTTTAGTAAATCTCTGAACTCTATTTTTTTCCTTTTGGCAACATCATTCCTATGTTCGGGCGGTGGTCACAAAAAAAGACACCCAATTTTAATTCTAAAACTGACAAACGGCACCAAGAATATTTAATTAAAATTTTCCTTTCATTAAGAACCAGAAAATAAGCAAGTTTTTTTTTCTAATGGATTCGTTTGTAAATTCCGGTGTCAATCTATTATTTCATCATTTTGCAAACAAATTTGCAACGCGCCGGAAAGGGTTCAAGAATACATTTTTGGTCTTTCCCCTGACATTATCCTGACAACGCCATCTATCGGCACAATTTGGAACTATTTTTTTTCCTTCGCCAAACAAAATTCCATTGCCTCACGATTGTTCTGCTAAAATATCAAGTCATTCTGACCAGTAGTTTTAAAATTATCGATTTTTGAAATCGTAACTTTAATTATAATCACCCGGTATTTTCACCGATCATGACCCCCAGACACCAAGACCACCCTCTGTTCAAATGTTGATTTATATATATGTATATATATATATATATATCTGATCTGTCATACGATAACGCTCGTATTTATAAATTAATTTTGATGAAACTAATTGTGTGCATTAAGCTAACCAATGCCTCGACAGAATTCGTTGGCCAGCTTGGTCCGCCATCTTGTAGATGGCGGCCACTTAAAATTTTAAAACTAAAATAAATATACAAAAAAGTTTAAATTTTTTATATTTTTTAATTAAGTGTTAGGCCTTGATACAAGGATTCCAGAACATTTTTTGTTTTACCTCTATCTTAAAAAATGGCTGAGATAGAGAAGTTTGAAATTCTAGGGTGGCTGACATTTTTAAACAAGGCAGCAAATTACAAAAAACCAACGATTAATTTATGAGTTTTAGTGAACGTGATTTCTCGCAAATTATTTTCTTTCATTGTTGTAATCATTTTTCCAATCATACGCATAAAACTATGTATTCATATCCGTTAGCGCCAATTTCTCGCCAAACTCGGCGACACTTGGCGAAATATTGCTAAATTTGGCCACCAAAATAGTCTTCATAAATGAAGCCAACGTGGGTTTAGCTCAATAATTTGGCGAATTTCTTATTCAAATTCAGTATTAACGAATCTTTTTGTAAACGGTTTCTTTGCGTTTTTGCTTGCTTTTTTCGAGTAACATTAGCTAAATTTTAAAACGAAGATATACGAAAGCTACCTTTTCCTCCCGGTACAGGCCGGAAGGACTTAGTAAATGTGACCTGTGTTTTTATTTTTGTTATAGTAGGCTGATTGCACTAATTTATTTCGATCTTTAAAAAAAGGGGTGGACTTGTTTTAATAAGCACAGCTTCCTCATATCTGGCTCAATATTAGGTAGTTTTAGGTCTAAGTCAGATTTCATGTTTAGTTTATTCCTGCATTTGTTTTTCATATAACGAAGGGGGAAAAAGCACATTCACAGAGATGTGCTAAACACAAGCAGACGTTAACGATATCAGACGGTACCCTGATATTCTCGCAAGTGGAAATACTATTACAATCATACTTTTGAATGAGGACTCCAGTAATCCATCATTGGAGAGTTGAATAAGTTCATTTCTTTCCTCTCTCGTGAGATACAGTGGCAGAGTGTCTCAAATGAGAAACTAATATTTTATCCAAAGATTAGTTGGCCATTTAACATAGGCTCGATACAGCTCATCAATACCGTAATTTCTGGCGTATAATCCTCGGATCAAACAATCATGTTTCATCCCAAAAATTTTATTTTGCAAAATGTAAATTACTAGGTTGCTGTAAATATTTGACTTCATTTATTGAATAAACTTTCTGGGTT
Organism: Maratus michaelseni; assembly: GCA_963931845.1. NCBI lineage: Eukaryota > Metazoa > Arthropoda > Arachnida > Araneae > Salticidae > Maratus > Maratus michaelseni. The sequence continues at coordinate 307,197,774 of OZ007595.1, forward strand.
AAAACATAATTGTTTTATCCGCGGATTATGAAAGAAAATTACGGTAATCTGCATACCTTTAAATGCGACAATAATATTGCGCAGTAGACAAAAACGTGCTAGTTTCTTCATACATTTATCTATATACCACTTCAGCACATATGCACAATTCTTTACCTGAAATCCGCACTGCATATGACCATAGTTTTTGTTTGAATTCAGATCACCATTTTAAATAACATTTCTCTGTTAAAAACCGATTTCCATAAAATAGGTGGGAACTATAAAACGTTTTGTACAAGAGAAGAAAAATATTTCAATCAACAGAAGGAATTAATTCATGAATTATGTTTGAAATAAAACTTTTATTTCAACACCTACTAGAAGCTGTTCCAGTACAAAGAGAACAATAAATTACACTTGGAATTTTATTTGGTTTTAATTCCTCCTACTCACACAAGCTCCTCCTACTTGCAAGCATCCAGACTTTACCTCCAGATAATTCAATTTATAAAGCCTGTTTTAAAACAGTTCTTCTGCTAATTACAAATACATCATTCATTAATTTTAAAATTATTTCTTTATTAACAAATTCAATTTTTATCCATATAAATCTAATAATTATGTTTTTAATTCTGGAAAACTGATTGTATCAAAAGCGGTGTATGCGAATTTCAGCATGTCTGCTATCTTACTTATAATAAAATCCAAAGGCGAGAATCTGTCTGTAACGGTACCGGGCTGTACCACTCTGGTCTGCGAGTCGACTGTAGTTAAACGCCATGTTAGGCTTACTGAAAAAGATATGCTACACATAACCACTAAATGATAATATCTTCTACTTGAAATAATGTCTCTTCAGCATATTTTCGTATAAAACATGTATATCATATCCAGTTATAATGTTTTAAGTTTTAAATTAAAAATAACAGATTAAACATCCGATTACCTGATGTAAACAAACGAATAATGTTGCCATTCAAAAACACAAATTCCATCACAAATTCCAAATGAATGACTCTTTGAACGTTTCATTAAAATATCCGATTATGCTCTTAAAATATTTGTAAAAGCATATTAAAGTCTTTAAATAATTTAAAGGATTTTTTAAATTTATTTCTGTAAGCATTTTATTCCTCTAAGCACTTTTTCAGAAATAGCGATGATACCTTTCGAGGCTTTGCGAGGATCTACCGGCATTTTAGATTTCTTTCCTAAATAACTTTTCTGGCGCCACCTATTGACAATAAATACAAATTATACCTTTCTGTTGGAAAAAAAAATTAATAATAAAACTTTATTATAATTTACATAGTAATAAAGTTGTAAAATAATATAAAATGTACATAAGCATATTAAAAAAAAAAATCGGGATGTATTGATTTATTACAAGATCAAATTTTTTTAATGATTTAAATTATTTTTATTATTAATTTTGAAAGGGAAATATTTGACTTTGTGTAAAAATTAATGCATTCTTTTAGATTATGAATAAACTAAAAGAACATTTTCGTATTATTGAGAGCGAAAATTAATACCTATAATTTACTTATCATAATTAATTATTGAGACCTTAATTAATTATTGAGATCGTTATTAGGATTAAGCTTTTATTTATTCAGAAAAATATTTGGAAATTTTGAGTTGTAAATCAAAAATAAAGGAAAAGATTACGTTTAGTAAAATTTACCATTAACATAAGGTACGTACATTCAGGATGTATTGAATTATTACAAGATCAACTTTTTTTAATGATTTAAATTATTTTTATTATTAATTTTGAAAGGGAAATATTTGACTTTGTGTAAAAATTAATGCATTCTTTTAGATTATGAATAAACTAAAAGATCATTTTCGTATTATTGAGAGCGAAAATTAATACCTATAATTTACTTACCATAATTAATTATTGAGACCTTAATTAATTATTGAGATCGTTATTAGGATTAAGCTTTTATTTATTCAGAAAAATATTTGGAAATTTTGAGTTGTAAATCAAAAATAAAGGAAAAGATTACGTTTAGTAAAATTTACCATTAACATAAGGTATGTACATTCAGGATGTATTGAATTATTACAAGAAAAACTTTTTTTTAATGATTTAAATTATTTTTATTATTAATTTTGAAAGGGAAATATTTGACTTTGTGTAAAAATTAATGCATTCTTTTAGATTATGAAGAAACTAAAAGATGTTTTCGTATTATTGAGAGCGAAAATTAATACCTATAATTTACTTACCATAGTTAATTATTGAGACCTTAATTAATTATTGAGATCGTTATTAGGATTAAAATTTTAGTTATTCAGAAAATATTTGGAAATTTTTAGTTGTAAATGAAAAATAAAGGAAAAAATTACGTTTCGTATAAAAAAATCGAAAAAAAAATGTATATTAACATTTTTGTAAAAAAAAATTCTGTAAGCTCTTTTTTTTCAGAAGCAGCGGTGATTTATTTCGTAGGGAGAGATTTGAGGTTGATTCAGTATAGTGTTGCCATCTACTGGCGGATTTTGAAATTTACTTCCATCGTTCCGGATTTCGGGTCCTCGCGAAGTTCACGATTATTTGACAAAATTCATGTTTTTTTTTCGTGATTCTTTGACAAAATTTGCATTTTTTCTGCTGTTCTTTGACAAAATTTTCGTTTTTCTTCTACAATCCTTTGACGAAATTGGATTTTTTCGTAGTCCTTTGAAGAAATTTGCGTTTTCTTTTTGCGATCCTTTGAGGAAATTTGCGCTTTTTTGCTATTCTTTGACGAAATTTGCCTTTTATTCACGATCTTTTGACAAAATTCGAGTTTTTTCTGAGATTGACGAAATTAGCGGTTGTTTTTTTCGATCCTTTGACGAAATTTCACTTTCTTCGCGATCCCTTAACGAAATTAGACATTTTTTCGCAGTGCTTTGAAGAAATTTGTGTTTTTTTTTTCTAGACCCTTTGAAGAAATTCATGTTTTTCCGCGATTATTTGACGAAATTCGCAGGGTTTTTTTTGTGATCTTTTAACCATTTTCTTTTTTGTGATCTCTTGAAAAAATTTTACATTTTTTCGGAGTCCTTGGAAGAAATTTGCGTCTTCTTCGCAAGACTTTGACGGAAATCGCGTTTTTCTGCAATTTGTTAACAAAATTGGCCTTCTTTTTTTTTTTGCAATCCTGCAACGAATTTTGCTTTTTTATTTTCGGTCCTTTGACGAAATTCACGTTGTTTCCACAATCCTTTGAAGAATTTTTCTATTTTTTCTGCGAACGATAGACATAATTGATTTTTTTCGGCGACTATCGTCCAAAATTCGAGATATTTATGTTCGAAATTTTGGACTGAAGACTTAAATTTTCGAAATCGAATGCCTTAAATTTTTAGGAAAACTTGAACAGAATCACCCCTGATGAAATAAATACATAACTATTTTTTGTTTCTAACGAATCGTAATATAAATTAATTTTAAACTAAAATTTGAGAGAAAAATTATTTGTTTTTAATTTCGGGAAGAGAAGGTGAGGGGGGGGACCGTGTTCACCCGTCACTGAAGTAACAGTATTTTAGTGATTAAACATTGAAACACAATGGACTGAAAAAAAAAAAAAATTAGGAATCGGTAAAATTTTCGAAAAATTTCAGAAAATCTAAAATTTTAGTGAAAATTTACAAATTTAGAAAATTTTCGAATTTTTCTTTCCGGACTTCGGGTTTTTCCGAATTTTGGATTTTCGGATAATGGGTCATATACTGTAAAATGATTCTTTCTTATCAAACGTAATTAAAATATAAGAAATGCATAGTACAGCGTAATTTCCATTTAATTTTGTTTATGTAATCAAACAATGAATTATATGGTAAGTCAAGCTGTTTAAAAACTCATTGATAACACTTTTTTACAAAAACTTTCGCACATGGATTACTTGTTAATAGTTAATTTTGTCCAATCGTTGAACTATTTCAAAAATTTGATACTAAGTAAAAAAAATAAAAAATATATATATATATATATATATATATATATATATATATCCTTATTATTTTTATTTGTAGAAATCATTTGTCCTTTTTAAAATGTATTTTTCTACAATACAAACCTTTCAATAATAAATCTTCATGCTGTTTGTTTGTATGAAGTCTTATGAAAATGAAACGCAGATCAACAATCCGTCATTTTTGACGGGGTTATATACTAGTTACAAATATTTCTCGCAACAAAAATATAGAAAAAGAGTTTACAGATCCTAAATCACATACGAAAAGTTTTTGAAAATTTCTGAATTAATAAATACAAGTCGTTTTTTATTCCTTAATATTATTCTGCATTATGTATTTTATTCCACGTACCAGTACTGGTACGCGTACCATAGTTTGGGAACCCCTGTTTAGAGCAATAGCAATAGCAATTATTACTTGTTTAATTTAATAATTAATAAATATGATTACAGCTGCCAAATCTAACAGCTGTATGACAAGAGCATGTGCAATATGTGTTGAGGAATCTGTCTAACTTTTCAAAGAAGTAATATTGTACAGATTTTTTCTAAAAATAATTCCGGTGTGAGTTTTAAGATTATATTTTTACAGTTAATAAATGATTTCATTTTCCAATTTCACTATATCTCTATCTGTCGATATTATAAAGCAAAATCATATCTGTGAGTAACGTTGACAGCATATCGACGGTGAAGACAATCTAAGCAATACATTTCTTTTTTTACTCAAATTTAATTACATACATGCGTCGCATAATTTGAATTTTTATAATGTCAAATAGGAACAAAAAAAGTACTTTAAAATGCGATTTGTTTGAAAACTCTGAGTTGTCGACCTCCAAATTCAAGTGGAAAAACATGTCGAATACGAGTATTTAATAATGCTTATCATCGCTTTATTTAATAAAAACATTGTTGCGATTTCATCAGATAAATAAGACGAAAAAATATGCGATAGTAATACAATAGCAAATGCCGTTATTATCAATTTTTAACTCTTGTATTTGTTGGTCCACTTATACGCATGTATATACGGCACACAAATCCACTTATTGAGAAAGATGCTCCGCCCTAAACATCGCCTTATTCTGTTATTTAATTATTTTTGCACGTATATTAATAAATTTATATATATCCTTTGTAGAGATTGGAGTGGATATATACTATTTCGGTACAAATTAAGAATATTTTATTTTAAAAAAATCCTCTAAATAGGAGTTATGTTTTTGAAAACATATATATATATATATATATATATATATATATATCGTTCTCTACCACATATTTGTCTAACTGAAAGATTGTATGAAAAGTTGTTAATTACTATTCCTCTGCAATATTTTGTATTTTCCTGGATTTGGATGTAGTTTTTTTTTTTGAGAAAAATAGACAAAATAAATAATTTTTTACAACTAATATTAATACTTATTAGTTTATACTGGGACAGATTAATGCCTTTACACATAGGGCACAGTCTCGGGCAGCAAGCTCTTGTAAAATGGTAATGTTCACCTTATTTAAACGTAGAATTTCTGTCATTAATAAGACGATAATTTTCATTCGGAAAAGCGCTGAATGAACATTTCATTTCTCAAAAATGTTTAAACTGGCTTTGAGATGATATTTCGGGAATTTTACTGTTGCCGTATAAACTCGGGTATAAGACGGGGTATTTAAAATAAAACTTATACGCTAGACTGAAAAAAAACTCAAATTTGAAATATTTAGCATCTTCCATGCAACCAATCGAAATGCAAGTAAAAATATTTATAAACATTAAATTCTATGCATAACTTAATATTAAAATATTAAGAGCAATATAGCAAAATATGGAGGTGACAGTAATCTCATAACTGCATATTTTTTAACATTCGATAACTGTACTCGAAAAATTACCTTATTGCTTTAGTTGTACCTGAGACATATATGACGTAATTTCCATATTTATACAATTTATACAGCAATATTTCTGTGTAAAATTAGTAATAAACTAAGTATGCATTTTCGTTTCTTTTAATCACAAAATCTAAACATAAAAAGAATTAACACAATTCTGAAAAAAAAAACTAATAAAACTTAACGTAGTATTAAGTCCAAACCTTGTTTGTACATTACAGATACATACAGAAGGACTATTCAGAGTGATCCAAAAAGGTCGAAAAGTGGTTTTATTCATATTTTACTTGTTCGAAATAAGACAGTGTAAATTGAAGATGTGTCCAAAATAAATTAGGAAACAATATTACGTTAATAAAATGTCCTCGCATTATTTTTCAAAAAGTTACACATTTTAATTTTTTATACGACCCCTATACTAAAAACCTACAATTCCCATTTTTATAACATTGTTGCATGAAATGTCACACAAAATATCCCAAAATAAAAATGTTCTATAGAGTAATGCAGTTCTGTACATTTTAAAAATACTTAAATACAGTGTGTCCCAAAAATTCTTCCACTCTTTAGAATTCAATAATATGCAACTATAAAAAAAATATGAAATAAGTATCATGATTTTATTGAAAATCGTATATTTTGTATACAAGAAATAATACTGCAAAATTTAGTCATTTTCATATTTTAACTTACATTTTTACTTTCTTTTATGTATAATTGAAGAAAGTATTGTAATCAAAATTTCATTTGACTTCCGGTTTTCGACGGATTTACATATTTTAGGAATCAGAAATCCCCCAAAACACGGTTTTATAAAATGTTTGTCGGTTTGTGTGTCTGTCTGTCCTCTTTATCATTGTAAAGTGTATGACGTTAGGAATAGAATTTAACCAAACTTCATATATAATATGTTTTTGGCTATTGCCAGAAGGTCCCAGTTGAAATTGGGGATTATCGCCTGAAGTGGGTGCTGTGATAGTCATTTTCCTTATTTCATCATCGGACATGTACGAAATTATGCATATAATCAAACCAAACTTCTTAAATATGCTTTTGACTACAACCGTCAGGCCCCAGTTGAAATTGGTTGCATTTCCTCTGGAAGGGAAAACTGTGATAGAAAATTGTGTGCGATTTTTCTTTTCAACTATCGGAAAGTAAATGAATTGGATAGAATTGAACCAAATTTCATATATACGTTTTTCATTATAGATGTCAGGTTTCAATTGAAAAATGTGTATATTCTACCCAAACACTGCGCTGTGATAGCAATTTTTGTGTGATTTTCTCGATTTTTTGCTGTTTAATTGAAGAATTTATGTAAGTTATTCGTCGAAATTGTATATATAGATGCAATGTTATTGACCGACGTTTGCATAAAATTTTAGAGATAATCAGCAATGAAGATGACGCTGTGACAGCGAAATTTGTTTTATTTTCAGGACGGGCACGGTATCTGCTGAAAAATAATCATGCTGAATCACCCCACTTTCCGATCTATGTTTAATTTGCATATTTGGAATAAGCTAATTTTCTCACGTCTTTTTATTTATTACCCGTTCATTAGACTCCATTACGAAGTTACCCCTCACCCCCGTTTCTTGATTTAAAACATTTATTGACAGAAAAGATGAAGTATAATAAAAATACAGTGACCTCTCACTTATACGCGATGCACGGTTTTATTTTTCAGCACCAGCTTCTTCATAAAGTAATTTTCTCCTTTTTTGTATCGCAGAATTTATAAATCGAATTTTACTGTTTTAAAATAGTGGTACGATAAAGTAATTACTGAACATCGCGTATACGTGAGATGAGGCATAGCTGCCAACTTTTACGCTTTTTTGTTACCACTAAAATTTAACAGAATTTTTTTCCTTATGTAATCGCACGATTTTGGCAATTTAAAAAGGTAAACTTTACTATCAAATTTTAGTGGTAGGACTAAAGCGTAAATGTTTGCAGCTATGGGTGAGGTCACTGTATATATAATAGATCTGGTAACAACTCATTTTTAGGTGTATTCGTAATTATATAAATACGTAGCATCAAGAGTCATCGTCTGGTGCGTACGTCTGCCCGCATATAACATCGCAAAAACTTCTCACCCGAATGATTTGAAACTTAACCCTTCTTTGCATTGTGATGGAAATTTCCATCACTGTTTATATAACTTTTAATAAATAAATCAACTTCTACGCCACCACTATATTTATATAGAAATATTAATCTAGTAAATTTCCGGTGAACTATGTTGCTGCACAAAGTTGAAAATCTATCTTAAAATTTCTGGTGTCTAATATTTAATATATGTATAAAAAAGCAATTGTAAAAGAAAAACTCATGCAAAGAAGGGTTAATATACCGGGTGATTATAATTAAAGTTACGATTTCAAAAATCGATAATTTTAAAACTACTGGTCAGAATGACTTGATATTTTAGCAGAACAATCGTGAGGCAATGGAATTTTGTTTGGCGAAGGAAAAAAATAGTTCCAAATTGTGCCGATAGATGGCGTTGTCAGGGTAATGTCAGGGGAAAGACCAAAAATGCATTCTTGAACCCTTTCCGGCGCGGAGTAAATTTGTTTGCAAAATGATGAAATAATAGACTGACACCGGAATTTACAAACGAATCCATTAGTAAAAAGAAACTTGCTTATTTTTCTGGTTCTTAATGAAAGGAAAATTTTAATTAAATACCGGGTGATTTTAATTAAAGTTACGATTTCAAAAATCGATAATTTTAATTAAAACTACTGGTCAGATTGACTTGATATTTTAGCAGAACAATCGTGAGGCAATGGAATTTTGTTTGGCGAAGGAAAAAAAAAAGTTTCAAAATGTGCCCATAAATGGCGCTGTCTGGGTTCACATTGTCTGAAGATATGCAAATTACTAATACGTGACATGCGCACCGCAGACATAGCAACCATAAAAATGCAGAGCAGCAGCTCTTTGCCTGAATGCTTCATCATGACTCTGACTATGAAGGATCGCGCTCTGCTCCTGAAGCTTTTTTATAAGAACGATGACTGTGCACTTACAGCTATTAGGAAGTTACGGACATTAAAATCCATAAAAAAAGGTCCAATAACAAAAAATGGTCTGCAAAAAATGATTGCGAAATTCGAAGGGACCGGTTCATTTGACGTTAAACGGGGTAGAGGAAGGAAACCAGTTTCAGCTGCGGCAGTGGAAGATGTGGCTACAGCATTACAGGAACATACTGACAGTGATGCTGGAATCAGCAGTGCAAGAGGGATTGGCCGAATGCTGGATATGCCGAACAGCACGGTGCGTAAAGTCCTACGGAACGTCTTACGCTGTTATCCGTACAAGATAACTCATGCGCAGTTATCCGTACAAGATAGCTACCTGCTGACCTGGAAGCACGTCAATCTTTTGCACTACAATTTCTTGCCCGGATGGAAGTGGACAACGGATGGGAATGGAATATTCTGTGGTCTGACGAAGCCCACTTTCATTTGCAAGGTTCTGTAAATACGTAAAATTGCAGGATATGGGCGACCGAGAATCTGTCCCAGCTACAGCCATTACCTCTTCAGTCTGAAAAGGTTACTGTGTGGTGCGGAATAACGGCAGCGTTTATCGTCGGTCCATTTTTCTTCGAGGAGATCACACCTGCGGGTCCCGTTACCTGCACAGTTACTGGCAAGCTGTATGAAGCACTTTTGCGTAACCATGTTCTTCCGGCACTTCAACAGCGTCAGTGTGTGGATCGCATAATATTCATGCAAGATGGCGCTCCTCCGCACATTGCTACTACTGTGAAGCAGCTACTGAGTGATAATTTCGGAGATGATAGGATCATAAGCCGCCATTTTCCAACAACGTGGCCGCCACGTTCCCCCGACTTAAACCCGTGAGATTTCTGGCTTTGGGGGTACCTGAAGAATGTTGTTTATAGCGGGCGGATTCAGAATCTAGCCGACTTGAAGGCAAGCATCACACAACACACCCATTGCATTAGTACAGATACCCTCCGATCTGTTGTGGAGCATGCCGTTTTGCGCTTCCAATTAGTAGCGGAACGAGGCGAAGGGCATATTGAGCAACTTATGCCTTACTAATCAGTAAGGTGTTTGTTCCATGAAGCTCTTTTTTTTTTTCATTTTTTGTCATTATCGCTGTCGTCGCTGTAAACATGTAGTCTTGTCTTTTCGCTAATAAATTTTTAGTAAATCTCTGAACTCTATTTTTTTCCTTTTGGCAACATCATTCCTATGTTTAACCCTTTAACGGGCGGTGGTCACAAAAAAGGACACCCAATTTTAATTCTAAAACTGACAAACGGCACCAAGAATATTTAATTAAAATTTTCCTTTCATTAAGAACCAGAAAATAAGCAAGTTTCTTTTTACTAATGGATTCGTTTGTAAATTCCCGTGTCAGTTTATTATTTCATCATTTTGCAAACAAATTTACACCGCGCCGGAAAGGGTTCAATAATACATTTTTGGTCTTTCCCCTGACATTACCCTGACAATGCCATCTATCGGCACAATTTGGAACTATTTTTTTCCTTCGCCAAACAATATTCCATTGCCTCACGATTGTTCTGCTAAAATATCAAGTCATTCTGACCAGTAATTTTAAAATTATCGATTTTTGAAATCGTAACTTTAATTATAATCACCCGGTACATCGGATTGAAAAACGAAAAAATACGTGTTCAGTATTTTAGAATAATCTATTTGGGGATATCAAGGTTGCCATTTTTCTAAAATATTGAACACGTATTTTTTTTTAGATACAAATATATTTAAATACAAATGCACGTACTCTTTCCAGTAGAACATGAATCTACAATAAAAAAAGGGGTTATCATTTACGATTTCAAAGTTACCCCCCCCCCCCTTCAACCCATGGAGCGAAGTTGGGAGGGCATCTTTGATATCCGTAAATAGATTGTCAAAAATATTGAATACATATTATCCGTTTTTCAATATGATGAATATTTTTCGATTTATTCGACCGTATTCAGACTTTTCAATGGAAACTATTCTTAATGCATTTTACTCGATTACAGCGTCATCTGCAATTTTCAGACGAAAATGTTAAGGTCTGTGGTAGGGTTATCTGAAACATTTTTACTGTGTGTGTTAAAACATTGGTGAGCCGCTGCGTGCTCACTGTATATATTGACAGAAAGCTGTTCATAGATAAGCCTTTTTTCCAAACTGTCAAGTTTGGAATGAGAAAACATTTGAATTTGTTTTCTCGAAGCTTTTTCGTTCTTAGACTGTTCTCTATGCCTTACCATGTACATCTAATTTTGTTTTTAAATAGCTATAGGTTTAATAGTTTTTGGTCATTGTATACCACTGTATCTTTAATAGTAATCTTCTTCTTATTTAATTGCACATTTGTGTGATTAAATAAGGCGGAGCTTATTAAACAATCAGTGGTATTCAATGTTTGTAAACCTTTAAACTTATGGCCGTGTAAAAACTGATTTAGGTGTACAAGTGTCACGCGAACAGATGCCTATCGTATTATATGTTTTAATCCTCTCAAACATTCATGACTTGGGAATTTTTATGTTTACGAAAAAGCATCATGAGATTTCTCGTGATTTTTGTTCTAATATTTCTGCCCGTTCACAAGTATTCTTATGGTAAAGTAACATTCGCCGCTAAATAAAACTAGCAATAAAAATTCTACATAGCTACCAAATTTTAAACTCTTTCTATAACCACCAAAATTTAATAATCAAAATTTTTGCCTTATTTGATTTCAGAAACCGTGGATGTAATAGGAAAAAAAAATTCTATTAAATTTGAGTGGTAACAATAAATCGTTAAAAATGTCAGTTATGCTACATGTCTGCAATGGGTGCAGAGATTTTTCTCTACATTCATTCTAATTATGTTTAACCCTTTGAATATAGGTAGGGATTATGTCCCAGTGGACAAAGTTTTAATTTATCCGAACCTCATTTTGAAAATTAGTCTCTGCCACATACTCATTCTAGGATATTTTCAGAAGAAACCTACCACAAACAGAAATGTTTATAAATTGTGGCATGTTTGAATATTAAAATAGTAGCCAGTCCTGAACCCTAAGCAAAGGGATAAGTATATCATGCAAGAATTATTTTTAAAAGGATGTAAAGAATACATTACGTTAACAGCAACACAACTCCTAACATTTATGATTTTCTGTTTCTACTATTTCTGAATAGTAATCGTCTCATTGTTTAATCCTTGAATTACTGGCAAGAGCAAATATTAATATTTGGAAAAGTGGTAACAAAAATGTAGTCAACTAAAATGGTAGTCTTAGAATGGATTATTATTGTTATCATTTTATGAGGAACACTAGAAATATTCGCTTTATACTAATGGAGAATTCAGCAATTATATAAAGGGAATGATTCAAATCTTAAATGGCGGTATTAAAAATTCTACAGTTTTTGTAACTGGGGTTTACTAAGAAGAAATGATGTTGAATTTTTTTAATCTTACTTTAATTACATAACAGCAAAATATTTTCAGCCTGGTAACTGTCAAGCTTTTTCAAGCTACTAATGTAAAAATACTTCAAATTGTGTAATACAACTTATTTTAGCTTCCTAGGGGTGAAGTGAAACATTATAAACATATATTAGTAATTGCAATTGTAGTCTTATGACCGAAACTGGTACAGGTAAACTATTAAAATTTTATTACCGCTCTTTCCTAATAATAATTTTTGTCTTGTGATTGAATATAAAAAAATCCAATTCCTGGCCCGTAATCAAAGGGATAATAAGTTTTTCCAAATATTCACACAAACTCTACCTACGCATATCTATCCATCTAATACATAACAATATTTTCAAAATATTTAATACTCCCCGTAAATAATATAATGTTATTTAATTATAGAGAATTAAGAGTATTTGGAATTATATAGAATTAAGATTAAGATTATTTTAAATTGTGCATAGTCTTGCAATTACTTGATTAGCAATCAAGAAAGCAAAGGTCGTTAGTTCCGGTATGTTTGAAGGAAAAATCAATAAAGGTTATGACTCGAAACGTATAATTTTACGTGTCCTCAAAACTGATTTACGAAATTGACTCTAAATATGTATAGTGTACAGAGTGTCTTCTTTTATACCGTTCAGATACAAATGAATAAAGTTGCTAAAATGTTGAAATGATTGAATGCCGCCAAAATTTACGAACGAATTTGTTTTATTTAAAACATGATGTTATGTGCATTATGTAAGCAAAATGTTTCCAAATTCTGGAGCAATTGTAGCATTTGGAGATTAAAATTATGTGTTATGAATAATATACCGCCTCCCCTTTAACCCTACAGTGCATGGATTTTTCTTTTATAATTGCGTTCTTTAATACTTATATTAAGAATTCTATACGAGAAATTTTAAGATAGATTTTTAACTTTATTTTGTAACATAATTATGTCATTTTTACAAGATTAATATTTCTATATAAATATAGTGGTTGCAAAGAACTTGATTTATTTATTAAAAGTTAAATAGAAAGTGTTGCCAATTGGCTACGCTATGCACTGTAGGGCTAAATGGTAAAGTGCGAACTATCTAGGATTACCCATTTTACAATACCCGTCGTCAGGCATGCTACCTAGTTTTTAGTTTTGCAAAATCCATTTCGACGTACGGCATGCGATGCTCTTGACAGTGCATACCGGCCAAATTTTCGTTGTCAGTACTTTTGAATAATAATCTTTGCTTTTTTTCATTTTAATCGCAGAATTTCTCTTATTAAATAAGGCGAAGAAGTAGTTCCAAAAAAAGTAGTAATAAAACAAATTTCAAGATAAATCTGTACTAAAAATTATTCATTTTTTAGTCACTAAAATAGCCCCAAAATAATACTGTTAAATTTTTAAATAACTGTTTTACCATGCTCCTTCTCATTATGGAGCAGCATATTGCGCTTAAAAAAATAAATTTAAAACAACTGAAATTAGATGAAAAGTAGTTAAAGTGGATAAAAACTCATTATCTACTAGGGTGGGCCAATTTTTTTTTATTATTATTATTCGCTCTACCGCGAAAAACTTGGCTTTAGGGTTGCTTAGTAAAATAAAATTTAAAAAATATATTAAATTTTAAGTTTTGCGGCAGCGCAACGCAAATGAATTTATTGAAAAGCAATAGTTTTCTTTCTTTTTTTAAAGCTATAAAAGAAAAAAAAAACCGCTATAGTGAAAAATCTTTAAAAGAAAGATATAAAAATACCTTATAATAAAAAAAGAAGCAACATTATTTTATTTGAGGTAACTCAAAGCATTTAAAAAATCCTTAAATTAACGCAATCAAGTTGTATTCACTCAATGAATGTTGGCCGGATTGTGGGCCGGGTCTTTTTTTCTTTTTTGATTCGCTATACCGAAAAAGACTTGTGTCTAGGGTAGCTAAGTAAATTGCAAAAACAAAATAAATAAAATTTTACTTCTGATGGTAGCGCAAAACGCCTAAAATTTGAGAGAAAAAAACGCGAGTTTTAGGCCACATTTTCTCAAATTTTAGGCCTTTTGCGCTACCACCAGAAGGAAAATTTTAAAAGTTCCTATACATTAGATTAATTTTTAACACAATTATTAAAATTGATAAAGAAATCATATGATAATTGCGTTACAAATTAATCTAGTGTAATCACGTATCCAATCCCTGCGTGCCGGGGAGCCATCCAGGGAAGACATCCAAACGCTCAACGGCTGGGTTCGCCCTTTGCCGAGTGGTCTTCCTCAGGCATTAAATCACGTATCTAAGTTTACTGGCGTTCAATTACCTATGATTTATTCTATTGAGCTGATTGAGATATCCGACCAGATGCTATGATAAATATGGTTAACTGTCAGACTTAGGACCTATAGATTCGTCCGGGATGGCTCAGTTGGTAGCATTGACAGCTTCAGCAGAGAGTTCCCATGTTCGAATCCTGGCTAGGACATTTTTTACCCAGTTGGGAAATTACAACACATATGATCCTGTACATTTTTTACAGACAGTATTATTGTAAATAATATAACAAAATAATAAAACTGTATTATTCCATCATTTCCATCAAAATCTATCTTAATCTGTCCATAAAAATCTTAAATTATCTCTTAACAAGAAAAATTCCGTTTTTACAAAATACGGAAACTTTCTGTACATATCATTTAAAAAATAATATAAGTGAGTATTTTTATTTTTTATAAAATTTCGATAATAATAATATTAAGGATAATTGTGTAAATTTTGAGATTAATCATAAAATTAATAATGAGTTATAAAACGGTACAATTGAAAATTTAACGTAGACAAGAGAGATAATGAAAAAGGCATTTTGTCATTTTTATTTTTTTTATTTTTTCCTCGTTAGTATTTTATGCTAAGTATCGCACTAAACTTTCCCAAAATATTTGACCACATAGAATAAAATTGAAAATTATTTTTGTTCAAATGAATGCTAATAAAAATTTCAGGATAGTAATTTTGTCTCTTTCAACCCGATGAATAATAATAAAAACAACAACAACAACAACAATAATAATAATAATAATAATAATAATAATAATAATAATAATAATAAAACAGTTGGGAATGGGAAGAGCGGGGGTTGTTTCTGGATCGGAATAGAAGGAAACCTGCAATTTCATAAAATCAACTTTACAATTTACCGCCACAAAACAAATCTAAAAACGAAAATTATTCTAAACTTCAGATTTTACTACTATGAATACTTTCGACGTTATATCACATTTAAAACTGAGCTACATCTATGAGTGATATAAATACAGTGGAACTTCCATTTAACGAAGTCTCATCGTTACACTTAAAAACTTCGTTATGAAGAAAATTCGTTAAATAGAAATCAACTTAAATTCATGAAATTTTCCCTTCAGATATGATAAGCAGGTATTGGAGTCAGAAGCATTTGATTCAGTTTTAATTACGAAGCCGTCTTTTACAAAACAGTTGTTTACGGCCGATGAAATCGCGTCACATTCCCAAGCTTTGGCTCAAGCTTTCATCAGCTCTGATACAAAGAATCTCAAACTAATGTTTTCACTACATCGGCATTTTCTGTCTTTTTCGATAATGTACTTCAAGATTTTTTATTATTCCTTAGACTAATGATTGAAGTTTAGCTGTATTGGCAGGAACAAAAATAACTTTGATGTTCTTCGATTTGTATTTTGAATCACGTTCTTTTGGATGTACAAAGCAATTGTCTATCAGCAATGGAAGGTCAGAATGGTACCTGTCTGACTCTAATAGTTTTTTTTTTGTTTCAATGCATCTGACGCCATTGCGACACCTCATCTTCTATATCATTTAAGGTAAAAAGGGGATTTTGACTTCCCCCAACTGTCAGCGCTGGAGTCTCGGAGTGGGAAAATAGTGATAACAAGTGTTTTTCTTAGTGTGAAAAAAATTGTTTTATTTAGCACCAAGCAGAATGGAAATTATTTAAATGTGTTCATTTTCATACAATCGAATCCGCTGAGATAAATTTGCATATCCTTCGAACAGCAATCGCTTAGTTTAAATTCTGTACACGTACAAAAGTGGAATAAACTTCGTTATATAGAATATATTTTTCGTAATGTGGAGATTAATTTACATTCTAATGGTGTTCAAAGTCAAAGTTCTGCAGAAAATTTCGTTAAGTAGAAAACTTCGTTAAATAGGGACTTCGTTAAAGGGAAGTTCTACTGTATGTGAATTTCGTTGCTCTATGGTTCAGATTACATACTATCAATTCGAATATTAATCAACAGAAAAAAAATATTAGTATGTATTTCAAACTCATTTTAATTATTGATGCTTACTTTTCTGGTATATCAATTGCACCAAATATTTCTTTACAGCTTATATTAAGGCGGTATTCAAAAAAAAAATTTCCACGCTCAACAACTCAAAATTTTGAGAGACATTCCCAAGCTCATTTTTAAAAGTAACAACAGGAAACTTGGCGGCGTGATTTATAAAGACATTTATAAGGGCCCCATGTTTTTATTTTTCGTTCAATTAATTAGAAATTGATTTACAGACAATTATTTATAAAGAAGGATAATTTTTTTTTGTTTCCAGCGCTATCGCTTCTGGAAATTCGGTTCAAAATGTCCACTTTGACAGCATTTTTTGAAATATGTTCTGCCTTTATCAAAAAATCGAGACAGTGGGGACATTATAAAGTTTCTGAATAAGAGAACCTGCCAATTGGATGCATTTTAGAGCAAAAATGAATTTACGAATGTGTCTCAAAATAAGCAGTTTGGATTTGAATACACCCTTAAATAAGCAAAATATACAAAAACTATTTTCTTTTTTAATATATGGGGTATTTTTTGTAAAACGTTTGATTTTTTTTAATGAACAAAGTACAAAATAATAATAACTTATTTTAATTATTACAGACAAAACATGTTTTTCAAACATATCTTTTAGGTAGCTTTCAATACAAAAAAGTCCTTTCGGTCTGTACCGGGAGGAAAAGGTAGCTTTCCTATATCTTCGTTTTAAAATTTTAGCTAATGTTACACGAAAACAGCAAGTTAAAATGCAAAGAAAACGTTTACAAAAGATTCGTTAATACTGAATTTGAATAAGAAATTCGCCAAATTATTGAGCTATAGCCAAATTGGCTTCATTTATGAAGACTTATTTTGGTCGCCAAATTTGGCGATATTTCGCCAAGTGTCGCCGAGTTTGGCGAGAAATTGGCGCTAACGGATATGAATATATAGTTTTATGCGTATGATTGGAAAAATGATTACAACAATGAAAGAAAATAATTTGCGAGAAATCGCGTTCACTAAAACTCATAAATTAATCGTTGGTTTTTTGTAATTTGCTGCCTTGTTTAAAAATGTCAGCCACCCTAGAATTTCAAACTTCTCTATCTCAGCCATTTTTTAAGATAGAGGTAAAACAAAAAATGTTCTGGAATCCTTGTATCAAGGCCTAACACTTAATTAAAAAATAAAAAAATTTTAAACTTTTTTGTATATTTATTTTAGTTTTAAAATCGCCAAGTTTGGCGAGAATTTGGCGCTTACGGATATGAATATATAGTTTTATGCGTAGGATTGGGAAAATTATTACAACAATGAAAATTTTTGTAATGTTCTGTCTTGTTTCAAAATGTTAGCCACCCTAGAATTTCAAACTACTCTATCTCAGCCATTTTTAAGATAGAGGTAAACCAAAAAATGCAATGGAATCCTTGTATCAAGGCATTATGTATCATGTAATTAAAATTACAATATATTAGATATATTTTCACCGATCATGACCCCCAGACACCAAGACCACCCTCTGTTCAAATGTTGATTTATATATATGTATATATATATATATATATCTGATCTGTCATACGATAACGCTCGTATTTATAAATTAATTTTGATGAAACTAATTGTGTGTATAAAGCTCACCAACGTCTCGGCCGAGTTCGTTGGCCAGCTTGGTCCACCATTTTGTTTTAAGATGGCGGCCACTTAAAAATTTAAAACTAAAATAAATATACAAAAAAGTTAAAATTTTCAAATTTATTTTTTAATTAAGTGTTAGGCCTTGATACGAGGATTCCAGAGCATTTTTGGTTTACCTCTATCTTAAAAAATGGCTGAGATAGAGCAGTTTGAAATTCTAGAGTGGCTGACATTTTGAAACAAAACAGCACATTAACGCGATTACTCGCAAATTATTTTCTTTCATCTCTATAATAAAAGCCTAAGTCATTTGACTGTCATCAACAGTTCCGGGATGTCCGCTTCACTTTTTCATATACCAGGCTGCCATTTTTATTCAAAATATTTTTTTCGAATAAAACTTCATGGAAGTTAAATTTTTAGAAAGATCGTTCAAAATAAATTAATATTTGAGAGATGACTTACGTTCAATTATGTATATATTCTGCAATAATTTCAGTTAAAATTAGGTTTGCAGTTCAAATTCTCTATCCATGAAAGTCAACAACAACAAACAAAAAAACATTCATTTTCCGTGAACGTTTAAAATATTAAACCATGGAGGTAATCGTTCGTAAAGCAAGTTCTCCGTGAATGATTTTTTTGACCGCTGCCTGGTGTCAAAAAATAATTCGCACGAGTGAGAAAATCAAAGTTTACTATAATTATGTGCTCTACAACTCAACTTCCTTCCGTATCTTTTTTGACGTATGCTGAATGTAAACAAATAAAACTCATGTAATAATATTTAATGAATCAAATTTCGAAACGAGCTATCAGTTATTTTGGTATTTATGTATTATACTTGCCAGGAAGAGAGATCACCGAAAATGATTGTTAATCACCAATCATATTTATCATTGTTAATGACCAATCGCGTTCAAAATAGTAATTTAATATACATTTATAAAAAACATAACACCATTAAACACTTTTATTTTATTTGGGCGCAAATCTATTGCCAATAGCATTTTTAAAATCGCCAATACCACCTTTTATTTTTCGCGTGTGCAAATTAGAAACGATGCTTTGATTTTGAAATCTAATGTTTTGATGGAATATCTGTCGCAGACGCATCGGGGTTGGCGCGATTTTTGTTTTCGCCATTTAGGCGAGAAAATCCCATTTTCAAGTACCGGTTAGAGATTGCTAAAACAGCATGTTACTTTTATTTTATTATGAAATAGTTTATTTTATGTTAAAAAACGCACAATGTCATTATAAAACATACACAATAATTAATATATTATAAAACACACAATATTTAATTTATTATAAAACATACGGAATATGGGTTAACATACGAAGTAAAATCGGTACTTACGTAATATCTGTGCCAGTTTGAAGCCAACTGCGCCAGGCATGGAGCCAGTATTACTAATTACAGTAACCCTTATTTTTTTTCCTTGCTACATGGTACATGCCTGGAAATAATCTATAATATTATTCTTTCTTATTTACTATGCTATTTACCGTTTATTAATTTTACTAAAATAATGTTATTTACTATTTTTAACAATGTTATAAATTTAGTAAAATTATATTACATTTTATTTATTTTATATTAATTACCATTTTTAACAATGTTATTTGATAATGTTAAACTACTGCGTTTGAAAACATGATTGGCAACGATAAACAAGATTGGTACTTGGCAACCCTTTTTGGCGATGAATCTCCTGGCACGGATAATACGTAAGTACCGTAAAATCTAGCCGAAACAGCTGGATTGCACAGGCATAAAATCGCCATTTTGGAGCCAAAATGATACCCAGGTTTGTCTGCGACAGCTGTACCTAAAAGTACCCATCATTAAAAGTGGTAAATAATATAGAATCAAAGTAAAATAATACCAAAAAATAATTTAGTATACATTTATTAACCCTTTGACGGGCGGTGGTATATATTATATACCACCTAATTTTAATCTTATTCGCACCAGAAACTTTTAATTAAATTTTACTTTTTTAACTTTGACGGGATGAAATTGAAAAATTGCTTTTCCTTATTTTGAACTTCCCCCAGGGGAATACCTTCTTTAGGTATTTACGGGTTTCGCGAACCCGGATTCCTGAGCGATCTTTCTCCTTTCCTGTCTTCTTCTCTTTTTGGTTGTCTATCCTTTTCTCTTTGTTTCAAACTTTTTAATCTTCTCTTTTCAGTTTGTTATACCTCTTTGTTCTTGTTCATGTTTGATTGTTTTACTAACTTTTTTGTTCACATTGTTCTTTGTTCTACTAACGTTGTTTTCGTTCTTTTGTTAAAAAAAAAGTTTGAAAAAGACAAAAAAGACACCTTGTTTCCAAGTTTTCTCACACATTGCTTTTTTTATACAATAGTGGATTTTTTTATTTTCACATGAGACACTCTGGGTGCTGAGGTTTTTTAATCTCTTCGATTTGGTTCTACCTTTTTAGGCTGATCTTGAGTCCCAGAGTGCAGGACATTTTCCGAATTCCGGTTCCGTGATCGGAGGACGCCATACATTGTATGGTGGCTGTTACGACCAACACCGGGAGACTGGTGCATATCGGTGGAAGGGGTTGTAGGTTGGACAGAGCTGTAAAGGCTTACCTACTGACTACCTGATTCCAATGTGAAAGACCTAGATATTAGGAAATGCTATCGAGTTTAATCGAACGTTCGAAAAACGTGGAAGTTTGTTCGGAATAGTTTTCATCCTTTTGAGACCTGCGCCCAAAGTAAGGGTAAGAAAAGGGTCGGTGACAAGGCCCGGCGCCTGGCGTTTCATCTGTTTATACTCTCTAATATGGTTACAACTGATGGAAATGTGATATGCGAAGTGGAAGCCCCACAAGCAAATAGAGTATTTCATTGGCCTCTGGCTAAAAAGTAGATAATCAGGGCCAAAGTAATTCATGGGGAGAGAGAGTTGAGGTTTTTGCTTCTTATATGGAATGCAAAAATGCCAAATTTAATGCTACTAAAACTGATGAAAGATTTTTCATTGTGAAACGCCAAGAAAGGAGCTTTGATCAGACATCTCCCTTTTTGATTAATAAAGCAATCCAAGGTTTGGTTGGTGAACCCAAGACAGTGAAAAAATTGAGGTCAGGTGATCTTTTAATTGAAGTAAACAATAGTACTCAGGCTTCTAACTTAATAAAATGTACTCATTTTGCAAACATCGCACTCAGCATATCTCCGCACAGAACTTTAATTACATCTCGAGGAGTAATTTCTGAATCAGATCTTCTGCATGTTACTGAACAGGAAATTGTTGATAATTTGAAAGAACAAAATGTCATTGAAGCAAGAAGAATAAAAATCTTCCGTCGTGATGAACAAATACCACCTAATCAAATACAAATTCCTACAAAGCATATTATCCTCACATTCAATACTCCAAATTTACCTAAAGCAATAAAAGCTGGATATTTATCATGTTCTGTTAGACCGTACATCCCAAATCCCCTGCGCTGTTTTAAATGCCAACGTTTTGGTCATTCTAAAACAGCATGTAGAGGTAAAATCACCTGTGGTCGGTGTGGTACAGTTGGTCACGAAAGTACTGACTGTAACGCTCCGGCTCACTGCATAAATTGTAAAAAAGAGCACCCATCCTACTCTAAATCTTGTGAACAATGGAAAAAAGAAAAAGAAATACAGACAATACGCACTAAAGAAAACATATCATACCCTGAAGCCAGAAAAATAGTTGAATCCAGGACACCCAAAGTTGGAGTACCATATGCTGCAGCCAGATCAAAAACTGTTTGCAAAACTTCTAAAAATATAGCAACTCAAACTGAATCCATTACAGAAATAAGTGTCTTATCAAAGCAAAAAGAAACCCCGTTTACTAATACTGCTACTACAACTAAATCAACACAATCTGTTTCTTCTAAATCAGTAAATTCTCTTCCTCCTAAATCACCACAAGATGTCTCTTCAAAGTCATCACAATCAATGTTTCCTAAAATTCCAATCCATAAAAAATCCTCTCAAAATACCAACAAAACTACACCTATAAAACAAAGTCGCAGATGTGATTCAGAAAAACATGGCCTACCACAAATAAAATCCACTGTATCATCTGAAAACCCATCTAATAAGAAAAAGAAAATTAAACAAACTAAAAAAGAAACTTGTCCAAATAAAAATAATAAAGGTGAGAAGCATATGCATGATGAAGACGCTGTAACACTTCATCCAGAATCGGATGCTGAATTGAACGATGGAGAAGATGATATGTCTACCTCCTCCGAACAAAATGACGCAGATTTATCTATCTAAAAAATAAATCATGTCGAATATTATCTCGTGGAACTGCCGTGGTTATCAAAATAAACATGCTGAAATCCGTAATATCCTATCTGACCATTAACCATTATGTTTAGCTCTACAAGAAACCCATCTAAAGCCCAATGACAAATGCAAATTACGTAACTATGCTACATACCGAAAAGATTTTACAGCTAATGGAAGGGCCACTGGTGGAGTGGCCTGCCAGGTCTATGGTTTTGCAGTAAAGTCTGTTCTAAAAAACTTGACACTGTGCACCACAGCGCCCACCGTGTCAGCTCTGGTGCATTTCGTACATCTCCAATTTTAAGTCTTTATGTTGACTGTAATGAACCATCATTACACCATACTCGTGAAAAACTCTCATTAGAATTATATTACCGTGTCCTCTCTCATCCTGGTCATCCTCTTCACATCTATCTTTTAAATACTGACAATGATATTCTTTATCAGCATCGCCCTCTTGCATCCCTTCTTTTGGAATGAGAATGCGAAATATTATCAATAATGGCCCTTTGAATAATATCGAGGTGAGTCCATGTCCCTTGCATGTGCTCCCTCCTTGGAATCCTCCTAATATTACTTTTGTTCATCCTTTTAAAGGTTATGATAAAAACAACTTGGCTCCTACTGTTTTTCAACAATTATTTGCTGCACATCGTGCAAAATTTAGTAAATATACTCGTATTTATAGAGATGGTTCCAAGAGTGGGGATATTGCTGGCTGCGGGTTTTTTATTGATAACACTAGTTTCAGTTATCGGCTTCACACTTCAATTTCTGTCTTTACGGCAGAGCTGATTGCGATAGAGAGAGCCATGTTACACATATACCATCATCATAAAACATCCTTCATCATATATACTGACTCAAATAGTTCTATTGACGCAATAAAGTCTTTTAAAAAGCATCCGTATGTTTCAGCCATCCTGGATTTTTATAATAAATTGACTAGACGTGGTTGTGTTATTTTAGTTTGTTGGGTACCTGGACACATGGGTATACCTGGAAATGAAAAAGCAGATGAGGCGGCAAAACGTGCTCTAAATCCGTTACACCATAAAATTCCATTCTCAGACGTTAAACTACTTATAAAACATTTTATTCATAATAAATGGCAAGAAAGTTGGAATTTAGAATACAATAATAAGCTGCACCACATCAAACCTTTAATCATGACCTGGCCTCCGATTTATCCAAGAAAAAAAGATGTTCTTCTGACTATTCTGAGAATTGGAGATTCAAGGATCACTCATAAACATCTTTTACTTCGGGAGGACACACCCATGTGTCCACATTGTCATTTTGATTGCCTGACCATTTATCATATTTTAACTGACTGCCCGGGCCTCCGGCACTTGTATAGAATTTATTTTAATTCATCATCGCCAATCTTGACAAACCTTATTGGGGAAACCCCCCATGGGGCACTTTTTCAATTTTTAAAACATGCTGGCTTTTATTTTGAGATATAGTTTTTATATTACCTCAATGTTTTATCTATAACAATGTTGTTTTATACTTGTTTAACTTGACATCTGGATGGGGTAACCCCATCCATATAATATTTCTTAATGTAGTATTTTTATTCCTCATTTTTTAAAGAATTCTTTATATTTGTTTTATACACTGTATGACTATATCTGGATGGGGGACCCCATCCAGATATTTTTTTCATTAGACTTTGTTTCTTTTTTAGTTTTTGTTAGCATTAATTTTGTGGATTTTTTAATATAGTTTTTCTTTTGGCGCAGCTTGTCCCAAATGGGACCTTGCGCCATAAAACCATATACAACCAACCAACCAACCTTATTTTGAACTAAATTCTTTCCTAAATTCCGATGAGAATTCAACGTTACAAGAACACAAGTGTTTGCCCCTGAAAGGGTTAAACACATAAAGTCATATCGACGGCTTTTAGCATAAAATCATATCGATGGCTTCCATATATTTACGATGGTAGTTTTATTGGCGGTATGTTATATCCATCGGAATGAATATGAGATATATATTCTAATCACATACTTTAACCCTTTCCGGCACAGTGATTCCACTCCGGGCACACCTAATTTTAATTCCAAACTTGCATTCGACACCAAGAATATTTAATAAAATTTTGTTTCTACAGCGAAAGCTTAAAATAAGGCGTTCTTATTTTCTAAAATGTCGTTTGTAAATTCCGATGTCAGTTAGTAATTTCTCATTTTACGAACAGACTTTGTCTGTACCGGAAAGGGATATACCTATGAATATAATATATATATTATAAAGGCCAAACGTGTCCGTGCGTAACGCATACGTCATTTTGCGAATGGCAACTCCTGACGATGAAATTTCGGTTTTGTGATTTTTGCTATTGCAATTTTTTTAATTTCTAAACATAGCACATTTTCAATTTTTACACCGTTATAGAGGGAAAAACATTTACTTTCAAATACAATTTGTTTGAAAACTATATCTTAATTGCCTGATATATTATGGCTTATAAAATAATTTTTAAGCATGAATTTTGAAACGCCCAATAAACAAATGGAAGAATGCTGCCATTATAAATTTTTAAATAGTTACAGGTAGTAAAATTAATGAATTTTTAAATAAAAACGTCACAAGAATGGGGTGCCTTTATATGAGAGTAGCGTTATACCGGATACAAAATTTGATTAGTTCAGACGATTTTGGTGAAAAGGAAGCTTTGTAATAATTTAAAAATTTAAAAGAAAATTATTTGTTTACACCATAAACAAACATCGGATATTTTAACAGATAATATAAACAGAAGATATTGTTTTAGATATTGCATTTTTATGAATAAAATATAAAAAAATTATTTCACAAATTTAATAAAAATGCATATAAAAAGTTAATATGAGCAGTAAGAAACAACGTTTTAATTCATATTTCATCAGTATTACAAATAATGTTAACGGTCATTGCGAAGTTGGAAAAAACGAATATACATGAAATTCGTTAATATCGCGATCACTATATCGCATGCATAAGATGGTGAATAATAAATTAACAAAGAAGCATCTCTGGGTGCAGCGAACTCCCTGTATTAATAACACCAAAAAAATAAACAAAACCCTTGAAATTCGTTAATGTCGCGATCACTATATCGCATGTATGAACGCTTAGAACAAAAAAAAACTGGATGGATACCGCATGAATAAGCGCTTCACGTACAAGAAAAGCAAAGAAACCAATAATAAAAAAAATCGCTAAATGCAGCAATTCGCCTGTGTTCTGTAACCCGGGAAGCCCGGGTTCGATTCCCTAGTAGCAATAAAAGCGTCTTTAATTGTCTTTTATATTTCTACCACATAATATTAACTATAGAGTTACAAAATAGAGAGAAAAAACTGATTTTCTGTAATTAGAATTACTAGGGCATCCAACCCGAGCTTCCCGAGATAGATAATATACAGTGAAACTTCCATTTAACGAAGTCTCATCGTTACACTTAAAAACTTCGTTATGAAGAAAATTCGTTAAATAGAAATCAACTTAAATTTATGAAAGTTTACCTTCAGAGATGAACAGGTACTGGATTCAGAAGCATTTGATTCAGTTTCAAATATGAAACAAATGTGTACGGTCGATGAAATCACGTCACTTTCCCAAGCTTTGGCTCAAACTTTCATCAGTTCTGATACACAACATTCAAACTAATGTTTTCACTACATTATCTTTTTCCTGTTATTTTCGATAATGTACTTCAAGATCTTTTATTATTCCTTAGACTAATGGCTGAAGTTTAAAAATTGTATTAGCAGGAACAAAAGTAACTTTGATGTTGTTCAATTTGCATTTTGAAGTACATTCTTGTGGATGTACAAAGAAATTGTCTAACAGCAATGGAAGTTCAGAATGGTAACTGTCCGACTCTAATTGATATTTTTTGCTTCAATGCATCTGACGCCATTACCTCACTGCTTCTAAAAAATTGTTTTATTTAGCACCAAGCAGAATGGAAATTATTTAAATGTACACATTTTCGTACAATCCTCTGAAATAAATTCGTATATCCATCGCAACAGCAACCTCTTAGTTTGAATTCTGTACACGTAGAAAAGTGGAATAAACTTCGTTATATAGAATATATTTTTCGTAATATGGAGATTAATTTACATGCTAATGATGGAAAAAGTGAAAGTTTTGCAAAGAATTTCGTTAAGTAGAATGCTTCGTTAAATAGGGACTTCGTTAAAAGGAATTTCTACTGTATATGTTAAAACCATTTTTATTTTTTGTAATTGAAAACTAATAGATTTTTTACATTTAATAATTTTGTTAGATTGCCCGCTGTCAACACCAAACAAATCGCTAAAATTTTCGTTATCTACAGGAGTTTATTATTATTACTATTATTATTATTCCGATAATTTCAGCAGTTTTAAGCGTTTAATTCAATTACACGTTTGTTAAATCTGTGTTTTATTTATACTATTTTATTTATTCCTTAATAAAGTTTTAATTTCGTTATTGAATATTAGCTGGAAATAAACGCTGAACTTTTCATGTTACTTAAAGTGCAAACAGATTATTATTTTGTAATCGTCTGCAAGCGATATAGATATATATTTTTTAAAATCATGCTTGAAATTTAATTTAAAATCTATAATAAATCAGTCAATTAAGATACAGTTTTCAAACAGATTGCATTTGAAAGTAGATTTTTTTTCCTATATAGCGGTGTAAAAATTTAAAATGTGCGATGTTTAGAAATAAAAAAAATTGCAGTACCAAAATTCGCAAAATCGAAATTCCATCGTCAACTGTTGCCATTCGCAAAATGACGTCAGCGTTACACACGGACACGTTTGTCCTTTATAATACAGATAGATAGGCGCCAATGTTGGCGTAGCCTATTTACCTGTTACAGACCTTAATAGTCAGTAGACATTAAGCAGAAATGCCAAAGTAAGAGAATTACGCAATTATGAAAACTCCTAAACTATATCAAGAAAAGAGAGCAGAGAAAAACAGAGATCGGCATCTAGAAGGAAGTTCATGAATTTTATTCAGATTGTACGTCACGGGTCAAAAGTTCTGACAGCAAATAGAATTTAAAGGGAATGTGATTAAAACTGAGTTGCGCCGCCAATAGCCTGAAGGGCATACAGGGTATCTGAACTTTGTTATGAGTTACTTAAAAGAACTAAATATTTGTACACTACATAGTATGTATACCAATCTATAGATCTTATACAGGACTGCGCATAGGAATTTGGATATTTTTCCTCGCGATAATTTCTGAAATTGGGTTTTCAAGTGCGTTAGTTCTTTCTGAATTAATTGAATCTTTCTTTACTTAGATATCATCTTTCGCATTATTAAACTTTCAAGTTTTGTTGCGGTATTCTAAATGTTTCGAAAAATGTTTCAGAATGCATTTTTCATGCTTGATTTTTCGTTGTTTATCTAAAGTATGCTATGGTATAGCTAATACCTTATAGTTGAAGTAAAACTTTACTTTAAGAAGTGAATAACTTAACTTGAGTATTAATAAAGTTAGAAAAAGAAATCCGTGTCCCCTCTCTAGAAGTCTGCGTAAGCACAAATTTCCAGGCCCGGAGTGAATGAAAGCTATGTTCGCCGGCCCCATATATACATTCGAGGTTCACTGTTCGTCCTGTGCAAAAAAAAAAAAAAAAGAAAAAGAAACATCGAAATTCTGCTCAACTTGGCCCGCCCGACCGAATTTCTACAAAAAAAAAAAAAAAAAATCCATTATTTCTTAACATAAAAATTCTGTTAAGGAATACTGCATACGTAATTATGCGAAAAAGTAAATTTCAGTCTACATGTAAGCAAGACATAGAATACATAATAGGAACACTAACGATCTCTTATATTATTGCTTTCGAACAAATACTCATTTAAAACACCAGGGGTTCCAATCCGTGTTTCAAGAGTTACAGAACATATGTGAAAACCCCTTTTTTAACTGATTTAAGTAACTGATAGTTGACACTTTAGATTCCAATGGCAACATTGTTCCATTGGTTTTTTTGGGCATTAGAGTTTAGAGTTTGGCGAATAATTTGGCAACAGTTTTTTTTTTTTTTTAACTGGAAAGTTGTGAACGGTGTATAATGGAGAAGTACCGCAAACTGTTATCAGTAAGACATTTTGAATGTACCGTTTCCAATATGACGTAACTTTCAAAGTTTCCTTCCTATTATTAAACTTTAAAATATTTAATTGAAGGGAAAGATTATTTACGTTGCTTTAAAATTTGCAATAATAGGTAAAATATTTTGACGAAATAAATTAATATATCGTGAAATTTTATTTTTATATTGAAACTGTTTGGAAATATTGTTATTTGAGTATTTATGTAGATTTCGTAAGAAATACTACCTATTACATTCTCACCTAAGTTGGAAATTTTGAAAAATTTTTGCAGATCTACGCCGATCATGACTCCCAGAACCCCAAACCACCCCCAGTTCAAAACTTTATCTATCTATCTATCTATCTATGTCACTTTTTTCTGACCACGATAACTGGAAAAATTCTGCATAAATCTCTTCCAAACTGATACATAAAATCAAGGGTCATAAAATCTCGGTCAAGTTCGTTAATGGGCAAAATCGAACCAAGAGAGGGGAAATGGGAGGGCTTTTTGTGAAAACAGAAAAACCCTCATAATTTCTTTATTATTATACGTATCGAATCCGTTTAAAATTATTATTACTTCTAGGAAAGGGGCCGAAAATTTATCTATGACAGATTTTTGATATAATTAAAAATGGCCCCAAGAGGGGGGGGGGGACAAGGGGGATTTTAGAAGAAAAGAAATCATAGCTACTTCAATTCACAAGATAATAAATCCGCGTAAATTTATTATTAATCCTCTTAATATTATCTAAAACTTTTATATTGACAAGTTTTTTATAGGACCAACCGTTATAGCAAAAAAAAAAATTAAAAACAAAAAAATCCCTGCCGGCTCCGCCTGCAAACAAGTTATTTTTCGAAGTAGGCGGTTCCAACTCCCGCATCTTTTCGAAACTGATACATAAAATCAAGGGGCATAAAATCTCGGTCAAGTTCGTTAATGCGCAAAATCGAACCAAGGGGGGGGGGGGACTTTTTGTGAAAACAGAAAAAACCCATAATTTCTTAATTATGATACATATCGAATCCGTTTGAAGTTATTATTACTTCTAGGAGAAGGGCCGAAAATTTATGTATGACAGATTTTTGATATAATAAAAAATTGTCTTAAGGGGGGGAGGGGGGTTTTAGAAGAAAAAAAATCATAACTTCGTCAATTCCCAAAATTTCAAATCCGATTGAATTTATTATAAATCCTCTTAATATTACCTAAAACTTTTATACTGGCATGTTTTTTATAGGGCCAACTGTTATAGCAAAAAAAAAAAAAAAAAAAAAAAAAAAATCCATTATTTCTTAACATAAAAATTCTGTTAAGGAATACTGCATACGTAATTATGCGAAAAAGTAAATTTCAGTCTATATGTAAGCAAGACATAGAATACATAATAGGAACACTAACGATCTCTTATATTATTGCTTTCGAACAAATACTCATTTAAAACACCAGGGGTTCCAATCCGTGTTTCAAGAGTTACAGAACATATGTGAAAACCCCTTTTTTAACTGATTTAAGTAACTGATAGTTGACACTTTAGATTCCAATGGCAACATTGTTCCATTGGTTTTTCTGGGCATTAGAGTTTAGAGTTTGGCGAATAATTTGGCAACAGTTTTTTTTTTTTTTTAACTGGAAAGTTGTGAACGGTGTATAATGGAGAAGTACCGCAAACTGTTATCAGTAAGACATTTTGAATGTACCGTTTCCAATATGACGTAACTTTCAAAGTTTCCTTCCTATTATTAAACTTTAAAATATTTAATTGAAGGGAAAGATTATTTACGTTGCTTTAAAATTTGCAATAATAGGTAAAATATTTTGAGGAAATAAATTAATATATCGTGAAATTTTATTTTTATATTGAAACTGTTTGGAAATATTGTTATTTGAGCATTTATGTAGATTTCGTAAGAAATACTACCTATTACATTCTCACCTAAGTTGGAAATTTTGAAAAATTTTTGCAGATCTACGCCGATCATGACTCCCAGAACCCCAAACCACCCCCAGTTCAAAACTTTATCTATCTATCTATCTATCTATGTCACTTTTTTCTGACCACGATAACTGGAAAAATTCTGCATAAATCTCTTCCAAACTGATACATAAAATCAAGGGTCATAAAATCTCGGTCAAGTTCGTTAATGGGCAAAATCGAACCAAGAGAGGGGAAATGGGAGGGCTTTTTGTGAAAACAGAAAAACCCTCATAATTTCTTTATTATTATACGTATCGAATCCGTTTAAAATTATTATTACTTCTAGGAAAAGGGCCGAAAATTTATCTATGACAGATTTTTGATATAATTAAAAATGGCCCCAAGAGGGGGGGGGGACAAGGGGGATTTTAGAAGAAAAGAAATCATAGCTACTTCAATTCACAAGATAATAAATCCGCGTAAATTTATTATTAATCCTCTTAATATTATCTAAAACTTTTATATTGACAAGTTTTTTATAGGACCAACCGTTATAGCAAAAAAAAAAAATTAAAAACAAAAAAATCCCTGCCGGCTCCGCCTGCAAACAAGTTATTTTTCGAAGTAGGCGGTTCCAACTCCCGCATCTTTTCGAAACTGATACATAAAATCAAGGGGCATAAAATCTCGGTCAAGTTCGTTAATGTGCAAAATCGAACCAAGGGGGGGGGGGGACTTTTTGTGAAAACAGAAAAAACCCATAATTTCTTAATTATGATACATATCGAATCCGTTTGAAGTTATTATTACTTCTAGGAGAAGGGCCGAAAATTTATGTATGACAGATTTTTGATATAATTAAAAATTGTCTTAAGGGGGGGAGGGGGGTTTTAGAAGAAAAAAAATCATAACTTCGTCAATTCCCAAAATTTCAAATCCGATTGAATTTATTATAAATCCTCTTAATATTACCTAAAACTTTTATACTGGCATGTTTTTTATAGGACCAACTGTTATAGCAAAAAAAAAAAAAAAAAAAAAAAATCCTTGCTGGTTCCGCCGGCAAACAAGTTTGGTTTCGAAGTAGGCGGTTCCAACTGCAGCAGCATCGCAAAAAGGCCATTTCTTCCGCAATTCCCGACAAACAGACGCCCCACGGTCTGCGTCTTCGAAATCTACCTGTGCCTGTAGGCCGAGCCGTCAGGGATTTTTTAAAATATGACGTTAGTTTCACTATTTAATGCATTGAACGCGTGATAATTTAATTATTCCCGCGCAAGTATTTTTTTACGTAGTTTTCTACAATTACTGCATTTAACAAGTGATCATTTAAATATATTTTTACAATTTTATTTCTGTTTTTGATAGGCACGTGTAAATACACTTTTTAGTTGAAAGGGAATATTATTTTGTGCGCTATTTTACAAATTGGCAACAATTCAAGTAAATTCTGGGCTTTAGTAAAATATTTTTATCCATTAATGAGTGGTTTGTAAGATTTTAATTAATTTTTTGCGTTAACGAAGACATTTTCAAAATTTTATGATTTTCAAAGTGGCAGTAGGTATGCTGCTGAAAGTACACAAATTTCAAGTCTCTAATTTATACAGTCTCTGAGAACTGACTCTGTGACTGACAGGCAGAGAAAGGAGACTTCGTGAGATGAACGATACCCTAAAAAGAGATAGCGATTCAGGCTGAAACTATCAACAATAACTTTCTAGTCAATTGATACATTTTATTTTGCACCTTTTTTTAAATATTCTAAAACAATTCTTAAACTTTGTTCAGAGATATTTAAGAATGTTATACTTTCTTATAAATTTAAATTTTGTTAAATAAAATTTGGTGCAATGCTTAGGACTGAACTTAAACAAAAAATTGTTTCTACCAACTCACAATATTTTAAAAAGTTTATAGACACATTTTGCCGTTTGTAGTTAAAAAATTTTAATTATTCTTATGTTACTCAAGTTTTTAATACTCGAATTATTATAATTTTATTATTTTTAGTTTTTGCATCATTTGATTCCTTATTTTTTTTTTTTCAAAAATAAGAAATGGAGTGTAAATTCGAATATATTGTGGAATTAAATTCTTTCGGACGATAAATTGCCACCATGCGTCTCCAACATTTTCAAATGACAAAACAGGAGTGACAATTGCTTTGAAGACCGGTTACCGCAGAGACAAACTTCCTCCAGAAAATTTCGCTTTTTAGGTGCGTTCGTAATTATATAAATACGTAGCACCTATTGTGGTCGTCTGGTCCGTGCGTCTATCTGTACGTCCGTCCGCCTGTTCGTCTGTCCGCATATAACAACGCAAAAACTATCCAAGCGAATGGTTTGAAATTTAACCCCTTTAGGGGCACCGGTATATAATATATACCACTTTTTAATATATAACTTTGCCACCAGTATTATTAAATAAAAATATTTACTATAGTTTTTTGCAGATTGAGAAGGTAAATATTCATTATTTAAATTTACTGGTATAAAACATCGCAAAATGTAGCAGTTTTAGACCACGTGCTTGCACTCCAAGGGGTTAAGATATATTATCTTTGCAGAATTTTGTCGAGACATTTCAAATTTTTTGAAAATCGAATCAAAACTTTAGAAGATATTAATAAAAATATTTATTAAGAAATTTGATTTTTTTTTAACTCGGTGCTTTTTTGTTATAGGAGCTTCTGAGGTTTTATCGTCAAGCGATCGAGATACTTATTTTATTACAGAAATCAATCGGCAGACGATATAATTCATTTCATAGAATTAAAAATCATCAAGATCTGAATATTTATATAACTAGCTATAGTATGAACGCACCTCATTTGTCCTGTTTGACGTACAATTTCCAACTTGATTATTAACGTAAAATTTTCATTTTGAATAAGATGAAAATTATGTTATAAAGTTCTGGTGGGAATTAGCCCTGTGTTATTCAGGCTCTGCCTACCGGCTCAGTTGTTGCTGTATAACCCCCGCCCGTACATTTCCATTTCATCTTTGATTTTTTTCAAAGATATTAACTTAAAGCTAATAGGTATGTGTATGTGATATTAGCTATTAAGTCCAATCCATTTAACATTAAAGGAAAAGGCACACGGGAAGTTCAAAATATGGCATTTCGTTACTCCGGTTTAAGGTAATCATCGAAAATAGAATTCGTACAGAAATCACGAAATTGAGTTAACTGCACTATATTGTTGCTTTTAACAAAATCATAGCTGTCAATCTCTACTATTTTGTAACTACTAATTCCGAATCTTTGCCATACTCATATGCAGACAGATATATGTGATTAAACACT
The DNA here is from genome assembly GCA_963931845.1 of Maratus michaelseni. Classification (NCBI taxonomy): domain Eukaryota; kingdom Metazoa; phylum Arthropoda; class Arachnida; order Araneae; family Salticidae; genus Maratus; species Maratus michaelseni. Next base: position 307,231,717 of record OZ007595.1, read on the forward strand.
TGCGCTGTACGACACGTGTACTTCGAGATCTTCTTTTTTTCTTTTTTGAATTCTTCGCATAGCATCCAAGTCTCGTATCAATACCATTAATATTCGACTTATTCGATGACAGAAACGCTGCAATTAAACACGACGAAAGTTACTATATTAAAATAATAGTACAAGACTTAACTAGACAAGAACAGCTACGAAACTAATTTACAAAAACATCTCAATCTATACGAAATTTCTGCTACTTTCACATATTGTTCGCATAAAATAAACAGATTACAGATGCTTTCAGAAAATAATTGGTATTTATTAAGAAATGTCCGTTGTTTTGCCGTAATAAGTAAGTTATTGATGGACAGTTTTTTCATTAATTCTTAATGTACGAATGCCTCCCCATATTCGCGACAGTTACTTTTGTTGTGTAAATCTGTTGTTTCTAATTGGACACCAGTAATATTGCCCTGAGATTTTCGCCTTTTCTTAATTTTTAATTTATAAGCAATTATAGCTGCTATAATTTATAGCACAAGAAAAGTTTGTCAGAAAAAACTGGTGTAAACATAATAATTTGAAACAACTTATTTCGGGAACAAAAATTTATTGTCGCGAATTATTGTCGCGCATTTGTTCGTTAAGGGCTAAAAGAGACAGTATTATTTTACTTCAGTGCATGAACAATCTAAGAAACTGCCCACTTTCATGAATTTCATATAACCTAATCAACTTGAACAACGCCGCTGACCATAGAGATTTCTACTTTTCACATTTATATGTATTTTTCAGTTTGCAATTGAAACCTTATAATTAGTGTGAAATCAAATTTCATAGTCGTAAAATCAAAATTTAAAGAATTTAAAATGGCGAAAACAGTATTTTATTTTTCAGTCTTATAAACTCTTTTAGAAATTATTCATCTAGGAAGCAAATGTTAAGTTCTAAACAACAAATATTACAAATTTATCTAATGACAAGTTTCTAAAATATATTATATACCACCTAATTTTAAACCGATTCAAACCAGAAAATTTTAATTAAATTTTACTTTTTTAACTTTGACGGGAAAATAAGAAACATTGCATTTTCTAAATTTCAACTACATTCTTTCGTAAATACTGGTGTGGGTCCGACGTTATAGGAACAAAATTGCTTGCCCCTGAAATGGTTAAAGCCTAAGCATTTTTCCACCACTTCAAAAAGAAATGCGCGTGATTGTTTATCACAATGCTGAGTTTGAATAAGCCAAAGATACTTTAAAAGAATGGTGGACGTGGGCTTAAGCATTAAGTCAGGGCGTGGCTTCTTGACCACAAATTTCGTGTATCATGTAGATGTAGAACATTGAATATTACTGTTGGAATTATTGAAGGAGCGTTAGTGAAATTTTGGGAGCAAAAATATTTCAAACCCATAATTATCAAAATGTAGTTCGTTTGTGGTTCTTTAAATTCCAGAAAAGTGTGTTTTTCAGAAAATGTTGATTTAACAGGTTACTCATATTTTCATTTTCCTATGCTTTTTAAAATAAGGGATATTTGTATCTTTTAAATAATATACCTTTTTTGTAAATTAAGTAAAAAAACTTATATTATCTATTACATTTGAATATTCAATTTAAATATTATTTCTTATTAAATATTTTTTTGTAGAGACATTTAGATTTTTTATTTTGTAGAGTCGAGGGGCAAAAAGAGTCTCTTCATTCATCCACTGACCCCACCGACGATTAAATTTTCCTCAAACCATCGTATAAAAATGTGATTCGTATCAATTGATTAGTAATAATGTTTACTTTTAAATGTCATGCATGGATTAGCTTTTGAGCGCCTTCTATACAAAAAACTGGAACAACTTTCTATTTTTAAATTTAACGCCCATTCTAAACACTTTTTTGAGTTCCTTGGATCATACTGCAGAAATATAGAATTTATATATTCTTCACATCTCCCAATATATATATATATCCCGATAATACATATATCTTCCCAAAAAATCATCCAATAGAATTTTCGTTTAAAAAAATGAATGAGTAGAAACAAACAGATATAAAGCATTTTTTTATTCTAACACATAATTTTAATTACATAAATTTATATATTCTTCATATTCTAATATCTTCATAGAATTACAAAAAAAAAAAAAAAAAAAAAAAAAAAAAAAGAAAAAGAAAAAGAAAAAGAAAAAGTAAAAAAGCTAAATTAGGTCATGTACAATTTTACCACAATTTTTTAATACAATTTTTCTATTTAATATTTAAATAGCAGAAATTATAGACACCTCGCTTAGTTGCAGGATTTGAAATATTTTTCTGCATTTAATTATGGCGAAAAATTCTATTAAAAATTATGGTAAAAGCCTACGAATCCTGTAAATGCTCGTAATAATTTCTGATTTATATCTTCCCAAAAAAATCAACCTCTTTTTTTAAATAAAATAGAATAGTCGAATCAAACATATATATAGATTTTTTGTTTCAGTCAGGCACATTTAGCACATATTTTTTAATTACAGAACTTAATATTTATATAATAATGAACAAAAGTTTGTTTGTAGGGGTAATATTTTGAGCTACCGAACCGATTTCAATAATAATGGCGTAATTACAAAAGTGGCCGTCTGTGCTCCAACATACGCAAATTTATGTCGATATCACAAACCCCAAATATTGCAGTTACATAAAAAAAAAAACTTCTAATTGTGAGATCGGCTTCTTTAAATTTATTGACGTGCTACGGCCTACGCGTTTCTTAATGCACTACGTCTGACCAGTACAGAGCACAGAAAAACGGATGTCATATTCTTAAATGTTTTACCTTCGTGTTTTAATTATCGCAATACGTTTGAAAATATAATAACTCTAACCGTTTTACAAAAATGAAGTTAGATAACATCGAATTCATGTTTTTTCATTTTTCTTCATTTACGAATCTTGCATTTGCCAAACTAAAACAAATACGAAAAAGACAACTACACCAGATTAACCCTTTCAGGCACAGTGGTCCCACTCCGAGAACACCTAATTTTAATTCCAAACTTATATACGGCACCAAGAATATTTCCTTAAAATTTTGTTTCTGCAGTGGAAGCTTAAAATAACGAGTTTTCATTTTATAAAAAAGTCGTTTGTAAATTCCGGTGTCAGTCAGTAATTTCTCATTTTACGAGCAGAATTTGTCTGTGCCGGAAAGGCTTAAAGAATGTACGTTGCCCTATCGAAGAACCGCCATTGATTTTCAAAAATACTAAAATTAAACCTTTCAAGTAACATATTTTCCTTTTGATCGGCAAACTCACGTGAGGACACGGCGTTTGCTCGCTTGAGCGACTTTCTGAGAATCAGCCTGACACTAACCTAAAATATCTGAATATTATATATTTAATTATCTTTGTACAATTTCCGGGTTCAATTGAATATTTTGGTAAAGGAATATTATGTATTTGAAAAGCCATTATATGTTAAGACTGTGCACATGAATGGAAGAAATTTCGCAGTCTTAAAATAGCGGCCTTTTATGAGTGATGGCCGTTTGAATGCTGTAAAATGAAAGGTTTAAAGTAGAAATTAGGAAATATTAATCCAAACAATGGTAAACTACATCTAGCGTTGGCCCTGGATTAAAAATTCACGTTACTGTAAAGTCAGTAAGATGGACTATGAAAACTACAAACAACTATGGTAGCTATTATTTTTTCCAACGAACATTTGTTGTGGCAACTCGCCGCAGAAGAATAAAGTGGCTCTCATGTACACGAACAAAATTTGCATATAGCGGGTCTGCTGAGCATTTGCGTTTGCCTACCTGCCGTAGGAGAGGAATGTGGCGCCAGTGTGCACTAACAAATTTAACACGGCCTTAGTACACTCTAAGTATAATCGATCTGGTATTAGATGAATGGATATGCGTAAATAAATTTTTTGTGAAAGTCTGAAAAATACGTTTTAACCCTTTTATAACAGGCAAGACTGGCGATTATTTTTATATTCAATCGTATCGCAATTTATAGAAATTTTTCTTTGTTGTAGATTTCTCTTTTATATTTATTTTACACTATTGCGCAAAACTTAAGCAACAAACACAAAATGCTAATTTCTGAGGACGTGAGTACTTAAAAGGAAATTCCATAAACAGTAAATGTAGAAAATAGGTACTACCCTAACAGTAACGTCTCCTTGACATCACAAATGGTCACAATTGTCACGATCACGATAATGAACTGAAATGTAATATATTTCGTTCGTCTCATTTATACTCCCATTTGGTCACTCCATTGAGAAGTCCCCATGACTGCTGCTTTTTGACTAGTCACAGGTGACGTTACAAAGAAATCACATTGTGACTCTCATGTGACTGTCGATTGGAAATTCATTGTAAAGTCATCATGATAGCTGTTCTGTGATGAGTTCCCAAGTGACAGAAAATGAAATCATCTGGTGACATTTTACAAAAGAGAGCAATGGTGACTTCACAGTAGAGTGTCGATTACCTGAAAGTCACCATGCGACTTCATTGCGACATTATTTGGTGACTCATCACAATGCAATGCTCACAATAACTTTAAAGTTGAATCTTCAAATGACAGTCACGTGAGAATCACAAAGTGACTTAATTGTATTGTCACCTGGTGACCCATCACAAAGCAACAGTCACAGTGACTTTTCAGTTTTAACAATCCTTTGAAGGTAATAATGAGGCGAGCGAAAGATTCCATATTTTGATTCACCGTAGTTACTGTGACACTTGTAGCCTTGTGTGACATCAAGGAACTTCACATTGAGTGGCTGTGCTGTTAGGGTAGTACCTATTTTGTACACTTGCTGTTTATAGAATTTCTTTTTGAGTAATCACGTGTTCAGAAATTGGCAGAGTTGAACCAAAAGTAGTCGAATAGAATAACCACTTAATAGTCCAATAAATAATGAATCGAATAGTCAACTGGGTTGCACACGTCGCAAACCGTAGTCAAAGGTTAAGAATAAAATTTTCAGCATGAAGTTAAAAATAAATAAAAAAGTAAGTTCTTTATAAATATACAGCAGCATAATTACGATATTCCTATAAAGCTGTTAATTTTTTTAATGTAAATATTTAATAAAATTTAACAAAATATTAAGAATAATCTATAAAGAATTTATTTAAAATGTTCTTGAATTCCTATTTTTTATTCAAAAACAAAGTCCCGCAGTGGCACGGGCGGTTAAGCTCGGCTCTCGTAAGATTGCCGAAAGCCAAGCAGCATCCACCAAGGTCACTGCTTGGGAGGGTGCATCGTCTATCCTCTCTCGTCTGCCGCTGCTGTGGGACCGTGTACGTTAATGGAAGCTGGTGCACGTAAAATCTGTTCGTGGCTCCAATGTCCTCAAAGTTTAATATAAGCGTTACCTCTGGGGGTGCCAATCCAGGTGCAGGTCTCCCATCTGGAATTGGTTCAAAATTAAGAGACCAACTCTAGAAGTCCAACCTCTCTTGAGGCTTTGGCAAAATTTTTTTCAGAGAAGTTCCTTGGCACTTTCTCTGTCACGCCAACAACAACAACAACATAAAAAAAGACCCACAGAACAAAAACAAGGGTGCACAAACTTTATTGTTGCGCATCCCAGTTTAACACTATCGCATCATTTAAGGAACCGCATTTGTAGACAAATAGTAACTAAATATAAATAGTAATGATATATAATAATAGTAATAGTATATTAATAGCATATAATAGAAATAGTATAATAATAGTATATAATAGTAATAACTACATGAAGTAACCAACATTTAAATAAAACTGACGCAAATGAGTTTAAGCTAACATTGCACAGAAATTTAATAATTTTATTAAACCAAATTAACAAACAGAATTTCCGACTCCTACCTAAACCTGCAGCCGTATCCCGAATTTGATTCTCGTACCTAAAACTGCTGATAAAATGTGGTTAAATTACCTAAAACATCCGATGCCCCATCTAACCTCCTTAGGGGGTGAATTTCTAAAATCGCTGAAACACATGTTTAACCATTTTTTAGCAGATTTTGTATCCTGAATCGCATGCTCCTACATTAAACTACAGCTGAGATTTGGCGAAACGACATAACACGTTCGACCCTTCTATTTAACCCCCTTAGGGGATGAATTTCTAAAATCTCTGAAATACATATTTAATAATTTTTTACTAGATTTCTTATCCTGAATTTCATGCTTCTACCTAAAACTGCTGCTATGATATGTCGAAATGATCTATGAACTAAAACGTTTGATCCCCCCCCTTTAACCCCTTAACTCTCGCGCCCGTGATATTCACGGGCTGTGTAGGATACTTTTTAAAAATTCAGATTGCTTGATTTCCACCAGTTTTTGAAGCCAGTGCAATTGGCTTTATTCTCTCCATATTTTATCTGTTATTAAATAAGGTGAATTTTACTACTTCAAAAAAGTGGGAGCAATCAAACAATTTGAATTTTAATAAAAGTAGCCTGTACTTATCGGGCGCGACCGTTAAGGGGATAATCGCCATAGTGAGTGAATTTCTAAAATCGCAGAAATACGTGTTTAACTATTTTTGTAGTAGATTTGTTATCCTGAATTTCATGCTCCTTCCTAAAACTGCTGCTGAGATATTGCGAAATGACCTAAAACGTTTGCCCCACCATTTATCCCCCTTAGGGTTTGAATTTCTAAAATTGCTGAAATACGTATTTATTTAATTGACCACCCCTTTAACATCCTTTAGAGGGAATTTTCAAGAATACTTTCTTATTGTTTGTCTAGATCATAACAGCAATCTACTGTCCAAATTTCTTGATCCTAACTTTAGTCGAGTGATGAGTCACCCAGTTAGTCAGGCATTATCTCTTTATAAAATAGTATAGATTTTAAAAACATGTATGTTTTTCTATTTTTATCATTTGAAACACGTATATAAGTACCCGGTCAAAGGAAAACACTATTGTAGGATCATATTGAAATTCCTAATTTATTAACTCAACAAACTTTAATGAAACAAAATATCTACTATAAACAACATTTTAACCCTTCTTTGCATGAGTTTTTCTTTTAAAATTGTATTTTTTATACATATATTAAATATTAGACACCAGAAATTTTAAGATAGATTTTTAACTTTGTTCAGGAACATAGTTCACGGGAAATTTACTGGATTAATATTTCTATATAAATATAGTGGTGGCGAAGAAGTTGATTTATTTATTAAAAGTTAAATAAACAGTGATAGAAATTTACATCACTCTGCAATTAAGGGTTAATACAATATACAGTGATAGAACAGTTTCACAGCAGTTGGAGGATTCTCACCACTAAATTTTAATAGTGTATTTCGCCTCAAAAAAATCTCTGAAATTCTGTCCTTAAATAAGACAAATAGTGCAATTTAAATTTAACGATGTCAATTGATTCTCTGCTGCGCCGCTGTTCCATCACTGCAATATACGACAATACCATATAAACTTACCTTAGTTAATCTTCTAAAAGTCTCCTCGTATTTAGGACATTCAATTCGTCGCTAACAGGTTTCTGAAGAAAACCAGCCACCAAAATGAGTAAAATATTTTAGAACTGCAATTTGAAAACTTGTCGACATTTCTTAACTTACACTTTAGGTAAATGAAACACACCTTGTAACCCTTATCGTCCATAATGTTATTTAATCTTCAAAGTTAAAAATGAAAAATCGTGAACCATTTTCGGGATATTTCGTCAAATTTTGAGTATATGAATGTACCACATAATTAACAATACGTTTTGTAATGGGACATTTTTTAAAGAAAACGTTTTAACCCCTTGAAGGGCACCGGTATATTATATATACCACTTAATTTCAATCCCAAAATGCCACAATGACACCAGAATTTTATAATCAAATTTTGAATTACATAAGGTTCATGAGGAAAAGCTTTTATTTATTTTAAAATGAATTCGTTCGTGAATCCTGGTGTCAATCAATCATTTCAATATTTTAGCTACAAAAGTACATTGCCCCTGAAAGGGTTAAACGCAAAAAAATGCTTCGCGGTTTGTTCTTGAAATTTGGATTTCTCAAAATATAGCATTTATATAGGATTCATGCGTAAAGATTTTAAGTACAAGAACATTGAATTTATGGGGCGTCGCATTTAGGTACAATGACCTTAGTGATATATTACAATGGGGCGATTAATAAAGAGAGGGACACAGATAGTGTAGTGTCTACAGGTTGCGAGTGAAGTAATTCAGTATCTAGTCAAAAGATGGCAGCTTTTGTTCATTTACATCGGATCGGGGCCTCATTAACGCCGGGAGAAACTTCAACCAGTAAAATTCCCAACAACTGCACCTGCACCACAATTTTTGTATAATTTTTTTTATTTTATAACGCGCGTGATGAAAAGCATTTTTTAACCACTTAATTTTATCCCCAACTACCAAAGGTGTAGCTTTTGAATAAAATTTTGAATTTATAATACATGTGATTGATACATTTACAAATTCGTTCGTTATCTCTGGTAGCAGTCAATCATTGCAATATTTTAGAAACAGAATTACTTTGACCCAGAAAGGGTAAAGATGGGTCAATATTTTACTAAAATCTACAATCCTTTCTTGAAATTTGGAATTTTCTGTTGCAATCTGAATATTTAAAATAATGTTTCACTCTGATGTAAATTTAAGAAAAACCTTTATAGCTCCAAAACCTGCATATCGTGATTTTTTCCTCCCCTCAAAGACATTCGAAATAGACTGATTTCTTTGAAACACTGTCCCCCAATTGGTGCTTTATGATTCTCCATTTTATGTTATTGCTTTATAACGTAACTTATTGCTTAATAGAAGCCTTTCTACCTAGTAAATGGCTTAGAACAAATGTTAGTTTGGGATTTACTTTTATCTGCCATTATTTTCTTTGTAGATAAATGGAATGAAATGTGAAGATAATATCTTGTAACGCATCATTCTAAAAATTTACGATGAAATAATTATGAGAATTTATAGCAAGGTAATAGTCGAAATTTTTGTTTATGGCTTAGTTGTTCTTATCAAACATATATTGTTTTTACGGCATACAGAGCCTAAATAAGAACTTGCTTTCAAATATGAAAAAGTAAAATAGTATGATTTTTAGTTTTAAATATCTTCTTTATTTTGTAATATATATAAATATAGATCTTTTATGATTTTCATTTCTTCATATATGGTATAGTTTACTTTTCAAATTTTTTAATATTTAATAATGCGTTTATATTTATTTCCATTGCTTTTAAATGGCGTATATATCATATATTCTAATACGAGCAAATCTTGTGTGTGTATGTGTGTGTGTGTGTGTGTAGTTATGTATGCAAATTTACCTTAAAAACGGCTCTAACAATTTTGGCAAAAAAAATTTTATCCTACCATTTTGGGGCACCAGAAAAACCATTGGGCTAGATCACATGTTCGAGAAAATACGATTAGTGGGTCATTCTGGGCCATCAATTGTCAGGGTAAAGCTAATTGTATCTAAAAAACGGTTCAAACGATTTTGACTAAATTTTGTATCCTACCATTTTCGGGCACCAGAAGACTGTTGGGCTGGTTGACATGTTCGAGAACTTTCGATTAGTGGGTCATTTTGGGCCAACGCGGGTCAAGTTAATTTTATATAAAAAACGGCTGTAACGATTTTGATTAAATTTTGTATTCTTCCAGTTTGTGGCACGAGAAAATTATTGGGCTAGATCACATGTTCGAAAAAATACGATTAGTGGGTCATTCTGGGTCATCATTGGTCAGGGTCAATCTAATTGTATCGAAAAAAACGGCTAAGACTATTTTGACTAAATTTTGCATCCTATGGTTTTCGAACACGAGAAGACTGTTGGGCTAGGTCACATGTTCCAGAAAATTCCATTAGAGGGTCATTTTGTTCATGGGTCATTATGAATCAAGCTATTTTTATCTTAAAAATGGATCAGAGGATTTGGACTAAACTTAGTATCCTACAGTTTCACGGAACGAGAAGACTATTGGGCTAGGTCACATGTTCGAGAAATTTCGATTAGTGGGTCATTTTGGTCATGGGTCATTATGGGTCCATCTTTTTTATCTTAAAAACGGCTCAGACGTTTTGAACTAAATTTTGTATCCTACGGTTTTGGGGCACGAGAAAATCATTGGACTAGGTCACATGCTCGAGAAAATCTGATTAGTGGTTCATTTTTGGGTCACTGTGGGTCAAGCTAATTTTATCTAGAAAACGGCTCAGACTATTTTGACAAAATTTTATATCCTACGGGTTTCGGGCACTAGAAGAAAATTTACCTTCATCACATGTTCGAGAAAATTTTATTTGTGGGTAATTTTGATTATGGATGGGTCCAGGGTTCGTACGGGTACCGTTATTTTCCAGGTGACATACCAGTATTATTTTTCTAAAAAAAATACATCAAGTTCAAACATGCGAAATGTCACCTTATTTCAGAAGATATTATCTATAAGAAAATACTGGTAGCGAATAATTTACTGGTCTTAAAATTCCAGGACCCGTACGAACCCTGGGGTCATTATTGATCAAGCTATTTTTATCTTAAAAATGGCTCAGATGATTTTAACTAAATTTAGTATCCTACGGTGTTCAGGAACAGGAAGACTATTAGTCTAGCTCACATGTTAGAGAAATTTCGATTAGTGAGTCATTTTTAGGTCACTGCGGGTCAAATTTATTTAATCAAAAATGACTCTAACTATTTAATTGAATTTTATATCTTACGGTTTTCGGACACTAGATGGTCATTGTGCTAAGCCAATAGTATATCGAGTTGAACACAAAGCTAATTTTGACCGAGCATATCTCGGTATTTCCTGCTCGTATTAATTCATTACATCTGCAGTCACACCATTTCAAAAATCAGATACTTCTAAGTTCCATTTATCAACTATCGTATACAATATGTTGTATACAATAATATATCGTCAATATCTTTAATATCGGTTCAGTAGTTTCAGAAACTATATCCGAAAAGCGAAAAACAAATATTCTTTTTTACACTATTAGTGTATTTTGATTCACCACAAAGAGCAAAATATCGTTAAGTAATGAGTTCGGCTTAGTATATTTAACAATCATTTTTTGTTTGTTAAAGGTTGTCATATATATATATATATATATATATATATATATGATTGAAAATGTTATTTTTGGCTATTTTAGCAATTATGTGTTCATTGTTATCATTATGTTACATGTTCATAGATTAAAAATATTACTTACTTAAACAATACTTTAAATAATCATAAAAAATCAGTATATTAACATATTTCGTCGCAGATTTCAAACAAAATTTATTTGAAAGATCTTCAAATTGTCACACATAAACACCAAAATAGGCATTTGGTAGGGAATTGTGTCTTTAAGTTTTTATTAAAAAATAATCATAGAAGGCCGTCTGCGTATAGAAATTGTAACAAATTTTGAAACTTTTATAAGTAAAATAATTTTGACACAATATTTGGATTTTTTGCTAAATTTTATATTCGGATTCCAAAAAGTAAGCCATTCTGTGAAGAATTTTAAGAATTTTGTAGATGTGCTATTTTGAATTCCTAACTAAATTTTTATAGTTGTAAAACCAACTGCAAAGGTAGTTTTTAAAATACATGCATAGTAGAATAATTTTCAAAGAGGCAGCTTGAGCAGGATGTTGTACACTGTGCAGAGTGCCTTATAACTGTTTATTTAACTTTTATTGTTTGGCAACTGTCATTAAATTTTGCTTCATTTTTAGTAGTTTAAATTTTGTGACATGTTCCTAGCTGCCAACTTTTACGCTTTTTTCCTACCGCTAAAATTTTATAGTAAATTTCAACTTATTAAATCGTCGAAATCATGTGATTCTTTAAGGCAAAATTTTCTATTAATTTTTAATGGTAGGAAAAAAGCGCAAAAGTTGGCAGCTATGCATGTTCATTTTATTTGATCGTATTTCTGTTACATATATTTTTCCTGTTTAACCCTGTCAGAGGCAAGCAAATGTGTTCCTGTAACGTTGAATTCTCACCGGTATTTATGAAAGAATTTAGTTCAAAATAAGGAAAAGAAAATTTTCAACTTTTCCCATCAAAGTTAAAAAAGTAAAATTTAATTAAAAGTTTCTGTTTCGAATAGGATTAAAATTAGGTGGGATATAATATATCCCACCGCCCGTCAAAGGGTTAACTACGTTTCTTATTCCATATTTAATTAGTGTATTTTACAATTTAATTTTAACAAATAGTCCGTCACTTTACGAACGGAAAGTGTAAATATCTGGCCGTACGCAGATGGTTTACTTTCATTTCAAATTTGAAATTGTTTAAAATTAATTTAATAAAAATATTCATTATTTAAAGACAGTTTTAGACGGATTTTAAAACTTTTTACAATACCATAACATACTTGGATGTTTATGTAATCTTATTTTCTCAATGATAGACTGAGAGAATCATTGGAGTGAATCTTTTTGAATGTTCAAAAAGATTATTTTCAAGCATTTTGATATTTTTTCCTGAAATTTAATGCCAAAATATTTATTCATCTATTATATTCGATAAATCTATTCATTAAAACCGGAAAATATATGTAGCAGTGTACTTAATATAAATATTTCTTTCTTTAAAGTTTGTTGGGGAAATTTAGCATTGGCTGATACATTCAAGAAAGCAAGCAGTACTCAGGGACTGTTTGTGAACGGAGAAAATGAGATTAAAAATAACCTATATTCACAGCATACAGTTGATATCTCAAGAGGGATCGCTTCCATCAGATGTAATAACACTCATCTTAACCTTTTCATTAGGAACCAGAACTGGCGACTATTTTTATATTCAATTCTATAAAATTTTACAAAAATATTTCTTTGTGATAGATATCTCTTGAAAATATCCTAGTACATGTGTATGGCAGAGATAGGTTTTCACATAGTGGTACGAATAGAAGAGAAAAATAGTCTCTGGGGCATATGGTGTCGGAGCCCCTGTAATCAAAAGGTTAAAATGTTATTTTCACATAGACACTAGTTTTTAGCTTTGGTTGACGGCTACACGAGCTCGAGTAATGCCTGAATTTACAATTTTTTACTGGTTTGGCGACTTTTTTGACAAACAAATAGTAACAAAACGGTGAAACGACTGGGCTAGATAAACGAAACATATACTAGATAAACGAAATAATATGTTCTTTTTCGCTCTTATATAAATTAAATGAACACGTTAGGGAGTCATACATTTTTTAAAATGTTTATATTCTTGCAAGAAACTAACCAAATGTTAAAAATAAAACTATGTTTTTCCCTTTTATGCTTTTTACATGGAAATTCGGAATGAACATATAATCCGAATGTATATTTTTTAATAAAATTTTTCGGTGGTTATATAAAAACTATACCAATACCGTTAACCGATTCTGTGAACCATGGTCAATTATGTGAAATAGCTTTTCGACCAATACCGGTGGTTCTGACATGTAGACGTTAATGAAATCTTTTAGTCCTATGAAGAACTATGGTATATTATTTATCTACTTAATTATAATCTCCAACCCCTAAATTTGCACAAGATGTTTTAATAAATTATTTTCCCTTCTAAAGTTTATGAAAAATCATTTATTTGTTTTCAAATCAATTTGTTCGTAAATCAGGATTCATACGACTGTACCACATATTTTTAATAGAATTTTTCGCGTTATTTAAATGCAAACAAATTACAAACCCTGCAATTAAACGAGACGTCTGCAATTTAAATAATAACTAGTGTGCAAAATTTAAGCATTAAACACAAAATGCTAATTTCTGAACATGCGAGTACTCAAAAGAAATATCTATAAACAGCAAGTATAGAAAATAAGTACTACCTTATAACAGCAAAGCCCGTCGATGTGAACTTTTCTTGACATCACAAATGGTCACAGTTGTCACAGGCACTACAATGAACAGAAATGTGATATATTTCATTCGTCTCATTTTTACTCTCATTTGGTTACTCCACTGAACAGGCATCATAACTGCTGTCATCTTGTGACTCTCTTGTGACTTTCATTTTAACACTCCATTGTAAAGTCATCATGATAGCTGTTTTGTGACGAGTTCCCAAGTGACAGAAAATGAAATCATCTAGTGACTTTCACAAAGGAGTGCGATGATGACTTTACAATAGAGTGTCGGTCACCGGAAAGTTACCATGCGACTTCATTGTGACATTATTTGGCGACTAATCACTATGCAATGCTCACAATAAATTTAAAGTTCAGTCTTCAACTTACAGTGACTTGAGAATCACATGGTGACTTTACTGCAATGTCACTTGGTGACCCATTACAAAGCAACAGTCACAGTGATTTTTCAGTGGTAGTAGTCATTTGAGTAATAATAATAAGACGAGTGAAAGATCCCATATTTTGATTCACCGTAGCGATTGTGACACGTGTAACGATATGTGACGTCAATGGGACTTCACGTTGACTGCCCGTGCTGTTTAAGTAGTACCTCTTTATTACACTTGCTCTTCAAAGAATTTCCTTTTGAGTACTCACGTGTTCAGAAATTAGCATTTTGTGTTTGTTACTTAAGTTTTGCACACTAGTGTATATAGAAATAGTATATTGAAAATTTATGGTAAGAGTGTGCGAACCCTGTAAACCCTGTTAGCATCAATCATTTCACTATTTGAGAAAGATGATTACCAAGCCGCTAAAATTGTTAAGGAATTGATGCCAACAATCTATGATTCGTTACGGGTAACTTTTACGCTTTTCTCCTACCATTTTTTCTGAATGAAAAAAAAATTCCCTATCCTTAGTTTTCGATGATGAAATGAGACACAATATCTGTTCAAATAATCTTGGCAGCTATGCTTATTATGTAAATGGCAAGATTTCATGCCTAGCAATGTTGCCAGTAGAAATTGTGTTTTTTACTCAGAAAAATACCACTTTTTGGATATAGAGATATTCACTTCGTTATTAAATGCCCCATTCTTTCTAATGAAATGATCTGAAATTTTGTTTCTGTAATGTTGAATTCACACTAGAATTATTGAAAAACTTAATTTTAAAATAAGGATATTGCAGCTCATCCCGGGTTTTTTTTCCTTTTTCAAAGTTATAAAACTAAAACCTTGTTTTAAAATGT
The DNA here is from genome assembly GCA_963931845.1 of Maratus michaelseni. Classification (NCBI taxonomy): domain Eukaryota; kingdom Metazoa; phylum Arthropoda; class Arachnida; order Araneae; family Salticidae; genus Maratus; species Maratus michaelseni. The sequence goes on from OZ007595.1 coordinate 307,246,824, forward strand.
TGCTATAAAGTTTCATTAAAGTAAATTGGTGCAAGTACCGTAATTTCTGGTATGTAATCCGCGGATCAAATAAATCAGTTTCAACCTAAAAATTTTATTTTTTAAAAAAAGTCAAAAAAGTACTTAGGAGTTACATTTTATTTATTAAAATTTCTGGTTCGAAATCGCTTTATTTGAGCCGTGGGTTATATACCAGAAATTACTGTATATCCCACCGTCCCACAGTAGAGTATTTAGTTTAAAATCCTGATAAAATTACTTTTCATTTGTTTTAAAATTAAAACCATTGCTGTTGACATCCCCTTAGTAAATACACTTAATTAAGGTTATATACACAGATATGTATGCATTTATTTAAAAAATAAATATATGGATACAAAGTTTACTTAACTGTTTACTGTTTTTAAGAGGAAAGTAATTGCTGATAAATTTGTTTTATTTACAAGTAATGTTTAATCAAATGTGGTCAATTTTACTATATATAAAAGTTTAATTATTTATATATACCAATGTATATGATATATATATTATTTGCATTTATTATTTTGCAAAGATGAGTCTCTTCAGTTTAGAGATGCTGGTCTTTGAGCGTATCTTTAATAGATGACTAGCTCCCCCGTCCCTCCTCCAAAAAACATTTACGTATAAAAATGGAAAATATCTGCCGAACATTAAAAGAAATGTTTTTTTAAAAACTATACCCAATACGATTAAAATTCAAAATTGGTCTGAAAACCGTAACTTACCTTTAAAAAGCTTACAATATATCTAAATTAGCGCTAAGAAGGCTTAAAAAATATCCCATTTTTAATTATAATTATTTTATTATTATATTAAAAATAAAAGTATTTAAATGCACATATAATAATATACAATTAAACATAATAACAAAACTGAAATATAACAAAAAAGAACGTCTTCTCACAAAGAAATCTCCTGTTCAACTTAGGCTAGAGCCACCAGATATCACACATGCTCCTGAAATAGACATAGATCGACGCACCAGTTAGTCAGGAATTATAATATATGCTTTTTCACAATTATTGAGTAAATTTTAATTTTTGCACTCTTGGCCAAGTTTTTGCCTCAAATACTCCTCTGTGCGCCCATAAAGGGATGTTGAAGACGCCGTTCATATTCATTATCAATTGAAACCGCATAAAACTATTTTGTAATATAAAGCGATATTTCTAGTTTGAAATGAACAGGAAACGATTTTTAAAGTAACTTAATTTCGAATTATTTTTATTTCTGTTCAATGTTATGAACATCATATTTATTTTACTTTAAATTATGTTTTAAAATTTGTTCTAACCACTTCGGTACGGTGCTCGTCATCAGATTCAAGGATCCCATGGTCTTCAATTTTGTACGGGCTTTATTATCGCTATTTCGCAATATAAATATGTACATGATATAATGACAGTATTTTACAATTAAAATAGAGGAAAATGAATATTTAGAAATAGTAGTACTAAAAAATTAGAAGGTTTGGTGGACATACTATCAATTAAAATCGACAATCTAATGTGTGCATTCATCTAATGGCTGTCGAAGATAGTGCCGAAGTAGTTGAAATATTAAATGCTGATTACTTAGACCAACTGTTCCCAACCTGGTGTACGTGGTGAAACAGTTCGGGGTACGGGGGAGTTATATTGGTAATGGCGGATAGCGCAAAAAATAAAACTTAAAACTTTTCGTTTACAAAGAAAGACTTGTGTAAAATTAAAATAGGCTATTCGCATAAGTAAAATGTCTAAACTGGGTAATTGGTTGATAATATGTCACCATTAACTCCGCCCACTCTTAATAATATCTTATTATTTCGCATATGTTCTTTTGTTTTTTTCTTTCTAGTAATTCAATAAATACTGAGAAAAAAAAACAAGAATCGTATCGAAGCTGCTGGTTTCTACGATTTCATTTGAAACATATTTGAAATCAGGCCATCATTTTAGAGTGCGACTGGTGAACATTAGTTTAAATTCATTAACGTGAATTAATGAGTGTAGCTTCATCCCTTCTTTGTAAGTGCTTAATTTGAAATATTTAGGTAATATTCAGTGTTTTGAGTCACTTCATGCTGATATTATGTTGTGGTTCAAAATGGATAAATGGTTGATTATTGGAATTCTGAAGTGAACTGCATCTAACATAAGAACTAGCATAAGAGCATTAACAATGAACGAAAGCAAAAATATTTGGAATGGGTTTATGTGAGGAGTACGTATAAATGAAAAGTCTAAGCAAGGGGTACGTGAGAGAAAAAATTGTTGGGAACCGCTGACTTAGACACTTCTTTAACATGATTAAGGGTTATTTTCCTTAGATATGATATATGTGTATAAAATTTTAATTTAATACAGTATTTTTCAGCTCGTTCACCACGGTTCAAACAAATCTGGTTATAATAGTTTATTACCTGAATCAATCTGGTAACAATCATTTATATTATTTCTCCTGTCAACATCCCTTTTTCTAAGAACATACGAAACGCAAAACGACGAATGAGATAGCATATGAAAGGATTTTGAACAGCCTTCTGACATAACACACTTAACATTTCGTTAAAACATGTTTTTAGTTAAAAATTGTAGTTAATTAAAAATTAAATCGGCATTGATTTCATAAATGAAATGAAAGGTTTTCCTGAAATCAGTGTTGCCACAAAAATAAAATATTGCATTATCAGACGACGTCATCCTATAATGCAATTAAAAGACGATTGTTAATTTATTTCTTGCGCATAATTTTTGAAAAAATATCGAGCTTTTAGTCGGATTTTTATTTAATTTTTTCGCGTGCGTCACCTATTGTTTATTTGTTTACTTTGTTTAATCATGGCTCTGTATATGCGTACTGCATCGGAGCACCAGTAGATTACGTAATTTAAGGATTATGCACCGCCCCCTGAATACTAGGCCTGAGCGCTGACAACAATGGCGGCTGTCGCAGGCCGATTTTTATTTTTCAGCATTTGAACGGTCCATCGAAATTCCACACCAATAATTTCTAAAAGTTTTCTTCGCCTTGTTTTTCGGAGATTTCCAAATATCTCAAACGTTCAAGTGTATTATATCCCCATTAAGGTTTTAAATTTCTACATCTAAACTCATATTCAATTCTCCTCCCATCCATTTTGAGGGCGTAGAGCGTCACATTCAATTTTCAAAGTGTAACAGGCAACAATCTCAAATACACACTTTCGTTCCTATGCACTTTATCCCGCATCACTTCACTTCAGTGTCAAATTCCTCAAGTGGTGTCTTTTTCTTCTAAGCCCCTTCAAAATTGTCTTGATCCTGAAGCCACAGACCCATTTTAAACTTTATTAATAAATTTCAAAAATTTCCAAATTTCTCAACATACGAGTATAATTTATCCCCAAAAGATTTTTTAGTACTACACCTAAAACTCAAAATCAATTCTCTCCCCACCCATTCTGAGGGCGTAGACCCAATTTTAAACTCTTTTAATAAATTTCAAAAATTTCCAAACCTCTCAATCATTCGAATTCAAAGATCTGTAAATCTCTCAACCGCTGGACACCTCTCCCTTCCTTTACATGCTGGTCTCATATGGTTCTCTCATTTCATTTTATTTACTACAGCTTGTATTAACATTATTCATCTCATATTCTATCATTTCTCTTTATCGGAGAGAGTATCCCACATAACCTTTATCGCTCATTGAAATAAAGTTATTTACTAAGAAATTATAGCAAAAGCTAAGAAGAAAATCATCAAGAAATACAGTTAAAATCCAAGAAGAATGAGTCAGACACATAGCTACAGCGAAAGCTCAGAATCGGAATCCGAAAATAAAAACAACTCGAAATTTACACAATCGTTCAACAGTCACCATACTCGAACAAGAAATTCACAACAAATAAAAATGATAACCCCATCCAACCCATCAAGCAAAAAACCACCACTCCAAGGGCCACAATTATATGATATAGAAACAGGTAAAGGAAAGAAACTCAATGTTCACGAAATCCTCGCAAAAGCAATCGGTCATTTAAGAAGACACAAAGGAAGTAATACTGATGAAACAGACAAACACCTACACTGGCTGCAAACAGAAATAACAAAGAACATAGCATACATCAAAAGAGCAGCACCAACCTCACAAGACTCAACCCAACAAAAGAAAATTAAAAACACACTGGAAATATTCGAAGACGTTGACCACGACCTCATTGCCTACATGCACAGGGAAGGCAGCCGACAGAACACGAAAAACTTCCTTGACAACAACCCCAAATTCAGAACGTGTCTCAGACAAATGTGCAAACATCTGAAACAACACTCAACCGCAGGCACGGAAGGGGCAAATATCCTACAAGAAAGAATAGTAAATCAACTCAAAGACATGCACCATCTCAAAGAAGAACTAGAACGAACCAAGGAAGGCAAGGATCAAACAGACAACACAGAAGAGGAGACTAACAACAACACACAGCACCAACAACAGGAAAACAACACGGCCTCCTTAGAACAAAGAATCCAAACCCTGGAAGACGATATAGAACAACTACGAATTAACACACTGGAAAAAGAACAGAAACAGCAAGCAGACAGAAAACAACAAGATGAAAGAATCGAACACCACCAGGCCACCATAAAAGAAAGGGAGGACAATATAGAAAAACTATAAGAAGAACACAAAGAAACCCTAGCAGATCTCAACTCAAAAATAGAACTCTTAACTCTAGACAATGAAAACCAAAAAGAGGAAATCAACCTACTGCACAAGCAACAAGAAACACAACTAAATTGTCAGATCCCGAATGAAGAAGACATTCAGAAGATGATGAAACAGGAAACAAAACGACTCCTGATACAAATTAAGAACAAACTTCCACATGCCCAGAACACCAGAATAATGACAGAATCCATAATGAAACAAAACACCACAAACACAGAAAAAATATTCCAGAAAATAGTGGACATGGAATTAAAAGTCTCTGCACTCATCAAGGAACAATATACACCAGTAAGAGAAACACCAGAAGATAGCAACATAAACAACTCATATGCAGAAAAACTCAAGCAATCAGATACAGGCAGACCATCACAACCACAAACAAGAACAACACCACCCTCAATAGCCAGACGATACTCTAAAGGGGCGATACTATTCACAAGAAAGCCTAACACGATGTTCTCAATAAGTGAAGAAATCCATAAAGCCCTCAAAAAATACAAGAACGTCCCACCAATACATTGTACAATAGCAAGAAACAAAAAAAAAACACTCATAGTGAGGTCAGAAAATGAAAATGAAGTCGACACCTTGTCGGACATGATACATAACTCAGAAGACATATCGAGCCTGGTATCCCAAGAATACAGAAAAACGGAAAAAGCTGATAGTGCTAGGCATCCCGAAATCGATCTCACATGATGAAGTAACGCAAGAAATCAATGAAAAGATAAACAAAGACCCAGAAGAACAAGTACACATACATAAAGAACTAGCAAACGAAAAATCAAGAACATACCAACTAGTTATAGACATCACTGAAGTACAAGCATCAATACTCCTCAGCGTGGGTCGCTTGTCACTCAGCTTCATAACATGCAAAATAAGAACATTTTCCCCAATAATACGATGTCAAAACTACCAAGTCTTCGGGCACTCCACCAATAGCTGTAGGAGGAAAACGGCCTCTGCATATTGCATGGAAGAACATACATCTGAAAGTTGTCCGAAGACCACCCGCGAAAACACAGATGCTTAAACTGTACCTACACACAAGATCAAGATGGATACCCCTATCCAAATGCCCACAGCGCCAACTCACCAGGATGTCAAGTCTTCCAAGACCTATTCCATAATCGCCATCGTGCACAGAACCCAACAGCAGAGAGTTCGCGATGGTAACAACCCCAAACTCAACAACCACACCAACTAGCAATAGAATAACAACACCAAAATTCAAAATAGCACAAATAAACCTTCAAAGGACAAAATCAGCAACAGCAGACCTCATTAATCATTTGATAGAAGAGAAGTATTCATTAGTCTGACTCCAGGATTGCGCAGTCACCAATGGAAAACCGCACGGACTCCCATCATCCCTGCCTTCATATGCCTCGCAATCCAACAACTGCCACACAATCACACTGGGCAACAACCGTCAACATATACGGACACAGCAACACCAAAATTCAGTATTCATTAACATTACACTCCAAGATATAATTATAACAATAGGCAATCAATACTCCCCGCCCTCGGCAGATCTAAAGGAAGACCTTCAAGCCTGGACAAACAAGATAGGCATGAGCAAACACCTGATACACCTGGGAGACTTCAATGCTCATAGCCAACTCTGGGGGTATCCATCGGACGACGACAGAGGACACCATCTAATCACACACATGAGCCAACACCACTTAATCTCGGCAAACGACCCACACTGCCAACCCACATTCCAGACAGAAAGATCACAAGGATGGCCGGACGTCTCTCTCTTCTCGTTCCCAGTATTCTCTAGACTAGAAGATTGGACCGTGGAAAGAGACACGGGGACCACCGCTTGATAACCATACATTTAAACATAACAACCCCAACACTCCCGAGAAGAAGATATAGAACGAAAAACATATCATTCAAAAAATTCAATCAACAATTAACCGCAAGCCTAAAATAAAGAAACATTAACTTCCAGCAAATAAATAGTAAAGAAAACTTCGATACACACTATAACGAACTAATACAAATCATACAAGAGACAAGTGAAAACAATCTGAAAAAGAAAAGTAGCACACACAAGTCTTCAATCAACTGGTGGTCTCCGGAGCTCCGAAAAACAAGAAACTACGTCCGGGCACTCCGAAGACAAACAAACTCTCCAACATCCACACAAGCCCACAAACAGAAATACAAGGAAGAGCGCGCCAGATACAGGCTTCAAATCCACACAGCCAAACGAGAAACATGGCTGAGATTCTGTCAGGCAACAACAGATCCCTATGGGAAAACGAAGAAAATTGCCTTCCAGGACTTTCATAAGCAAGAAACATATGCACTGGCACACTCAACAACAATCACACACACCAAGAAACACACACCTCACAGAACACATATATGGAAATTCACAGATTACAGACATCAGAACACCAACACCAGACAAGACGGCCCCTCCATTCACCATAAACGAGTTAAAAACGGCGATATACAGTTTCAACAAAAACAAGGCTCCAGGAATAGACAACATAGACTATCCCATCACAAGACAAATATTCAAACATCACCCACAACTATTACAAGACATTTACAACACACTCCTCAAGCTTAACTACTTCCCGACAGCATGGAAGCAGGGGGAACTAGTTTTCTTCTTGAAAAATGGAAAGCCGCCAACAGAAGCGGACTCGTATCGTCTGATTTCCCTGCTGCCAATCCTGGGCAAAATCTTTGAGAAGCTAATACTAAAGCTTATCCTACATGAACTACACAACACACCAAAACTAGCACCGTCCCAACACGGATTCGTCCCAGGAAAATCGACGGTCACGGCAATCCAAGAAGTGCTGTCCATCATAGATCTAAGCAAACACGAAGACAACTACACATTTCTCATCTCTCTAGACTTCCACCATGCCTTCGACAATCTACCTTGGGATGCAACAGTGGAGGAGCTCGAGACCTTAGAACTGAGCAGACCATACATAAACACGACAAGATCCTTCCTATCGCTCATATCTGCGAACACCAACTGGCTCTCTGGAGACCTTCACTGGTTCAAAAAGGGCTGTCTCCAGGGTTCGTGCTACGGCCCGTTTCTCTGGAGAATATTCGTCAATAAGATCCTGATAATCCTCAGAGAAAAAGAATTCAAAGTGGTGGCGGACGCAGATGATATACTTCTATTCATAACAGGTCGCACCAGGAAGATCATAGAAGACAACGGCAACGCAGCTCTCCAACTGATTCAAAACTGGGCGGATTGTCATTCCATTCAAATATAACACACGAAAAATCAACAGTTCTGCAAATAAAGAATCGTAAATATCTCAAGCGTCCACCCATACTAAAAATTAATAACAGATCCATCAAACATAACCCCACACTAAAATATCTCGGCTTAGTTCTGGACAGCACACTTTCCTTCCTACCACATCTACATGCCAAGAGATCAGAAATGAACAAAGTAGTCCAAAACCTCCTGAAGTTTGCAGCCACACAACGCAGTATCTCAAAAGCAATACTAAAAATATGGAACAATCAAATCTTAGAAAAGAAAATAACTTACGCTGCAGCAACATGGTTCCCCAAACTACAAAAATCCCATGGGCTGCGACTCCTCTCGGCAATTCAGGCACAGTGTCTGCTTTTGATCTCCCGTGCATAGAAGAAGACAGCAACCTCAGCTCTCTGCGTCCTCACGGGAACAATGCCACTCTCACTAAGAACAGAGAAAATAGCAGCCCAAGGAGCAATCCTTAGGCTAGGCATCCCCATGGTTGGAATACAACCAGATATGTATCAACCGAAATTTATACCAACAGAAATTATACCATACAGAACATATTTTGAATGGGCAGAGGACGCAGAGGAGCAGCCAAGTTTGCAAGTATACACGGATGGATCGAAGACCGACGCTGGTGTAGGATATGCTTTCTGCATCTACGACAAAGAAGACACAATAACAGAACATCAAATACACCTGGACACTTCAAACTCCGTTTACCAAGCAAGAGCTTCTCGCAATTTCTGACGCAATTTCCTGACTGCTAACATCCACACACGACAAAGCAAAAATAAATTCAGACAGCCTTTCCAGCTTAGTGGCACTTACAGACATGAACACAGAAAATTATCTAATAGGTCAAATAATAAAGAAACTGCAAGACACAACAAAAAAGATCCTCTTCAACTGGGTAAAAGGCCACTCAGGAATTGCGGGTAACGAACACGCTGACAGACTCGCCAAGGAAGCCACACAACCGGACACATCAATAAAACACATCTTCCACACAGCACCTCCATCCTACCTCAGAGGACAACTAAAACACAAATACACATCCAAATGGCAAGACGAATGGACCGCGGAGCACAGGGGACGAAAAGCCTACAACCTCTGTCCAAAAGTCACCAAGGACTTCCTGGTCCCACACCGAAGCATCTACTTGTACATAACCAACCACGGCCCTTTCCCATCATATCTCCATCTATTCAATAAAGCCCCATCTCCATTCTGCACATGTGGAAAAAGAGGAGATGCCACCCATTACACACTCAACTGCCCGCTAACGTCAGCATATCACATAAGGAAACCGGCATCACTGAGGACTTCAGTTTGGTTCCACCACTTCCTCCGTACACCAAATCTACAACAAAAAAGAATAGACTGTATCCATCTCCTAGAACGCAATCAGCAACTCTTTCAAATACCTCCAGCACACCTTCAAGGAAATGTCCTGCCCTCAGACGATGAAGAAGAAGCATAACCCTCATCATTGACCACAACAATCGCAGAAACACAGTAGTGTAAATAATTCCATTCCCTCATCAAAAACTCATTCCACCACCAGAAACAACTTCAAATAAACACCAGACAACAACAAGTAATAATCATCCACAACTCCTTCACCCAACAGTCCCACCACACCGTCATCCACCGTCAACAACAGTAAAATAGACTCATCATCATATACGCCTGTAAATAAACTCTCTCTATCAGCATCACAATTAGACTTTAATATCACCAGTAAAAGACTCTAAAACCTATCCAGAAATTGTATAGACTCATCATCATATATACCTGTAAAACACCTTTTATTAACCAGCATCACAAAACGACTCTAACATTATTTACTCAAGTAATTATAGATATGTACATAATTGTTCTATTACTCAAGTCCACAAATATAAAAATTTAAACTCTTGGAGTTATTGTAAAAATACCTTACTCAAATTAGAGTAAATATGTAAAATTGTATTGTATATATATAATTCTTATTCATTGTTCAATTTAGTACTACTATGTAAAAGCCTAATGGCCTCATTTGTATTTTTTTAATAAACTTGCCAAGCAGGGCTTGTAGCGCTTAAGCCGTAAGGTAGGCCACCCTGCTTGGTTGAATCTGAATCTGAATCTGTTTTTCGGAGATCAAATAAGTCAAAGATAACTTTTAGATACTATTGGTGTTGAAGTTCGAGGGACTGTACAAACGATTCCGCCTGCGACAGCCGCCATTTTTTTCAGCGCGCAGGCCTAGTATTCAGGGGGTGGTGGATTATGTTCCATTTAGATATAATGTTCATTAAGATTCACAAAAATGCTAAGTATTTATTTTTTAATATTTCATTAAGCTGTTAATACGCCAGCGAAGTCTGACGTCACTTAAATGGCTGCTGAACCACAAAGTTTGAATCCCATGTTTAAGTTCCCATAGGCTTGCAAAAAAGTGGTGTACCAAATATTGATTTATGTATTTAATACATTTCTGGAACAGTTTTGTAAAATCTGAGGAAATGCTTTCATATAAATTCCCTAACCATTTAATTCGGTGTTTAAATTTTTTTATAATTGTTTTTTTTTAAGTATAGGGGTCTTGGCAACCTACAGAAATAGCCTTGGCGAGAAAAAAAAATGGCAAAAAATTTTCTGGCAATCTATTTTCTTTTTCTTATACACAAGCAATCATCATATATATTATTTCTGTTGTCAACATCCTTTTTTATACACATACAAAACATACAACGATGAATGAAGTATCATTCGAATAATGTTTGAACTTTGAACAAGTTTTTGAGATAGTACACCCACGTTTCGTTAAAACGCATTGTTTGATTAAAAAAAATCCGTTAATTAAAAATTAGTGCTAAAACGTACCGGGAAATAGTCTCAAAGATTGCAGTGCGAAAGCATCGCACGGGTCCTTCTGGTAGTATATTAATTATCAACAAATCATTATTATCAATTATCATTAGTATCTATTATCATTATATCTGTTATCATAATTATCAATCTGGTTTGTTTGTTTGTTTGTTTATCGAGAACATACATCTGACTTGTGTGCTTGACATCAAGTGCCCACTTATAAGTCATCGTCAATATACAGGGACGAAATAGACACAAGGAAATTTACAACACAAGAGAGTTACATCCGGAAGCTCCACAAAGTGTGTGCAATGGAGCGGGCGGGAGTCGAACCCGCCGACCTGACTCCTATGCTCTCAAGCGATTAGCGGAATGGTGTCTTAACCACTCGCCCACGGAGGCCCCTATCAATCTGGTAATAATAGTATATTTATATTACCAATTTGGTAATAATAGTTCATTACCAGAAATTTTAATTAATAAAATGTAACTTATTTGTGCGACATGCTTATATAACATCACTTTTAAAGTAACATTTCTTGAGCAAAACATGTTTGCCCGATGCACTGAAACAAAAATGAGAGAGAAACGATGACTCTCTGTATATATTTGTTTAGTTCTAATTAACCCCTTGGGTACATTTGACAACTGAGACTCGTCATCAGTATTGTCTACGGATTTTTTTTTTATTCAGAAATTTCGAATTTATACCTGAAAATTCAAACAGTACTTCTCGCTTCTTTTTAATCAGGGAATATCTGTCAACAAATACAGAAAAAAACACTATTCCAAATTTATTGTGTGTCTGTTCTGTATGTTTTTTTTTCTTCAAATAAATCTATACCCAAAGGGTTAAGGGAGTCAAGTACTTTCTAAACTGATAAATTACATGTAAAAGAGCTTTTAAGAACAGAGAAAATTGCAGACCTCGAATCATACGTTTCCTACATTTTTCTCGCACACACACGTGGCAAAACGGTGTCTGCTTGCTTGATTGTTACTTCAACTAACAACGCTAATTCGTGCAATATATTGATATAAATAGATAACCTTAAATCATTTCCGGGTCTAACGGAATATTTTGGGCAAATATTATTATGTATTAGATCAGCGGTTCCCAACCTGGGGGACGCGTACCCCTGGGAGTACGTAAAAATTACATTGGTAATGGCGGATAACGCAAAAAATTATAATAAAAGGAGATAAACAAAACTAAATATTTCGCTTACAAAGAGAGACTTTTGTAAAAATAAAATAGGCTATTCGCATACAATTAAGCAAAATACCTAAAATTGGAAATTGGTTGATCATTTGTAGCCATTATCTCTGTCTATTCCTAGTAACATCTTGCGATTTCGTATGTGTCCCTCCTTTTCTATTGTTGTTCTGTTCTTTCTAATAATTCTAGAAAAAAATATGAAAACATGAATTGTATTGAGCTTCTGGTTTCGAGGATTTTATTTAACCCTTTCCGGCGCGGGGTGAGTCTGTTTTTAAAAGGATGAAATTATGGACTGACACCAGAATTTACCAAAGAATTTATTAGAAAATAAAAACTTGCTTATTTCCCCCCCCCCCGTACTTTATTATAAAAGGAAAAATTTTATTAAATATTCTTGGGGCCAATTGTCAGTTTTGGAATTAAAATTAGGTGTCCTTTTTTGTGACCACCGCCCGCTAAAAGGTTTAACCCATTTGAAAGCAGGTCATCATTTTAGTGTTCCATTGGTCAGCATTAGCATAAATTCATTAACGTATATTAATGGTTTCATCGCTTCTTTGTGAGGACATAATTTGAAATCTTTAGCAAATATTTAGTGTTTTGAAAGTCTTTATGTTGATATTGTGTTGTGGTTCAAAATAGATAAGTGGTTGGAAACTGGAATTCTGGTGAAAACTGCATCTAACATTGGTAACTAGCATAAGAACATTACCAATGCACTTAAACGAAATATTTGGAACGTGTTTATGTGAGAAAGGGGTACGCATAAATGGAAAGTCTAAGCAAGGGGTACTTGAGAGAAAAAAGGTTCGGAACCTCTGTTAGATGGATGGATATGCATAAGAAAAGATTGTGTGAAAGTCTGAAAAAAGGCATAAATCCTTGCATTAGGGCCAGAACCAGCGACTATTTTTATATTTACCGTATTGATTGACCGTAACACACACACACACACACACAAAAAATGAATAAATAAAAAAAAAAAAAAAATAAAAATTTATGGGAAAGCAGTTCTTCAGAAGACGAAGATTGGAAGCTCTCTTCAAGTGATAGTGTTTCTGACGATGAGGTGGAAGAAAGAGAAAGTATTTTTGAAGATTATATGGAAGAAAGAGAAAGTGTTTCTATTAATATTGGAGACTTTGCATTAGTCAAAGTGTGTGGAAAAAAGAAAGGAGCCATATGCTATAATGTTGCAGAAATCATAAATAAAAGTGAAATTGACTTTGAAGTTAAGTATATGAATAGACTTTTGTCAGCATACAATTTTGTCTTTGATGATGAGACAGCATATTCAGCTGTTCTTGCTGACATTGAAATGAAATTACCAAAGCCAATGGCTTGCGGCGGGACAGAAAGAGCAATGACACAATTATCATCTCCTGTAGACTTCCAAGGTTATTCCATGATAAAATGAACTTTTGAGAACTTTTTGTTATCCTTTAATGTTTAATTTGATGTTACTTTATTATTTTCAATTCATCAAACAATTTTTTCACAAAGAATTTCTCAACTCTTAAATGTGTTCCATTATTATAACTATTTTAAGTCTTATCATTTGAAAATGGCTTTCATATCTTCTATGTTCAACATCTAAACCTGTATTTAGTAATAATAAATGTGTTGTTATAATATAGCTAATTTTGTATGTGCCTTACTCACCGTCCCACAGTACCCCATTCCCTGCCCCACTGTGCCCCGATAGGGGACACAATGGGACATCTTGAGTACCTTTTGAAAATTAACTTTTTTTTTAAAGAATAAAATAAGTATAAATTATGAAAAAAAATACAATGAAAGCTAAAAGTTGCCCAAATATTGCTCTGTATTTGTTTTATTTTTTTAATTAAAAGGGAGGAAATTATCATAAAACAAGTGAAAATTGTCCCACTGTGCCCCCCTCTCCCCTATGTTCATTTATTAAAATTATTAAATAACGGAAGACTTTTAATCGAGAGTTTTACTTTCCGCCATTTTTTAGGCTGTATTTTAATTATTATTCATTTTGCAAGTACATATTCCTTTTTTTGCACACGACCTTGATGAAAAATTAAGATAAGTTATGAAAACCTCCGCTATATTTTCAGATTTTTAATTAAATTTCAATTTTATGACAGTTTGTTAATGTGAAAAAAACAACAATTCTTCTCTTAATTTACTTGTGATTAGGGAAGTCGCAACACAAGGATATCAAATTACCCCTCTTGTTTAATAGTAATATTTACCTTATTTAATCCAGAATTTCGGAATTTAAATAAGACGACTACCACCAATCTTAAATAATGGTACTCATTATATTTTCTTTAATAATTGTGAATTCTCTGACTGATGAGCAGAAATACCTTAAAACTTGCTAAGATGAAATCACAAAGGGTGAGAATAAAAATTATGCTTACAAGAAGTTTCTCTGTTAGTTGTTGCACCGTTCTGGTCCATTATAACCGTGTTGTATCGTTTTCGCCAATGTTTCGGATGATGAATTTCCCTTATGCATGCTTCGTTTTCACAGATTTTGTTACATTAAACAAATTTTAGAATTATTAAGACAGATTATATATATATATATATATATATATATATATATGCCAACTTCAAGCCTTTTATTACATTAGAAGAAACATATTTCGAACCAGAATTTAATTTAGAGAATGAAATTAAGTAGATTTTAAGTTATTACCACACACAGAAGGAAGACACATTTATTTAGATAAATGTTCTGGTTCAAAGTATGTTTTTTAGATTTAAAAAATGTTCAATGTTGGCAAGCATGATATTTATTTTTCTGGATGTTATCAAAAATATTCATTAACCCCTTAGGGACGAGCGACACGTATACGTAACGCAAAAGATGCTCAGAATCCTCGATTATTCCCACCAGTAACTTTTTATTGTAAGCTTTGCCTTATTTAATGACAGCATTTCTGCGATTCAATTAGTCGAAAATTCCTGTTTTCAGAAATCTGTGGTAAAAGATTAAAAATTCTGTAAAGGACGCTCGTCGCGAAGGGGTTAATACCCGGAATTAGTATCAAGATACATAAAAATATAAATTCGAAGAGTGGCAACATAGTTGTAGAATTTCCTGTATGTTAACTGCTTTCTGTTTCTATTAAAATTTTTTGGTACAATTTTACGAACCCTGTTTTAAGCTAGAGAGAAAATGCAGAAACCGATTTATAAGAACAGTATAGAGATTTTTAGCTTAATTATTTCTTATCTTCTTTAAAGAATGAAACACTGTTAACCGCTTATGAGACGTATTTCTCAGATTCGTAGCCTCAAAATTGTCATTCATTTTCATTTTATTTTATTTTACAGATATTGTTTGCGCTAATATCAAACAAGTGTCTCATTCTCGAAGAATTCTTCGCTATGTTAATTTTCACACTCCAACATAAATATAAAATTTTCTGAATAAAGAAATGTATGTAACTTATGTATCAGAATACTGGTGATATCGTATTATCATCTGCACTTAGTCGTGCTGTACCTGAATAAATAAAATCGTGGAGAGATACAAATAATTTATTCTAAATAACTAAATTGAAATTTTGAAATTTGAAAATCGTACGTACACACGCAGTTTCATTATCTTAAATTATCTCTTAAATTCGATATGAAAATTACCGAATGTTTGTTCTTTACCCAAATTTCCTTTTAAAAATACAAGACGTGAGAAATACGCTGGAGGGTAAACTACGCGATTAAATACGGTATTTACGTGAAGCACAAATAAATTTGTTTTATCATTTGGCAACTACTTTAAATTTCTATTTATTATTTTAAATAATAAATATTAGTAACTCTATAAATAATTCATTTATAGAATTACTGCTATCATTATTCCAGGGTTCGTACTCTTGTACCATAACTTTTTAATATATTTTTACTATTTTTTATTTAAATAGCAGAAATTACAGACGCCTCATTTAATTGCAGGATTTACAATACTTTTCTTCATTTAATTTCCGAGGAGTCTGACACCACTGTATCAAATTACAAAATTTCTATTTAATATTTTATTCACACAATTCACAATCATCTTGTTTAATCACAGTACTTGCAAATTTTTTCTACGCTTAAGAATGACGAAGTACTTGGTTAAAAACTGTGGTAAAAATACGTAACTTGTGTAAAGCATTTTTTAATTTAAAAAGTCTATTTTTTTCTTCAAAATAAATTCGTCAAAGTGACGTTATTTTCATTCCAGCCAGCTCCGTAATTAGAAACCAAATCTTCAAAGGACAATATACTGTTGACAAATGACGTTTTTCATCAAAATCAGCCTAAACTAAAAAAATAGTATCTTGAATATTCTTTTAAAACATACATTGTAAATATTGTTTCTTACTTGAAATGTAGTGTTTAATAAAATTAATGATTCATAAATATTTAAATGTATACAATAATTTTCGATTTCTTTTTCCTTGAAGAAATCAAAATCTGTCATTTACTGTAAATGCAACACATCGGGTTATCACGCAGCTAGTATATATAATTCTTCTAATAGATACTCAGGAAGTATATCAACTTTGACTGTTAAAAATAGAAGTGTCACGACAACACTGAAAGAATCATTTTTTGTTTTTTAAATGTGTATTCAAAGATAACTAACCATAACTCAGTGTTTATTTATATCTAATTAAACCCTTGAAGGGCGCCGGTATATTATATATACCACTTAATTTTAATCCCAAAATGCCACAAAGACACCAGAATTGTTAATCAAATTTTGAATTTATAAGGTAATATGAAGTAAAGCATTTACTTAGATCTTTTACTTTAGATTTATTCGTGAATCATAGTGTCAGTCAATCATTTCAGTATTTTAACAACAAGAGTACTTTACCCCTGAAGTAATTAAATACGTTTTTCTGTAGGATGATGCAAGAGTTAGTTAGTACATGGAGAGGTAAATCTATTTTTAAAGCAGATGTCGCTGCGATCGTCCTATCATTGAACCGCATCGTTGCACGTTTATCGGCTACAATTGTTTAGCACTTTTTAAAGCATTATCAGTTTGGCTTTTTTTTAAATTCCGAAATTTCGCATTTATACCAGAAATTCCCTATACTGTTATTTTGGTTACTTAAAGGCAGATATTTCGTGACTTCTTAACCCTTTAACGGATGAAGCACGTCAATTGCTAAAATGTTGAAATAAATGATTCACACCGGAAATTATAAACGAATTTATTTTTATGTAATAAAAAAAAAAGCGATATTTCACATACATAATAAATGGAAAATATATCTATTAAAATTCTGCTGCCATTGTTCAATTTCATAATTAAAGTTTTGTGGTATCATAGGGAAACCAATGAACTTTAAAGTGTTAAAGTAAAAATTCTTGTTTCAGAATTTACGGTTTGAATTCGAAAATTTTGAATTCGTTTTCTACATGACGTATTCTAGGTGCTGTAGTACAACCAAATTAAATAACAAATTTCGGGTATGTGGTGGTGGTACAAACTCCCCGTGCTCGGATAAATAACATACTGGAGCCCTTACTAGTCATCTAACATTTATTCTCACAGTTGCCGCTCTTAAACGCAAACAGCCGTATGACAAGAAGTTCCACCACAACTACCATTGAGAATAATCAATGCTGTAGAGAAATAAAACTATATATTAGTTTCTTTAAAATAAATCCGGTTTGAGTCCAGCCATTATATTATTGCAGTTGAAAATATATAGTATATTTTTTAATCTTTACATATTCTAATTCCTTTAATTATTTATTATGTGCGATTTTAATTATAAATGAAAAATTCATAACTTACAATTCATTAAAGGCCTTGAAGGTTGAACATAATACTAATAATAAAATAAATAAAATAATAACGATATTTCTTTATATAATAAGTCTATATAATAAATAAAAAAGACGGTGGAAAAGATCTAAACAATCTATTTCCCATTTTTTGTAAATTTAATTATTTCTAAACATTGCATAATTTAAATTTTTACAACGCCAACAGGAAAACAAATGTACTTTCAAATGCAATTTGTCCGAAAACTGTATCTCAACTTACGAATGTTCATGGTTTTTTAAATAATTTTAATGCATATTTTGTTTAAAAAAATATGTCAATCTTCTACAGCTGGATTACGAAAGATTAACTCGCTTGCTCCTTAAAACAATATAAATAGAGTCGTGTAGCATTTGTTTCCGGCTAATACAACATAACGAATTAAACACAACATCAATAAATAAAATAAAAATAAAATAAATAATACGAATGAAATTTAAATTTAATACATACATAATTGAACTTTGTGCTTAAACACTAAAATTATCTGAATAAAAAGAATGTCATAAACATCAAAATCTTTGGCTATTAACCCCTGCTATGCGGCAAATACAAAAGTATCGCTTTTAATACATTTCAAAACCTTATGTGAATACATAATTGATATTTTTGAAATAAAAATACTTTTTGGTGTTGTTAGTTGGAAAACAAAAAATATATATTAAATGTAAAAAATGTGATAGAGCTTTTCACTTATATATATATTTGAACCACTTATATATATTCTATATGATATTACTTATATATAGTCTGTTTATTTCCCATTATTCTAAATTATTTTCTGGTTCTATTATTTAAATTGTCAAAATCCCGCATAGCTAAAAATTCTTTATTCTAAATTTATTCTCTTGAAAAAATGGCGTAGTATGCTGTTCTGTTTAAATTACTCACTTTTTATTCCATTAAAATAACGCTACCTAAAATTTAATCCTTTTAAAATATCACTTTCCCAGCTAAATATTTTAATTCTCTCGAAAAACAACCTGTATCTTTTTATTTCTTATTCCACTATGTTTTCTGACAAAAAAGTATTGTTTTCACAAATATAAAAGTTAATCTCGGTTTCAATGTAAAATTTTATCTTGGCATTCTGCCAAGACGGAGTAAAGCCTGCGTATTTAAGAGTAAAGCCTGCGAAAAAAATCAGGTTCATTCCAGATCAACCTAAAATCTCTTTCCCGCGCTTTTTCACTCGGAAGTTAATATCCTTCAAATCATAGCGCCCAAGAAATAGAGTCTCGTAATGCTATTGGTCGAAAGACTGTTTCGCGGCTCTGTAATCGTGAGCGTTAGCAAATGCTTATATGCTGGTTTTCCTCTTTGAGCGCAGATTGTTCCTGGATCACGATGTATGCGGAAACCCTTTGCGACCGTGGAATATTTCTCCTTGGCTGCCGATAGACCATAGGACGCTGTCTTTAAACATCATATGTCTTCTTCGAATATTTAATTTAATTCACGAACCCTCTCTTTGGTTCTAAAGTCATTATTTTGGAATTATCATGTGAACCAGTAAAAGCATAACCTCAGAGTTTTTCCGGATTTTAATAAACTGTGGAGTGGAATCGACTGCCTATTTACTTTCTTCAATAAGCACACCACGAATTGGGATGATCGACGTTACGACTGCTATATTTCTAGGTGGAGACCTCTGGCCTTGAGTTTTGATTTACAGAAAATAAGGCGATTCAGTGAAATCGTCACACACACAGATATATATATATATGTGTGTGTGTGTGTTTTGTACACCGGGCTGTATGTTCCATAAACCGAGAATCTCGGATTGGATTCTCTGGTTTATATAAATAAAAAATACACATATCATAAACAACAATCAACTCCGTCTGTTTTTTTTTAATTAATCAATACATACTCCCCATATCGTCCGTATCGTTCATAAACAAAAATATAGTTTTTAGATTTTTCTTGCAAATTTTGTAGAAACCCACCCTAAGAATTATTTCTATTACAAACGAATTAGAAACCTACCCTGAAAACATTTCTTTGTAAATACTGGTATTTATAAAACGGGTTATTTGAGACCCAGTTGTCTTGTTTGTTAATGAAGAAATTACAAACATAAAAATAATAAAAATAAAACTCTTGACTCTTTGCAATTCCGTAATTTTCATTTTTGTTTTCAAAAGGCAGAAAATTTGGTTTCTTAAATTAACAAAATTACATAAAAATTGTTGTAAAGTGAGGCAGCAATTAGGCCAGAGTTACTTCACAGTTACACTTATTGAAGCTCCACGTTGCTCCACCCTAAACCCTGCCCCCTCCCTTTTTTTTTTTTTTTTTTTTTTTTTTTTTTAACATACTTTTACACATACGTATTTATGTATCATTTATATATTAGAGCATATATTAGGAATATATTATTTAAGAAAATTTTTTTCTCTATAAGTAAGAGAGTTACGTTTTTGATTAAAAAGAAAAAATAATTACGTTTCTCTACCAAACTGTTTTACTGGAAGAATGTCATGAAAAATTGCTAATTATACGACTTTACTATCTCTACACCATTTAATAATTCCCTGGAATTCGATGCAGTAATTTTTGAGAAAAGTTTTTTTTTTTTTTTTTTTTTTTTTTTTTTAAATTCCAAAAATATATTTTTACAAATAATGTTAACTCTTAGCAAATGGCTGCCGGCTTATTAGCAACAACCAATATTTATTGGTATTATAATTTGTTCTTTCAGATTATTATTGATTTAGCACAATTTTTTCTCTCAAACTTTTTTTGCATTACTTATTTGCTGAAATTTTTATACTAGATGAGGTAAACATTTTTGTACAAAAATACTTGTATCCAAGTGGAATCAACAAATTTAGACAATTACAGAAAAAAAGGGTGTCGCGCAAATAGCGGAATTTGTTCGTTACGGGCAGGGGTGCAAAAAGCTAGGCGCCAATGAGTCGTTTCCCACCACTAAATTTTTACTATTCTTCCCATAATAAGAATACTGATAAAATTTAAGCGAAATACACTAATAAAATTTGATGAAGAATACTAATAAAATTTAGTGGTGGGAATCAGCTCATTGGCGCCTAGATTTTTGCACGCCTGGTTACGGGTTATTATTTACTGTTTGGACCTATTAAGGTATTTTCACACGAGCCACAGACAGGGAGTACCACTATTTTTGAATGACAATCGTCGCGTTATTTAGACGAAGACTTTCTGCTATAAATAAGATGAAAATTACTATTCGAAAACAGTGGTGAATGTATTCTTAGGTTAGCAAAAGTGTTTACACGGGCCCTGAGGGGATATTTCGTGGAAATTTACAGTAATCGTATACTTTCGTTTATAAGTCAGGATATTTAGGATTTTTTTTAAAGGTACAAACTCGATGGTCGACTTATACGCCAGACACAGAAAAATCTCAGATTTGAAATGTTTCTTTTACCACACACAAACAATCTAAATGCTAATAGAAATGTTTAAGAATATTAATATTAAAATATTAATAGTAAAATATCAAAATATTTAGATATTACATAGTGCGATCCACGTTGAGGGTGTTAAAAAATAAATAATTTCAAAATTACAGTCAGTGACACAATGCGCTTTTCGCTTAAATATGCAGAAACGTATAAGATATTTTGATAATTAAAAACGTATTGTGAGAATAGTTGCATTTTCCACCAACAGTTATAACTGAAATTGTCATACAGCTGCTATCTCTCACTATTTAAGTTATATTGTCCAATAAATACTAAATAAATATTTTTGGATGGTCTGCAGATTTGCAGCGTTTGACAGCTATTTTCACTGTTGCAATTTATTAAATTGAACATTTGTAATCCCAATTTCGTTACCAACTGTTCAGCGCCGCTATACAAACTGCTGACACAATTGAAACGTAACTTGTTGGTGACAAATGTAATTAAATTATCCTGCTCATACAGTTTTCATCATTAAATAATTCCATGTATTTCTGTAAATTTTTGTGAAAATCGCATCTTCTTAGTGTATATACTTTACGATTTATTAGATTTTCCTTTCATTTTCAATACTTGGATCATCCGGTATTTAAACTTTCGCTTTTGATAAAAGTGATTTTCGCCCTTCAGAAACAATATTTAAGGGAAACATTCTTTTAAAAATTGTTGAGTTGAAATATTGTGGTATCGTACATGCCCATAAAAAGTGTGGATTAACGAAGCCCGTGCTAATGATTAGATTAAGAATATCTTGAACAAAATGTAGGGTGAAATTTTGAAAAACTTTAGCGTTGTGAGATTTGTTTGCTGCTTATTATTGGGATGCAGCGAAAAAGCAAGCTACAATAATTAAATCAAATCCTGCAGCACCACAAGGGGGTTTACAGTACTGCTTCAGACCTTAGACGTCTGCATCGTCAAACTATTGAAACAGAATGTCCAAAAAATGCTGTATCCTGATTTGCTGAAGTTTCTCTAAAGGAAGGCATTCTTTCCAATGAGTTTTAAAGTAAACTTTATGATGAAATAAGGCGAAAATTAGTATGTCTAGATTGGGTTAAAAAAAAACAACTGCAATAAAACTGGCTTAGATATGTTGGTTTCCAGAACCTTTATCAGACCGGGGGGGGGGAGATCACCCCATCGCCCCTTAGAAAATTCATTATTTCTTAAATTTAGACGGACATTTTAGTGGACAATTATTGTCACCCTATTCACAAGAATTGAATTCAAAGAAAAAGTATATACTAATTTCAATTAATTATTTTTAAAAGATAGCTGTTAACAGGTATAAAGATTAAAAGATAGCTGTCACAAAGGCGCTAAAAGTAAAACGGTTTATCAGGTAAAAATGACATTTTTTTAAAGCCTAAGTGCGCACACCTTGGAATTTTCAAGGGGTCTGACTCAACTATGTACGACTAGAAAATTTCAATTTATATTTCAGTTACTGAATTCGCAATCACCTAATTTAATTGCAGAATTGTAACATTTTTCTGCATTTAAGTAAGAGGAAAAATTCGGTTAAAAAGTAGTAGAAAGGTACCCTCCATAAGGCATTTATTTTAATTCAAAACTTTTTGTTTTTATAAATTCTTCAAAGTGGTTTATTTTCATTCCACCAGATCCGAAATTAGAGACCAACTGTTTAAAGAACAATATATTTTTGAAAAATGACGTTATGCGTAAAAAATAACGTAATCTGAAAAATGTTGCGATGATTTTAATCTATAATGTACATATTGTTTATTACTTAAAATTAATTATTCAATAAAACTAATGTTAATTTTTTTTTAATGTAAAATAATATTGGAAATCCAACAACATCGGACTGCCACGTAACTAGTATATGCACTCTCTCTCCTAGATACCGGTTATTCTCGCGTATAAGCTTACTCCAAATTCGAGATGAAAACAGACTTAACATCAATATTTCAGAATGGTTCTCTACACCTTAAATAATTTAGAATTAAATTACATTAAATAAAGCGTAACAAAACCATTCTGAAATACTGGTATTAAACCTGTTTTCATTTGGAATTTGGGGGTAGGCTTATACGCGAGAATAAACGGTATCCCGGAAGGAAACGAGCCTTGACTTTAAAATTGAGGTGTCACGTCAACACTAAAAGAATCATTTGAAAAAAATAGGAATGTGTATTCAAAGAAAAAGTAAGTATATAAAAGTAAAACAATTGAGTGTTTTATTACGTTGGAGGATGCATAATTTTAGTAGCCATCATCTCTAAGACCACTGACATGCTGAAAATAGTAAAAACATTAAATATAATTAGTACAATCAAAGTAAATAGTACAGTTCGCACACACGAGGGGAGGGGGAATTAGCACACTTTCGGAAAACGGAACATTCACACATTCTTATATCCTAGTACTTTTCCTTACAGCTGTTACTCGTAAAAGCTAATGGTCGTATGACATGAGTATATCCGACAATGATGATACTCTTGGACACAAATAGAAGAGGGAAGTAAATATATAATAATTATGCTTTGAAATTAGTCCGGTGACATGAAACACATTATAGTATGTTTAATAGTTTAATTACTAATAGTCTGAACTATTTTTTGTATATCCCAATTTCTGAAATTATTCATTATGTACAATTTTAATTATAAATAAAAAGTGTATAAATTCCAATTGCCCGTCATCCGCATATTTTATTCAAATGCCCAGTTCCTAACGATGAGTGTTGATATAAGAATTGAATTTCTCAAAACACAAACATTATGTAAATTTTAATTGTAATTTGTAATTTGTTCTAAACATCACTCTGCCCCTTGAAATTCACTTTTAACTCTAAGATATATGATAGATTTCACAATAGCTTAATTCATTTTAATGTTCCGAAAAGTAAAATAGAAACTCCTGATTCTGATATTGTTTCGTTTTCTGAAGAAGAAACGGCGTCATTATTAATATTAAACAATAATCTAATCAAAACCATATCAGTGTTGACAGTGCGCTACTTTTTATTAAAATTCCCATTATTCGATTAAAACCACTTTTAAAAAATAGTATAATTTCCCTTATTTTCGCATTGTTTAATCTGTCGTTAAATAAGGCGAATATTTCTACTTCAAAAAAGTTGAGGCAATCAAGCAAGCTAAAATTAAAACAAGAACGAAAAATCATGCGTCAAGCATAGATTATGTAACACTTTCCAACGCTTCCAAAATAATTTCACAAATCATACCGTTTAATAAGCTACAAAATAACATCTGAGTAATCCGAATACTTTTATTCTGCCCTGTATAGGATCTATAGATTTGTATATATACTACATGGGATGCTAAATTTTAGTTCAGTTAGGAAACGCGTAGCACAGTTTAAAATTCTCCGTCTGGAGTTAAATAATACGGAAATGTGTTCGCGAACTTTTGTGCTACCCTGTATAGGATCTACAGAATTTATAAATAATAGTAATAGACAAAAAGCGAGTTAAAATTAAAATCGCGTTCAGTAACTTAAAACGCACTTCCAGGAATTATTATTAACATACAGTAGATAATTCTTTTGTGTGTCCCTGTAAATGAACGATGACTGCTATACACACAATATTCTGTAGTAAGTCTCTTGTAATGCACCTTAGTGATATATATAAATTTCAATGCGTTTAAAATAGGGAAACATTATTTAAATAAACCGTAGACGATTTTTCTCCATAGACGTAATGTAACGGAATTCTTCTAACTGTCCCTGTAAAGTAACTATAAGTGCTATGCACACCCTATTCCATATTAAGCTTCTTCTAATGCACCTTAGTGATATATATAAATTTCAATGCGTTTAAAATAGTGAAACATTATTTAAATAAACCGCAAATGATTTTTCCCCATAGACCGCAATGTAACGGAATTCTTTTGAGTGTCCCTGTAAAAAAACTATAAGTGCTACACGCTTCCGTTGAAATAGGGAACATACTATAGATAACGACTATAACAAATAAAAATTGCAGAGCAATCCGAGCATATTTACGGGGGTTAGAGCACGGCCATACGGCCATACGGCAAGGCGGCAGGCGGCCAGACAAACCGAATTCATAAACACTTTTCAACTAGGTTGGAAAGTGTTAAAAAGCAGCCCACTAGCAACAATGGGAACACAAACAACGCAGATGACCAAAAATAATAGAATAGGAATAAGTGTACAGATAAGTTAGAAATAAGTGCAAAATTTTACAAACAAAAATTTAGCCACATACACCAACTAGAAAATTATTAAAAATCCTCAAAGATTAACTATGGCTACTTTTGGCTCACCTGCCTTAATTTAAAAGATAAGCCTGCAGTGGAATTAATATGCACTGTAAGTCTATTTATTACAAATGCGTCTGAAAACCGAATAGGTACCGTAATTTCCGGCGTATAAGCCGCAGCTCAAAGAGTCGTTTTTCGACCCTGAAATTTTATTCAATAATTGTAGTTAAATATTTACAGCGATCTTTTAAGTTACATTTTATAAAATAATATTTCTGGGTCGAAAAACAACTCCTTGAGCTGCGGCTTATACGCCGGAAATTACGGTACTTTATATTCCGGAAGCTCTATTAATGCCGTAAATGGTAAATGAAAATATTTTCGGATTAAAACAAGAACGAGTTAATACATCAATATAAGGAATTAAACGTGGAAAACATTATTAAAAGTAACAACTTCAAATGAAAAAGGTGATTTTTCTGAAATATCATCATTTTTAGTAATGCCGGATATAATTGTTCAAGCTCCTAATGCTCATCTACATGTTTCACAATTAAAAATTTCTAAAGAAATAAAGCTTGGAGGTTTGACAGTTAATATTAAGAAAAATAAATTTATTAATTAGATGTAAGATGTGCGTTGTTAAAACTAAAAAAACATTCAATCTTTGATGGGAGTCTACTTCTACTAATTCAGGGATGCAAAAATCTAGGCGCCAATGGGCCGATTCATACCACTAAATTTTTAGTATTCTTCACCTAATACGAATACTGATAAAATTTAGGCGCAGTATACTAATAAAATTTGACGAAGAATTCTAATAAAATTTAGTGGTGGGAATCAGCCTATTGGCGCCTAGATTTTTGCAGCCCTGTAATAATTCTATACAATGTGTTTGGTTATTTCGTGACGGGAACTCTTAAAAATCTAAGCTGTTCTTATTTTACTGGATTAATCACGGAACGACACAAATAAGGCTCTTTTAGAATTTTCTCAAATTTGATATCCCTTCATGGTGATAAATTAACTGAAGATTCGAAATAATACAAAGCCGTAAAAGTTCAAAATTCTAATATATGTTAATTCCATTTTTAACACATTCTAATCGGGAAACGAGAAATCTCGTTTTTAAAAAATAGGTCTTGTCATCGAGAAACGAAAAATCTCGTTTTTATTTTTAAAAAAAACATCATTGATAAAGGCGTGACTTCTACCTTACAGAAAATGCATTTATATAATGTTAACCATATTTATTTAAATCGTAAGACATTTTATAATAAATCTGTACATTAAATTATATTTACTGACGCATAAACTTGAGAAAACTATCTAGGAAACAATTTACTAAAGCCTTTCAGAAGAGGGAGGAGCTATCATTGTTTTAATATCATTAAAATACCTCGTTTTACAGGAAAGTTTAAGGAAAAATTGCCCGATGGTAAATGTGTTAAGGGTGATAAATCTAGACAGTATATCGTCAGTTTAACAGTTAAGGAATATAAAACAGTTTCGTTCATTGATGCCACATATTTAGCAAAAGTGACATGAAATGATATTTTAAACAAAAGTAATGAAAATGAAACTGTACCTACTTTATGTAATGCACTTTCGCCAAAATATCTTCCATTAAATCACATGCATATTTTAGGTAAAATTCAAGCAAGTATTAGATATTATATTCCTAAGCCTCAATTGAATACATTACCACCTGGTATCATCTTACGTTCAAAACAAATTCCATTGTTTCAAGTATTAAAGACAAAGTCTTCTGTTCCACGAATTGATAATCAATTAATGCTTGCTTACGGCCATACGATATTCATGAAAGTACTAATTTAAGAAATATGTGTCTTTATATAGTTGAAAAGTGTTTATAAATTCGTTTTGTCTGTCTGTCTGTACGTGCTCTAACTCCCGTAAATATACTCCGATTGACATGAAATTTTTATACGTTCTTGAGTTTTACATTTGAATGTTCAGTATTGAAAATGAAATGTGTGTACAATGTATAGTTCATTTACAGGAAAGCATAAAATAAATCCCTTACATTACGGTCTATCGGGAAAAATCATTTGTGGTGAATTTTATTGATAGTACGGTATTTCAAACATAATGAAATTGATATACATAATTGAAATGGACTATAGCATGTTTTCTCATGAATATAGAACAAATTTAATTTATAGTTCGTTTACAGGGACGCACAAAATGCTTCCATTATATTATGATCTGTAGGGAAAAAGCGTTTGTAGTGCATTTTAATGATGTTATGATGCTTGAAAAATAACGAAATCACGGAAATTCACTCCATATTTTCTACAGATTACAGAGTGTGCAGAATTTATCTTTCATTTACAGAGACGCACAAAATAATTTGGTTAAAGCTCAGATTAAGATCGATATTTGTTGGAAGTGCGTTTTCCTTTGTGAGGATATGTCAGTAGCTCTTTATTCATAGTTCCATGGTTCACATAGATCAACATTTTATCATATTCAGCTATTAAATACGTAAATATTCCCGTGAATAATTAAAAAAAACCCAATACAATATTTATAAAAAAAAATCGTAATAAATACTGAGCCTAACAGCCAACTTTTACACTTTTTCGTTATAACAGTTTTTTTTTAAAGTAAACATTGCATAATTGAATTGTTGAAATTCTATGATTAAATAAGGTGAAGATTATTATAATGAAATCGTGATAAGAAAAGCATAAAAGTTGGCACCTATGCCTCAGTACAAAACAAGTATAAATAAATAAAAGTCATTTTTTATGCTCAAATTTCGCCACATAAGAAAAGGTCCCTTAAATGATTTTCATTTTTCAAACACATACGATAATTACATATTTCACAAATTTACCAGTCTTAAAATTCATGTAATAATTTTAGTTGTCCGAACAGACTGGGAACTGTAAAATTATACTGCCAAAATTTTTTGGACTCTTTTCAGAGTATATGCATTTTCAAAAGAAGGAAACGCGAGGATGCTCTGTGAATGAACATGGATTTATATTTCCTTGCGTCTGGTTTTCTCATTCTCTAAATCTAGGGCAGCTTTTGTTATAAGGCGAAGAGAATCTACTAAAAAGAAGCAGTCACTAAAGAATGAGCAACAACTAATTTAAATGTGTTGGAACTGTGTCAATTTTTTCATCAGAATTCCTAAAACGAAAACTATAGATATCATGGCAAAAGAAATTTGAATTTTCAAGAAAACTGCTTTTCGAAGAATAACGAATTTGATGTAACAATTGTGAGTAAAATTTTATCAAATAAAAAACAAGTATGGGTAAAAGGAGACAAGTTCTTTTTGAAATATATTTTATTTCCTGTTGTAAATTTCTTTCCTGTTGAACTCGGAGTCTATTTTTATGGCTATTAACCCCTTAACTGCCGACGAAATCTAACGTGATCTTCAATACCTTATTTAATCACCTAATTTTGCAATTAAATAACGCGAGGATTAGTTTTCTGATATAACAGTAAAAAAGTGAACTTGTTATATGTGTTCAAAACACGGCTCTGCTGGTGAAAATTGGCTCACGGTCATGCAAGTTCGCCATTCATATAGTACATGCTGGGATTTTTCAAGGACGTATATGAACGTCCGGGGCAGTTAAAGGGTTAAAATCCAGAGATCAATGCAGCGGAAGAATTAAACTTGCCATTATTTTATTTATTTATTTTTGGTTAAGAAGAAATTTTGAAGAGAATTGATCCCTTTTTTCAGCGTTACCAGATTAGAAAAAATATTTACTGAAATTATCTACCACTTTTTCCGGTTCGTAAAATCCGTTTTATTTATCGAATATTTCTGCGATTAAGTAAGCCAAATTTTATTATTCTAATAAGTAGTAGATATTTTTAATTTAAAGAAAATTCTTAATCTGGTAATACTGTGCTTTTTTAAAAATTATGCTTTTGATCTGATTTTAATACTTTTTAATACTTTCCAACACTGCCGAAAAGTGCTGAAGAATTCGGTTTGTCTGTGTGTTTGCCGGCCTGTCTACCGTCTATCTATCTGTCCGTGCTCTAACTCTCGTAAATATACTCGGATTGCCATGAAACTTTTATATGTTATCGATTCCTGCAACCATATGTTTGGTATTGAAAATGAATTCTGTATCATTTATAGTTTGTTTACAGGGACACAAAAAAATAGTTCCGTTACATTATGGTCTAGGTGGAAAAATCATCTGTGGTGAATTCTAATGATTTTACGATATTTCAAACATAATGAGAGTTATATGCATCACTTAGACGGACTACAATATGTCCTCTCTTGCGTACATAATAAGTGGCATTTATAGAGCATTTAGGACTGACTAACATTGATAATATTTGGAAGTGCGTTTACCACTGTGGAATGCATTTTTAAAAGTATCTAATTTTGACTGTATATGGCGGTGTATATAAATTAATATGATCACATTTTGATTTGCTACACGAAAGAATCCGTACACATTAACTGCTATGGACAGCAACTGCTAAAAATGGATATTTACTGATTTATGTGCTTTTTAAGGGTGCTTATTTAGCTATTCCATTTCATTTAAGGAAAAAATTAAATTTCTTTAAAATATCCTGTTAGTGTTGAAAAGTGATTCATTATCTATGCCTGAAGCATCATTTTTCGTTATTGTTAACTGTACTAAAAGTTGGCTTTTTACTTTTTTCCGTATCAATAAGAAAGAAAGCATTTTATTAGCGAAAATTTTCCACTTTTGATTTTTTTTTTTTGGATTTATAAGCTTTGGGATATCGTGAATACGAACCTTAGAACTGTGACTAAAGAGGAAGTGACATATTTTTAACAGGGTGAAGCTTCAAATGTAAGCGTTTCCGCAGGGGCTGACTACTGCCGAAGCCAACTTACACCAGTAATTTAAAATAGAAGTTTTCTCCTTACGTAAACACTTTTTTTTATACAGAATTTCTGTCAAAATTAAGGTACAAATATCTATTAGTTTTTACTGGTAGAACTTTGCCCCGGTGGTTCTCAGGCCTTGCGGTTCCGGCATATTGGGACTACAAACAATCCTTCTGACATTGCCAGTGAATGAGATTATAATAGAAGGAAAACATCCACCAGTAAAAAAGAATAAAAATTTCTGCCTTATTTGTGACAGCAATTTGGCATGAATAAGGCGAAATTTTCTGTTTCTATCCATATATCAGGGATTCAGTTGAGTAAAGCTTAACGCTTAAAGGGGAAAAGTAATTCTTTTGCTAAAATGTTGAAATCATTGACTGCTATCTGAATTTATAAGTAAATTGATTTGAAAATAAATAAACGCTTTTCTTTTAATTATTATAAGGCAAAATTTTATTGAAAATTCTGGTGCTTACCAGTTGCAGATCAGAATTTAGTGTTATAAATAATATACTACCGACCTTCAGAGTGTTAATATGTCTGATGCTTATTATATGAAAAAAATGCTGACTGGAATTTATTTTCTCTTACTCAACATGCGGCACTGATGCTTATTTGTCGATCGTTATTATTAGTGATATCTTATTTTCTACTAGATAGTAATTTAAAATTTCGTTTTATTTATTAAATATTCACTTTCGGCTTTAAATAGCCAACAGGAGAAGCTGTTCTGCTTATTTTATTCACAAATCTTAATGTATTCATCGTAATTTCATGCTAAATCTTTAATTCATAGAAATGATCTATAAATCATATTTATAATTGTGTATTGGTGATTTATTTTATTGTTGATAGGTAGGGAAAATCAATTAATGCGAATTATTAGACTTTTATTGGTGACATTTTCTTATATAAATTAAAAGTAAATTATTTTTAATTTGAATAGACGTGTTTAAGATTGTTATGAATATACTTAAGAGATGCAATGAAGAAACTCAACAGAAAATGACATAATATCAGCAAAAATCCTGCATTTTAATTTATAAAACTGAAATATTTTCTAATAATTGCATCAAAAGACATCATCCCCAGGGTCCTTCCATTCGATTCAGTTTCAAATGAGGAAATGCTTTCAGCCGTGAAATCGACGTCACTAACCAGTCAACCCCAGCCCCCTTAATATTAAACCTATGCGCTCATACAAAAAAGTGTTTGTACGATTCCTTGAGTTTTAATTCCAGTGATTTCTAAAATGTTTTACATCTCATTCTGGCTTTTCTTTTGAGTTTTCAGGATATTTTTATTGCGTTTCCTTATCGAATTGTCTGGCTAGAATTTAAAAATTTATAAGGATCTGGAGCAGCTAATTTTTGAGTTAAAAGAACGTCAAATATGGTGGGATACATCGTCCGAATATATAAAGATAAAAATAAACAAGAAGGAAAACTCATGCGCCTTGCATAGACTATGAAATACTTTCCAATATATTCAGAATACTGTAACAAAACTTCACATTTACTATGTAAACAATTTAGAAAAAGCATAACACATTCTAAAACCTAATTTCAGCATATAGTACCAATAGGCAATAAAGTATCCGAATTATTTTGTGTAGCCCTGTATATGATTCTATAGATATGTATGTATACTACACAGCATGCTAAAATTTACTTCAGTTAGGAAATAAATAGCACAATTGAAAATTCCACTTCAACAATTCCGTCAAAAAAAAAAAAAAAAAAAAAAAAAAAAAACGGAAATGTACGTGACATCCTTTGATCAGCTCTTTATATGATCTATAGAATTTATATGCATCAATTAATCTACAAAAAGAATAGTTACATTTCAAAACGTGTACCACAACTGAAAACGAACTACCAGCAATTATTATTCATAGAGATCAGTGATATGTATCAATATGAATAGAGTAACATGATTAAAATTCATCGCAAAGGATTTTGCCCCATAGGCCGTAATATAAAAGAATTCCTTTGAGTGTCCCTGTAAAAGAACCAAAAATGTTACACACTTCATTTCTGAATACCAAATATGACCTAGTA
Source organism: Maratus michaelseni (assembly GCA_963931845.1). NCBI lineage: Eukaryota > Metazoa > Arthropoda > Arachnida > Araneae > Salticidae > Maratus > Maratus michaelseni. Next base: position 307,279,309 of record OZ007595.1, read on the forward strand.
AATTCCAATAACATGTGTCAATTTGAAGCCCATCCGACTATATTTACGCGAGTCAGAGCGCGGACAGTCGGTAGACAGACACACAGACAAAGCGTATTCATAAACACTTCTCAAGTGTGTTGGAAATTGTTAAAAAATAACAATAACTTGGATAGAGTTAATTCAGTATCCTCATATTGATGATGATCCTTATATGATTCTTATCCCTGATTTAAAAAAAAATCAGAAAAATCGATAGGAGATCAGAAAATTATTGGTCAATTATTTGAATTTTTATTTTCATATATACAAAAAAAAAAAAAAAATTGTGAAGTTACAAGTTATGTTTTATTAGAAAATATTAAAATAGAAAAGTATTATTATAGGAAAAAACTGATTATATTTTTGGAGCAGATTTTTATATGTTATATACAAAATTAAATATATTTTTGAAGCACCTTTTGATTAAAATACAGTTAAGTTTGGTAAAGTGGTATATTTCTTTTTTTTTCTTTCTTTCTTTTTTCTTTTTCATTTGTCTTTCTTTCTTTCTTTTTTTTCTTTTTTTTTTTTTTTTTTTTCAATATCTTGTGTGGCAGCAGAGTTAATTTCCCTGGTAAAGTATACTATTTGTATATGGCGACAAATTTACACAGTTACAGCGTAATCACATTTATAGCAAATAGGCATGAATTTCAACTAGAATTGCTTCATTTTTCCATTTTACCAATATATGACTCTTTAGCCTTTTTTTCGGTAAATACCACTGAAAGAAATTTCTTATTCAATTTAATGTTTAATATAGTATGTCCCATCAGCCTTTATGGAATTTCAACTATGTTAATAATAATTATAATTATTAAATTTTAAAATACACTATAAAAATGAAGAAGAATCGAAAGTGTGAATTCTTCGTTAGACTGAATCACGCATTATTAGTGGAAAAGCAGAAGTAAGGCTGACTGACTAGAAGGGAAAAAAGTCTTTGTTTTTGCTCATGGGGTGGTAGCACATGCTTCCTGACTAATAATGAAAATTTGACACTTTGGAAACGTTTCGTTTCTATTCCTTATTTATGTAGATAAGATATTTGTTTTTCTTATTGTGTTTTGTAGCAATATTTTTATATATATATTTTTAATTTAATAAAGACGAAATATTAACTAAATAAAAAATTGGATAACAACTATCATCACTTTAATAATATCCAAAGTCATTTGTACTTCTTAAGTAGGGTTTATTTTTCATTTATCATAAAATGCATTACAATAGTAAATGGCTAAAATGAATACAAATGACATATCTTTATAAATTTTATAATATTCTTTTAATTAAAAAAAAATCATTTTAACATTCTATATTACTAATTTAATTATTGAAATAGAAAAAGCAACATAATAGAGTATAACGATGTGTTAAAATATGACTAATATCAAATTATATTATACCCGATTTTAGCAATATATATATTTTCTAATTTCTTGAACAAATGATATAAAATTAGAGAATAATTTATTTCGTGCAAAAGACCCATCTTGCTTATTTAAAAACATCGATTCAGATTATCTCTGTTTCAGCAAGAGACAGAATGTGTTGTCTGTTTTGGCGTGAACAAACTGTAGAATCTACGTCCGTGTGGCCGCTGAAGCGAAGTTTTTCATGCGGGGACAACTAGCGTTGACATAATAGTTCCTGTGGCATTAACATAAGCTTCAGAGACGTAACCAAATAACTATACATCTTTCTCGTGAACGCGCCTAAGAGGACGACGTTTACTTGCTTGATTGTTCAGTGGCACATGAGATACGCGAATCTAATAAATCTTAATCATATATAATTAAGTAACTTTACATTATTTTCGGGGACAATTGAATATTTGTAAAAAATTGATGTATTATGCGGATGGTTAGTCGTAAGTAAAGATTGTGTGAAAGTTTAGAAAACCGTATTGATTTTTTCATTACAGGCAAGGACTGGCGACTATTTCAATATTCACTAAAAATACGAAAATTAATATTAGGAAATAGTGGTATTAAAACTTGAACATTTTATCTCTACCAGTCTCCGTCTTAAGACTACAACTTCAAAAACTAATATATATACATATTTTTTATAAGGGTTCATTTCGCCACCAGAAAGCTACAATAACTGGTATTACATAAAATCTGAAAAATTCATGCATTAGTAGCACGAGAAAGCATAAGCGTTAACAGAATGAACATTTTCCAATTTTCTAAAATATGTAAAAATTTCAAAATTCAACATAATTTGTCCTCAGCACTCCGGAGTCACCAGAGTAACGTATGATTCCGCATTTTTAATAACATCATTTAAGAATTGAATTATTATCTTTATATAAATGCAGATTTCTGCAATTGAATAAAACGAATATTTCTGTTCTGAAATAGTAGTCATAAAAATTTGACAACTGAGGTAATGTTTTTAAAAGTTACATAGCTGCCTACTCTTTTCTGTTACCACTTTTTCCAGATATTAATCTTTTCCTTATTTAATCGCAGCAATTCTACTTCTTATTAAATAAGATGAAGATTAATATTCAAAAATGCTAGTAACAAAAAATTGTAAAAGTTGGCAAATGTGCTGTTGTTAAAGAAAATTTTCTTTTTCATCCATTATAAAATAATTCATACATGAGATGGTTACCTCTTTTATTAGGGGCCAGGATTGGTGATTACTTTTATATTCAATCGTGCCACAATTTATAAACATTTTTTTCTTCTGGTAGTTTTCTCCTGAAAATATTCTAGAATAAATGTGTGGCAGAGATTATTTTTCAAATGTGGTACGAATAGATTGAAAATGGTCCACTGGGACCGACCAGTAGTCCCTATCTGTAGTCAAAGGGTTAAACAGAATTTGAATTAATGAACAGACAATTTTCCTCACCCTTTGCAAAGCTGACAACTTTTAACCAGTTGAATGGCGGTAAGATACTATATATTATTTTTGTTGTCAACATCCTTTTTTCTAAGAAAATACAAACGCGGAAAGATAAATGAGATACCATATGAAAGGCTTCTGACATAGTACACTCACATTTCATTAAAACATGTTTTTGGATTAAAAGTGGCACGTAATTAAAAATCAAATCGGCATTGTTTTAATAAATAAAACGATAGATTTTCCTTAAATGAATGTTGCCACAAAAATGAAATATCGCAACAATGATTATAAAAAATGTTCAATAAAGAGCAATAGTTTCTGCATAGGTTTATGTTATATATATGATTAAAAAGCAAACTTGAAATTCAAATGCTCAATTTATGTTTCTGTGTTCCATGTTTTTCCGAAACAGATGATGTCATCCTGTATTGCAGTTTAAATACGATATATATATGTTATATACAAAATTTATTTCCTTCGCAAATCCTTCACATTTATTTCGCATTAGTACTTTATATTAATCTAACTTCTAACATAGCCAGGCTTTCCTTAATTCTTAATAATATTTATTCTTATTTAATGTCCTTTTAAAAGTATTAACCCGTATATTAATAATTATATTATTCCAAATCTTAATCTAAAATTTTAAGTTCATTCGTAACTTTTATCAGCTCCCCAATCTATAAAATTCTGAGAGACGCTTTTTCATTTCGAATGTTTTTAAAAGCCATTTTTTTATTCCATGCTCGGTTTCGCGCGCTAGTTATTTTTCACTTCAAAATCAATGCGCGGCTCGAGATGAATTCTTTCGTGTTAGAGCTTCTCCCTCGCGCCTCATTCGCTGGGCTGGAGCTCGCCTCTCGCTCATTGCTTTGTGGGCTCGTGACGTCGTATTCGGTATCTCTACGCTCCGTGAACAAAACTCGCCTGCAGGCTTTGGAGAACAGATTTTTGACGTGTTTGGAAGTGTAACCAAATGGGTATCTGGTGTTGTAGTCACGTAAAATTTTCATTCAGCTCTTTAAGATCTTTTAAAACGATGTAGTGAACCATCGTGAAGCCTGAGGGCTATAAGTTTATACCTGTGGGAACTGTTACTGCATCGCTCTTATTCATAAATAAACGATTTGTCTGGAAATTGGCTGGATTTACTGGAGAAACTTTTGTGGACTCATTTCATTGCCTCACTACTTCGCCAAGATTATTTATATCGACTGCAACCTTCTATAACAAACTGCCATTTTTGTCGTGGAATATTACCGTAATTTCGCGCGTATGCGCCGCACCTTAGTTAAGTTTTTTTCAAACCGGAAATTTTATTGAAATTAAGATTTCAAATAAGTGCTAAGCAGAAGTAAGTCACATTTTATTTAAAATAAATTCTGGTAGGAAATCGAATTGTCTGAGGTGCGCCGTATACGCGCGAAATTACGGTACATCTCGTGGTATCTCATCTTCGTAAAAACACCATATATATATATATATATATATATATATATATATATATATGCCTTTTACAATCTTCGATCAGTTTTTGCTGTAACTTTGATGGAATAAATGAGATGATAATCGGGCTTGACTAATGTTTTTTTGCAGATATTTTCAATCTTTAGAAGTTTAAACCTTCATCTAAGAAGTATTAGACATTGGAAAAAATATTAGATTTCAGCACGAAATCTTCGCACGGGTCCACTGGTAATATATTTTTCACTTAATTTTAATATCTAAATGCCTCAATTGCACCACATTTTTTTAATATAATTTTTTATTTTATAATCTACGTAAAGAAAAGCTTTTACTTATTTTTCGAATAAATTCGTAAATAATCCCTAGTGTATTTGAATCATCACACAATTTTAGCAACAGAAGGTCTTTTACCGTGAAAGGGTGAACGATTTGTGTTACCACTAAAATATAAAAGAAATTTTTGCCTTATTACTTCGCTAATTTTGGCGATCAAATAAGGCAAGATGTACTATTAAATTTTAGTGTTACCAGAAAAGCGTGAAAATGGGCAGCTATGTAGAGTTTTATTGCTAGCTTTACCTATCGGACAAGTTTGTTTTAAGATAAAAAATTATCACGAGAATACTCATGATCGGCAAGAAGCATTAGAACAAAAAACACGAGAAATCTTGTGATGCGTGCTCGTAACCACACAAACAAACAAAAAAACATTTTCTTACTCTCCTATACAGAGTTCGTACTCTCTTACCACAATTTTTAATAGAATTTTACTATTTAACATTTAAATAGCAGAAATTACAAACACCTCGTTTAATTGCAGGATTTGTTATACTTTTCTGCTTTTAAGTAAGGCTAAAAATTCTATTAAAATTGCAATAAAAATGTACTAACCCTAATACAATCATTTTTTGAGAACATTAAAACATTTAATGAACTAGGCGACTTGTTCGAGTGACAGCTGTACACCTAAATCTGTTTTTAACTACCATACGTTAAAGTTTTACGGACATTAATTATCACTATTTTTTTTAAATAATTATCTCCGTTTTATTTAACCAAAGAAATCCGCAAATAAATAAGGTAAAGATTACTATTAACGATACAATGGTATAGAATGTCCGTAAACTATTAAACCTATAGTTGTTCAAAAACAGAAATAGGTTTATTTACATGCTTGTTAAGGCATACAAAATAATCTAAGAACGTAAAAGTTTCAAGAAAACAGATTCCGAAACATTTTGTGTCCATTTTTGCTCGTACTCAGTACATACAGTGAGCGTGCAGATGCTCACCAGTGTTTAAATATACACAATGGTGGGTGGTTCGTTTGTGCCTAGTACGGAGTGGAACAATGGAACAATGTAGTGAGCTTTATGGATCATCCAGATGGGAAACAATTTAATATCCAATATAGAGGTAATTCACTTGCAAGGGAAATGGGAACCGTGAAAAAATGTATATAATTGTGGTAAAGAACTACATAAAAATACAAGGAAAAAATTTAAAATAGAAGTATTATGCAGTGTAGACAAAACAAAGTTTAACAATAAAATATAAAATAAAACAAATCCTATTAGATCCACATGACAGATGAAAACCTACCGAACCCTCACCCATCTCTTAAAAAAGGAGTTTTAATATTAATTAACAGAAAAAAAACAGAACAATTATGGAAGGAGGGTGGAAAACTCAGCACATAAAAAGTTAAAAAGCAAAAAACAAATGGCTAAGAAAAAAATGTGAGGTTGGAGACCGCACAGTCTGGTAACTCTGTAAAGATATGAGTCAACATTGGGGAGCTTAATTTCGTGGAAAGGGAGTCGAATTCATTGATAATAACAATAATTTTTCCCATGGGATTCTTAAACTTTTTAGTCTGTGTAGCAATATTTGTTATACATTTAAGAAGTTTAGAGATTTGGAGAATTCCTATTAAATCCCTAAAAATTTGGATTTCGTATTTGGATTTCCTGGATTTCATTAGTATAACTAGATGGTTTTTGATGAGAGTTAGAAGTAGAATTTGGAATAATATTAGTGTTATCATTAGTAGATCAGGAAGGAGAGTTATCCACAAGAATAGTAGAGCCTTCAGGGCTACAATCCGGAGAGTCAACTGGAGGTGCATTAGTGGTTTTCGTTTTAGTATAATTAAATTCTTTAAGAATATCAGCCAGCATTTGGTTTCTTTAATAGTATAGTTGTTTTCTGTAGTAGAATTAGAGTTGTTTTTGCCTCCAATATTGTAGGAGTTTTTGGGACAGCCACCATAGTTTGCAGGGTGATCAGTTTGACTGCGATTGGCCCATTTAGGTGTAATTCTGCCCTTATATATGAACTCGTCAGATATGTTTTTAGATATGTTATATTATGTTAGATATGTTTTTCGGCATATTTTAAGCATTTCGGAGTACAATTGCAGACTTCGGAAGCGTGAGGAAAGCCCTGGCAACGACTGTAATGTCTAACGTTTTGTTTATCATTAAAGGCTGTAATATTGACATATATAGAATACATTTCCTTAATTTGAAAGATTATATGAAAGTTGGAGCTCGGGAGGACATTCACCATGTACATTGGCATTGGGTTTCCAGTTTTGCGATTTTTAGGCATGGCAGCCCTGATTACAGTGAAGCCATACTCTTTCAGACTATTAGTGATGATTTTAAGATCAGTATAACACGGCATGCCCTAATGTTTCGGATATTCTAAATTTTCGGCCATTAATTAAGACATTTTTCTGTGCTCGTAAACAGCTGTAAGAAAAAGGGTAAAATTTGACACCTATGAAAATTCTCTTCTGTAGAAACTGCATTTTAGCTATTTATCGAAGCCCTCGAGTAGAAACGCTCCGTATCTTGAAATTAGGAAACATCCTGAGATTAAAAGCTAACAAGCATTCCCTTGCTGCATATCCATAATAACATTCCTGATTTCTTTCCCTGGTATTAAAGTATTTAATCAATACCTACTGTTTATATTTTCATGGAGCAATTAATGGCACGAAGTAATCAAAACACGATTGTAAATTAAAACTTCGTCAGGTATGTATGTATATAGATATATAATATAAAAATTTACATTCATATTTTCTTAATTTTTTGAATAGTTTTTCTTTTAAACGCATTTTTTCCCATAGAAATGCTGTCGATAAAATGAGAAATCTACTACACACAAAAAAAAGATAAATAAATAAATAAAATAAAATTAGACAAAATTATTTTACAAATAACTTAACTATTTTTCTTAACTGGCTAAAGAAAAATATTTTAGTTTCACCTATAGGAAAATTTTACATTTATGACAGCTGAAAATTTCAAGACTTTCTATAAAGTGGCTGCAAAAGAATCCTGCAAGCAATAGCAAAACTAGTATTAGGAATTAACAGCAGTTAAATCTTCTCAATAATAATAATAAAAAAAACTACAAAAATTCGTTTATAATTTGTGTGGAAATGTCGAAGCGCAAAATCGCTGAAATGTAAATGGGATATCAAACTGTTCAAAAATGAAATAGCTTTCATTCAGTATAAAATGGAAAAAGGAATTTTTTGACGTAAAGTTTAATGATGTACTGTGCATTTAAAATATAAAAACAGGAGTATATTAGACATTAACTTTAATTATGTCAAGCAGTTGACACAGTGGACGTTCTTATCTTAATAAAATTCACTATAAAAGTTTAATCACATTATCAAAGAAAAGCAATAACATTTTAAGAGATAATGTGACGAAGAAGACTATAAAAAGTAATTAAGGGTTTTTAATAAATGCCCTATTCAAGTAGTAGTTCATTCTTATAATCTTTTATGAAAATATTATTCATCACTCGCTATTCTTTCGCCTAATCTCGCTTTAAAATTATTTTAAGAATTATAGAATATGCTGCTTAAATCCTTGAACAAACATATTAAAATTCTTAAGGAGATTATAGAACATATCTAAAAAGAATATAACTGTTTTTAAAATATGGAACGAGCTTCTATTACCTTGTTCGTCTTTTTAAAATCGTTAGCTAATATTATCTTTTGTTTGTAAAAATCGTGAAATCTTCATCAGACAAATGTCTGCATCCGTTCCTTAACAAGTTATCAACCCATTTTTATGTTTGAATTTCAGAGACATTTCTTTAGAATATATATAGAATGTCAAGAAAAAAATATTACCTAAATTTTGTTTTAGAACACAGAGGAAAGACACTTTTTAAATATATCATAAACAAATAAGCTAACGCAACACGTTCCGGAAGAATTTATCTTTAATTCTAATAATATTTTATTTTTAATATTTCTCTAATTCAAATACTCGAGAACAGAAGGAAGTATGCTGTCTGCTCTCGTAGTGGTAGAATGTACTAAAAAAAGACGTCTTATTACTATGAGAACATAAGAAATAATTATTTATGCTCTAATAGTGGTAGGCCCAACTGTAAAAATACTACTTATTACTACTAGAACAAAAGAAAGTCTACCGCTCTCGCAGTGAGGGGATGTACTACAGAAAAGACGTCTTACTGCGAATTCTGCAATTTAAATACTAAATACAAGATTTCTTATCGTAAATAACGGTGGTAGACACTTTGGAAATTCCAAGGTGTGTTCACAACTTGCATATACTTACATATCATATATACAATAGTACATATTACATGACTCTCATAAATAGATACGGGCTGACCGCGTTGTGTTTAATATACTGGGCAGCCTTTTATTCTAAAATATTTTTTTCACATAGAACTGCATAAAATTTATACATTTAAAAAGATAATTAAAAATCAACTTTTAAGCAATTAGCTTCCTACTAAAATGTTTATATTGGATGTGCTTTTTCTTGTTCTGAAAAACATGGTGAACAGTACGCACCTCGTTCACGTTCAGAAAATAAAGTTAGAGAAGATATTTAACAAAGGATTTAGTGGATTCTAGTGTAGTTTTTTGCATAGATTAACTTGAAGCGTTTCAGAAATTTTCTTTGTGAGTTTATATCAAATTAAAAGAATATTTTAGGAGTAATCTTGTCTCTTGGTGGTATATTTGGAGCAACAAGAGTACGCATCAAAGATAACATTTAGTTTCGAGGATAGGGTTTTGAGTTAAATTTACAACTGAATAAGACATTAAGCTAGAGTAATTTAGATTTTTTTTAAAGCATAATAAAGACAGAGAAAGTCCTCTGAACTTAGGAGTATATTTACTTACTTCAACTAGAAATAGACCTGCATGACGCTGTCTTTTCCTTGCTTCAAAGAATAAATAAACATATGTATATATTATTTTCTTGAATTGTAATTGTCTACAACACAGCCTATCTGGAAACAGTAACAATACTACAGCTGGAAACATTAACAATCCTAACTGGAAACATTAGCATTACAAATTTTATTTTTTGTCAGATTTGCATTCCTTTGATGCTTTTTTACGGCTATGTAAATTAATGATTTGCATGAACACAATAGGAATTAATTTTTAATATTATTTTTATTTTATTATTTTCTTTAAAAATATTTTTTTTATGAATAATCACGGCTATGCAATATAACGAAAAGGATGAAATTCTTTTACGGATGCATCTATACTTTAGTAGTAAAAGAGACAATGCTAAAAATTATCATTTTTGGCACATATATACCAATCACTTCACTATTCATTCATACAATAGAAAACAAGTCAATTTAATACGTTTCGAAGAACTATTACAAATATATAAAATAATAATTAAAAAATATTAAATCAAACTTTTTTTAAAGCTCCAAAATCGGATTTTATATATTTTCTTCTCACGAAATACAGAATAACATATTAGAAAAACCTATGGTGTTGGTTATAAATGATAAAACTTAGATTATATCAACAGATTATATCTCAACAGTGAATTAGAAAACTTTACGTATGTCTGCATATTATCCCTTAGCTCCTCCTGATCGTTTACTACTCTGTATTTTCGCCAATGTATTCGAGATTAAAAATAAGTTCTTTTAAAATAAACAATATATATGTGTGATTTTCATTTATTGTAAAGCTGCTTTCTTTTTTAAATTCTCACAAATGTTAAAACAAAAAACAAGTGTAAGAAATATTTACCATTGCTTAACGAATCAGAAAGACAAATTTTGTATATAAGAGTAATTAAAATGAGAATGTGCAGATATTTATCAATAGTGGTTAAGTACTCTGAATGAGTTTTATCTTTTTTCTTCTTAACATTCCTTCGGCGCCACTAAGTCTGAGTATATAACATCAATACGTTAGAGATTAACGTAAATCTATTTTACTGAAAAGACATTATTAGTTATTGTTAAAATGCAGCGAAATAAATAGATGGATATATGTGCGAGAAAATATGTGTCTCTTTTACAATAATGCATTTATAAGATTTAATAAATGTAAAAATTCTTAATTGCTATAAAGGTTAAATAAATTTTAACAAATATTAGTAATTTTTCTTTAAAATATTACTCTCTCACTAAAGAAAACAGGCACATAAAAATAATCAAAATATACTCATGTATACTATATTTTTTTACGCTCATTATAACTAAAGAATCTGTCCCGTGCTTTCCAGGTTTCAGAACATAGGTGAAAACCATTCTTCTAATTAAAAACTCTAATAGATTTTTTACATTTAATATATATTTATAGATTGCCCACAAACAGCACCATTTATATATATAAAAAAATATCAGTTATATATTCAAATAAAGTTTTGAAATTTATTAAAAACGATTCTTTCATATTGGCTGCATCACAGGAATTAATAGCAGAAGAAATCTCTATCTCAGTGGTTCCCAAACTTTTGGGCTCGCGGAGCCCTTTTTGGGAAGAATTTCTAAGGTGGAGCTCCTTAATCCCACGGTACTCTACGGTTTACAAACTAATGGTTTTTTATGCCTATGGAGCAGAGATAGATCTGTTGGATAAAAGTCCGAACTAGTAGTTTCCAACATGGAGCCAAGGTTCTCAGTTTGGCCCTTTTCCTGATACAGGAATTCTGAATTCATACTAGAAATTTTGAAAATCAAATTTTCTCTTATTGAACCCCTTAACAGTTTTATTTAATATTAATTTTATTGGACACAATATATTAAAAATAAGGACAAGAAACCACTTTTTTGTATTAAAATATCTGCCTTGTTTAATCGAGATATGTCCGCCAAATACAGCAAAAAATATAGTTAAAAATTTGTTGTTTCTAAAAGCTTTTATGGCGAATAAAACATACTCTTACCCGAGCGACGTTCAGGCAATACTATTAAGGGGTTAATGCCATCAATTTTTTAAATAAAAAATATTCTTTTGGGATTTCCAGTATGAACTCGGAATTAAAGATCAAAATGGTTACCGTGTCTGGGTCATTCATTGCACTGGGGCTTCCGTGAAACTATTATTATTTATGGCGTAAACCACATACAAACAGAAAAAAATGTAAGTTGTACTGTTTTCGTTTACAAAGAGAGACTTCTGTATAATCCCAATAGGATACTCGCGAAAAGAAAGAAAATGCGCAGTCCCAGTCGCCCATGAGTAATTATATAACACGTTTTCGCTAGTTCCGCCCACCCGTAATAGGATCATGCGATTGCGGATTATTTTTTCGTTCTTCTTTACGTTTCTAGTACATCTAAATATGCAACGAAAACGAATCGCCTCTGAACTTCTTCTTCTGAACCATTTTAAAAAATACATTTAGAAGCAGATCATCGTTTTATTGTTTAAGTGGGCGGGGCAAAATCTATAACCTGTATTGTTAGGTTCAGCTATTAATTATAGTTTTGAAATAAACTTTCTTTCACCATTGCTTTTGCCTCAAAATAGAAATACTCTTAAAGCTACACATGTTAAAACAACTACAACTAGCAGATAAACTTTACTAACAAAACGGGATATATGGGTGTGGTTTAATTTATATCAAGGCCGGTACTCATTGACGAAAAACCCAAGCAACGGGTGGAGCTGAGCAAAAGTTTAGATTGTTAGTGTGATGATAAATGTAAAGAACCAATATTTATTTTTTAAATTGCTAAAACCTTATTTCTGATAGGAAAATGTGGCATCATAACATAAGAATCTTACCTAATGCCAAGACCAAATAAAACAAAATTTTAAAGAGGGATTGTTAAGTGATACAAGATGTTTAAAAAATGCGTTTTCAGCTACATACATTGCTTTAAAAATTAAGTACAATTATGTAAAACAGTATAGAAAATTTAAATTACTCAGAATATTTAAAAGTAAAATATACAGATTATAGGAATTAAAGTTACAAAAAGAAAAAAGAAAACTATATACACAACGTATACAAATATTAAATGAATCTAATGAGGCTTTTATTAAATGATACAACAGGTTACAAAAAAGAGGCGTTTTAATCGACAAACATTGTTTTACTATGAAAAACAAGATAGAAAATTTAAATATACAAATAACATAAACTGATTAAAGAAATTAAAGTTATAAAAAAGAGAAATATATATACACAATATACACAAATGTGAAATGAATCTAATGAGGGGCTTTAAATGATACAAGTTGTTATAAAAAAAGATGTTTTAAGCGACAAACACTGTTTTCCTATGAAAAATAGTATAGAAAATTTAAATAACTAAAAATTAGTACAAATAACATGAACAGCGCCTTTGCCTTTTCGATTCACGTTGTGCATTCGATTCAGAATACTATTTCTTGTAGCTTATTTTGAATCGATAGTAATTTTTAAAACACATTAAATGCAGAAACATAAAATAAAGCAGTTCAAACCAAAAATATTATATAGGAAATTATTATATGTATAATGCAAATTTTTGTATGATTTTAAGAAATATATTAAAGTAATTTTCAACCCAATAACAGATGTATATGTTTTGACATACACACACGCACACAAATTCCTATATACTTTCGAAAAGTTTTCCCTTGCAATATGTTAATTTCTTTCCTGTTTTGTTTATTTTCCTGGAACACCGCGGAGCCCCTGAAAAGTACAGGCGGAGCCCCAAGGGCTCCACGGAGCACACTTTGGGAACCTCTGCTCTAACTATTTCGCTATTTACAACATCTTTTTGATTTTGAATATTTCCGAGGTTTAAGAGCGTATTTCGGTTATATGTCTGTTAAATTTGGGTTTTATTTACATTATACTATTTATTTATTGATAAGTGTTTAATTCGCTGTGTAATATTAACCGGAGTAAAATGCTAAAATAACTTTTTTGTTTTAAGTGGAAACAGGTTAATCTTTCGAAATCGAGCTGAATGCCATTGAGATAATTTTTTTTAAATATGCTTAAAAATTAATTAAAAAAATCATTAAATTGAGATAGAGATTTCAATTAAATTGCAATTGAATACATATGATTTTCACAATTTAGCGGTACAAAAATTAAAACAACGCGATGCTTAAAAGTTAATAAAATTTCTGTAAAAACAAAATTTATTGGTCTGGTGCTGAAATCATCAATAGGATGGCAATATTACTCATAGACATGTTTTTGCTTTATAATATAGAATCCGAGTATTTAAGTGTCAATTCTGCAAAAAAAAATATATAACTTTTTTTTTTTTTTAATTAGGAGGAATGGTTCTGGTTCTTTCAAAATGCAGGCATATTTCCTGAAAACTTTCGTGATTATATAGTATGGTGTACTGTTCCACCAAGATGTCAGAATAATGGAGAAAAGGTACCACGGACGTTGGGATCGGCACATGATTATTGACTGCTATTGGACTTTACAACGAGATTTTCTTCAAGCGACACACTCTAGAAAATCATACATGAAATGGTTTTAACCCCTTGAGGGGTGGTGGTATATATTATAGTATATCAACTAATTTTAATCCAACTCAAACCAGAAACTTAAATAAATTTTACTTTTTTACCTTTGATGGGAAATAAGTTGAAAAATTGCTTTTCCGTATTTTGAGCTAAATTCTTTAGTACATTCCGGTGGGAATTCACCGTTACAAGAACACAATTGCTTGCCCCTGAAAGGGTTAAAAGTGATGTAAAATCTATATTTGTATTTTACAAAACTTTTCTCATTCAAGTTACAGTGTTACAAAATATTTTAAACAAAAAATAAGTCTTTATATATTTAATGTTGCTTCTTTTGTACCTAGTGTCATCGGGTTGTTGGCATTTTTGCAAAAACGAGAGCCAATCTAGAAAATTTGCTATTATACACGTATTAAGCAGAGCAAAATCACTTAAAATCAGTGGTCCAATCTCGTAAAATCACTGCTCCCCGTTGTAAACTATTTGACTTAAAAAAAAAAAAAAGCTAGCTGTGAAGAAAAATAAGTTTAAATTTTTGTTGCAATAAAATGTTTTTTTTTCTTTTTAGTTTCAGAGAACGAAGTATGGTTTCTTCAATATAACTTATAAGATCTAAGATCGTGTAAAAGTTTTAATTTCGTCAATTAAAAAAAAAAAAAAAAAAAAGAAAAGAAACTTTTGTTATCCGAATATTTTCGAGAATACCAAAGCGACCTATTTCACCTCGGCATCATAGTAAAAATATTTCACTGTGTATGACTTGCGTTAAATTTGTCCTATTGCCGCACAAGTGTTAAAAATACCTGTTTAGGAATTACCCATTGTGCAAAGTTAGCAGTTTGAAGCGAGATGGTATAAAATTTAGATAACTTAATTTTAATTCCACTATTCCAAATTTGCACCAGAATGTTGGATTAAATTTTTACGTTTATAATATAAGTGTGACACGTGTTTATTTATTTTCAAATCAGTGTGCTTTAAAAATTCTGCTGACGTTCAATATATGAACAATAGATTTGTTCTACCCCGGAAACGAATAAGAAAGGACACAACCTGTATGTCACACATATAAAAAGTTAACCTCGTAAAATGCTTTGATGAACAAATCAAATGTACATATCCTTGTAACGTCCAAACTTCCGTAGAATTAATCTCGCAAACTCATGTGAAAACACAGTGTTTGCTTGCATGATCGTTTTGTATTTATATGCTCTAATCCACATTAAACAAAAATCTTCATTTTATATACATAAAAGACACTATAATATTTCTGCGGCTAATTGAATATTGTGGAATTATTTTTTATGCATTAGAATAATTGATATGTTATGTAGTGTGAAAGTGTGGACGAAACGTATTCAGTATAGATTATTCAGGATGAAGTTAATTTAAATTAAAGTTAATTTAAAACTATTCTGAACCATAAATAAGATCTTCCAATAGAACAGTTCAGCACATATTTATAAAAGTAAATACGTAACAGAGTTTAAAAACAGTTAAAACAATTTACAGAGAATTTATATAAAAATGCTTGAATTAAGTATGTATCATTATTCTTTCTAAATAAAAAAAAAATTAACCCTTAGAATAGCGGTTCAAGAATAGTATTTTTACGAGTTTTAAGGTACAGGTATAATCTATAACGTCTGAAAATATCATATACAGGGTGTTCCGTTAAAGGGGTCCAATATTAATAGGGGTAATAGAGGAGATCACATGGAGCATAAATCAGTATATAAAGCCTGGTCGGATCTCAATAATTTTCAAGTTACAGCAAATAGAATGAAAATTCGGAAAATTGTAAAAGAACCCTCATTGCTAAACTATCGATAATGCTACATAAAAACGAAGCACATATTTAGAAAGAGCAGAAAAAAACCTACAAAATGACATCAATTGTATTAAAATAGCAATATTTATTGACGAGTTACAAGCCCTGAAACAGTGAAAAAAGTACGAAATCCAATATACATCAAAATAGTTAATCGTTAATTCCAAAAAGACAACTCTAGCTACAACAAGGAAAATGTAGTAAAATTTGGTCCATTCCGAAAACTTTCGAAAAAGCTTACAATGAACCATATCGGTTTAATTGTGTGAGAGAAATTAATCAGTTTCTTAGTTACAACTCCGCTTTCTTTGACACTAGCAAAGGTTAAACTCCGCCCATCACGATTGGAAACACCGCCTTTTTAATTACTCTCAACTATACATTTTCGATCATGCTTCTTCTGAGATGCAACATTTTTAATTATTCAAGAGTTGAATGAACCAAGATAACTTTACAATAATAGTCTACATTTTAAAGTGGTCTTTTATTGATATAAAGCTTAAGTTAAATTCCTTAAAATTAAACTGGTGGTGAAAATTCGGAAATAATTAAAAATATTGCGATTTGTAACTATGCAAGAAGTTTCAGTACATGTTTTACATGGACAATTATTGTATGTATATGTGCATCATAATTTATGATAGGAAATAATAGTAACAAATAGCATAATAATTTTATTAATTATAAATTTAAAAAAGACACTAAATTTTAAATTAATTCATATAAACTTTGTAATTTACAATTTGAGTACACCACAGTCTGTGACTTACAAAATACTGTGCCAAAAAGTGTTGAAAATAAAAGAAAAATGACAAATAAAGAATTACATTCCACGTACTTTATGACATATGTGAAGCATAGTCTTCTGGCCTGCGCAGCACAGTTCAATGTCGGAAGGCAGACGAACGGACATTATTATAATAGGTGTTCGAAGTTGCGCCCATTAACAGAATCGCACAGCCGACAGCGACGTCGTAAAGATTGGCGAACACGCCGAAAAACTCCGACGGAGTTGGGAATGTCTCCTGCAGCGACAACGATTCGCGCTAGTAAATCCTCCTGTGTATCCACAGGCGTTTCATACACCAGCGATTTAAGGTGTCCCCAAACAAAAAAGTCCAACGGATTGAGGTCTGGAGAGCGTGCAGGCCAAGCAACAGGTCCACTGCGTCCAATCCATTTCCCAGGATATGTTGAATTGAGATGATTGCGAACACCTATGAAAAAATGTGCCGGTGCGCCATCGTGCATAAACCACATATTGTGGCGCAATGTTGCTGGCACATTTTGCAGTAACTGCGGTAAGATATCCCGTAGGAAAACCAAGTACGTACTGCCATTGAGTACATCTGGGAGTAAATATGGTCCTATGAGATAATCGCCGAGGACACCTGCCCATATGTTCACACTACAGTGCCTAGAATAAATAGTGTGACGTCCGTTGATTACCAACGCTTTTTTCTTTGGCCTTGAAAGGAAGGATGCCACAAGATGGCGCTCATGTTATCACCGACTGGGAATTTTGAAAGCTTTTACGCTGTGACAGTGAGGCATATTGTAAACAAACGCGAGTTCTTCCCATAAAGTTATAATTATGTCTGTTTAAGACACAAAATATAAGTGAAAAAACTAAGAAGAAATATCAGCAAAGGTATTGTTTCGTGCCTGGATTGTCGTACGGGATATTCTGTAGCTAAGAATAGCCCTAAATAGTGCTCACATAAAGAAATTATAAAAATTTTTGTCATAACTCGATTGCACTTTTATGTAAAACAAATAAATAAAAATCGCCCAGCAAAAAGACAAAAAGCTAAATGCTTAAAGATGCGACGCATGCAGTAAGTGCATATCAACTTTTCCCATAGTTATATTGCTTGGCCCATTTTTAATAATATTGTTTTTTTTCATGCAAAATACGCAGAAATTGATTTTAAAATAACCATATATGTTTACACAACTTTGGATGTACAATCAGTCTGTACTTTGTTTTGAATTGGGAATATATGTAATTTTTAAACCTATGTTGCTTTTGCGTACATAATACAAAGAGGTAAAATAATTTTTTTTTTATAATTTTTTTAATAATTTTTTTTATCAACAGTTGTTGATATTTGTATATAAAGCTAAAGTAAATTTAACCTTTGAATTTATTTTTGAAATTATTTGCTTTTCATACATAATTCATAAAGAAAAAAAAATTTTATAATTTTTCTTAAGAATTTTAATATGTGATTTCCAGTGTGAGAAAGGTTTGTTTAACAAATGGGACTTTGTTTTAAAAATAACACAAAGTAAATATTGCTATTGGGAGTGTATTTTTAAATATTCATTGTATGTTTGCACAGTTTTAGAAGGAGTGAATAGTTGTTAATATTTGTAAATAAAGCTAAAGCAAATTTAACATTTGTATTTATTTACTTTTCATACATAATTTTCATTTTAAAAATGTGTCTCTGTTCAAAAATAACAGTTTGTAAATAATATATTTATTATTGAAATATTTCAGACATGTTTTCATCTAAATATCAATTCCTATAGTTAAATGTCTTCTTATATAATATCAAAATAAGTATCTAAAAAGCATTAATTTATCCGATTACTAGATCTGTTTTCGGAAATTTTCAGTCTGTAGTGCAGTCAGCGCCATCTATTGGAGGCTTACTTTCGCGTGCATTTTTTTAGCATCGAACGGTACACTATTTATTCTAGGCACTGTAGTTCACACTGAACTTTTGTTGTGCGTTCGACGGGAAAGCAGTGTGCGGATTTGTATATGACCATGTGTGCATATTGTGCGTGTTTACCACGCCCTCTCTCGTAAATGTTGCTTCATCAGTAAATAAAATATTTTCCAGAAATTGTGGATTATTTTCTGTTACATTAAGCAACCAGCGTACGAATTCTGTCCGCTGAGCACAATCTGTTACTGATAACAGTTGTACCCGCTGCACATGAAAGGGGTGCATGTTTTCTGCACGCAGAACACGCCACACACTTTGGTGAGAAACACCGACTTCAGACGCAGCAGCTCGTGTACTCGTGGAGGGGTTATCTTTAAAAATATTCAGTACATCTTCTTCCATTGCAGGTGTTCGTACATGTCGAGGTTTCCCTGCATCAATGCTTGCTGTATTAAACGATCCAGTCTCCCGTAATCGTCTATCGATTTTTATGAAGAGTTTCGAACTTGGGCAACGTCTCCTTGGAAATTGCTCACGGTACATGCGCTGTGCTAGACATGCATTTCCATGAGCTTGCCCGTACATCAGATGCATGTCCGCATATTCTTCGTTAGAGTATTCCGGCATAATTATTATACATCAACTTACTACAATCCCACTTACAACAGCCTCCCTTTAACATAACGCCCACTGATGACTGCTGTTTTATTACACTTTTCTTCCTATACACATAGAAAATTTGCATAAAAAGTACTTCTTCTTCATCATCCTGAAAGTTCATGGAGGAAACCCAGCAGTCACGGAGTTTGCTTTAAGACAAGGCGAGAGCTGCACTATATGTCATTCACTTGACCAGACTGAATAATGAAAGGGTATTGATAGAGGTTGATCAGAAATGTATAATTGAAAGATATTAAAACGGGATGTTTACAATCGTCATGGGTGGAGTTTCGCTCTTTCCGAGCGTGCAACAGTACAGAGTTGTAACTAGGGAACTGCTTGATTTCTCCCATACAATTAAACTGATATGGTTTATTGTCAGCTTCTTCGAAAGCTTTCGGAATGGACCAAATTTTATAACATTTTCCTTGATGTAGGTAGAGTTGCATTTTTGGAATAAACGATTAACTATTTTGCTAATTATTTGATTTTGTATTTTTTCACTGTTTCAGAGCTTGTAACTCGCCATTAATTCTCAATATTCTAAAACAACTTATGTCATTTCATAGGACTTTTTCTGCTCTTTCTAAATATGTGCTTCGTTTTTATGTAGCATTATCGATAGTTTAGCAATGAGGGTTTTTTTACAAATTTCCGATTTTTCATTCTATTTGCTGTAACTTGAAAATTATTGAGATCCGGCCAGGCATTATATACTGATTTATGCTCCGTGTGATCTCCTCTATTACCCCTATTAATATTGGACCCCTTTAACGGAACACCCTGTATATATATATATATATATATATATATATATACAGGGTGCAACTGAAATGCTTCAACAAACTTTGAGGATGATAGTACTCATCAAGATGAACAAAAAATGCAATAGAACACGGGGTCGCAAATGACATTTAACCCTTTCAGGGACAGTGGTATGTCTAAAAAACCACTTAATTTTAATTTCAAAACGCCACAATGGCACCAGAATTTTGCTAAAATCTTTTCCATTTAATATTTATGTGAAATATAGCCTTTTTTCTTATTTACAAACAATTTTTTTTGTAAATTCCGGTGCCAGTCCATTTTCAGACGCATTTTCTCTATTTGTATCCTTTAAGCCTTTTAGGGGCAAATTACTTTTAGTACTAAAATGTTGAAATAAATGACTGGCACCGGAATTTATAAAAAAATTTGTTTGTAAATATGAAAACGGCTATATTTCACATACATATTAAATGGAAAAGATTTTAGCAAAATTCTGGTGCCATTATGGCGTTTTGGAATTCAAATTAAGCGCTTTCATAAACATACCACTGCCCCTGAAGGGGTTAAACGTCATTTGCGACCCCATGTTCCATTGCAATTTTTGTTCGTCTTCATGAGTACTATCATCCCTCAAAGTTTGTTGAAGCATTTCAGTTACACCCTGTATATATATGTATATATATATATAGCTGCCAACTTTTACGCTTTTTTCCTACCACTAAAATTTTACAGTAATAATTACAGATTAAAATACATTATAATCTCATCACTATGCAATCGATTATCATGTAATGCATTACAAAGTAATTTGAATATAATCTGATTACGCATAATCTGATTACCGTGTAATGGATTACAAGACAATTCTCATTTTCTCTTTTAAAATATAATTAGATTAATCTGTAATTAGATTAATTTGTAATTAGATTACAAGACAGTTCCGATTAAGTTGTCAATTGTATAATCCAATTAACAAGTGATGGATTACAAGATGATTCCGATTACGTTTTTAGTTGTATAATCAAATTAACCTGTAATGGATTATAGGTGGATTCCGATTAAGTTTTTAATTGTATAATCCAATTAACCTGTAATGCATTATAGGAGGATTCCGATTACGTTTTTAATTGTATAATCCAATTAATCTGTAATGGATTATAGGTGGAATCTAATTACATTTTTAAGAATATAATTTAGATTAAATTGCAATGTGTTACAAGTTAATGTCAGTTATGTTTGTTCAGAACACAATTTGGTTAACGTGTGATGTAATGCAACTAAATCTTAAATAAATTCTATAAAATGTATTTAAATTAAACTGCTATCTATTACGAGCTAATTCTAATTGCATTTTTAACACTTTCCAACAAAGTTGAAAAGTGTTTATGAATTTAGTTTTTCTGTCTATCTGTACTCTACTGCACGTAAATATACTCGGATTTCCATGCAATTGATATATGTTATTGAGGTTTACTGTGGTATGATTGGTATAGAAAATGAAGTATGTAGCATGTAATTTACAGAGCCAATCAAAAGAATTCTTTTACATTACAGCCTATTAGGAAAAATCGTTTGCGGTGTATTTTAATTATGTTACTGTATTTCAAACATATTGAATTTCATATATATCGCTGAGGGATGTTTTTACAAGATGTTTACTAGAGATTATGGAGTACATAGCATTCACCGTTCATTTACAGAGACACACAAAAATTTCGGTTACAGTACTGACTATGAACAATAATTGCTAGAAATACGTTTTTTTTTTTTCAGTTGTTGCACGCGTTTTTGAATGTAACTATTTTTTTTTATATTGCTTGGTTTGTATAAATTCTATAAATCATATACAGGACTGCACAAAAGTTCTCCAGTACACTGACGTTTATAGACGGAAATTCCCAAATGGGAATTATCAACCGTTTTAATAACCGAATTAAATTTTAGCATACTGCTATGTAGTATATATAGAAATCTATTGATAATATGCAGAGCTTCAGATAAAAATTCGGATATTTTTCCGATTATTAATGGTATTTACTGCAGCTGGGTTTTCAAATATGCTATGCATTTTCCAAATTCTGTACTGAGTCTGATATTCCGATTTCAGCCTGTTCGTTATTGTGAATACTCCATAATTTTGCAAGGAGATAGGGTTTTTTTTTTCTTATAGGGTTTTTACCCCCCCCCCCCCCCAAAAAAAAAAAAAGTAAATATATGAGTTTTAAACTTATGAAATGTTAACAAGAACGAAAAATCATGCGTTAAGCATAGATTATGTAACACTTTCCAACGTTTCCAAAATAATTTTACAAATCATTACCGTTTAATAAGCTGAACGATAACATCTAAGTGAACAATTTGGAAAACGCATAACATATTTAAGAAACGTAATTTCAGGAATTTCCAACATATACAATATTCGGAAAAATATCCGAATACTTTTATTCAGCCCTGTATATGATCCATAGAGTTGTATATATACTACATAGGATGCTAAATTTTAGTTTAGTTAGGAAACGCGTAGCACAGTTTAAAATTCTCCTTCTGGAGTTTCTGTCAATAAACGGAAATGTGTTCGCGAACTTTTGTGCTGCCCTGTATATGATCTACAGAATTTATACACACCAAGTAATAGACAAAAAGTGAGTTAAATTCAAAATCGCGTTCAGCAACTTAAAACGCACTTCCAGGAATTATTGTTAACAAACAGTAGAGAATTATTTTGTGTATCCCTGTAAATGAACGATGACTGCTATGAACACAATATTCTGTAGTAAGCCTCTTGTAATGCACCTTAGTGATAGATATAAATTTCAATGCGTTTAAAATAGTGAAACATTATTTAATTAAACCGCAAACGATTTTTCTCCATAGACGTAATGTAACGGATTTCTTTTGACTGTCCCTGTAAAGTAACTATAAGTGTTCTGCACACCATATTCCATATTATGCTTTTTGTAATGCACCTTAGTGATATATATCAATTACACTGTGTTTGGAATTGTGGAACATCATTAAAGTAAACCGCAAATGATTTCCCCATAGACCGTAATGTAACGAAAATCTTTTGAGCGTCCCTGTATAAAAGCTACAAGTGCTACACATTTCAGATGAAATATTGATCATGCTACAGATAACGACAATAACATATAAAAATTTCAGGGCATACCGAGCATATTTACGGGAGTTAGGGCCCGAACAGACGGCAGACGGCCAGATAAACCGAAGTCGTAAACACTTTTCCACTAGGTTGGAAAGTGTTAAAAATCAGCTTCATCCATCACCAAAAAAAATCCATATTTTTATTTTATTTTTTATTATTATTTTTATGCTCAAAAAAAAAAAAAAAAAAAAAAAAAAAAAAAAAACCTTTGTTATTTCAGCACCAGTTGGACATAGCCATATTTTGGTCACTTTTTGCATTTTATAAATCTTTTATTTTTTAAATGTCTTTGTAATTTATAGTTGGTCTTTAACTTATTTTTATCATTTTTTCGCTTTTTTAGTAAAACTTAGACGGATTTTTGCCCTTTTTTGCACATTTTCATAAAAACAAAAATTTTCAGTCTCGACCCTAAAAACTAGTTAATCACTCAATTATCTTAATTAAACTCCATTCCCGGTATTATTTTTATAAATTCAAAAATTCTTCCCGAGTACGGCACCTGCACTTTGACGGTACTCGGGGACTTTATGCCGTCATTGACGTCGGGTCCCGAGGCGGGAACATCACTTCAAACACTTTGCGATAATTCCTAAACTACACATACAAAAACCACAAGAAAATGTTTTAAAACATTTCACTAACCGTACTCTCGCCTCCACTCAAAATAATAATTCTTTTCACATTTTAAAAAACTTAACTTTTTCACGCACAGCCCAAAATTCAAACTTTTTAAAATTCTTAACTTTCCGCACATACGATTTTCAAATAAACTGGGTTTCTAATCAAACACATTTTTCTTTTCTACTTTTCAAAAAATTTCAATCTTCGCATGTAAATTTATTGAGTTACTAGCAAGCTACGCCCGCTACGCTGGTCAATTTCTCTTAACGAACCTTTAATCAAACAAAATATTGACATTTCATAATTCACTTTTATATTTTAACAGAATAATAAGGATACTATAATTTGTGACTCGTGCTATAGTCAATATACACGTCAGGACACGTCGCCCTTATCATTATCTTTTTACGCGTGAAGGTTTCGCTATGGTACTCTATTGTGAAATTTGGTAATTTTAGAAATTCAATAGTTGAAAAATCGCAGAATCATTAGATCATTTTTCTTTAGAAATTGTTCTTAGAGCGCATTTAGATCTTATAAATAACAATCATGCCGAACTTGAAGTTTCTAGCTCCTTCAGCATCGCAAAAATCGCAATTTTAGAAGGTTTTTCGCTTCTGCACCCCCCTCGGGGTAGTGGCACCGACATAAAATATAGCCTATGTTGGAGCAGGGATTGTCACCGTCCATTTGCCACCATCACTTTTGAAATCGCTTTAGTAGTTCCAGACATTCCATAGAAATTGTAATTTAGAATGTTTTTAGAAAATTTTTTGCTTATTTCAGCCTTTTAAATTTTGATTTTTTTTAGATTTTGTTCTTATAGAGCATTTAAATCTTGTAAGTAACGACCATACAAAATGTCAAGTTCCTAAATCCTTCATTATTGAAAATATCATAATTTTGGAACGTTTTTCGCTCCTGCACCCTCTGCGGGCAGTGACACCGACAAAAAATTTAGCATATGTTGGAGCAGGGACTGTCACCATCCATTTGCCACCATCACTTTTGAAATCGGTTCTGTAGTTTCAGAGATTCCATAGAAATTGTAATTTAGAATGTTTTTAGAACGCTTCTTCCTCATCTCACCCTTTTAAATTGCGAATGTTTTTATAATTTGTTCTTAGAGAGCATTTACATCTTATAAGTAACTACCATACCAAATTTGATACTTCTATCTCCTTCAGTACACAAAAAATCGAAATTTTAGAACGTTTTTCGCTCCTGCACCCCCTTGGGGGTGGTGGCACCGACATAAAATATAGCCTATGTTGGAGCAGGGATTGTCACCATTAATTTGCCACCATCACTTTTAAAATCGCTTCAGTGGTTCCAGAGATTACCCCCTACAAACAAACAAACAAACAAACAAACAGTCTTTACTACTTTATATATTAGTATAGATAAGGTGGAATTAGCCCCTTGTCCCCCCCCCCCTTTATACTTAACCAATCAATCCCGAAAACTAATCAGAGATGCGCCTTAACACAGTGAACCTATAAATAAAATTCGAAGGAAATGGGATAAATCTGCATGAAAAACCCATTTACATAAATTAAGGGGGGTATTAGCCCCCCGTTCCCCCCTTTATACTCAGCCAATCAATCCCGAAAATTATCATGCAAGCGCCTTAACACAGTGAACCTATAAACAAAATTTGAAGGAAAACGGAATAATTCTGCATGAAAAACCCATTTATATAAATTAAGGGGGGGGATTAGTCCCCCGTTCCCCCCTTTATACTTAACCAATCAATCCCGAAAAGTAATCAGGGAAGCGTCTTAACCCAATGAACCTATAAACAAAATTTGAAGGAAAACGGAATAATTCTGCATGAAAAACCCATTTATATAAATTAAGGGGGGGAATTAGCCCCCCGATCCCCCCCCTTTTATATTAACTAATCAATCCCGAAAACTAATCAGGGAAGCGCCTTAACACAGTGAACCTATAAACAAAATTTGAAGGAAAACGGAATAATTCTGCATGAAAAACCCATTTATATAAATTAAGGGGGGGGGAATTAGCCCCTTGTTCCCCCCCTTTATACTTAACCAATGAATCCCGAAAAGTAATCAGGGAAGCGTCTTAACCCAATGAACCTATAAACAAAATTTGAAGGAAAACGGAATAATTCTGCATGAAAAACCCATTTATATAAATTAAGGGGGGGATTAGCCCCCCCGATCCCCCTCTTTATACTTAACTAATCAAACCCGTAAACTAATCAGGGAAGCGCCTTAACTCAGTGAACCTATAAACAAAATTTGAAGGGAAACGGGATAATTCTGCATGAAAAACCCATTTATATAAATTAAGGGGGGGGGGAATTAGACCCTTGTTTCCCCCCTTTATACTTGACCAATCAATCCCGAAAACTAATCAGGGAAGCGCCTTAACTCAGTGAACCTATAAACAAAATTTGAAGGAAAACGGAATAATTCTGCATGAAAAACCCATTTATATAAATTAAGGGGGGGGAATTAGCCCCTTGTTCCCCCCCTTTATACTTAACCAATGAATCCCGAAAAGTAATCAGGGAAGCGTCTTAACCCAATGAACCTATAAACAAAATTTGAAGGAAAACGGAATAATTCTGCATGAAAAACCCATTTATATAAATTAAGGGGGGGATTAGCCCCCCCGATCCCCCTCTTTATACTTAACTAATCAAACC
This sequence comes from Maratus michaelseni, assembly GCA_963931845.1. Classification (NCBI taxonomy): domain Eukaryota; kingdom Metazoa; phylum Arthropoda; class Arachnida; order Araneae; family Salticidae; genus Maratus; species Maratus michaelseni. Next base: position 307,305,829 of record OZ007595.1, read on the forward strand.
CGTAAACTAATCAGGGAAGCGCCTTAACTCAGTGAACCTATAAACAAAATTTGAAGGGAAACGGGATAATTCTGCATGAAAAACCCATTTATATAAATTAAGGGGGGGGGGGGAATTAGACCCTTGTTTCCCCCCTTTATACTTGACCAATCAATCCCGAAAACTAATCAGGGAAGCGCCTTAACTCAGTGAACCTATAAACAAAATTTGAAGGAAAACGGAATAATTCTGCATGAAAAACCCATTTATATAAATTAAGGGGGGGGGGAATTAGCCCCTTGTTCCCCCCCTTTTATACTTAACCAATCAATCCCGAAAACTAATCAGGGAAGCGCCTTAACACTGTGAACCTATAAACAAAATTTGAAGGAAAACGGATATTTCTATGAAGAGTTATCGCATTACGTACGTACATACATACATACAGAACCGGCTGCCAAGCTCTCAGGGCTTGACAGCCAGTGTGATAACTGAAAAATCGCAATTTTAGAACGTTTTTTGCTCCTGCACCCCCTGGGGTTAGTGGCACCGACATAAAATATAGCCTATGTTGGAGCAGGGGTTGTCACCATCAATTTGGCACCATCACTTTTGAAATCGGTTCGGTAGTTCCAGAGATTACCCCCTACAAACAAACAAACAAGATTTACTCCTTTATAATATTAGTATAGATTACACGTTTTTCATCCAATATTTACACTCTTTCTTCCCCTCGTAAATCCGGCTAAGTCTCGTTCATTCTCACTATAAATCATGTTTTCTAGTTATGCTTGGCTTCCCTATTCAATCGTATATGTTCAGTTTCCTTTTTGCAGCATTTTAATCTCTTCATGTTTGTCGTTTTATATTTTAAGTTTTTCCGTGCTGAAAATCCATCAAAGTCTGGACCCCTCTTCGATTTTCTTAAGTTTTTTCTAACACCTAACTGCGAACTCTGTTTTTCGAGCACTTGTTCACAGCAATCCCCACTCTCTCCCAAAACACCGTACTCTACCATATCTTTAACGAATATCAAATCAAGTAAACCTAACTTTAACTTTTCAATACCTCTCTTGTACTTTAAAAAATTTTCCACCAACCAGACTTAACTTTTTTCGCAGGAAATTTTGTGGTCGAACACCTAACTCGAACTCAACTTCCATATATTTATCTTTATTCACAAAACTTGTAAATTTTCAATGACATCGCAAACCAACTATTACTTTTAAACACCTCTCTTGTACTTTAAAAATATTTCCATCATCTAGACTTGAACTTTCTCGCAGGCAAATTTGTAGTAGAACACCTAACTCGAACCCAACTTTTATTTTCTTATCTTAATTAACTTTTTATCATTTTTAAGCTTTTTAGTGAAACTTTGCCGGATTTTTGTCATTTTTTGCACTTTTTCACGAAAACAAAATTTTCATTCTCGACCCCAAAAACTTGTCAAGCACATAATTTTCTTAATCAAAATCCATTCTCTCAATTTTTCTCTAAAATTCAAAATTTTTTTCATAGTACGGCACCTGCACTTCGACGGCACCTGCACTTCATGCCGTCTTTGACGTGGGGTCCCTGGGAACCGGTGCAGGTGGGAACGGTAGGCGGAAAAAATCACCCTGGAAAAAATCACCATGGAAAAAATCACCACGGTAAAAATCAACAAGGTAAAAATCACCAACGCAAAAAAGCACCATCGGTAAAAATCACCAAGGTAAAAATCACCCCCGGAAAAAAGCACCATCAGTAAAAAGGTCCCTGATTAAAAAAAGGAAGGGCGGCTTAAAGTTCAGATGGGAAAATACCACAAATCACATTTATGAATAACACGTCTTTGAATAACCCAATTATAATTTCGGGTAAAGCACGTGCTAACCATGTGTATTTACTAACCACGTGTACAAGGTACAATCAGAGTATTATATACTCATATATTCTAATATGCGAGAGCAAATCTTGTGTGTGAGTGTGGGATGGGGAGGGGTGTATATATATGCAAATTTTATTTTAAAAACGGCTCTAACGATTTTGACGAAATTTTGTATCCTACAGTATTGAGGCACCAGAAAACCATTGGGCTCGGTCACATGTTTGAGAAAATTCAATTAGTGGGTCATTTTGGGTCGCCATGAATCAGAGTCAAGCTAATTGCATCTAAAAAACAGTTCAAACGATTTTGACTAAACTTTGTATCCTATCATTTTTGGGCACGAGAAGACTATTGGGCTGAGTCACAAGTTCGAGAACTTTCGATTAATGGATCATTTTGGGTCAACGCGGGTCAGGTTAATTTTATCTAAAAAACGGCTCTGACAATTTTGATTAAAGTTTGTATCTTACTAGTTTCGGGCACGAGAATATCATTGCGCTAGGTCACATGTCCGAGAAAATTCGATTAGTGGGTCAATTTTGGGTCACTGTGGGTCAAGCTAATTTTATCTAAAAAACGGCTCAGAAATAAAATTAAATATTTAGTTCTTTTACCTCTCTTTTATTCCTTAACTTTTGTTAAAGTTTATCCCTTCATTCTATCAGTATACAGTATATGAGTGAAAGATTATATTATGAGAAAAATCTTAAGTTTATGAAAAAACTCAACAACAAAATGTAGTGAACATTTTTTATTACATTTTTTATTAATGTGTCTAAATTTTTTTATATTATAAGATGAGCAATAAGTTTTTGAAAATTACATGAAAGATTCTTTTAGTTAAAAATTAAATAAAATATTTTTAATATTGTTATTATAAGTTATTTTTATATGTATTTTTTAAGATCAAACGGGCCAGAATGACCGGATACAGCATGCTCACCCAAAGTCCGCTATATCCCTAAATGAAACAGGTACAGATGAAAAAATTCAATTACATTTTAAAACTAATGGATAATACTGCCTTTTCGAAAGGGAATTTCTCCTAGTACAATTCAACAAAATTAAAAGTGTGATGTATATGCACTTTCAACACTTTCCAACTATATTGGCAAGTAGATTAATTTTGACGGTTGTTGTGCTGATTTAGAAATTGGTTGTGCTGAAATTGGGTTGTTGTGCTGATTCAGATATCAGACCAGATAGTGTGATCAATAAGGTTAACTGGGTGAATTAGCTTAGCCATATTCGTCTGGGATTACTCAGTTGGTAGATCATTGTCAGCTTCAACCAAGGGATCCCGGGTTCGAATTCTGGCCCGGATTTTTTCTCAGTTGGAAAGATTACATCTCAGATGTTGGCAAGTGTTTAAGTGATATGGTGCCGTCTGGCATAAAGGACGTTTCCAAATCAGAGTTAAATACATCTACAATAACTTTGTGATTGTAATATCATAGATACTAAGATTTAAATTTTTAAAACAAAATGTAGATAACATTGCAACATGAAATCCCTACCCGCTTTTTATTACAAGCACTGTTTGAACTTGAGAGCTAGCATTTCTGGATGTTTATAAAATTCTGCAATTTTGTTATCAAATTTTCTAATTTTTTCCCTACCCGTTATTTATTACAAACACTGTTTGAACTTGTGAGCTGGTATTTCTTGATGTTATAAAATTCTGTAATTTTTGTATAAATTTCAATACGAAAGGTTTCGATTTAAGCAATATTTGTAGAAATGTTGTAGATTGGAAAAGTGTCTGATAAAAAGAGGTGTCCACTGTTGGGGAGGAGGCAGAAAGTCGTATCTTTCTTTTTACCCGAAAAATTCTCACAAATAAAATATTATTGAAAAATGATAAGGATTGATATATAGGTGTGTCCACTAATCAGGAATCAACTATCAACTCCTGAATAACTATGTAACGCCTTGAGGCAAGGACTCAGGTGAGGGCATCCAAATCGTCTTTGTAGCTACAAATTGTACTCATTTACAGAAAAAATACCAAATATTTTACTTTGAGGAGCCCGGGAAACTTCCCCCATTTGCCCTTGCAATAATAAGTCACTGTTCGATATGGAGGTTTTACTGTTAAACGATACCAGCAGGAAAGACCGAGCTGTGCTCGGTCAAAATTAGCTTTGAGTTCAAATATCATGACCCATGACTAAAATGACACACTAATTAAATTTTCTCAAACATGTGACCAAGCCCAATTGTGTTCTCGTGCCCGAAACCCGTAGCATATAAAGTTTAGTCAAAACAGTCTGATCCTTTTTTAGATAAAATTAGCTTGACCCACAGTGACCCAAAATCAACCCACTAATCGAATTTTTTCGGACATGTGACCTAGCGCGATGATTTTCTCGTGCCCGAAACTAGTAAGATACAAAATTTAATCAAAATCGTTAGAGCCGTTTTTTAGATAAAATTAACTCGACCGCGTTGACCCAAAATGACCCACTAATCGAAAGTTCTCGAACATGTGACCCAGTCCAATAGTCTCATCGTGCCCGAAAATGGAAGGATACAAAGTTTAGTCAAAATCGTTTGAATCGTTTTTTTAGATACAATTAGCTTGACACTGACTCATGGTGACCGAAAATGACCCACTAATCGAATTTTCTCAAACATGTGACCTAGCCCAATAGTCTTCACGTGCCCGAAACTCGTTAGATACAAAATTTAATCAAAATCGTTAGAGCCGTTTTTTCGATAAAATTAACTTGACCGCGTTGACCCAAAATGACCCACTAATCGAAAGTTCTTGAACTTGTGACTCAGCCCAATTGACTTCTTGTGCCCGAAAATGGTAGAATACAAAGTTTAGTCAAAATCGTTTGAACTGTTTTTTAGATACAATTAGCTTGACTCTGATTCATGGCGACCCAAAATGACCCACTAATCGAATTTTCTCAAACATGTGACCCAGCCCAATGGTTTTCTGATGTCTCAAAACTGTATAATACAAAATTTCGTCAAAATCGTCAGAGCCGTTTTTTAGATAAAATTAATTTGACCCGCGTTAACCCAAAATGATCCATTAATCAAGTTCTCGAACTTGTGATTCAGCCCAATAGTCTTCTCGTGCCCGAAAATGGTAGGATACAAAGTTTAGTCAAAATCGTTTGAACTGTTTTTTAGATACAATTAGCTTGACTCTGATTCATGGCGACCCAAAATGACAAAATTTCGTCAGAATCGTTAGAGCCGTTTTTAAAATAAAATTTGCATGTATATATAACCCCCCCCCCCACGCACACACAAGATTTGCTCTCGTATTAGAATATATAAGTATATAATACTCAGATTGTTCCTAGTACACGTGGTTAGTAAATACACGTGGTTAGCACGTGCTTTACCCGAAATTACAATTGGAGTATTCAAAGACATGTTATTCATAAATGTGTGGTATTTTCCCGTCTTAACTTGAAGCCCCTCCTCTTTTTTTTATCAGGGACCTTTTTTACCAATGGTGCTTTTTTCCGGAGGTGATTTTTACCGTGGTGATTTTTTCCGATGGTGCTTTTTTCCGTTGGTGATTTTTACCGGGGTGATTTTTTCCGTGGTGATTTTTTCCAAGGTGATTTTTTCCGGGATTCGTGGGGAATAACACCACTTCAAACATTTTCCTTCTCAATAATTCCTAAACTACACATATAAAAATCACAAAACTCAGTTTTTTAAACATTTCACAAACCGTACTCTTACTTCCACTCAAAATAATAAATCTTTCCACATTTTAAAATTATTAACTTTTTTCACGCACAGCTCAAAATTCAAACTTTTTAAAATTCTTAACTTTCCACACATACGATTATCAAATAAACTGGGTGTCTAAGCAAACACATTTTTCTTTCCTACTGTTCTTAAAAATTTCAAACTTCACATGTAAATTTAATGAGTTATTTCATGTTTTTCATCCTTTGTTTACACTCTTTCTTCTCCTCGTAAATCCGGCTAAGTCTCGTTTTTTCTCACTATAAATTATGCTTTCTAGTTACGCTTGTTTCCCCATTCAATCGTATATGTTCAGTTTACCTTTTGCATCATATTATTTTTTCAAATTTATCGTTTTATTTTTTAAGTTTTTCCGTGCTGAAAATCCATCAAAGTATGGAACCCTCTTCGATTTTCTTAAGTTTTTTCTAACACCTAACTGCGAACTCACTCTGTTTTTCGAGTATACCTAACTGTAACTTTTCAGCACTTTTCTTGTAGCACAGCAATCCCCACTATCTACCGAAACACCGTACTCAACCATATCTTTAACAAATATCAAGTAAGCCTAACTTTAACTTTTCAATACCTCTCTTGTACTTTAAAAAAAATTTCCACCAACCAGACTTAACTTTTTTTGCAGGAAATTTTGTGGTCGAACAACTAAATCGAACTCAACTTCAATATCTTAATCTTCATTCACAAAATTTGTAAATTTTCAATGACATCGCAAACCACCTTTAACTGTTCAACACCTCTCTTGTACTTTAACTCTTTCATTACCTTGGCTGAAATTCTTCAGTTTCTTCACAGAACTAAAACGCCCGAAGTCTAGTTGAAAATTTTCATACCCCCTCTTCTTTGGATTAATGTCAAAGAAGAAATCATCAATCGTAGAAAAAGGAGAAAAAAAGAGTAGAAAAGGATTAGCATTTCTCCTGAGTGGGGAAAGAAAGGAGAATACGGACTGAATAATACCTTTGTGGCAAGGGACAAAATTCCGGAGAGAGCTTCAGAATAAAAATGTAAACATCTATTGTTCCATGTTACCCAGATCAATGAAAAGAACTTTACAATATGAATGTAAAACCTATTAGTACCGCTTTGTAGTGAAATAGATTTAAATTTTGTGATTTTCTAAATATTCTGACATACAATCATTATTTAACATTGCCATTATAGCATGAAATTAGAGATGTTGAAAAGGTGCTGTCAATCCAGTAATGTATTTAAAAAAATCTCCTAATTTATCGGACCTAGAAATACAATCACTATTGAAATAAATTTCAAACCTAGTTATTTGTCTGAAAAGTTGTTAAAGAATGTTTCCTTTAGAATTGGTAAAGGCGAACCGTATTTGAAAAATCGAGATTCTCTCCCTCTCACTTTTCTTTTTTTTTTTTTTTTTTTTTTTGGGGGGGGGGGGGTTAAATGCATGGCCTATAAAATAAAAGCAATGCAAGGAAGAAATTATTCTGAACATATTTAGAAAGATGCATCTATGATCTATTATCTGCAGTACGCTATTACCTTTTAAAACGCTTAATTTTATTTTTCATCAACTAAATGTCTTTGAATATTTCGAAAGCAATTTAAGATCCCTTTTTCCAGGATATGCATTCCCTAACAATAACTAACAGGAAACAGCAAACAGTCTGTTCTCAAATTCTCAAATCCAGAGGGGCTAATTTCAGACAGATTTTTAAATTTATTTCTGTTCGGAAATTAATCCTGCCTGAAATTGGCAGGTGTTCTTTTTAAAATCTATCTAATAGAAATAGGCTTTCATTTTTTGGTGAACGCGAAAGATCGTTCAGAAAACACTTTTAAAGCCGGCGTTTTGAACTGAATTTCCAAACGTGACAACCCTAGAAATTAGATAAAACGGTTGTTACGTGATCAGAAACGCTTATGAAACGATAAGTAACTTAATTATTAAAAATGGAATGGTTCAAATTGCTTCAACAGTCAGCCATGGATATTTTATGCCGTTACGTTTAAAAATGTCAGAAAGTTTCGCGTTGCTGATCGCCGGCTTAAGAAGTTGCTCTATTCACGCGTAAAAACGAGAATTCTACAGTTAAACTCACAAAAGAAATATTACCCGAAAAAAAAAGAAAAATCACAAATATTGAAAAAGTTTAAGCGCACAACATGAGGAATTTCCTATGAAAAAAAAGAAAAATTTAAAAATATTAAAATACAAGCAAGAAATCCATAGAGAATTCTCCGATAGTTGTAATTTTAGCGCTCGATTTTTGTGTGGGATCTTGAAGACTTGATAAAGATAGTGTTATTTATTAGTGCAAAATTAGAAAAAAGAAGTTACTACATTAGTAAAATATGTGAATTTTCACTGTTGTTTCTCTCGCTCTAATATTTCACATAAAAATGAACTCGTTTTATGAACTTTTGCATCATGTTCATCATGAATATAATTTTGCTTCAACGCTTTTTCTATCATTTTTTATTGTACGTTACAAATCTATCCAAAACTATTGTGTACAAACACAATAATAGCCGTCAAGGAAATTATAACCCGGTGTATTGTCATTTTTTAATTTTCTTATTTTTCTCTATTTAGAGACAGTGAAAGTACTTTTTAAATGCAAAATATATTTTTACGAAAAGCTCTAGTGGCATGCTGAATGTAGAAGGTTTCTCAATGTTAACGTCCATTCACTTTTTTAGTTAAATCAGAACAGAAATTCATCTGTCAGTAAATAACTAATATTTTGAATGTTTTATTTGATTTAAGAAATTTAATATAGTTTTATATTTAAAATATAGCATTATAAAAAGGAAAAATATTTTGGAAAATACATTTTAAATTGCACTTTATAAAACGTGAATAAATCCAGATCAGGTAAAATAGTAGAGGCATTTCATTTCAGTAAAAGAGCAAAGAAAATTGAGGGGGAAATTACTATTATACACACAAAAAAAATGTCCTCATTTCCTATTTTTATTAAATAGGGAGAGAGAGAAAAAATGTCTTAAAAATATATTTATTAATAATATCCCTTCTGCACATAAATGAAATCTGCAAAATTGCGTTTTTTAAATATTTCTTAGAAGATATTAGTAATACTCATAGCTTTTTGATAATGTTTTTATTTCAGAAGTAAATATTGTTATTTTTTTAATTCAGTAGTACACATTTATTTTTTGAAATTTCTACCATATGGAAGACTACTAAACATAAAGGCATATACCACTACGGAGAACAAGTTCAAAGGAGGAAATATAATTAAATATGCTGTTGCAAAATGCTGAAGCTCAACATTTAAAAAATAAAAAAAGAAGAAAATGGCTTTCGGTTTAAAGTACAATTAACATATAAGAAAAAAAAACATGCTACAGTTAACAGCTTAAAAATAAATAAGTGTAAACCAGCATTCCTATATTTAAAAAAAATAAATAAGGAAGTTTTCAGTTTTTCTTTTCCGTTCTTTTCTGTTAAAGCTATTCATAATATACAGAGAGAGAAACGGGTATTTCATTTAAATAAGAAACTCGTGTTATCGAAATACTTTTTAAACAGCCTAAACGCACTTAATTTTCCCTTATACCCTGTTCACATCGGACATTTAAGATATCTTAGACCGCCATTTTTGAGGTGGTACCTCCCCGGAATTGAATACCTGTCCACACCGCCAAACGCATTTAAGATAACTCACTCAACATCACCGTCTCCAGTGCGCATGCGCATACGTTAAAAGCAAACTCAACAGCCAATCGGCCTCCAGAGCCAATCAGAGTGAGCGGTACTGACTGTATCTAGCAATGGAAAGTTCGAACTCACTAAGTGAGTTTCTGGAACTCACTCAGTGAGTTCAGCGGTCTAAGATATCTTAACTATCCGATCTGAACGTAGTATTACCTAGTTCCTTAAAAAATCCCTTTTCTAAAAACAAGTTAACAAAGAGAAGATAATCCTGTAGACACATCCCACAACGTGCGTTTTGACTTTACCTCTACGGAGAAAAGAGGGGTTGAAATCGTCGAGGCACTTTCGGGCGGTTTGGATATTTTGAATGACCGGGCGTTTCAGGCGCTTTGGTAGTGGAAGAGTTAAAAAAAAATTTCCATCTTCCAGACTTAAACTTTCAAGCAGGCAAATTTGTAGTAGAACACCTAACTCGAACCCAATTTTTATTTTTTTTTAATCTTAATTCACAGAACTCGTAAACTTTCATTGACATCGCAAATAATAGTAGGTCTCCAACTTATTTTTCTCATTTTTATGCTTTTTTAGAAAACTTAGTCTTTACAGCACCTGTTGGACATAACCATTTTTGTCATTTTGGCATCTTATAAAATTTGTTTTTTTTTTCCTTCAATGTCTTTGTAATTTATAGTTCGTCCTAACTTTATTTTTTATCATTTTTAAGCTTTTTAGTGAAACTTAGCCGGATATTTTGTCCTTTTTGGCACTTTTTCACGAAAACAAAAATTTTCAATCTCGACACCAAAAACTTGTCGAACACATAATTTTCTTAATCAATATCCATTCTCTGCAATTTTTCTCTAAAATTCAAAATTTTTTTCAGAGTACGGCACCTGCATTTCAACGGTACTCGGGGACTTCATGCCGTCTTTGACGTAGAGTCCCTGGGAACCGGTGCAGGTGGGAACACCACTTCAAACATTTACCTTCGCAATAATTCCTAAACTACACATATTAAAATCACAAAACTCAGTTTTTTAAACATTTCACAAACCGTACTCTTACCTCCACTCAAAATAATAAATCTTTCCACATTTTAAAATTATTAACTTTTTTCACGCACAGCTCAAAATTCAAACTTTTTAAAATTCTTAACTTTCCACACATACGATTATCAAATAAACTGGGTGTCTAAGCAAACACATTTTTCTTTCCTACTTTTCTTTAAAATTTCAAACTTCACATGTAAATTTAATGAGTTATTTCATGTTTTTCATCCTTTGTTTACACTCTTTCTTCTCCTCGTAAATCAGGCTATGTCTCGTTTTTTCTCACTATAAATTATGCTTGTTTCCCCATTCAATCGTATATGTTCAGTTTACCTTTTGCATCATATTATTTTTTCAAATTTATCGTTTTATTTTTAAGTTTTTCCGTGCTGCAAATCCATCAAAGTCTGGACCCCTCTTCGATTTTCTTAAGTTTTTTCTAACACCTAACTGCGAACTTACTCTGTTTTTCGAGTATACCTAACTTTAACTTTTCAGCACTTTTCTTTTACTTTAAAATTTTTCCCCCCAACCAGACAAACTTTTTCGCAGGCAATTTTGTAGCAGAACACCTAACTCGTACCAATATTCATCTTTTCATCTTTATTCCCAAAAACTCGTAATTTTTCAATGACATCGTAAATCATAGTTGGTCTCCTTATTTTTCTCATTATTATGCTTTTTAAAATTTAGTCATTTCAGCACCAGTTGGACATAGACATTTTTTGTCACATTTTGCTTTTTAAAAACTTGAATATTGTCAATGTCTTTGCAATTTACAGTAGATCTTTACCTTATTTTTTATCTTTTTTTAAGCTTTTTTAGTGGAACTTTTTCTACTTTTCATAAAAGCAAAAATTTTCAATCTCGACCCTACAACTCGTCAAACACATAATTATCTAAATTATAATCCATTCCCTGCAATATTTTTCTAAAACTCAAATTTTTTTCGGAGCACGGCACCTGCACTTCGACGGTACTCGGGGACTTTTTGCCGTCATTAACGTCGGGTCCCGAGGAACTGGTGCAGGAGGGAACATAACTTCTAACACTTAACTTTGTAATAATTCCTAATCTACACATATAAAAATCACAAATATCAGTTTTTTAAACACTTCACAAACCGTACTCTTACCTCCACTCAAAATAATTATTCTTTTCACCTTTTTAAATTTTTAAATTTTTTCACGCACAGCTAAAAATTTTAAACTTTTTTAAATATCTAAACTTTCCACAAATACGATTATCAAATAAACTGGGTTTCTAAACAAACACATTTTTCTTTTCTACTTTTCATAAAAATTTGATACTTCACATGTAATTTTATTGAACACCGTACTCAACCATATCCTTAACAAATATCAAATCAAGCATATCTAACTTTAACTTTTTAGCACCTTTCTTGCACTTAAAAAAAAAAAATCCAAACTTTTTCGCAGCCACTTCTGTAGTAGAGCACCTAACTCGAACCCAACTTTCATCTTTTCATCTTTATTCACAAAACTTGTAAATTTTTTAATGACATCGCAAATCATAGTTGGTATCTGATTTTTCTCATTTTTATGCTTATTAGTAACTTAATCATTTGAGCATTATTATCAATTTTTAAGCTTTTTTAGTGTTACTTAGTCGGATTTTTGCCCATTTTCCCACTTTTTCATAATAACAAAAAATTTCAATCTTGACCCTAAAAACTTGTCAACAAATAACTATCTTAATTAAAATCAATTCCCTGCAATATTTTTCTCAAATTCAAATTTTTTCCGAGTACGGTACCTGCACTTTGACGGTACTCGAGGACTTTATGCCGCCATTGACGTCAGGTCCCGAGGAATCGGTACAGGTGGGAACATCACTCCAAACACTTAACTTAGCAATAATTCCTGAACTATACATACAATAATCACAAAAATCAGTTTTTAAACATTTCACGAACCGTACTCTTTCCTCCACTCAAAATAATAATTCTTTTCACATTTTAAATTCTTAACTTTTTAACACATAGCTCGAAACACACACACACACACACACACACAAAAAAAAAAAAAAAGAGAGAGAGAGAAAGAGGGAAGGAAAAATAATTTTTTTTCTTTTTTTTTAGAGAAAAGTTTAGAGAAAGTTTTTTTTTTTTTTTTGTATGTCTTTAGTTCCTGCCACCTGTCGCGTGGGGCTTTGTCCGGTAGGACCAGCCATTTGCGAAGCTTGTACTGCCACGTTTAATCCCTGCGTGCCGGGGAGCTAGCCGGGGAAGACATTAAACGCTCAACGGCTGGGTCCGCGCTCAGCCGAGTGGTCTTCCTCAGACATTAAAATGTTAAAATATCACATCAATTATTTATGAAAGAAAAAGATAAAAGAATTGAAATAAAACAAATTTATTTCCAAAATAAGTTTCAAATACTTTTCTTTATGATTAGATATCAATATCTTGAATAGTACTGGATTTGTACAATACTTACAATACTAGTGCTGAGTTTGTTTTAATAGATCAAAATGACCTTTCCCGAATTCGAAACCTAGCTAGATGGATTTCTCGTGCTCGAATTAGTATAGGCTACACGTTTCGTGTAAATCGTTTGAGTATTTTTCCAATTATAACAAAAAACATTTTCAGCGCTGAGTTTGTTTTACCCTGTAAAAACGAATTTTCTTGTATTCGGAATCCAGCTATATCTTTTTCTTGTGCTCGATTTAGTATAGGGGGCAAGTCTCGTGAAAATCTTACCAGTTGATTACGATATCATTCATATTCGGGAAAATCCCTTGTTCGTTTAATATATATGAATAATCGGGAAAATCCCTTGCTCGTTTAATATACCGTAATTTCCGGCGTATAATCCGCAGCTCAAAGAGTCGTTTTTCGACCCAGAAATATTATTTTATAAAATGTAACTTAAAAGATCGCTGTAAATGTTTAACTACAATTATTGAATAAAATTTCTGGGTCGAAAAACGACTCTTTGAGCTGCGGATTATACGCCGGAAATTACGGTATATGAATTTGGCGACAGTAATTTGGTCAACAGGATAACTAACAAGTACCAATTGTATATATAGTGTTACGAATATTGTAAATAGTTAGTGTTTGCGCTTAAAAATAATATAAATAGTTCAATTAAGCTCTATTCATAAGCTAATATTAATTTTTGTTGCACTGCGATATCTTAATTTGTTCATTTTTTGCAAACGAGTAAAAGCTATTGGATTTCAATGGGAGTCCATGGAAATTTGGCGAAATACCGGAAATAGCGCCAAGTTGGCAGCTAATTTTGGCTGCCAAGTTGGCACCAAACTTGGCGACAGACCAGGGTCCCTACCCCTTGGTAACCCCCCCCCCCCAATAGCGCCCATCCTATCCAAATTCTCTACTTTCATGTCAATTCCCTCTCTGAGCAATCAGATACGTTTCGCGGTATCGACGCAGATTTTCATTGGTTCATTTCCAAAACATTACTTTTTTTTATGTATAGAAGGATACTGTTCTTGGTAGAAAATGTTTCATAATATATTCCGGATGCATGATTTTTCGTTCTTGTTGTATCATATTTCTACTGTGTGTGATAAAAATTGTCTTCTGTGGTACATATTTAGTGTTGCGGGTATTAATAACAATTTATATTTTCTGATTTATATTCTGTTTATGTGGGAAAGTGTTTCATAATCTATGCCAGCTGCATAATTTTTCGTTCTTATTGTGTGTCATAAAAACTGTCTTTCATCGTACATATTTAGGGTCGCGGGTATTAATTAATAAAATTTAAAATTTCTGAATAATATTCTGTTCATGCCAGAAAGTGTTTTATAATCGATGCCGGACGCATGATTTTTCGTTCTTGTTGTATCAAATTTCCACTGTGTCTGATAAAAATTGTCTTTTATGGTACATATTGAAAATGTGCCATTGAAATTACACGTAATTGTAACTATAAGTTCTCAATTATAATTATAATTACACCATAATCATAATCATAGCATTATACTTATGATTACAATCCTAATTAAATTTCAAATTCAGATTATGATTACATGTAATTGAAATTATAATCTGTTACATGGAATTATATTGTAATCAGATTACAGATTAATCAGATTTGAATTTTCCCAACTCTGTGTAATCATAATCATAGCATTTATAATTACAATTACAATCCTAATTGAATTTCAAATTCAGATTATGATTACATGTAATTGAAATTATAATCTGTTACATGCAATTATATTGTAATCAGATTACATATTAATCAGATTTGAATTTTCCCAACTCTGTGTAATCATAATCATAGCATTTATAATTACAATTACAATCCTAATTGAATTTCAAATTCAGATTATGATTACATGTAATTGAAATTATAATCTGTTACATGCAATTATATTGTAATCAGATTACAGATTAATGAGATTGCAAATTTGCCCAACTCTGCTGTATACTATACAAGTGGAGCGTCAATTTCGTAAAAAACTCCGAGAACTAGTACATTTACGGTATTCTGAGTCATTCCACAGTTCATCCATTTTTCTCGCAAACCCGCCTGACAGCGCGGCCGAAGTTTGCTTTCTTGACTGTTTTTACAAGTACAACTGACTTCAAATCATAAAGAAAATCTCAAATTTATATAACTGAGTAACTTTATATTATTTACGGGACGAATTGAATATTTCAGATAATTTTTTTATGTATTAGATCAGAGGTTCCCAACCTGGGGTACGCGATAGAACAGTTGGGGGTACGTGAAAATTAAATGGTAATGGCGAGTAACGCAAAAACTAAAACTTAAAATGAAAACAGAAAAACAAATCTTTAAAATTTTCGTTTACAAAGAGAGACATGTGGAAAAGTGAAATAGGCTTTTCTCATAAAATGATAGAAGTAAACTAAACTTAGTAATTGGATGATCATTTATTGTTATTATATTGACTTATATACCCACTGTTAATAACATCTTGCGATTTCGCACATGTCCCTCTTTTTCTTTAATTACTAGTAATTCTATAAATATCCAGATAAAACATGAATCTTCTCGGGACTTCTTGTTCCGGCGATGTCATTTAAAACCCTCTAAGCGTTTTGACCGTATTTTTTCCTTTCCCAGAAACACCTCAAATTGGCTGTAGACAAAAATAATTTTAACGAAATTGTATTTTAAGATATATGTATGATAAAGAGATATGAAGTGTATTTTAGAAACAAACCGGGAATGAAAATCTCAATTAATATTAGTTTTATGAGCGTTTATGTGAAAATTAGAAAGCTCTCAAAAGCTCAAAGGGTTAAAACCCGTTTGAAAGCAGGTCAGCATTAGCATAAACTCATTATCTTGTTTCAATGGGTGTAGATTCGTCCCTTCTTTGTGAGTGCTTAGATTCACATCTTTAGCTAATATGAGTAATTTCTGAGTAACTTTATGTTGATATTGTATTGTTGTTCAAAATGAATAAGTGGTTGAAAATTAGAATTCTGAAGACAACTGCATCTATCATTGGTAACCAGTTTAAGAGCATTACTAATGAAAGAAAACAAAGACATTTGCGATGGGTTTATGTGAGAAGGTGTACGTATAAAGGAAAATTCTAAGCAAGGGGTACGTGAGAGAAAAAAATTTGTATTAGATGGATGGTAAGTAAAGGTTTTTGTGAAAGTCTGGAAAAATGTATTAACACTTTTGATTACGGGCAGAGACTGGCGACTATTTTTATATTCAATGCAAGCCGAAAAATAACAGTAGGAGATAGTTTTAAAATTTTACTAGTTTATATTCTACCACTTTCGGTCTTAAGACTACAACTACAACTACAACTACGAAAACATTTTTATAAAGTTTCATTTCTCCACCAGAATGCTACAACAACTGGTATTACAGATGGAATTCATAAAATTAAAGTATCTCAAAACCTGGCGGCTTATGTTTAATATTCTGCGAATGCACCATACTACCCGTTTGTATATCTCACAATACGTGTATCATTATCAATACTACAGTAAAATAAAAGAGTCACACAATTTCAATTATTTGAATATTAGTACCTTTTCACGTTTACCTCCAGCTGTAGTGCGACTCTGCTGACTGAAAGGTTGGAGAGGTATATTATTTTTTCCCGCTTAATTATAATCCCCAACTGCCAAAATGACACCAGAATTTTAGAATAAAACTTTGTTTTTAGATAGTACGTAAAAATATAATGTGTCACTTATTTCGAAATAAATTTTTTTGCAAATCCTGATATCAATCAATCATTGCAACATCTTAACAGTAAAATTACTTTGTCTCTGACAGGGTTAATAAGGAAAAGTATGTAGTCCCGACCAACTATTTTTCCGTACTGGTACTAATTTAGATTAGCGGAATAACTTTAAAGGAAAGAATTGAATAAGTTCAAGTATTTTTTTTCGGTCTATAACAATAAGGCAAATATTAGAGATTGTAAAAGAAAAAACGTATCATTTGCTATACTTTAAAAAGTTGCTCACAAATAAATTTAAAAGCTTATGTTGTATGTATTAAATAAATGTATAACTTATCCGAGCTGGTGCTGATTAATTTTTCAAGGGGAGTATTTACACAGTGTAATACGCTTTGTCCCAAAGTGTTCAAGGTTTACAGTAGTAATATTCTATTATTCTGTCTTACGCTTTAAAAATATTTTTTTACATTGCACTTTATGGACAATTTCATGATAAATCAACCACAAAGAACCATCTTTGTGAATAGAACTCAGAGCAGGGGTGCAAAAACCTAGGCGCCAATGGGCCGATTCCCACCACTAAATTTTCAGTATTCTTTAACTAACAAGAATACCGATTAAATTTAAGCGAAGTATACTAGTAAAATTTGACGAAGAATACTAATAAAAGTTATTGGTGGGAATCAGCCCATTGGCGCCTAGATTTTTGCACCCCAGCCTCAGAGTCAGCCTTGCATATTCACAGCGAGAAAAGGGAAAAGCAGTTCATTATACCTGAAACTTTTAAAATCGCTAGAATAACAAAAGAAAATTTTTATGATTTTGTTAGAAATAAAACAGTTGTTCACTTCTTCTTTTTACCAGACAACTGTTAACAATTAAGATTAGGTAATGTTGACTTTCAAACATAATTTAGAAGAAAATTTTGTTTCCCCAGAAATTAATTTATTTACTATCTGTAACTCGTATACACAGACATGCGACTTATTTTTAACCGGTGAAAAATGTGAATATGTTACGCGACAAGCTTATATACATTCTATTTACACCATTGTAAATGTACTATTATTACTATTCCCGACCTGTCAGCTTTTTCATAAAAAAAAACATTTGTACCAGAATTTTTATACAGCAATATACATATATACCTTTGGGACTAACAGAATGTTCGTCATTAAACGGTGGAAAAATATATAAAATATTCTGGTACTAAGGTAGTAATTTTAATGAAAAAAGGGGCAAAATTGGTCACACTGGCTAAATGTAATACAGTAATCCCTTAACATTCGCGAGGGTTAGGTTCACGGAAATCTCCGCGAATGTCAAAATCGCGAATGTTAAGACTATCCTCCCGTGCATAAAAGGGGGTTAGGTTTTACGATATTTTTTTTCAATGGAAAAAACAATTGAAATGTAAATAGTATATTTATTAAATATTAAAAATACATACTCTAAATAAGTTTTAACAGTTATAAACTATTGTAAAAAGATTATTTGCTGGTTGTTGGCTGAAAAAAACTAGTAATATGCGATTGAAAGATTGGCAGAAGAGATCTTTTGTTTATGGATTTCCATATAAGGAAAAGTTGCAGCCTCACTTTCTCTTTTAAATTTAAGACTCCTCACTAGCGAGGGATCACATTCTGTCGCTTTATCAACAAGTTGTTGTAATTAAAAAAATTTCGTGACATTTTTTTGCAGAAAATATTTCACCTGCAATAAAAAAATTTAATTCTAGAAATTTAGTAAAAAAAAAAAATAATTACATAAAAAAGACGCTTAACTCCATTTTCACAATTCCTGCTCTCATCGTCTGTGTCATTGTCTGGTTCTGTAATCTTTTCATCAGGGATTTTAGAAGTTCTTCTTCAGTAAGTCTATCATCATGGGATATCATCAGATCTTCCACACATTCTTTCCTCATGTCGTCGAAACCATCACCTCCGACCTGATGAACCAGTTCTACAATTTCTTCAAGAGGTTTGGAAATAGAAGGCATTTGATTTTCTTTTTGTACCATTTGGGGCCAAATATTTCGCCAACAAGAATTGATTGAACTTTCATTAAGTTCCATCCTTGCTGTATCAATTTCGGCAATGCAATCTGCTACGTTGAAATTTTTCCAACTAGATGTGACTGTGGCTTCTGAATTTACGCCAATCGATTCTAAAATTCTTTTGAAAGCTCTTCTTGTGTTCTGTAGCTTTGAACGCAGCTATGATTCCTTGGTCTAACGGTTGGAACAGTGAAGTCGTATTAGGGGGTAAAAAAACCACTTCAACGTCGGGATAGGCATCTTTTAAACTAAGTGGATGTCCAGGAGCATTGTCGATGAGGAGTATAACTTTAGATGACATATTTTTAGATGAAAGGTATTTCTTAACCTCATGAATAAAACAATCATTAATCCAATCCAGAAACAAAACGCTGGTTACCCATGCTTTGGTATTTGCTCGCCAGAAAACAGGCATTTTTCTTTCATCCTTACCTTTGAGAGCACGAGGATTTTGCGATCTATAAATTAACGTCGGCTTTACTTTAAAATCTCCTCTAGCATTGGTACACAGCAGAAGATATACCCTATTTTTTGCTGCCTTAAAACTGGGAGCTGTGCTTTCTGTTTTGACTAGAAAAGTTCTCGTCGGCATTTTCTTTCAGAATAAGCCTGTCTCGTTGGCATTAAACACTTGTTCTGGAACATATCCGCCTCTTTCAATAATTTTTGTAAGTTCTTCAGGAAATTTTTGAGCACTTACATGATCCGCAGAAGCCGATTCGCCAACTAACTTTATGCTGTGTAAACTATGCCTATGTTTGAAATTTTCAAACCACCGTTTACTTGCCTGGAAGTCAAATAAAGTCTTATCCTTTACTTTTATTGCGTCAAATATATTTTTAGCCTTGGCTCGTATTAAAGCTGAACTTAGCGGCACTTGCTTCTGGTTCATATCTTCTATCCAAATACTTAAGGCATTTTCATCTCCTTCCAATGACTTGTTCCGTACTTGCCATACGGTTTTTGCACTAGTCGGTGCACTTGCTGAGACGCTGTCTCTTATAGCCTTTTCTTTTTTTTAATTGATCGAACTGTAGATTCATCTACTATATTCAGGGTGTAACTGAAATGCTTCAACAAACTTTGAGGGATGATAGTACTCATGAAGACGAACAAAAAATGCAATGGAACATGGGGTCGCAAATGACGTTTAACCCCTTCAGGGGCAGTGGTATGTTTATGAAAGCGCTTAATTTTAATTCCAAAACGCCATATTGGCACCAGAATTTTGCTAAAATCTTTTCCATTTAATATGTATGTGAAATATAGCCTTTTTCTTATTTACAAACAAATGTTTTTGTATATTCCGGTGCCAGTCATTTATTTCGACATTTTAATACTAAAAGTACTTTGCCCCTGAAAGGCTTAAAGGATAAAAATAGAGAAAATGCGTCTGAAAATGGACTGGCACCGGAATTTACAAAAAAAATTGTTTGTAAATATGAAAAAGGCTATATTTCACATAAATATTAAATGGAAAAGATTTTAGCAAAATTCTGGTGCCATTGTGGCGTTTTGGAATTAAAATTAAGTGGTTTTTTAGACATACCACTGTCCCTGAAAGGATTAAATGTCATTTGCGACCCCGTGTTCTATTGCATTTTTTGTTCATCTTCATGAGTACTATCATCCCTCAAAGTTTGTTGAAGCATTTCAGTTACACCCTGTATATAAAACACAAACGGAAATTTCGTTCCGTTCCTTTATAACTCAAGTTCCGCTGAATGGATTTTGATGGAACTTGCACTGTTCGATAGATATTTTTTCAGGGAAGGTTTTAGTATATAACACAACGTTCTACGTACATTAGTTATAGAATTATGATGGAAAGTTCTGTTATTTTGGCCGAAAATGTTACCATTGCTACATTTATGGCGATCGTTATCGTTGGCGAAAGAATTGAAACGGCTATATCAGAAAATAATTCAAACACATAGCAAAAATAAAAGAAAAAGTCTCTAATTATTTTTATTTAAAATACCATCCTCCTCCGCAAAAAAAAAAAAGAAAAGAAACTGTTTTAATGAGGGATAATATTATAAAGCGAAAATATCTAATTTAAACCCAAATGAATGTTTGTAATGCTTAAACATATTCAATATTTGGCGATTTATCGTTTGCGTCAGGTTAACAAAATCTGATCATTTGATTAGATATTATATAAGTTGCAATTTTTTTAAATTTTTCATTTTTTTTGTCTTTCTGTTATTTTTTTTTTTATATACACTGCCCAAAACAATTAAAGGATATTGCAGTTTTAGGTGGATTTTGTATCTGGGAAACTTTTTAGCTGATTGATACATGGTCGACAGACATAGTAGGTTATATGAGAATAAATTACACATGTTTGGCAGAAAAAAAGGCATTTTATTGCGCATTTGTGTACAAAAGGAAAAAAACACAATTTGTGCATATGAGAAAAAAAGAATAAGAAAAGGTGTTTTCTTCAAAGAAAATCATTTTCAGTAGGGGGTATGGTTTCCACGGGCGGCCAGCAACGTTGAACACCTTTGAGGCATGGACTCAATGAGGCTATTAATGACGAGTTGGGGTATTCTGCCCCACTCTTCCAGAAGAGCTCTTTCCAGTTCTTGGAGAGTTTGTGGGGGTTGTTGGCGGCCAGAAACTCGTCTTCCTAGAGCGTCCCAAACGTGCTCGATTGGATTCATGTCTGGAGAACACGCTGGCCATTCCATTCGAACGATTCCTTCCTCGAAAAGGAAATCCTCCACCAGGTTTGCACGATGTGGTCTGCAGTTATCGTCCATTAAAATGAAGTTATCTCCGATTGCTGCAGCGTAAGGGACTACAATAGGTCTGAGGATCTCATCCCTATATCGGCGACCAGTCAGAGCTCCATCTCGAATGATGTAGAGGTCAGTGCGCCCGTCAATGGAGATGCCACCATACACCAACACTCCTCCACCGCCAAATCTGACACTTTCGTGCACGAACGCATTATTATTCCTACTGCCACGGTCCCTCCAGATGAAAATACGCCTATTATCCGGATGCACAGAAAAACGGGACTCGTCAGAAAACAGAATATTGCTCCATTCATTTCGCCTCCAGTTGACATGCCCGGTTGCCCACTCCCTGCGGTCGCGAGGATGCCTTGATGTTAATCTAACACATACCATCGGCGAGCATACAGACCTACAGCATGGAGCCGGTTTCGGACAGTCTGAGTTGAAATCGTGGTGCCTGTAGCCGAGCGAAGGTGTTGTTGGAGAAGAGTAGCGTTCATGTTTCGGTGTCTCCGAGCTGTTAACGCTAAATACCGATCTTCATTGGGCGTTGTTGCCCGTCTACGACCTTGCCCTGGTCTTCGGCCTGCCCATCCACTCTCCAAAAAACGGTTCCAGATCCTGGAAATGACACTTTGTGACACTCCAATGGCTTGCGCTACTTCGGCTTGAGTTTGGCCCCCTTCTAACCTACCAACAATTCTCCAAGCTTCTGAATCTGTCAAATGACTTCGCTGAGACATCGTACTCATCGAAACAAAGCAATCACTGAATGCCGATCATCCTTGTCTTCATTCTCTTTTATCCAGTTGAAAGTCAAATTTCATTCGCTGCCGCTGAAGCGACGTTTTTGACGTCGAACTCAAAATTTGCATACTCCACAGTTTGAAAACCAGAAAAATTTGCATTTGTGATTCTCTTCTTCTATTTTCGGCAAAAAAAAATTCGTTTATATCTTTATTTTATATAAAACTTCAAATATCCTTTAATTGTTTTGAGCAGTGTATATCCCTTATCATGTGACTTACAGAAGGAACTAGCACATGTAATTGTAAAAATGACTGAATTTATGAGTTACATGTTATTTGTTTATTTACAATTTTGATTTTATCTTTGGCGCCAAACAATGTGATTTTAAGCCAAAAATGCCTAAGCGTGACATCAGCTTGAGCTTTATTAGCAATAATAGTGTTTTTTCGGGTATAGAAGATCATTTTTGGAGTAAATTTTTATCTTCAAATGCAATTTATATAAATAGCAGTTATTGTTATAAATATGCGATCAAATATTTAAATTTTAGTGAATGTCTGCCACCCAATAATATATTGTAAAATAGTTAAATTTTAGACATTTAAAAATTTACTACGGAAACATGCCGGTTTGTTTTCACCAAACATATGATATTGATAGTCTCGAATTTAGATCAGCGAATATTGTCTATTCTTTTATTTTTGTTTTTTTTAATATATCTTCAATTTCACTTATAGAAATATTCACTGCGTCAAAACTTAGGAACTAAAGAATATTCTTAAGGAGATGTGTGTATTGTGTAATTATGCGTTATTACTATCACAAAAGGCAACATTTTGTAATAAAAATTGCGTGTTGGAATAAATTTTCGATGCTCTTTTTGATTCGTCATTGTTTTTAAAAGATATTAGACTAATCGTCCGTATTCCGGTCACCTGCCAGTTGGCATTTTTACTATATTGTTGGAAGTTTTGTTTATGTTTGAATTTTTACCAAAAAGCAATGCTTCCAATCAAAGTACGGAAAAACTTTGTAATGTCAATGGTGGCGAATGGAATAAATAATATTTGTCGATTTATCATTTCAGCCTGAGTGAGAAAAACGAGTAGCTAAAATTCTGATTAGATAATTTTTCGATCATTATAAAGCATTTTCGACTTACACACATCCCTAGCAGATAAACATAGTGGCAAATGAATTTATTTCTGCGTGTTATTATGCTCTTTAGTGAAATGCAAAGAAAATATTCGGTTTAAGTATTCACCCAAAAGATTATTACTGAACATTTTGCATAACTAACTTTATCATTGTCAGTTTTGTATGAGGTATGGAATTTTTCTAATGAAAGATCTATAATTGAATTAACAGTAATTTGAGATTATTTAATGGAACATAGTTTGGCGTGTCAATAACTTCGTTTTGTAAGTAACTCTGGTACATTAGTAACCATATCGTTTCAAGCACTTCTAATGTTTGACGTCAAACTTGGATATCGACAAGATTATGGAAGATTAGGAAGATTTTATTGGATGCAAACTAGAGGTTTATTCTTCTACCAGATTAAATCATCGGGGGATTTTTCAGGTTAACGGTTACACGAATGCAACTGGTCTAAAAAATGGAAAGACAGTGAAAATGGCGTCATTTTAATTTTATTCAAACTATTCAACTTTAAAAAAGCACTTTTTAAGGTTTCAGCAGTTTTTTTAAATAGGAAAGTTAAACACTGTTCTTTATGTGCAAACAACTTATTACGTTTTTGACTGTATTTAATCTGCTGGAATCGAAAGATGAAAAACCGTAGTAGACTTGCCTGAAGAGGACGTATATTACGAAATATAACGTAACATAGAGTGAGATTGTACTTACGTTACCTGAACCTTACACAGAGACAAGAAAGAGGAACGGAGTTCAAGAACTTACGGACGAAAATGAATCACCCGAACATTATTTAAGTTCAATGGTCAATCTATGCAATCATTCTAATGCTCTCTTTTTAGTAGTATGTTGACTAGAGAACATCTTAGTTCCTGTTGCCATAATGGTTTTATGGTTATAATGGCCTCATTTTCCTACCAAACTCTGCTACAAATGATCTACCAAATGAGTTGTTTCTTATTAGCCCAAATTTTGTCCAATGTATGATATAATATAACGCAATGTCGTTCGCATCGTTTACAGCAATATTGAAAGAAAAACCATGTGAACGTCCCTATTGCTTTAAAATACATGCTCAAATACATTGATATAATTCGTTTGAAAATTTTGACTAGGGTAGCATCCGTAGGTGAAGATCCATATTCCTTTAAAGTAAAAAGCCATTTCGTATGATTTAAGGTACATTTGGAAAAATGGCCCAGCGCAACGCAACGGGCGTAGCATGCTAGTTAATAATAAAATAACGACCGACCGCGCACGCTCTTACCCCCATTCGCAACTTACCTAAAATTTTAATTTTTTCGGAATGGTTCAAAACTTTTTTCACTCTTTTAGCTGTAGGCGACATGATGAAGTTTCTCTTTTTTACGTTTGCTAAATACTGAGAAGGAAAAATAGACAGGTGAATAGAAAGAACAAATGTTTTCTACGGGGACTTACGATATTCAAACGATAAACAAAACTTAGAAGGAGCATGTGCATTACATACTTCGAAGAGAAAATTTGCGTTTTGGTCTTTCAATATAAATTGGAGAAATGCCAAGCTCGAACAAAGAGGGATAATCTATTTTTAGCATAAAATCATGTTTCGGGTAAAACAAAGGAAGTTTACTTAAAAAGAATTATTCTTTATATAACGAAATCCGCGAATAACCAAGTTAAGTATTCGCGAATGTTGAAAGGTTCTTCATTTTATATTTCGCGAACAATCAAAACTCGCGAATGTTAAATCCGCAAATGTTAAGGGATTACTGTATATGTAATTTCAGAGACATATTAGTTTTTTTAAAGATTTAAACAAATTAAATAGAATAATAATAGAGAAAAAAGACAGAATTTATATCTTCCATGTTTAAAGATAATATACAAAAACACCTATAAAACCACCCTTCTACCAGAATTTTTATATAGTAATATTTTTTTAAAAATTACGGAATGTTGCAAAAACTATAAAAAAAAAATATTCTACTATAATGGTGGTAATTTTACAGATAAATATGAAGGCAAAATTGGTCACACTGAAAGGAATGTATGTAATTTCAGAGAAATATCAGAAGTTTTTTTAAATATTTAACCCTTCTTTGCATGAGTTTTTCTTTTACAATTGTGTTTTTTTATACATATATTAAATATTAGACACCAGAAATTTTAAGATAGATTTTTCACTTTGTTCAGCAACATAGTTCACGGGAAATTTACTCGATTAATATTTCTATATAAATATAGTGGTGGCGTAGAAGTTGATTTATTTATTAAAAGTTAAATAAAAAGTGATGGAAATTTACATCACTATGCAATTAAGGGTTAAACACATCAGAATAGAATAAGAATAAAGCAAAAAGACGTTTTCTCTTCTGTGTTTAAATATAATATACGAATTTGCCAAGAATGAGAAGATTTCATTAAAAGTTAAGCTCGTGATTCAAAAAATGGCTTGGTATATTTGCGAATTTTAATGGAAATTTCACCTGTTTGCCTAGAACAAGGTTAGCCAATTTTTTGGTGACTATAGTGCGACACTGCTGACTGAAAGAGAGTAGTGGTATATTATAAAATCCACTTGATTTTAATCCCAAGTGCCACAGTGGCACCAAAATTTTAGATTGAAATTTTGCTTTTATAATGTAAGTAAATAAAAGGTTGTATTTATTTTGAAATAAATTTGTTCGCAAATCCTGGTACAATTCAATCACTACGACATTTTAGCAGTAGCCTCTGAAAGGATTAATAAGTTAAAAGTATGTAGTACCGGTCAACTATTTTTCCGTACTGATACTATTTTACATTAGTGGAATATCTTTAAAGGAAAGAATTGAATAAACTTTAAGAATTATTTTCGACCTATGACAATAAGGGTACAATTAGAGATTGTAAAAGAAAAAACGCATCATTTGCTATACTTTAAATACTATAGTTTAAAATATTGCAGGCGAAACAAATGTCTAAAATCAATTTTTAAAATATGCATTTTTAGTCATACTATGTAAAAAATTGGAATTCCATATCTGCCAGTTTTTACGTTTTTTTTTAAAGTATTTTATACTAGCTTATATATGTTATATATATTATATATAAAAATTACTTATATATATTATGTATATAAATTTCCATTTTTAAATCGAGGAAGTCTAGGTTTACCCCTCTGACTACGCTGAAGCCCGATTACCGGCGGCGTCGGAGCAAACTTCCACCAGTAAATCTGAATAGACATTTTCATCTTATTTAAACGTCTTAATCATGCAGAGTTTCCATAATAAATACGGCAAAAAATTATATTCGTTTATCGCGGCGATAATCAGGCCTTGGATTGCGGGTCGGGACACATACGTCTCAGAGGATTATTCTTTTTACTAATCGTACCACTTTTTGTAAAATTACGAAATATTTACGAGCAGTGCCGATTTGTTTTTTACCACAACATTTTGCTATGCCCAATAATATCTCAATAGATAGGATATAATATCCAATGTAAACAAAACTCCTATTATTTTTATTATTTCTTTTTTTTTGTAATTTAATGTGAAATGTCCGTGGCCAGAATCTCTCAATAAAACTTATTTTATACATGATTCCATATCTCTTAAAAAAAAAAAAATACTGCAGATTTCTCATCGACAGATAACTACTAAATGGATAAATAAATCTC
Source organism: Maratus michaelseni (assembly GCA_963931845.1). Lineage (NCBI taxonomy): Eukaryota > Metazoa > Arthropoda > Arachnida > Araneae > Salticidae > Maratus > Maratus michaelseni. The sequence continues at coordinate 307,332,663 of OZ007595.1, forward strand.
AGCGCAGCGAAAAATGTATGTTATAACTTAATAAAAAATATTTTCTATTCAAAAGATAGCAAATTAAGAATTTTTGCATGATCAGATTAAATAAAAAGAAACGATCCACATTCAATACATAACGAGTCACAATTCTTGGCACAGTTTGTAAAAAAAAAAATAGATAATTTGCACGGTCAGGGTTAAAATATATGGCGTATTAGCATACATATTGGCATGGTGTTAGTATAACGGAAAAGTACCGAAAATTTTGTTTAGTCTTTTTTTTAATTTCTTACTTTATCAATTGTTTTTGCGCATTTCAACTTTTATTGATTGTATTTCACTCTGTATGCAAAATATAGTTCATTTCCTCCTGTTCTCAAAACATATTGTAGAAATAGAGAATTAATACTGATCGCCATATTTATAGGTTCAGCATGCCCAAGGCTTCGATATAGTGATTGCCATATAATTAGTTTATAGGACTGAAACCCAAGGTATCCCGTTATAGTGACTGTCGTTTTATTGATTTATGAGGCGCGAAACACGCAGGGTCCCGTTATAGTGCTCGCTGAGCCACCATATATGGCTGCGAAGCACACAGGATCCTTTATTTTAATCACTTTATTAGCAATTCTTGAGCACGAAACCCACAATAACCATGTACAATGATCGCCACATATCTTAGGTTATCTCATTTTTATTTATTTCATCCAGAAACTCTCCTTTCCCCACCCCCCCTCTAGATTTGCACTGGCAGTGCCGAGCGGTCTTTGTATGGGGATAATAAATAAAATTCATTTTTTTTTGTGTGTGTCGCGAAATCTTTATATGTTTTTTAGATATTTTTATTAGTTATTTTCGTATAATTTATAATAACGATTTTATTTATTCATTTTCTGTTTGTATGTAAAATTCACTTTTTGGGTCCTGGAAAAAGTCTGGGTTATACAATGCAAAAGGCATCCGGTGGCATCAAGCAACCGTCTAGTGAGAAAATAAGCATACTGATGAATACATAAGCGACGAAAATATCTAAGTTATTGGTAATTTGGAAACTAATAATAATGATATTGATTCTTTTTAAATTATAATTGATAAAAAACAAATTAAGATATCATAATGTCTGGCGCTATAGGCCACATCTGAAATAAATGCTTTTACCACCAGAAATTTTATTTAACAATAATTTATTTATTTTCACTTGGTACTTATTTGATTTCATTTAATTAATAATATTTCTGGTTTGAAACCTGTTCTTTAGAACTACGCATATTATACGGCATGTATAAGATGCACACATTCAGCTTTTTAAGTACAGTCGTGGAAAAAAAAACTGGACACCCCCCACTAACTCTGCAACAAATTATAGTAGAAGGAAGTAACTGGTACCAAACGATTGGAAATAAAGTCTACTTTTAAATGATGTATATAAAATTTGCTTAGGGGGCCATCTACATATAAAAACACACCCACACTTTGTTTTTTTCAATAGCAAGACCTAAATTTGACAACATATTTGAAATCTGCAGTTCAAACTATGCCTAGATACCAAATTTCATTAAATTCCTACGATTAGTTTCTGAGAAATTAATTACTTTATAAGGAGCATATTTAAGGGGCTGTATCCAAATTGAAGTTCGGTACTCGATTGTTGAAATGCTGCAGAATGTCACTTCTTTTAATGTATTATGTTTTACTGATATGACCATTTTACTCACTTAATAAGTTTCGGTTATTGTTATATGCGGTAAAATAATGTTTACATGTGTTGAATTATCCGATTTTAACCCCTTGGGGACAAGCGACACGTATACGTGACGCATAAGATGTTCAGAATCCTCGATTTTTCCCACCAGTTATTTTTTATTGTAAGCTTTGCCTTATTATATCTTAGCATTTCCACGATTCAATTAGACGAAAATTTCTGTTTTAAAAAAACCGGTGGTAAATTATTAAAAATTCCGTAATAGACGCTCTTCACGAAGGGGCTAAAAAACCAAAAGATTATTTGTAATTAAAATAGTTTTAGAATATGTAAATGTTATTGGAATTTTTTAGGTGCTTTTATAATGCTTTTTCTCAGATTTTGCATCTATTTAACTCGCCTTTTTTTTAGTTTATAGTCAGAAACGTGAATAATAGTGACAAATACAAAATGTAGAATTAAAAAAAATAGTATAAAACAGTGTAAGGAATCAAAGTTAAAAAAAAAAAAAAAAAAAAAAAAAACGCATATAAATTGTTTTTTAGTCTGAAAATAAATCCAGACATTGCTTTTTTTTAAGTAGCGAGTGGGGGCGGGGGTGTCTTGTTTTGAGATATGTTCGCAGGATTTATATTCCGATTTGTTTGAAGACCTAAAACTAAATCTATGTTATAAAGACATCTGAATAACTTTACATCCGTTATTCTCCTTCGGAATAGGGTTAATAATTCTATGATTAAACCTATTCTGGTAGTTCATTTGAAATTTTACAATTAATTCATTAATGCCTCTTGGCAAGAAAACTTACCGTTTGCCATTTATTATTATAATTATTATTATTATTAGATTTTTTTTCACACACACTGCTAGCGATTGGGAAATAATCTTGCCTATCAGAAAACCATAAAAATAACTTGTATTTTTTTTTCAATTAGCCTGTTTAATCGAATAGATCTAAATACGAAAGTTATAGAAGAAAAAGTTTAATTATTTTAAGTTCGTTATTAATGGAATAAAAACTGAACATCCATACATATTTGTAAAGATTCCAATTTGTGATTGATATACAAAAGTTAATAAAAGTTTAAATTAGCATTTTTAAGTAACAAACTAATACTTCCGCGGTAATACTTTATCTAACAACCATTTAGTGTAATATTGCAAACAATTTAACAAGATTTGAGAAAATCTTGTTTTAATCCCAGCCTATGAGTATAATATTTTCTCAAACAGGGATGAGCGCGCTCCGACCCGAATATCGATTATTACCACTAAATTTTAATAGTATTCTCCAACGTAAAGAATTTCAGAAATTTTGTTCTTGAATAAGGTAACAAATACTATTAAAATTTAGTGGTGTCAATCGGGATTTCGAGTCGGAGCGCTCCCATCCCTGTTCAAACTATGCTTTAATGCACATCATAGACCCCTTAAAGCAGCATCTTGCCGTTTTTTAAGCATAATTTGAAAACTACTTGGAAGAAAAATTTGAAATTTTGAATACACATAAAGTAGGACATAATAAATATAAATCCATCAAAAAAATTGTAGGTTGCAATTCATAATTTTTTCGAATATTAATTTCATAATTCATAATTCATATTATAAAATTTTAAAAATTACAAATTTAACGTAGTTATGTTTGGGTTTTTGAGTTTTATAACCAAACAAAACGTTAGCACATTAGGATTATAATTTCAGGAGATATTAATAAAAATATGAAAATGTAATTTAACATTAGAAGCTCTAAAATTTGAATGTTTATAACTAAAAAACTTATCATCCGAATGACTTAAAATTTTGTATCTAGGCATAGTTTGAACCGCAGATTTAAAATATCATGTCAAAAGTGGGTGTTGCCATTGAAAAAAATAAAGTTTAGGCTGGTTTTAATATGTAGATGGCCCCTTAAGCAAATTTTAGATACATAATTTAAAAGTAGACTTTATTTCCAATCGTTTGGTACCAGTCACTTCCTTCTACTATAATTTGTTGCAGAGTTAGTGGGGGGTGTCCAGTTTTTTTTTTCCACGACTGTACCAGTACTTCTGAAGTAGTGTTGCTAGATTGGACTCCTTCTTTATTGAGAAGTTTATACCAGAAACTCTCGAAAGAAAATTTGTTTTTTTTGTAATCACTAAATGTAGGTCATCACATTTAGCAAAAATTGCTGTTCGGAATTTTTTAATAAAAAAGGAGTCCAAACTGGCAACACTGTCAGAGCCAAAACACTTATTGCAGACACTTTTCAGAGTAAGTTATAAACAAAAATCTACCAGGATTTTTCTTTCTAAAAAGTGGTACTCAATTTCTCAATTTCGCCTTTATTTATTTACAATATCTTAGCAGATAAATAAAGCGAAAATAAAAATTTAAAAATAATTTTTCCATAGATTCAAAACGTGTACATCGCGCTAGTTTGGAAATGTTTAAGGTATGTATTGTCTTAACGGTTTAAATGCTTAATGCATATTTTAATAAAGTTTTTTAAACTGTATAAATTGAAAGTTAGTATTAGAAAAGAGACTTCAAAATTACCAAAATCTCTGTTGTAGACAATCAGTTGTTTAAACCTACTCTCACCAGTTTTACAATTTCAGTTGTTTTACCTTTTTATTTATTTCTATCTTTTTATTTCTATCTTTTTATTTATTTCGTCTTATTTATTTTCTATTATAAATTTGTTCATAATGTCTAGTGTCATTCAATCATTTCAATATTTTAACAACGGTGGTGCTTTGTCCCTGAAGGGAATGTGAAAGGACACCCTGTATACTATACGTATTAAAATCAATTTCGTAAAATAATTCTGAGAACGTGCAAAATTACAGGTTTCAGCGCCATTTTTAGAGCTTCATAAATGTTTATTGTAAACCCGCATGACAACACGGCGTTTGCTTGCTTGATTGTTCTGGAAACAGTCTTTAGAGATACACAATCCTTTTTTTTAATTAATTAGTTAATTAAATAACATTGTATTATTTACGGGGCTAATTGAATATTTTGGAACAACTGTTATGTGTTAGATGGGTGGCTATGCATATGTAAAGTTTGTGTGAAAGTCTGGAGAAACGTATTTATACTTTTATTACGGTTCAGGACATGCGACGATTTTTACATTCAATCAGAACACGAAAATTAATATTAGGAAATAGCAGTAATAAAACTTTAATAGTTTATCTCTATAGTCTCGGTCTTAAGACTACAAATGGAATTATTAATAAATTTCTTATAAGTAAAAGATATAAGTTAAAGTAAAAGATTTTATTAAATTTCGTTACCCTAGAATAACTCGAAGCGTACAATTTTACCAGAGTTTAAGAAAAGCGCATATATTCCCGCGCGTCAGTCTAGGCCGAAACCAAGCCGGTGTCTCGGACGATCTGCAGCTGACCGGGCGGTGAAAGGGCATAGTATGTTCGAACCGCTACCGGTCGGTAAAGTGTTAATATATAGAATTTATCACAAGAATACTCGTGATTGGCCATCTAGAAATGTCGGAATGTGGGAAACGTTAATTAAACAAACGAATTTTTCCCTACTTCCCCGTCTTCAGTTTTTGAGAAAATTAAAACTTTTAATAAACAATGTATACATGTTCGCGTGTTTTAAAATGCGCAAAAAGTACTCCCTTGCTTTTTCAATATAACGTGTCGCACGAAAAATACATTTTTTTTAACATTAAGAGCAGTATAATACTCCCTTTCCAAAGTACATATGTTGTCAAGATATTGAAAAGATTGATTGACACCAGGATTTACGAATAAATTGATTTCAGAATTCATTTTTTTTACATACATTATAAAAGAAAAAATGTATTGCAAACTTTTAGTTCCATTGTGGGATTAGGGAACTAAAATTAAGTGAGATATATAATATATATACATTCTATATCCCTTCAAAGGGTAAAGCATGACAAAACTGTGAAAAAGCTGGTAGATGGCTGCACAAATGATCTCAAAATTTAGTACGTTTAGCATAGCTTTTAACCCTTTCGGGCACAGTGGTCCCACTCTGGGCACTCTTAATTTTAATTCCAAACTTGCATACGGCACCAAGAATATTTTACTAAAATTTTATCTTTATAATGAAAGCTTAAAATAAGGAGTTCTTATTTTCATAAAAAGTCGTTTCAAAATTCCGGTGACAGTCAGTAATTTCTCATTTTACGAACAGAATTTGTCTGTGCCGGGTTAACCCTTACGTTTTTTAAATAGCGCTATTTTAAAAATTTATTAATTTAAGTTTTATTTAATAACAGAATTATGAGCGTAAATACGGATATTTTATATCGAAAAAGTTGTATAAGTTTGCCTAGTTTGTAATCAATATATAAGTAGGTAAACCATATTCGAAGATGGGACCATATATGTGCACTTTTTTCTTGTTGTGAAGTTTACGAGTCATTTGAAAGGCATGTAGTTAACCCTTTCAAAAGAGGTGGTAAGTATACATTCCACTAAATTTTAATTTCCAACTTCCGAAATTGAACTAGAATTTTAGAAAAAACAAATTTGCTCTTATAATTCACATCAAGAAAAACATTTATTTGATTTCACATGAATTATTTTTTATATTCTCATGGCAGTCAATCTTTTCAACATTTTAGCAACGGAATTTTTTTGTCCGTTAAAAGGCTAAAGGAGGCTATATTACAAATGAGAAAATACATTCCACTAAATTTTAATTTAAAACTTCCAAAATTGAACTAGAATTTTAGAAAAAAAAATTTGATCTTACAATCAAGAAACAAAACAAATTTGATCTTACACAAGAAAAACATTTATTTGATTTCATATGAAATATTTTTTTAAATTCTGATGAGAGTCAATCTTTTCAACATTTTAGCATCGAAATTTTTTTGTCCGTTAAAAGGCTAAAGTAGGCTATATTACAAATGAGAAAATAAGGATTATTCGGCATTACTGTTAGTTCTAAAAGCATCTTACGCACCTACGGATAGTTTAATCGGAATGTAAAGAAACAAAAAAAAAAGAGAAGCAATTGTTTAATAATAATAAAAAAAAATTGAAAGATAAAAATATTTTTGTAACGGGACGAATTTTTCAACTAGCACTAAGCCTAATTGATTTGACAGTCTCCAAGCGCATGCGCGAAAAAGACAAAATCATGTTTACATTTGTGAGTCACTTTGAACGATGATCTATGTGGTGTCATGGTTGCTTGTGTGTGTCACAAATAAATCTCATTGTTTAAATTTACAAATTAACAATTTTCAATATTATGTCCAAGAACAACTCAATATTTGGAATAATTTAAGTACACATTTTTTTTTTCAAAAATATTTAATGTAATAATTTATTCTCTTTTTTCTTCGGGAAATACAAGACAAATAAAACTGGGATTTACAAACATTACTAAACATAAAACGTTAACGGGCAGAAACATTGTTGCAAACAAATATTACAGAAAGACAAATTATAAATTTTTTTATCGATTTAATATCAGGAAATAATTTAAATTGTTTGTTTGATTACTATCTTCATATCCTGATTACAGAAAATTAGCAAATGTACATCGCATATAACATAACTAGGAGCAAACCGTTTTTCGTGTTTTACCTTAAACAGACACTAACGTCCAATAGATAATATTTATTTTTATGATATTAAGCGAGACTTACGTTTTTACAGTCGATATGCCATATTTCCCACATACATTTTCTGAAACTACTTCGCAACAATTCTACCTACCACTGATATTCATAGCCTGATTACTCCAGGAACAGGCGGATAGCTGCTCAGTTAAAGAGTATCACTATTTCCTAATTGAAACCGACGTATTTCACATAATTTCTATCATAATTCAGATGGAAATAATTATTAGAAAGTAATTATGAATGTTTTCCGCAGTTCAGAAGAATGGTTATTTGGGCTCTTTGACGTATAAAGGATTTGGTTTACATCTTTCTTCTATCTCTGGTTTCTTGACTGGTTTATTGCGTCCATATTTAAACACCACTTTTTTCAATATAAATTCTTCTTTGCAGATTTTGCAGAAACTAAGTCCGAGTGCTTTTATTTTTCTGCAAATGTTGTAAACACCTATCATGCGAAGTTTTCTTAAGACACAGCGGTATTCCAAAAACATACCAATAACTGTCCCGAATTTGTTATAGTTTTCTCCTATTATATAATAAGAAAAAATCTATTAAAAAATCGTAGTAGAACTGCACGCACCCTATAACATAAATATATTACATATTTAACCCCTTAATCGTCGCGCTCGATAAGTGTAGGCTACTTTTTTAAAATTCAGATTGCTTGATTACCACCAGTTTTCTTTAACTAGAATTAATCGCGTTATTTAATAGAAGATAAAATATGCGAGAATAAAGCCAATTACACTATTTTAAAAAATTGGTGGGAATCAAACAATCTGAATAAAACAGGCGTAACCTACGCTGCCCGTGAATGTCTCGGGCACGACGATTAAGGGGTTAAAGCCACCATGACAAAAAACAAGGACATTTAAAATATCACTAATTTTGAAATATTAGTTCATGAAGTAATAATTAAAAAGTTTAAAGCCATAAAACTTTAATTAATTTTCATAAATTATTGAAATACTGAAATAATGAATGTCAAAGAGTGATTGCCAGTGTGAATGAGTTATTTAGACATATTTCCAAAAATGATGCATATAAATTTATATAATCTTTTTATTTTAGTTTTTTGTAAGAGCGCAAACATAATGTCCGTGCATATACTTCTTAACAAGTTTTGAAATATTTATAATTATTTATTAACCCATTTATTAAACATTCTAAAATATAATAATTTTCTTTTTTTTCTGATCAAAAGCAGAAAACAATCGTTTAAAAAGTTCCTGTTAGTCCTGAGCTTAAAACTACTAAATATGCAAAATCTGCAATTTTAACGAAGTTTACTTTAGATTAAGCAAAAAAATTACCTGTAATTTAATGTATGCTTAATTTTAGGAAATCAAAGTTGTATTTATGTATTTCTAGTTGAGAATAATACTAATGTTAGTAATATCGCTATATTTAAAAAAAAAAGTAACCGCTGCCGCCGCTGTCAATGAAGTTTGTATGACTTGAGGTCTTTCTGGACTAATATTCAGAAAACATTTTCATATAAAAATATTAAAAATGGTAGTTTTATAGAGAAATGATCTGCAAACACGCTGAAGCAGACAGTTTTTAAATCAAAGAATTACTTTAAGAGATATTTAATATTAAAATATGTCAAAATAGTTCTCTGAAAAAAGTTTTATCGATCAAAAACTCTGCATGGGAACTTAATAAATATTAAAAGGATATGCTCGATAAGCTTGCGGTGTACAGAGTACATGTTTTATTTTTAATTTGACTAATTTTCTGAGAGTTTTTTTCAATTTTTTAATCAAAATTTCATTATTTTAATTGAGATTTATTTCATATTTAGGAAAAGTGTATTATATAAGTTGTTGTCAATTTGAAAAATAGCACACATAATAATAATCCCTTTCAATTAAAAAAATATATTTAGCCGTGACTATTAAAAACAGAAATAAAACTTTTAAATAATAATTAAATGATCACGTGTTAAAAGCAGTAAATGGAGAAAATTACGTCTTAAAAATGTAATTGCGTGTGAATATTGGAAAGATAAATTAAATTTGAAAATAATAATTAAATTATTACGCGCTAAAAGTATTAAATAGGGAAACTTACGCGATATTTAAAATGCTCAAATAACAATTTTTTTTAAAACAGTTTTAATGAAAAAAATATTTTACACGAGGGATTCATTTATTTCGACAAGATATTTCCCTTTATATTTTCGAAAAAATCATTGTGTTTTGATTAGTGTAACACAATTAATAGGAACCGAAAATTAATTTTCTGTATTGACCATAATGCAAAGGAATAATTTTGAGTGCCCCTGTAAATGAACTATAAAAACTACACACTTCATAGTAATAAAATTTTAATTGCTTAATAGGCGTAAAGCCAACATAGTGAAAAAGTACCCAAGCCGGGACACAAACCCGGGTCATCAGTATAGCGCACTGACGTTCTACCAACTGAACTTTGGAAACTTTTCTATGAAAAAATTTCCAAAGTACTAAATATACACTTCATTTCCATACCGTACATCCCATTTAAAACCTCGATAGTGGTTATCAATTACATGCCAATCTGAGTATATTTGCAGCAGTTAGAGCACGGAAAAACGGACAGAAAAATCCAATTCATAAACACTTTTCAACTAAGCTGGAAAGCGTTAAGACGAAATATACCTACATCAGAAACAATCAAGCAAGTGAACTCTTTGTTGCGACATGAGTTTGTGAGGAGTTGAGAATTGCATAAAACTCTGAGTAAGACCTGAGAGATATATTTGATTTATTTCCCAAAAGTTAAATGAGATTAACTTTTAATATGTGTAATATACAGGGTGGTCCTTCTTATCCCTTTAACCCTTAATTGCATAGTGATGTAAATTTCCATCACTTTTTATTTAACTTTTAATAAATAAATCAACTTCTTCGAAACCACTATATTTATATAGAAATATTAATGCAGTAAAATTCCCATGAACCATGTTGTTGAACAAAGTTAAAAATCTATCTTAAAATTTCTGGTGTCTAATATTTAATATATGTATAACAAAAACACAATTGTAAAAGAAAAACTCATGCAAAGAAGGGTTAACTGATAAAGGAATTCTATTGTTGAACTGTTGCAATATGGCCATTCACCAGAATTTACCAACCAACTGTTTTAAAACTAAATAAACAGTTTCCTATGCGTTCATTGTAAAAGGAAAAATTTATCTAAATAATCTGGTGCGAATGTGGTACTCTGGGATAAAATTAATTAACCCTTTGAGGGCGGTGGTATATATTATATACCACCTAATTTTAATCCGATTCAAACCAGTAACTTTTAATTAATATTTACTTTTTTAACTTTGACGGGAAAAGAGGGAAATATTGCATTTCCTTATTATGAACTAAATTCTTTCCTAAATTCCGATGAGAATTCAACGTTACGGGAGCACAAGTGCTTGCCCCCGAAAGGGTTAATATAAATTCTATACTACCACCGTCCTTGAAGGAGTTAATTTTGTCTAACACATGATTCTTAATCCGTTAGTTTAGCCCTAGTTCGGCTAAAGGCCAAGTTTAACACAAGTTATAATTAATTATTTTACAACAGAGTTTTTAATTAATATTATTTCACATATTTGTTTAGCTTATTATGTGTAGTAATATTTAATTTATTTTTATTAAAATAATTCTTGTTTTAAATATGTTTATTGGGCTCCAGTCAAATTTATTGCTATGTTCGTTCTAGTCTGAAATGTATAGATTTAATTGCAAAGAAAATCCGAATGTTGGCTACGAAAATATTAGAAACCATTCATGTAAAAAAAAAAAAAAAAAGTTATTTTATAAAATTGTCGAAATTACTGTTACTGTAATACGAGTGTTGCAGACGCTATTTCTGAATATTTCGCCGTTAATAACTGCACATAGTCGTTAATGTGTTGAAAATATGCTTTTAGAAGATTTCTCAATGATATCTCTATGTTTCAAAATACTTGAATGTTTGAATGTGCAATAAACATTGTAATAATTATTGTAATATTAAAATGAAATTAGATGTTTAAATGGGGGACTTTAATTGGGGGACTTAAACATTTTTCGAAGCAAATATTTTTTCAACTATAGTATGCAGTTTAAATATGAGAGTATGCAGTAGAAATAAATGAATAATTAAAAATATTAATTAAAAATGGTCATTAAAATATTAATTTTAATTGGGGGACTTAGAAATGTGTCGAAGCAATTTTTTTTTTCTAAACGAGAGTACGCAGTTTGAATAGGAGTATATGCAGTAGAAGTGAATGAATAATTAAAAATAATAATTAAAAAGGGTCATTAATTAATTTTAATTGGGGAACTTAGAAATTTTTCGAAGCAATTTTTTTTCGCGTAGAAATATCTATTACAGTACAAGGTGAATTTTAAAGAATTACAAATTTAATTAATTTTAATTGGGTAACTTAGACATTTTTCGAAGCATTTTTTTTCTAAACGAGAGTATGCAGTTTGAATATGAGTGTATGCAGTAGAAGTGAATGAAATAAATTAAAAATGGTCATTCATTAATTTTAATTGTAGAACTTAAGAAATTTTTGCGATTTTTAGTTTTAAAAATTGCCAAAAAATAGAATTTTTAGTTTTTAAAGTCGCCAAAAGTAGAATTTTTAGAGTTAAAAGTCGCCAAAAGTAGGATTTTCAGCTGAAAGTAATCTAAGATATAAACTCTCAACTGAAATGAATTTTACCTTAAGGTTTGAGCTTTTAGCTAGAAGTGACCTACAGTCAAAACTTCCTGGTCCCAGGTATCACCACGGGGGTTATAGTAAAAAATACAGGGTCCCGTATGAATTATACAGTACTAAATTTAACAGCTCGCCCCCTCCCCCTCCCCTCCCCCCTCCCTTTTTTTACCCAGAGGAGCCCTTCGATAGCCTAACAATACACACTTCAAAAAATACAGAGTGCTGCAAAACGAAGAATTGTAACGTATATATAAAATAAACAAGAATGAAAAATCATGAGTAGCGACATAATTCATGAATCACTTTCCAACATCATTGAAATGTTATGTGAACAAAATATAATTTTACCAGCTACTGCATAGTTAATTAAAATAGTGAACATATCCGCTTTTTAATAAAAAGGCGCGCTTCACAAAAATCCAATTATGCATAAGGACCCTTACTAAAATTAGATAATTTACACTTTACCCTGTTTTTTTCAATTCAAGTTAGGCTAAAAGTACAGCTTGCGCATCGATAGGTTCGAAATGCACGGACCCTTTGAAAGAAACTTTGAAAAGTTATAGATATTAAACCCTGCTCACAAAATAATGCGACTATTCCTATCCCAGAACACTTCACAAAATAGTATAACCTTATTCGAATCTCACAGCCCTTCACAAAATAAATCCAATAGATTCAAGTTATATTAGGGCGACAGAAATACAAGGGACATTGACCTTTCATAAAAATCTAACATCACTGTTTGAATGAAAAGGCCCCTTCACAATATACCCTCTAAAAAATATTATGATTCCACAGATATTTTAAGAAATAGAGTATTAATCTCAAATGAATACGTATTCACGCAATCTAAAAATAGGTTTTATACGAATGCATTTTTAGTATAACGTTAATTTTTTTTTTTTTTTTTTTTTTTTTTTTTTTAAGTACATATTTCACCAAATTTATAATACAAGTCTGTAAAATAGGGTAGATCGTTTCATGAAAAATAACTGAATTTCGAGTGAATATGCTTTAAAATGTGTATATTAGAACTGAAACTAAGAAATGAGTGTTATCCAGTATCCCCTCAATAGACTGATTGCTGAGTCATATTAGCAGATAAGTGAAGATCTTGCTTTACTTGTCACGATGAATCACCTCGCGATAAGAAATATCTGTTGCTCGAGTTTCTGACACATTTTAGGTAAGTGAATGTTTAAAATGAGCTATTTAAAACCGTAAATGTATACAAATTATTTCGTGTAGTCCTATATTGTGTGTAAAACTTAATCTGTTAAGTTTTAAAATGCTTCAATGAAAAATAAGAACTAGTCATTAAGCGATACCATTAAGAATTTTGAGGATAAGAGACGGATTTTAATGAATTTGATACAGGTTAGGGTAAAAAAAATACAGGGTCCGCTATAAGATATAGGAATTAAATAATATAAAATTACATTCGTTTATGCTTTTTGTATTGCAAAGTATAGAAAATTCTACTAAATTGTGTTTTTAGTATTTTTAACTTAAAAATTTCTTTTGAGGAATGTATAGGATAACTAACCTTTTGACTTTGTTTTTATAAAATATATATATTGTACTCTTTAGTTAGAGTATTATTTCAAAGAAATGTTTGTTTTTAATATTGAAAAATATATATATATAAATGTATCTTACCTATAAAGTGTAATCATAATGTACTGGACTTCATCCAAACTCGAATGTATGCTTGTCTTACAACAACTAAACGGTATTGTGTTTGCTTATCTCTTAAAACCACGGGATAGATATCGTGACGTCATGGATAAGGCATATGGTAGAATACAGAATGAATAGGTATTATAAGACTGAAAAATAAAATAATCATAAATCATAAATTTTGCATACTTCATACAAACACTTACAGTATGAGAAATGATTGCTACTATTAACCATATGAGAAAATGAATCATTAGCTAATCTTATTAGTGTATGTCATATTTAACTAACAGGCTCAAACATGCGTGAATTTTGACTAGAATTATTCACTGAATGTAAAAAAACATATTTTTTTTTTTATCTAATATTTATATTGTTTAACATTTTAAAATCCTATTAAAAGTATATACATTAGTATGCTTGTGAAAGGTCTATATTTAAGACGAAACATTGTGTGAAGTGTCCTGTTTTAGGGTTAAAAGTTTCGTGAAGGGGTCTGTTTGAAGGACACTGTTTCGAAATGACTTAAGAACGCACAATTTATTCCTAAACATTCAACTCGATTCGTTATATATGCTTTATTGAGTATTCAATGAAAAATAATAACTAAGAAATAAAATTAAAAATAGTAATTAAGAGATACCCTTAAGAATTCTTGCGATAGGAGATTGGTTTTAATTAAATAGGTTAATGAATCTAATTCGATACAAGTCATACTAAACTAGAAATTACACTAAAAATACAGAGTCCCCCACAATATATATGAATTATATTCCACTAAATTTAATAGCACCCTCCCCTATTTTCATAGAAATGGCTTCAATATAATTTAGGCTAACAATATACAATTCAAAAAATAGGATATGAATTCAATATGTACTACTACTTAAGTAAAATATAATTTATCTTATCGCATAAAATATATTAACAAGTCCTGTAAAAATATATTAACAAGACATGAACTATTAATACATGAGTTAAAACATATTGGTTATACAAAACATATATATAGAAATATATATAAATTTATCATTACCTAAAAATGTCAAGCACGATTTACTGGACTTCATCTAAATTCAACTAGATTCTTCACCACGTGGTTTGATGACATCACTGATCGCGATAACATTCTAGATAAGATTCACTGATAAGAACACAGTTCAATTCTTTTTTTCTAAAGAAAGTATACGAGTTGATTCTATGGTCTAGGTATGTAGATATATAGTAGGTTAGTAGTAATATATTCTTTAAGTACTTTTTATTTTGTTTTAAAAGTAATGGTTATTTTTCTCTTTACGTAGGGTAGTCAAAATTAAAACATAAAATATTAAATTTAATCTTTAGTAATACAAAGACTATATAATCTTTGTTCTAATTGTGAAAAAGTATTAGGTTGGAAACGCATACATGATTACAATCATCTATCAGAGATGTATACAGGGGAGCTGTACATATGGAATGTAACTTGAACTATAAGCAGTGTAAAACAATTCCTGTTATATTCCATAACTCGAAAAACTATGATGGTCATCATATTATGACAAAGCTAGGAAAGTTCAAAGATCATGAAATCGACGTGATTGTCTCTTCTACTATGAAGAATTATATAACCTTTAATATCAGAAAGCCAACATGTCCTATTTATAGGGCCTTCATATATTATTTTCGTTTGCGCTGGTTTTGAACCCGCGAACTTGGACTTATTAATGATACGCTAACCATTGGGATGTCCTTGCCCTGATACTTTCTCGCTTTCTTATAAATACTATCTATTAAAATCACACTTTTTTCAACTCGTGATATATCATTTGAATCGACCTATATTTATGTTGGGTTTGCTATACTAGAGGTCTCTAAACTTTGCATTTATGACTTTCATTATAACTTGATATAGAATACTTAACTTACCATATTCAAACACATAATATTTATAAGGATATAGAACAATGTCGTGATTTCTTTAACTTCTCTAACTATTCAAAATCCCATCGTCTAAACCGCGCAAGTTTCGAACCCACAAACATATAATCAGACTTGTCATTTTATAGCCGGGACGCTAACCACAGGACTGAGTGAGCCCCCGCTTATTTTATAGTCACCACACTAACTATTGGGCTTAGTAAGCCCCAGGCTAATTTATATCCACCACGCTAACTATTGGGCTTAGTGAGCCCCTGCTTATTTTATAGCCAACATGCTAACTATTGTGCTTAGTGAGCCCCAGGCTAAATTATACCCACCACGCTAACTATTGGGCCTAGTGAACACCCGCTTATTTTATAGCCACCATGCTAACCACAAGGCTAAGTGAGCCCCCGCTTATTTTATAGTCACTATGCTAAGTATTAGGCTGAGTAAGCCCCAGGCTATTTTATACCCACCACGCTAACTATTGGGGTGACTGAGCCTCAGGCTATTTTATACCCACCACGCTTACTGGGCTTAGTGTACCCCCGCTTATTTTATAGCTACCACGATAACCACAGGGCTAAGTGACCCCTCCCCCGCTTATTATATAGTCAACACGTTAACTACTGGGCTGATTAAGCCCCAGGTATTTTATACCCATCACGCTAACTACTGGGCTGAGTGAGCCCCAGGTTATTTAGTAGCATGAATATGATTTCCAAGGTATATATCCTAACTTGATTTAGACCATTGCCTATGGTAAGATAAAGCTGGGAAGTAAATTTGTAAACTATGTTCATTTACCTCGAAAACTCACTTGTATTTTATTAAATATCTGCAGAAATAAGCATAGTTTATTAAAATTATATACATTCTCATTAGTTTATGAATCTACTAACTTATAGTATCTATATGTAACTTGGATTATTAGTATTCCCACTTAAAAATTTCTTTTGCAGATTTAATATGATAAACACTAACATGAGACTGACTAAACTTTTACCATTTTCATTTCAACTTAGTTTTAGGAAATTTATCTACATAGCTTTAAATTTTACTGTTTAGTAAGTCTATTATTTCAAAGTATTATTTTTTAGTTCTAATATTCAAAACATATTCATATCGTTTTACATAGTAGGTATTAAATTAATTTAAAGTCATATTAAAAAAATATATTTACAAATACTATTCTTACCTAACACGCCAGCTAGCTAAGCACCCAACCGTCTCACACCAAGACTCTGAGAAAAGTGAATGCTTGTTCAGCTATTATAATCACTGATAAGATTTGATCGCGTGACATGTGACGTCACTGATTAAGTGATATCACGTGACCATGTGGTATCAGTCAATACGTCACCAGTGACGTCAGAGATCACGTGACTAGGTCATAAAAGAACCAATTACTAATTGCAATTAACAATTTACCTTTAATTGATTTGTATAATATATGTATAGATAAATTAATACATAATTTATCTATATATTATTTCGTAATACATAGTACATGTACTATGTTTTACAAAATAATAGAAAAATCATGTATTAATTTATCTATACATATATTATACAAATCAATTAAAGGTAAATGGTTCTGCTCTCGAAGCTGGTAGACGGCAGGTGCTGGGTTCAAACCCCTGTCGTGCTCGTCGACCTAACCGTTCGGAGTTTTCCGTGGTTTTCATCTAACCTTGCCATAAATACGGGTTAGGATCCCTTAGAAAGACCCCCAAGGAGGGCAATCCCCCCAGGGCCTATATTCCTCGTGTTGATAATCGGCCGTCATAAAATCAATCAACCAACCTTTTTCTTCTCTATTATATTTTCGTCCCTCAACGTTTTGTCTCTCTTGTACCGCTTGTTTACGCTTTTTATACATGGAAACTGAATCTCTTCTCATAAATCAGCTTCCACTCATACATCAATGAACGAATTTTTTGTTTTTGTCAGTTATAAATCATTTTATTTTGGCTAAGAAATGAAACGACACGAAGTAACTTAGCGAATTTTATAAAATATATTGTTGTCTTACATTTCAGTTTATTTTTATATTTTATAGTAATAGCCTAAATTCGAAGAAATAAAAACAGAATCAAAGTTATTTTAAGCCACATTAATTTATGTTCACGAAAATTATCTTCTTATGCAAAAGTTCAAACGCGGCTATCAATGAGATCCTTGATTTTCCGTCGTGTGACTGAGATTTTGATATTGTCATTAATCTTTTATTTTTTGTGTTTTTTCCTGAGAGCATACATTTTTTTTCATGAATTTCTAACAGAGATTTTACCCTTTTTACGTTCGCAGAGTAAGGTTACATGTTCAAGTGATTTCAATTACACGTAGCACCGGTCGAATACACATTGGTGTTTTCCCAAGTTCAACAATCACACAAAATAAAGTCAGTTGTTTTATGGACATCTTCTTAACAAGGTGATGGAACGTTTTATATTAAATTTTGAGTATTTTGAAGAAATTTAAGTAAGACAAAATTAAATCTATGAAAGACGAAATTCTATGAGAACGGAGACATCTCATCTAATGCCGTTGTTATGTTAGAGCAGACGATATGCACACAAAAAAATGTCTTCCATGTTTATGCGACTAGTTTTATACTGCTGGAGGACGATTACAAAACAGTGTACTAAACACGGATTCTGTAGCGGCGCGAGAGGGCCGTCACAATCATTTTACTATCAGTAATTTCGTAAACTAAATTTATCCTTGTTTAATCGTAGAACATCCTCTGATGAAATAATCTGAAATTTTACATTCTAAAATTTTGGTAGTAAAGTCATGGTGAACACCCTGACGAGCCCGTACTACACGGATTTTATCCAGCCAAAAACCTTGTTTTATTCTAACTACTGCGGAAGTACAAAATTGGTGCAGTGAGGCTTCCAACGAGCAGGAAAAAAGCTTCCAGAACAGTCTAGTTACATTCCGACCAAGTCGAACGAATGATATAAAAAGAAAGTATGACAGCGTCGAATGAAAGAAAATAAAATGACACGCAGAATACCAAAAAAATTTTCAAAGAAGGAAAATAGAAATAAAATATTTAGAGACGAAATATAGTAATTTAAAAGGGGATAATTTTTCGATAAAAATAACCTCTCAAAATACGTCCTAATATTTAGGAAATTGCTGGGAACATAAGTATCTTCTTGCGATTACTTCCTCAAACTTAAAAACGGCTTTAACCATAATACTTTGACACATTGTATGTTTTTAAAATCAAAGGAAGTCATTTTCAGAAAATTTAACAGTTTTAGGAAGATTTCTTTCCAGTGTAAATATTTATCACATATAGGTGATATATAAATAAATAAAAACATTATCCATGAAATGTCTAATACAGAAAATTGGAATTTCCTGCGATTACTTCATACAATTTTTTATATGTTCAATCATTATATATCTAGATTCTTTTTGTATGTTTATTGTAATTGAGAGCTCAAGTTCTAAAATCATCGCAATTACATCCAAATTTATTTTCTTTCTAAATAATATCACACATAGATAGAAGAAAAAATAATTGCCATCATACAAAACAAGTTTTATAATTCTCCCTTCTTTAATAATTCATTCCTTGATATAAATAGCCCCAAAAATGTTTTTTAGGTTCTTTAATTTCTAGCAATTAAAGTACCCTGTTGTTAATACGTTGCTTACGGCCTCGAAACTCATACCTTGATTTTTTTAAATGTTTTACCGCCAAGATAACTCAAATTCCGAAAACCTATCAGAGAAGTAAAACTTCTTTAAAGTATCAATACTTCCAAAATTACTTTCAAACAAATATTTTCTGTTACTTTCATTTCTAACGTACATAACACAATAAAATAACAGTTTCATCATTCGTAGCACTCAAGTATGTGCATGATTTGTAGATGCTTTCGCTCAGCAAAAATAATACTATTTCCCCTTGTTCTAAAGGTATTTTAGGACAGAGAAACAGAAAAGGTGATTTTTAAAGGAGATATAAATAACACATGGGCTGATAAGTTCCCGGTCTAATAAAGAAAACACAACTTTTTAACAAAGCTTTATAACTTTATGACTTTATACTTTTATAACTTTAATAAATAACATAACTTTAATAATAAATAATAATAATTTAATAATAATAATAATAATTTAAAAATAATAATTTATAATAATAATTTAATAATAATAATTTTAAAAATAATTTAATAATAATAATTTAATAATAATAATTTAATAATAATAATTTAATAAATGATTAATAATAATAATTTTAAAAATAATTTTATAATAATAATTTTATAATAATAATTTTATAATAATAATTTTATAATAATAATTTTATAATAATAATTTTATAATAATAATTTTATAATAATAATTTAATAAATGATTAATAATAATAATTTAGTAATAAATAACATAATTTTATAACGAAAAAGTTCCAAACAGTGCTCAGAACTCGTTGTTGTTTTTGGTCAAAAGTCAACATGCGCGGCAGCCACTTTGACAACAGCTTTTTCATAGACAAATGTTCATTCAAAATAAAACCTACACGTTCCTTGGACATCTTCAGAGTCTGAGCTATCTCCTGCAACTTCACTTTTGTGAACTTTTTTTATGTTTTCCGGAGTAACCACCTCTTTTGCGTGGTGCATCACAGGTGTCCGTACGACCACGTTTAAATTCAGAAAACCAGTCAATAATGGTTGATTTACCTGGTGCAGTGTCCGGATAACGCTTATCTAGCCAAGCTTTTGTTTGAACGGTATTTTTTCCCCATCAAATAACAATTCTTGAAATTCTTGTTATCCATTTTTTTGTTTATCAACAAAGTCGTTCAACTAAAACCACTCTAATGTTTTATCCACACGGCGAATCGTCATGGCATTTTTTCTACTAACTTTTAAGGTGTGTATTTACTAAAAAACATCGGTTCGGCGATTGCAACGCCATCTGTGTGCCAGACCGGGAACTTATCAGCCCATGTGTTAATAATAATAGTACAACGTCGCATTACATTAAAATAATTTCTTTTGAGTAGATTTTGATGAAAATATTATTAACCTTTAATGAATAAGTCAAAATGAAATTTGAATTTGAATTTTAATATTTATTTATTTATTTATTTAGTTCCAAAATACTTTTTAAAGGGAATGTATTCTACTTAAACAAAATTCAAAGCCCTTGGCAATTTAAATTATATATATATATATATATATATATATATTATAAAATTTCAAAGTAAAAAACATAAGGAATCTGGAATTTAAGTAGAAAAATGAATTGAAGGGTGATTCATTTTGATATTCTTCGTTGCGATTTCATGGAAATGCAGTACATTTCTTGAACACTAAAACCTTAAAACTAAAAGAAACCTTTTCAAAAACTTCAAAAATTTCAAATTTCTGAAAATATTTTAATTGGATTATAGCTGTTCATGTTATCAATGTATCAGTGTCTTATTATTAAATGTATCTTATTTTTAGTGAGGACGGAAACTCAGTGAAACGTACGATTTTTCGAGAGTTAAGACTTTTTTCATTGAATATTTATATTATTTCAATAATTATAAGCTTTTATAAAACTGCAGGGTTCGTTCATATACTTAATTTTGAATACCACTAATTTAAAACAAAACCTTTTCATTTAAGTAGCAGTATTAAACAAGAAGCGATGATCTCTTTAAGAAAATACTGGCTTACAAATGCAAGCAACTGTACGAACACTGCCGTGTCTTTTTCAAATAGAAAAATACGACAATTGTATAATAAAAAATGCTTCTATAATGCGTTTAAAAAACGCCGGAACTGATCCATTTTAAAAATTATGTGATATACGCGTCTAATTTTCAGACATGTCTAAATATACGCTAAATAAATTACTAAAATAAATAAATAATATTTCTACAAGCAACTAGTTTTGAATATTCCATATCGCATGCTTATTTCTAACTGGAAAAACCAAGTTCTTGAGAAACTGTGGAAACATTCTGAAGAGTTAAAACAATTTTTTTTTACTTAAAATGGATTGGAAAATAATACAAGATCGTTGTATCTAGAGTCGAAAACGGCTTTTTTATTTTAAACGTTAGTTAACGAATGCCGCAATATTCGCGACAGCCAACCTTTATTTTCCAAATTTACTGTTGTCAATTATAATTCATTTGGCAACAATTGTTCTGAAAACACTTTTTTTTGCCATATTTATTTGCTGAGCAACGGAACATTGTAGTTAGAAGCATGGAATATCTTATTGCGTACCAACTGAACTTCCAGGTTAAAGGTAATTGACGATTATTAGGGTCGGAGTTTATTTGCTGAAATTTTGAGATTTGATAAGGTAAAATTTTCTGTGAAAAAATACTGGTGTCCAATTGGAAACAACACATTCGTACAATAAAAATTGACATCTGGCCTTAATTATAAAAGTGTTAATATGAGCCACATTAAACCCAATTACCTAAAACATTGATATCATTTTAAGGGGTATTTAAAAATATCTTTAATGAGCATGGGGGGAAATATTTGTTATTTACTTTCGTTGAATGTTTTACACTCCACAGTCGTTCAAAGATAAAAAGAGAACAGCCCATTCATTTTAATCGTCAAATTGTCGCAGAGAAACTTGAAATTAGCATCTCGATTGGAAAAACGTTCTTTTTTTTTACTGTATTAAAAAATGATTTGTAGCTGCTTACCTTGGTCTTTTTAGGATTTTTTTATTTGATGGTATAGCTTTACCCAGTGGTGGGATTCAAATAATTTAACAACCAGTTCGTCTAGTGCTCCCAACACATTTTAGCCCCCCGAAATGAGGGCATTTTTTCATGAAAAGGGTCTATGGAGAACCATTTACATTTTAAAAAGGGACTAAAAGTGATCATTTTTCTAAAAATATTTATACCAGTTTTCTTAATTATACAAACAAATTTTTATACATTACTCTAGAAAACATAATAATGAAAATGCATGAAAAATACATGAAAATCCAATAAGTGTTTGACAAACCCAAATAAAAAATTATAAATCAGTTTCAAACAGTGCATTTTTCGCAAATGAACTCCATGTCATCTTCTTGGCGAAGTGAACAGGCTTCATGAGCCCAGTGGTGACAAACATCTGATCCAACCTTCATCACTTGATCCAATGAAACGGCCACTTCCCAGGTCACTACGTCAGGGTTGCCAGTTTGAGCTTTTTTTTTTTTAAATTTCGAAATTTCGCATTCATACCAGAAGTTTTCTACAACATTATTTTCTTTATTCAATGAGAGAATTTCCTGAATATTTAAAGTAAAAAATTTTCTTTCAAAGTTTCCGGTAGGAATTCGAAATTTTTTAATTAAAAAAAGACCAACCTGGCAACCCTCTCTGACCACTTTGGCTGTTTGTGAGCCATGACAGAAAATACATTCTACAGTGGAAACTAATGAACGGTCAGCGACCACTCACCCACCAATGTGAAGCTGAAAACATGCTCTTTCCTTATACATTTAAGAAATAAATCCAAGTACAACAGGTTATTGTTAAATGTATGTAATATAAGTCACTTACCTTAGATCACAAACTTCAAAAACTGGAAAACCCGCTCCAAAATTATAAAACACGGAACCACCTTGTTCCACGATTGGCTGGTTACTCACTGCCATAAAACGAAATAGTTTGACCACAAACCAGTGCTATGCCAAAGCTCTGGTGACGTCATTATATTGGGTGACCACTTTGCTCACCCTGGCCACTTTGCCCGGCCTTCCCCATAATATAATTTTTGTAAGGTCGAACCGACTTCCTCTTTCAATGTTGTTTTTCAAATAAAAACGAATATTATCTCTCCTCGATGAAAAAGCTTATTTTTTAAAAACAAGAATTTTCGTTTACCGATGCAAATGCGTTACCAGCGCAATTACGTAAACTGTTTTACAGCGCACATCGTACGTAATCCAGGGTTAATATAACTCTTTAAAAAAATCTTGGTATCGTTGACTGCCCTCAGAATTAAAAAACGATTTAATCATAAAATAAATAATTGCTTTTCCTAACGTAGAATCGCGCCCCTCCCGCCCACCCCCGAAAAAAAAGATAATATTTCAAACATCTTAATTACCAAATTGATTCATAAAGGATTCAAACAGTCATTTGACTGAAATTTATGTCTTCTTTCAGTGCATATGAAAAAAAGTAAGCCTAGGGTGTCGTCTTCATACAAGTATTGTACCAAACTCTCAAATTCTCAATACGAACAGACAATTTTCCCAGTTTTTTTTTTTTTTACTTTTCACATTCGCATAACAAACGGGAACTGATTAGGTCAAGTTAGTTTAGTAATTATGAAACTTTTAAATTTGAAACGCATAATATTGAAATAATTTGTAATCATTTCAAAGGACATTGCAATGCAGTTAGTTTTTAAAGCATAATCCGAAGATTACGTGGAAGAACGAGCATTTTATTTATATTCGCATATTTGAACTTTTTTGAATTTGATTTTCGTTTAAAAATATTTTAAGTTACAGTTCATAATTATGCCGAAAATGTATTCGATTGCATATAAATTTATGTTAAATTCGTTTTTTATTTATTTAAAGGATTTTTAATCTATAATTTTCCTAATACAAATCGTTTTCTAGAAGTTTTAAATATGAGAATTCAAAATTCCAGCTCATACTGTCAAGTAGGTTTTGAAATTTGCTTATAAAACTCACGGTAGTGCAATCTCAGGGTTCGTGCGTTGTTACCGCAATTTTAAATAGGATTTTTCGACTTATTTAAATGCAGAAAATTATTACAAATCCTGCAATTAAACGAGGCTTCCGAAATTTCTGCTATTTAAATATTACCACTTTGCCGTCCAACGACACCAGAGTGGTGTCGTACGAAAAGTAACTTAATTTTAATACTCAAATGCTACATTTGCACCAGAATTTTGGAATGAAAAATTCCCTTTTATCAAGAACATGAAGAAAATATTCTACCTATTTTCGAATAATTTTGTTTCTAAATTCCGGTGTCAATCAATCATTTCAAAATTTTACGAATAGAAGTATTTTTAGGAGACATGAGGATGGCAAAGTGTTAAATAGAAAAATTATATTAAAAATTTGTGGTACAAGCGAACGAATCCCGAATCTGTTTTGCAACTATTACAAATGAATTTAACATTAGGAATTCCAAAGTTTAAACTTTCATAATTCGTAAACTATTTTATCGAAAGCGGTGACATATACTGTAAAAACTAAAGATGATTTCATAAATTTGTGTTCGTGTTAAAAGTGCACAGTTTGTCCAATTTCTCTATGAAGACGTCCCATATTTATTTTTATTTTATCTAAATTTCTAGTCTATTGGCTATTTCAGTTTTGTTTTAACGATTTGAAGATTAAAATGCAAGCGGTGTTCTGTTCGTTTTGTATTTTATTATGAAACTATTTTTTTTTTCAAAACTGTTGCTTCAAGTATGGCAGTTGGGGATTAGAATTAACTGGTCGCTCCTTGAGAAGCTATTGTATGAAAATAGTAATTTTTGTAAAAGTTTCGAAATTGAAATTTTTGTGTCATCCCTGAATCTTATAAGATATATTTAGAAGAAACATCTCCTTGTGCTAACAGATACAATAACTACAAAAAATACTGTCATACAACAAACCCTAGCGAGCAATGATACTTTAAATTTTATGATTTTTCAGCATTTTCTAACGGTAAAAACAGAATGACTCAGGAATGTATGTCATAAAATTCCAATATATATATATATATATATAACTTATAAATTTACTTTTTTTTGTGAAAAAAATATTAAATAATTAATAGTTATTGAACAAGAATGTTTGACAAAATTTTGATTCCTAATGTATTTGCAGGAAATATTTTATTTACTTTGAAATGAATTTTAAGTAAATTATGGTAGCATTTAACATTTCAACAACAGAATTACATTTTCTCTGAAAGGTATAAGAGCGAAAGCACTCTGTGGAAATATATCTATGAAAAGAGAATCGCTTAAAAGTTTTGTGAAGTAAGTACAGTTACAGGTTTTGCAGTTATTCACATTTTGAAACATTTTTCGCGCAAACTCACGTGAATACACGGCGTTTGCGTACTTGATAATGGTTCATTATGTCTGTTAAGAACAAAAGTATTAAAACTGCTGTAATGCTACAGACCTGCTTAGATAATCTGCTAAACAATTAACATTTCAATACAGAAAATGGGGTTTGTTTCGTATTACGTAGTGGGGATTAAAATTATTAAGAGTACGGGATGTAAAGTGAATAAAAAGCACCATTGACTTTAAAGTTATGATGTTATAATCTAAATTCATTAATTAAAAGTAATAATTAGACTATTTAAGAAATGATATGACTTTCGCGTTGCGTTTGTTTCGAAGATCATTTCCCTTTAACCCTTTAACGGATAAAGCACTTCAATTGTTAAGATGTTGAAATAAATGATTGACACCGGAAATTATGAACAAATTTATTTTTATACACCGTATTTTCGGGTGTATAGCCCGCGGGTTATACAAGAAAAAAACATTTGGAAAAGCCGCTGCGGTTTATACACGGTGCGGGTTATACAAAGATTTTTTCTTTAAAAAAAAAAGGAAATCGTGTGATTTTTCTACAATTTTTAAACCCCAAAAAATTTCAAAAAATGTCGAAATTTGTGAATTTTGTTCGCTATTTCGCGAAATATAAAGAATTTTCCCGTGTTTGTAATGTTTTTGTTACTGTTTAAATGCTGTTATTATTTATTTCTGGGTTTGGAAGAATAGTTCTTTGCATTTGAATAAAATATGCAAATTTTATATATTTACGAATATACCTGAAAATTTCATTGATTTACGAAGGAAAATGAATTCGGCCATACGTTAGAAAACAGACGATTTGAACATAAGATATAAACATTGCTAATGAAGACTGTGACCCCCTCCCCCCAAAAAAAAGACATGACCCTCCCCTAAATGGATGATTGGATCCACCTCTGGTGATCACAATCCTCCAATTTGTATTCAATCAATCAGAATCGTAAGATTATCAACTTGTATTATCGCCCAACCAATGAAAATCGACAAAAAAAAACGATGGGCAAACGAAACGCCCATCTGGTTAGTAAGGTAGTTGCTAGGGTGTGACATCAGTTGAAACTGATCTATATAGGGTACATTTAAAGATGGACGCTTTCACCCCTTCATTTGCGTTCCTTTGCTGTAAATATTCCAGCAAACTATTTTGATATTAAAAGACAAATCTTTGCTGAATATGCGGAGGGAAATTTGCACTTCGGATTAATTAAAAAGGTTGAGATTTTTAGTAAGATGCTACTTACCACTTATTCACAGTCAGATTATTTATTTATATTTATATTAAAAGGAATTAAATCATAACTTATTTTGATTACATCTTTGTTCATTCATTTAATAACATGCATTTTAACCCGTCTCTTCTTTAGACAGGCGCATCTATCCACAATAGTTCCCAAATCTAGGCAGTCTAAAATGTCCTTCTCACACGTAAGCAACATAAATGCATTCAGACATGGATCGGTCATTGTTGCTCTCAGATAGTATTTCATAATTTTTAATTTATTGAATGTTCTTTCATTCGAAGAAACTGTGACTGTAGAGGTTAGCGCCAGACGGCTGACACGGTTCGCAAGCGGTATATATTTTTTCAAAGATTCTGATTTCTTTGAAATGTTATCCATTGTTTGAGCCTCTGCGCAGAAGTCTGACAAAACTTCTAGCTCTGCGTGTAATGCTTCCGTGTCAGCAACTGCCTGGGTTTTAGGAAATAAATCTGCTGCTTTCTTAACCATATCTAATGATAATTTCTCTCTTGTAATGGGAAGATTTATTATTTGATACAGTGAAGTTAATATGCTGGTTGAGAATTGGCTGGAAAGAGTTGAAACTATCTACCATCATCACTTTAAGGGTATTCAGTACCTTCTTAAACTCCATGCGATAGAACGTTAGAAGTTCGGGAGTAAGGAGATTGTCTAGATTATCGTCTAACCCAGTGGTTCCCAACCTTTTTTGGCCGTGCCCCACCAAAGCATCACTAAAATGATGATGCCCCCCCTCCCCCTAAAAAATATAATTCTTATAAAAATATAAATGAATGAACTGATAGAGTAAACAACATTTAACATTGATCCTGAAACATACCGAACGTAATGGATGAATCAAATATTTTTTATAATAATCTGATACTACTCGTAGTTTAAAGTATCGTTGGCACATAAAGGGTCACTTTTAATCTCTTCGCAACGGTCGCCACCTATGCGTGATGTATAGAGTGCTCAGAATCCTTGATTAGACCAATCAATTATTTTGAATAAAACATTTTTGTCTTATTTAATCACAGAATTTCAGCGATTAAATTACACAACAATTTCTAATCAGAATAAAACGTGATAAAAGATTCTGTAAAGGAAGGTCATCAAGTAATTGTTAAACATACACTTGAATAGTTTCATGTGTAAAATTGATTTCCATGTGACATATTGCAGTGCGACTCATTCAATAAATAATCGAAAAAGTTGTTTAAAATTCTAAAATACTCATAAATCAAAAAAATAATAAAGAATTTATACATACATGAAAGGTATCTAAATATCTTTAAAAAAAATTTCTATAAATATTCTGGTACTATTGTATTTAAAAGTTTTGAATGGAGACTTTTCAAAAAGTGAATAAAAAACTTGTTTTTTTTTAATTTGAATGTGTAACTTTTATTTTCAGTCTACAGCATTACTATTAGAAAAATAATTCAGAGGGTATGAGTTCACAAAAATCTGGAATTGCCCCCCTGAAAACTCAAATTGCCCCCCTGTGGGGCGTACGCCCCCCGTTGGGAACCACTGGTCTAACCTCTTTGGTGCCAATCTTCGTCGATGCTGTATAGCAAATTCACTTAACGGATCTATACCTTGTTTCGTTGAAAAGAGAATTGCGCTCTATATTTCTCTATTCAGATTTTCATCGTCACTGTTAATTATTTACAGTGATTTGATACATGTCTTCACTATTTTCGTAGCGTCAATTATGTTAAGATTCTTAGACTCCAGTTTTTCATTAACTAACTGGCACGTGTAAAGAACGTTCTTTAGAAACGTCAGTGAAGCAATGAAGTCAAGCGACAACATTTTCTTTCTTAAACCTCGTGCCTTGATCTTTGTTTTGCTATCAAAAGACAATATTTTTTAATTTAAATTTTAATCAATTTATCAATTAATTATTATCAATCATTAGTTATCAATTATTAATTATTATCAATCAATTAATTTTAAATTTTAATCAACAATTTCTGTCAAAATTTGTAGGATACATTCATATGAGATCCATACCGCTTTCAATGATTTCGCTCGAGCAGTCCATCTCGTCTTAGAAAGAATTCGCAGTAGCAGAGCATTTTCTATTTATTTTAACTTGTCCAGTAATGACTTGTTTCGTTTAGTACTTGCTGTGAAAAACACATAAAGTTCTTCCAGTACGAATAAAACATCAGCTATAATATCGCTGACGTTGCAGCTATGCTGAACGGTAGTGTTGAGTCTGTAACCTTGAAAAGGAATATGCGGTACAAGTAGACCCACGATTTCTGAAAACTTCTGCTGGGTGCCGTTGATTTCTCCAGACATACTGTTTGCAAAATCGTATGACTGGAAAGCTACCTGTTCCATATAGGATTCATTCTTCGTAAGGATGTGCGATATCTCCCTTGCAAGGCCGACACCGGTTTTATAGACTGCTTATATAACTTCCAAAAGTCGCTCCTGAGGTTTTAAATCTTTGTTGACATACCTCACCCAAACAGCCAATCGATCCTGGTGCGAAGAATCTGGTGTCGTATCTGCAATAATGCCATAAAATTCTGCTTCTTGAATTTCATTGACTATCTTTTTGCACAATGCTGGTTCAAGAACTTCAATTATCTCGTTTTGGGATGAAGCGGAAAGGTCAGCTGTGTGATATGGCCTGAATCGTGCATCCTCAAGCCATTTCCTCAGTACGGAGTTATATCTGGAAATTAATTTCACATTTTGCCGAAAATTTCCAATTTCGTCTTTGTCACTTCCCCTGAATGTTAGGGCTTTTCTACCCAGCCTTCGCGTAATGTCCATCAAGATTCTTACCACTTCAGTGTTGAAACTAAGATCTTGCTCTTCTAGAATAATTTTTTTTGCGCTTGCTCCTGTCGAGTAATACATCAACGTCATTATGCGTCATCAAGAACTGACAATAAAATCTGAAAGAGCAATTCGGTGGGAGTTGGAAAATAGATGTTGCGCAAGCTTTCCGACCTTTTCTTTCCCTACGCTCTTCATTTTGTGCCATTTGTTTACACAACTATCAACCGAAGCATTTTGTGTTTTTTCTTTCCCCGGACCTTCATGAAACAGGCAACAAACAAAACAAAAAGCAGCGTTGAGTTCTGTGCTGTATTCCAAAAACGGATACTCACTGTACCAAGCGCTGTTGAAACGCCTGATCACAGCATTGCTGTGATCAGGCGATTTCCGCCCCGCACCCAGGTACTAACACGTTAAGCTAGGCAATCATGCCGGGCAGGTAGGGGCCTGGTTTGCGGTATAAAAAAAAACCTTGCGTTGTCTCCAGTGCACCGAAACTTGCACCAAAACTTGCTGCATATCCGATAAACGATTCCACCCCGCGAAGTAGAAAGCGACGTTTCAACAGCGCTTGGTACAGTGAGTATCCGTTTTTGGAATGCAGCACAGAACTCAACGCTGCTTTTTGTTTTGTTTGTTGCCTGTTTCATGAAGGTCCTGGGAAAGAAAAAACACAAAATGCTTCGGTTGATAGTTGTGTAAACAAATGGCACAAAATGAAGAGAGTAGGGAAAGAAAAGGTCGGAAAGCTTGCGCGATTTTATTGTCAGTTCATGATGACGCATAATGACGTTGATGTATTACTCGACAGGAGCAAGCGCAAAAAAAAATATATTCTAGAAGAGCAAGATCTTAGTTTCAACACTGAAGTGGTAACAATCTTGATGGACATTACGCGAACGCTGGGTAGAAAAGCCCTAACATTCAGGGGAAGTGACAAAGACGAAATTGGAAATTTTCGGCAAAATGTGAAATTAATTTCCAGATATAACTCCGTACTGAGGAAAAAGTTGTAAACTAACCTGCGAATTCTCTTTTGTCGTTTCTGTATTAACCGCATGTAGACCTTTTTGTCTTTCTCATTGAAGGTTCAAATGGGTTAGAAGGAGCACCCACCATTTTCACTTGGACTCGCATCCCTCTGTGACAGTTCTGTCCGTGCTTTTTTCTCCTGTCATCATCTAATTGACTAACACACTGCAAACATTATAATTTAACACGTTTACGCTTTTTCAATTATGAAATAGGATAATCAAACGATCACTACTTCCGAAATATGAAAAAAATTAGGAAACAGGAAAACAAGACAACGTGTCGGCAGGTTTTTTCCCCGCTCTCCCAGATTGACCAATGCGAAGGTCACACGGCAGATGCGCGTGTTGTTTTCTATCTTATAGCTTGGCGATCAGAGTTGATCCTTCCCCAGCGCGCTGAAAAGCGAAAAGCTTTTTTTCTCTAATATCAACTTTGATAAGTAATCCAAGACAGTTGCAAAGGTTTGATGATTTTTAGAGTATACTTTAAGAAATTTGAAAAAAAAATCGATTTTTTGAAAGTTGTATCGATCGATACTGACTACCAAGAATTTGCTGAATATGATCGAAATTGCCGGCATTGGGGGGGGGGGGGGGTGAGACGACTCCTACGCCTCCCGCCAGTAGCTTCGCTCCTGGTTTCAGCGACCAATCAGGCGGGTCAGGACAAAAGTTGAACTATTAACACTCATCGTTCGTCTTATTTCCGATTCTGTTCGACTAGCACGTGCTACTACTAAGAAGATTATTTTTTTCGTATTTTTACACTTACGATGCCTAAAAGACGTGCAAGTTACACGGCCAAATATAAATTACAAGTGGTGAAGAAAGCAGAAATTTCGGGCAATAGAGCTGTTGCCCGATAATTAGGCATTGATGAGAAAAGTATTTGTAAATGGCGGAAAAATAAAACAATCCTAGAGAAAATGCCGAAGTGCAAAATATCAATGAGGAGAAAAAGCCGCAATGGCCTGATTTAGAAGAAAAACTTCATAAATGGAATGCTTCCGAGAGATCAGAGGGTAAACCAATTTCAGCGACCATTATCAGAATGAAAACCAAAAGTTTTGCAGCAGAGTGAAATTTAGAAGAATTTAAGGGAAATGCATCGTGGTGCAAAAGATTTATGAGCCATTCGAGTCCGGACAACTATATTCCAAGATCTTCCAAAGGATTCGGAAGAGAAGATTGCAATGTTCAGAAATTACGTGGAGAAAATCATCACAGAACATAAATTTATGCCTGAAAGTATCGTAAATATGAACGAAGTGGCAATGGCTTTTGATATACTTCCTATTAGTCTCCTAGTATGCCTCCTAAAACTACGCATCGTTAACTCAAATATGAAAACAAGTTTTTTCTTCTTTAATTGTTTTTTTCACTTTTTATGTTGTGATAATCTTTTGTTGATACAGTTGTTTTTCATTCATATTTTAGGCCGAAATGTCTCTTAGTACTGGATTCGATGAAAGTACATCTCACTGATAACATTAAGAAGTTGTGCAAGAACAACAAATGTTTTCGTGCATTATACCCGGAGGTATGACTAAACTTTTGCAACCACTAGATATAACCGTAAATCGATCATTCAAGTTCAAAATTCTTTGAAAGTGTCAGAAATGGATGACCAAGGAATTAAAAGAATACACAAAAAACGAAAGAATGAAACGAGCATCATATACTACAGTTTGTGAATTGATTGCCGATTCATGGAAAAATATCTCGGCAAAGATAGTGATAAAGGGATTCAGAAAAGCTGGATTACCCCATAAGAAAATTGCTGAACCCCGGCCACACAGCTCAGAGGTTTCTGATCTTTCTAATAGTGAAGATGAAGATGAAGCTGATGACACGTCTATAAATAGCGACATAATTGGTTTGTTTATGACAGACTCGGAAACTTTCGATTTTTAAGGATTTTCCGATTCCAGTGATTTAAATAAATGTTTTTGAGCGAATTACTGCACGCCTTTTTATACAATAGTTTTATATTATTTATAGCAATTAGTATTTAAAATAACAAAATAATAATAACATTTTCTAGGTGGTAAAATGCCGTTAATGGTTCCAGTTGTATATTACATACCGTTCTCAACGAAAGCAATATAAATTATTAAGTAATAATATTGTAATAGTAATTCTGAGTTACTGCTATTTAATTACTTACTCAAGATAATTCAATACCATACTTTTTTATTACAAAAAGCTACCTGTTATATAAAAATAAATAATTTTTTTTGTATTTGCATAATTCTTGTAGCGATTACCTTAAGTGCTGTTTTGCAATTTTGAATAATTGTTTAATTATTGCCAATAATAATAATTAATAATAATAATATAATTAATAATATAATTGCCAACAATAATATAATTGCCAATTAATAATATAATTGCCAACAATAATAATTAATAATAATTGCCAAATTTTGCAAAAAAATTGGTAAATTTCTGTTGCAAATTATGACTTATGACCTCTAATTTAGAACCCGGGTCAAAATATACGCTCGTAGACGGTGATGCAGCTCCGCGGCTTATACACGAACTTTTTTACTGTACTGCTCGATTTAGGGGTGCGAGCTATACACTAGATGCGGACTATACACCCGAAAATACGGTAATAAAAAAGCGATATTTCACATATATAATAAACAAAAAACATTTCTATTAAAATTCTGCTGTCATTGTTGAGTTTTGTAATTAAAGTTTTGTGGATTCGTGGGGAAACCAATGAACGTTAAATGGTTAAAGCCATATCCGATCGACTAAAATTACCCGAAATAATAAAAATAACAATAAAAAATTAGCAAGAGAAAAGGGCTTTATTTTAAAACCTAGATCTCCAACACTCCTCATACCTGAGAAAGATACACCTAACTCATTCAAGAGTGGTGGTTCATTTTTGGACCACCTAATTTTAATCCCTTAATGCCACATTAGCACTAGAATTTTGGAATGAAAATTTCTCTTTTGCAAATTATGCCAAGCATGTTCCAAACTTAATGCATTATTTTCATACTTATAGGTACATATTTTCCTTATTGAAAGGCTTATACACAAACTGCGTCTAAAAAGTTTGATGAATGGTTTCATAAAATAAAGAAAACGAATGATAGAAAAAAAAAGTTTCTTGTCCTTCAAAGTAATATCCATTAGCCACAACATTTTTTGTACTACGTTTGTAGCTGTTAAAAACTGTCAGCGAAGTCTGCATTGGAAATATCGAAGCGTGGATGTCACACGTTGTTGAATTTATGATACATTTGCAAAGTGTAGGCCTTTCGTGATTAGCTAATTCTGGGGGAATGGAAAGAGGACTGGAGGCGAAAGATACGAAGAATGTGGGGGATTATCAAGAACAGTCACTTCACGTTTAGCTGGAACGTTGCGAATGCTGATCGCAGTGTGCAGGAAGGCATGGCCATGGAGCTAATTCCACTGTCCAGTTCGATACGTTATGAAATGGGTCTCCAATACCATTTTCCCCAATTTGGGGCAAAATGTTATGCTTTTGCGTTTTCCGCTGAATTTGCAACAAAGTGTCGCACCGACTTCGTCTGACTGGTTCCAAAGGGCAACTGTAGTTGAGCGCAGGGTTGCCAGTTGGCTTATTTTAAAAATTCAGAAATTACCGAATGATACCAGAAATAACGAACAGAGATTTTTGGTTTATTTAATGACAGACATTTCCTGATTACGAAAAACACAAATTATACTTTCTGAAATTCTGGTATGAATTCTAAGCTTCTGAATAAAAAAAAGTGGCAACCCTGGATGAGCCTAATGATTTTGAGGACAGGAGGCGCTTCTGCGCATGTGTCACTATGTGCGTGCATTTACCAAATTTTTAGTGGCACCTTGTACATACAGTTTATATATACAGTTTTTATACATACAGTTTACTTAAATCAATATTATGAACCTATATCCAGGGTCTTAAAATTGACTGTGGGATATATTATATTCCACTTAATTTTAATTCCCTAACGCCGGAACACAGGAATTTTGGAATCAAATTTTACTTATAATATATGTGAAGAAAAGCTTTTACTTATTGGAAAATAAATTTGTTGTTAAATCCCGGTTTGATTCAATTCTTTCAACAATGTAGAAACATAAGTACTTTGCCCCTGAAATGGTTTAAATATTTATTACAGTCTAAATGTTAGAAAATCCCCAGTCTCGACCATTTTTTTTCGTCAAACTGTCGGAATTATCACAGAAAATTCCACCGGAAAATTTAAAAGTAATTTTAATTAAAATAAGCACACCAATCAGCGGACACGGGCATTTAATTCATCATATAACCCCAGTGGTTTCGAGCTCATTCATTATTCACGCAATTATTTCATTGTGCCCATATCGTACCACTATTGCCAGTAGGCTGCATTTTTTAACTCATATTTCTTGATTACCACCAGTTTTTTTTTTGAGAAATTCAAATTCGCCTTATTTAATGACAGATTAAATAAGCCGAACACAAGGCGAATTATACCATTTTTAAAAAAGTGGTGCCAATCAAACAATCTCAATTCTAAAAAAAGTAGCTAACTGGTGACAATGTATCGTACCCGAACCCGAAATTTCTGCTTAAAGTCAACCTGAAACGCGATCGGAACACGGAGTATCGCACCCGAACACAACCCAAACTCGAAGTGAAAGAATATTAATCTATATTTAAAATATATTATTGAAAAGTAGTCTGCAATTAAACCTCTAATATAAATTCTACCATTTTGCATAAAAACGAGCCTATATACACTCATTATATTAAAATATATAGTTTGTTTCATTTGATAAATAGTCAGGACTTTCTTTCGAAAAATCGGTCAAACCAAGAACGACCTCAAATATTAACAACCAAAAACAAAATATTTAAAGTCAACCCTTCCCAAGCCAGTCCACGTGTTGGGTCAGGTATAATTGTTCCTTCCAGATATAGGACTCTAGCTGCAAACCCAGGGGGATAAAAACAGAAGAAACACGAGAAAAAAATAAAGAAAATAAAACGGAAAAGCCGGAACAAAACATGACGGTTTTAATCATTAATTATTAATTAGTTTAATTGAGAATTGATTTAATCGTTAGTCGGAGAGAAGGATTGAAATTAAATTAATTATTAATCATTAGTCTATGAGTAGGATTGAAACGAAGTTCAATCGTCAATCTTTAGTCATGTATAAACATTTAATCGTTAGTTTTCAATCGTTAATCAAATTAAAATTTTGCACCACCGTGATTCTAACTAAGTAGCGTTATGGACCTTTTTATAGCAATTTCTAATGTGTACTACTAGAAAAAATGGAATATTTCATAAATAAAAAATTTAATTTCGTAAAAAAATAATACTTTTTTTTACCTAAGTAGTTTCTAAAATTTTGAAGAAGAATATTTGGATATTTTTTTTTCAATTAAAACCATCCAAACTAGAATGACCATAGCTATCAATTTAACCGGCGCCAAATATCAAACCAGATATTTCTTTAAAAAATAAACTAAATATATACCACAGAGAAAGAAACTTAAAAAATATATTAAGTAATGATAACTGAAAATTCTGGTTAAAATTAAGCGTATTTCACCCTAGTTAAATTTATCCTGTAGCCATACTAGTGCTAAAACTAACTGTTTAGAAATTACCTATTAAACAAAGCCTCTTTGAAGGGTGGTGGTATATAACATATATCACTTAATTTTAATCCCCAGTTGTCACAATTATATAAGAATTTTTTAATAAAATTTTGCTTTTATAATGTACGTGCAGGAACGCATGTATATAATTTTATTTCTGTTTAACTCTACAGTGCATAGTGTAGCCAACTGCCAACACTCTCTATTTAACTTTTAATAAATAAATCAAGTTCTTTGCAACCACTATATTATTTAATATATAGAAAAATATTCTAAAATTGGAACAAAATTCACCTGTGTGTATGATTTAAAATATGAAACCATTAAAATGGATCACAATTTGTGTAATTACTAAAATAGGTGTAAAAAATAAAAAGGTTCTAAAACATTAAAACCATTTCAAGATGTTAAAAACATCCATCGGAGTACCAAGCGCTTTCAACCAGAAACCTGGCCATCATCAAAAGGGTGAAAATGAGAAAAAATTCTGTAACCTCAGGAATGTAAGCTGTTTAAATAGTAGAAGGTGAAACCACATATGGAGAAGGGGATTGGGGGGGAGGGGGATGGACAAGTCTACTGAGCGAGGTGGGTTATCCCAACCCAAAAGTACCATCAACATCAAGTAGATTTTACCAGATTTTTGGCACATTGTATGATAACATATCATTACACGATCTCCCACCACTTGTTAGGATTTCCACTGACTCCCTTACTATACATGTAGTATAGTCGTTCATTTGCGCGATAATCTTTACTTTATTAAAATAGATATCAATTTATGTTTTAGGTAGCTTTTAATACAAAAAAGTATAAAGCTACCTATTGCAGCCGTTCGGAGGAAAGCAGTTCCGGAAAATTTCGATATATTTTCATTGATCATGACCCCCAGACCCCAAAACCACCCTCCGTTCAAATGTTGATTTATATATATATAGAGAGAGAGATAGATATCCATATATATATGAGGTGATATTTAGGGCCGAGCTGATTCAGCAGTACCATTTTTTAATAAATGTTTTTTTTTTTTAAATAAGATGTGTTCTTTTCACATAATCACCGGAAGAGGAAGTTTCAGCACTCGGATTAATGACAGTCATGTTATTCCCAGTAGATGGCGTGTGTACGTCTGCATAAGAACAAAACTTCATCGTACAACACAATCAAACTTTTATTTAGAAAAGTAAACGACATCATTTGTAGATCTGGTTTCACCCGAGCCATCTTTTTAGTTTAGATAACCAAATTTTATTTACAGTAGAAGCCGGATGGTTAACTTTTATAAATATTCATTCCGAATATCATCAGAAAAAGTACAGGTCACTTCGCTAATACCAGGCAGAGGTTCGATTTAACCAAACACCGTTCCAGCGCCCATCTCTTCGAATGCTATTACACGAATACGTCTAGCTTGCATCAGTGCATCAAATCTTCGAATGTTCTCCGAACGAATGCTCTCTGAGGCGGAAAAAGCGACGATATATCCTTTCAGTAAGAGTAGGCATACAGAGATCACGTGAGGGCCTGTGCGCCAATCATGAGCCGGTATCTAACTGGGATTCTTTGCGATGGCTCCAGAATATTGTAATAAAATGGTTTCCGCTAATTTTTGGCACGAAGGAAGATTCTCGAAAAGTCCATGATGTTCGATGATTTAGCTATGACCCAGAGTGTTTTAGTTTCATTGATTACCGTTAGTTAATTGGTTCGAGAATATGGAATGATTTTGACTTTTAGGGAAAGGAAAAAAAAGAAAATAAGAGAAATGGTTTATCGAGTTTGGAACATAGCCAGAATGGAATTAGAATAAATGTTTTTACATTTTAATATCAGAAAAAGATTTTATGATCTGGCGAATTATTTTTAATATCGGAACTTATTAAAATAAATACAGTCTTTTTAGGAATTTAGAAAATTAAAAGGGGATTATGCGGGTTTTTTTAAAAGTATGAATATTAGGGAGTTTTATAATTTAAAGATAAAGACACGATTTATTGAACTAATTAGCAGCCATTAAAATATTGAATTTAGATATGAGGTTTTTTCGGAATAAATAGAGTTAAAATATTTTAATAAACGGAGGAAATAAATATTATAGAGTAAGTTAGACTAGGATGGAATAAAAATACTTTGGCTTATCGCGATCAATTTTAAATTTTGTTATATATATATATATATATATATATATATATATATATATATATCTGACCTATGTCATACGATAACGCTCGTATTTATAAATCAATTTGGATGAAACTAATTGTGTGTATTAGGCTCACCAATGTCTCGACCGAGTTCGTCGGCCAGCTTGGTCCGCCATTTTGTTTCAAGATGGCGACCACTTAAAGATTTAAAACTAAAATAAATATACAAAAAAGTTAAAAATTCAAATTTATTTTTTTAATTAAGTGATAGGTCTTGATACAAGGATTCCAGAGCATTTTTTATTTTACCTCTATCTTAAAAATTGGCTGAGATAGAGCAGTTTGAAATTCTAGTGTGGCTGACATTTTGAAACAAGACAGCACATTACAAAAATTTTCATTGTTGTAATAATTTTCCCAAACATACGCATAAAACTATATATTCATATCCGTTAGCGCCAAATTCTCGCCAAACTTTGCGACATTTGGCGAAATATCGCCAAATTTGGAGACCAAAATAAGTCTTCATAAATGAAGCCAATTTGGCAATAGCTTAATAATTTCGCGAATTTCTTATTAATATTCAGTATTAAAGAATCTTTTGTAAACGTTTTCTTTGCATTTTAACTTGCTGATTTCGTTTAACGTTAAACTAAAATTTTAAAACGAAGATATAGGAAAGCTACGTTTTCCTCCCGGTACAGGCCGGAAGGACATTTTAAATTTAACCGAGAAAGTGCAGTAGATGGTTTTCCTTTTTCTATGTCTGATTTATGCTCCCTTATGCGCTCTTGTAATTTCCTAGTTGTCATACCTATGTATGTAAATACTTCATTTTTATTTTTACATTTAAATGGGAGGATATAAATTCCTGCTTTTTCATACATATTTATGGGGTCATTTTTTCTGTGTACTAGATTTTGTAATTTTGTTGGAGGTTTGTCGATTAATGTTATGTCTTTAAAGCATACCGGACTCTTTCATAAAGTTTGGGGATATAATCGATACTACAAAACCTACTTGGTATAATCTACTTGATGTTGATGGTACTTTTGGGTTGGGATAACCCACCTCGCTCAGTAGACTAGTCCATCCCCTTTCTCCATATGTGGTTTCGCCTTCTACTATTTAAACAGATTACATTCCGGAGGTTACAGAATTTTTTCTCATTTCCACCCTTTTGCTGATAGCCAGGTTTCTGGTTGAAAGCGCTCGGGACTCCGATGGATGTTTTTAACATCTTGAAATGGTTTTAATGTTTTTGAACCTTTTTATTTTTTACACCTATTTTAGTAATTACACAAATTGTGATCCATTTTAATGGTTTCATATTTTAAACCACTATCTTTATATAGAAATATTAATACTGTAAAAATAACATAAACATGCTACTACATAAAGTTAAAAATCTATCTTAACATTTCTGGTATCGAATTCTTAATATAAGGTATAAAAAAAACCACAATTCTAAAAGAAAAATTCATGCACTGTAGGGTTAATCGTAAATTCTGATGACATCCCATGTGTCAACATTTTAACCACAGGATCCCTTTGTCTCTGAAATGAATATGAAATGACGCCCCGTACCATTTGAGAATTAGTTAACTATGTTCAAATCCACACTATCGTATTTTTTTGAGGCAATGCTATGCAAGAACACTGCATTTGCTTACTTGACATTTGGAGCAGCTAATAAAGTGAATTACAGTTTTAAGGTAACTTAATATTATATAATTAGATTACGTTTAATTATTTCCGGGGTCACTTGAATATGTTGGAGAAGATTATTGTAAGTTAGATGCATAAGGGGTGGATGGATTAGTGGTAAGTAAATGTTACATGAAAGTCTGGGGAATACATATTAGATATAGTTAATTCCAGATAAAGCTAATTAAAATTTAAAATCATATTTCTTTTCGTTTAAACTTTTCTGAAATATAAATAATTTAATATTTTTATTCTGTTATTTAAATTCATTTTATTGTTTTATAATGTGCGATACCACCCGAATCATGCTTTATTGTAGATAATGAACACGCTGAGTGCTACCATATATATGAATTAAGCTTTCATAAGATGTCATTATTCACAGTTTGGCGATTCTTAACACTAAAGTTTAATAGTATTCTTCGGTTTTAAAAAAATCTCTGAAACTCTGTCCTTAAATGTGCCAAAGATTACAATTTAAATTTAACGGTGTCAATTGATTATCTGCTGTACTACTGTTATATGACTGCATTATTACATTTAGCGTTAAACAAATAAATTTAGTGATATTTATTACAAGTGTAAGCAGAATTTATTAAAAATGTGTTTTATGCACCGCCGGCTGTCACGCAAGTAATTTTTTTTAGCACTTTTTTCTCTTTTATAAATTTATAGCGATACCAATATTGTTTTTATTTTAGTAATAACCAGAATTAGCAATAAACATGAATCCAAGTTTTTTTTCCTTTTTAATGGAAAACGTAAAAAGACTGATGAAAGGGAAATTGAAGAAATAAAATTTTGAGTTTTAACTAAAATACGTTTTCTTTTATTCCTTCTATAACTTATCTGAAATATCAGATAAGAAATTAATTTAAATAATATAAAAAGAAAATACTTTATCTAGGTGCCACAGAAAAACAGTAATTTATGTTATTGGAGTGCCATCAAAATTATTATGTTTTAAATTTAGTTTTACATATGACCGCCCGCGGTACGTACGGCACTCTAATAACAATAAAGTGCGATCGCCGGTGGTACACATGGCACTCACCCTGTTAAAGCTTACAAATGAATGAAATCTTTCATTATTTGTGGTATCTGCAGTAATTTGGTGACTAACGATTCTGCTACGGTGTCACAAATGTTTCATTAATTCGTTTTCCGTCATTCCCTTTTCTCCGTACAATCTGTTTTATATTATCTTTTATATTCTATTCAATTCTATTTTTATTTTTTTTCGATTTTTTTTGGACATTTTTCAAACAGGTATATTTTTATTCCCCGATTGTTGTATGATGTTTCTGTTTTGTCTTTTAACGGTTGTATATAATCTATATATATATTTTTTGTCACATGCTTGATGATGGAGATTGGAAATTGTAGAATTATAGTCTGTAGTCAAACAATTGTAAAAGAAATATTGTCAAAAAGTAAATGTGAGTATATTTCCGAAACCGTCGGATATATTGAAAAAATAACAAGTTACGGAAATTCTACGCTTAACCCTTTCCGGCACTGACAAATTATGTTCGTAAAATGAGAAAGTACTGACTGACACCGGAATTTACAAACTTTCAGAAATTATGAACTCCTTATTTTAAGCTTTCATTATAAAAACAAAATTTTATTAAAATATTCTTGGTGCCAAATGCAAGTTTAGAATTAAAATTAGGTGTGCCCAGAGTGGGACTACTATGCCGGAAAGGGTTAACCAATTGAAGGATGGTGGTATATTATTTATATGCTAAATTTTAACTTCTAAATGCTACCATTGCACCAGAAATTTGGAAAATATTTTTGCTAAGAACGTCAGGTACGTTACATAATGAAATTCTATTTGTTTTTGAATTTTTTTGTTCGTAATTTCTGATGTCATTTAATCATTCCGAAAAAAAGAGGGAATATTTTGTATACTACGTATTTAAAAAACAATTTCGTAAAAAAACTTTTAGAACGAATAAAATTACAGATATCGGTATCATACCCACAGCTTAGATTTTGTTCGCAAACTCACCTGAGAACAGGGGGTTTGCTTGCTCGATTATTTCCAGATTTTTTAATTTTTCAGACGCAAGTTTAAAATCTTATTAATGTATAATTATGTAACTTTACATTATTTACGGTTGCAATTGAATATTTTTGAAAAGATTTTATGTATTCTATTCGATGACTATGCATAAGTAAAGTTTGTGTGATGTCTGGAGCCATTTCATTTACATTCTGTCACAAAAATTCTATTTTAAGAGTAATTTCATATTTTGTTAAACGCCCAAATACCTTAAACTGGTAAAAAATTCCCGGTATTATTCTGACAGTTGAAGAAAATAAATCAGGACATGGATGGGAGAAGATATTGTGTTAATTTTTTTTCAAACATTGTTTCATGAATTTAGGGGTGATATGACGTAATATATTCTATGGCAAATTTTAAATACCAAGATTCCAATTAGTCTTCAAGAAATTAGCAATTACTCTTTAGTTTTTAATAATTTCAATAATATCAATAAATTGGTACAGTGCGTGATAGGTTAACGAACTGCTCGGTTAACGAACAGATCGGTAAACGAACACTTTCGCGAGAGATTTTTATGTTCGGATAACGAACACATGTTCGGTTAACGAACACATCACAAAACAAAGCCAAGCAGTAGCAATGCTGTGTTTCAGATATCCAGAGCTGCGTTTAATTGCATCTATTATCGACTTAATCCTTTCAGGGGCAAGCACTTGTGCTCCTGTAACGTGGAATTCCCACCGGAATTTAGGAAAGAATTTAGTTCAAAATAAGAATAAGCAATTTTTCAACTTTTTCCCGTCAAAATTAAAAAAGTAAAATTTAATTAAAAGTTTAAGGTTTGAATCGGATTAAAATTAGGTGGTATATAATATATACCACCGCCCCTCAAATGGTTAAAGAACATTTTAGCAGTTGTATACTTATAGCCTAATGCATGGACTACCGGGGGTTCGGGCCCCACATTTTAGGCCTTCCAAATTAGAATGAACAGATTAAAAACATTAATTTTTATATTCTGTGTCCCTTTTTAAAGAAGTACTTTTAATTGAAAATTAATTATTTTAATTGAAAATTAGTTCCTAAATTGTTATTTAAGCTCCACTGGAGCTTTATCGGGTCCTGCAGTAAACACGACCGTTTAGAGAACTAATGGAGTTTTTGATAGGTTAAAGTGATAAATTGATTTGATTTAATGCTGTAGTCAATGAATATGATCCTAAATGATTTTATAAAGGGCATGTCATTTATTCTTTTAAGTACGCACGACACAGACAAAGCTATCAAAATACGATCTGTCCATATTAAATACGGGCATATAGTAACGCGATTAAAAATTTCAGAAATGAAAAATAAGTTTTTGTCAAAAATATAAACTTTCTTCAAAACAGAACTTAATTAAAATCTCTTTTACGCCTTCCATTATCTGCGCCGAAGAGAAAATGTGCGAGGAATGCTGTCACGTGATGCAGCGCTCCATGTAACACATGGGCTGATAAGTTCCCTGTCTAATAAAGAAAACGCAACTTTTTAACAAAACTTTATAACTTTATGACTTTATAACTTTATAACTTTAATAAATAACATAACTTTAATAATAAATAATTTAATAAATGAATAATAATAATAATTTAATAATAAATAACATAATTTTATAACGAAAAAACTCCAAACAGTGCTTAGAATCATCGACTCGTTGTTGTTTTTGGTCAAAAGTCAACACGCGCGGCAGCCACTTTGACAACAGCTTTTTCATAGACAAATGTTCATTCAAAATAAAACCTACACGTTCCTTGGATATCTTCAGAGTCTGAGCTATCTCCTGCAACTTCATTTTACGGTTCCCCAAAAAGATTTTGTGGACTTTTTTTATGTTTTCTAGAGTAACCACCTCTTTTGCGTGGTGCATCACTGGTGTCCATACGACCACGTTTAAATTCAGCAAACCAGTCAATAATGGTTGATTTACCTGGTGCAGTGTCCGGATAACGCTTATCAAGCGAAGCTTTGTTTTTAACGGTGTTTTTTCCCATCAAATAACAATTCTTGAAATTCTTGTTCATCCATTTTTTTGTTTATCAACAAAGTC
This sequence comes from Maratus michaelseni, assembly GCA_963931845.1. Lineage (NCBI taxonomy): Eukaryota > Metazoa > Arthropoda > Arachnida > Araneae > Salticidae > Maratus > Maratus michaelseni. Next base: position 307,377,004 of record OZ007595.1, read on the forward strand.
GTTCAACTGAAACCACTCTAACGTTTAATCCACACGGCGAATCGTCATGACCTTTTTTCTGCTACCTTTTAAAGGTTAGTATTTACTAAAAAAATCAATTCGGCGATTGCAACGCCATCTGTGTGCCAGACCGGGAACTTATCAGCCCTTGTGTTATTTTGGCATTTTTCCAGGAGTGATGAAATGGCAATAGCTTAAGAACAATTTTTCGTACATTATGCTGCGCAACTTATGTCTGCCATGTCAAGAAGAAGTACGTTGCTTGTGTTAAGCGATACAGTGATTCTACATTTTGTTATTTTACTACAAGTGGCATAAAATCTTGGAAAGTATTTTTTGCTACAACATTTTTGTGTGCTTTGTGATTTCTGTTCTCGGTACTTTTTTTTCATTGCATTTCTTAATTGTTATTTTAAAAAAGAAAACAGATAACATTATGGGGCCTAAAATATCAAGAAATGTTCTCACCATACAAACTAAGCACGAAATTATAGCTAAAGTAGAAAGTGGGCATAAAATGTCTGATATTGCTAGGCATTATGGCCTGAACAAGTCTACTGTAGGGACAATCTTAGCTAACAAGTACGTAATTAAGAATAATCAAGCAGCTAAAGGAGTAACGAAAATTCCATGTGAGAAACAAAGGTGCATCATTCATGGAAAATGGAGAAATTGCTTTTTGTTTGGTTAAAAGAAAGGGAGCTGAAAAGAGATGTAACAAGTATGGCTATCATTCAAGAGAAAGCTAGAGATATTTTTGAAGAACTGAAGAAACAAACCCCTCATTCATCACATGAAGATTTAGAATATAAGGCTACTACTGGATGGTTTACGAAATTTAAAAAGAGAACTGGCATTAAACATGTAGTATTGCACGGCGAGTCTGCTAGTGCAGATAAAGAAGAAGCTGATAATTTCTGTATAGAATTTCAAAAATTCATTGAAACAGAAGGATATTGTCCACAACAAATTTTTAATTGTGATGAAACTGGTTTATTTTGGAAGCGCATGCCAAAACGTACCTACATTACGAAGGATGAAAAAAAATATTTCTGGCATAAACCCATGAAAGATCGGCTGACATTACTTTTGAGAGCTAACGCTAGTGGCGATAAGTTAAAGCCACTTCTTATTTATCAATCAGAGAACCCTAGAACATTTAAAAAAATTCTATTAATAAAGAAAAACTACCAGTAATGTGGAGATCGAATGGAAGGGCCTGGGTCACGCAGGTTCTTTTCTAAGAATGGCTGTTTGAAGTTTGTGCCCCAAGCATCAAGGATTACCTTCAGACCAAACAAGTTCCATTAAAAGCACTTTTGCTATTGGACAATGCACCAGCACACCCAAAAAACCTTAATATGGTGGAGGATAAATTGCTTGAAGATTTTGCTTGGTTGACAGTTAAGTTTATTCCTCCAAATACCACTTCACTGATTCAACCAATGGATCAGGGAGTTATTGCGGGTTTAAAAAAATTGTACATTCGCTCATTGTTCCGTCCGTGTTTTGAAGCATGCGAGTTTTCATCAACATTGACTTTAAAATTGTTTTGGAAAGATAATTTTGATATTCTTGAAGCCATACGGCTCATTCAAAAAGCATGGTCAGAAGTAACTCAACGACAGTTAAACTGTGCTTGGTGGCGAAAGCTATATCCATCCTGCATCCAGGAAGATGGGAATAATGTTCCAGAAATTGTGGATGAAATTGTCGCAACAGCTAAAGAACTGGAATTAGAAGTGAATGAAGATGACATTCAAGAGCTCATAATGGAACACGAAAGTGAGCTAACGATCGAAGACCTCCAAGAGCTTTCAAATGAAGAAAATACACAAACTCAACATGATGCGTTGTCTTTTGATAGAGATGATCAAGAACCAATTCCGACCTCTGTTATAAAAGAACTTTTAAAGAAGTGGGAGGAAGTCAGGACCACGGTCTCAAAATGGCACCCAAAACAGGTTGATGTTGATAGGCTTGGGGACCTGTATAATGAAAATGCTGTTAATCACTTCAGAAACATCCTGAAGAAGAAAGAAAAGCAATCGACTTTGGAGAGATACTTTATCACCCCCCCACCACCAAACTAAAAAATGCATGACTGAAGGAAAGGCATAACTGTATGTATGTAATGTTTTATTATTATTATTACATTTAAATAAATTTAGGGATAATTTATATTAATTTTTATGTATTATTTAGCTCTTAAGAACGAATTAATTGAATTCCCATACAAATCTATACTAAATCTATGATCGGTTAACGAACTATGTTTTGGAACGGATTAAATTCGTTAACCGATCACCCACTGCATATATTAATCATTAAAAAATATGAATAAAAAGATTTAAGATAAACTTTATCTTTTAGTTTTATAATAAGTTATTTAGTAGATTTATACTTAATTAGTGGTTCCTTTTTAGTAAAATGTATAGTAAATAAAATATATAACAATATATCAAGAAAAAAGTTACATTTATATTTTTTATATATAAATAGGAAATTGAAAAAAAAGATTATTTAGAGAGCAGTCACCATATTTTTATAAATATCCACTGACAGAACTTCGTAGTTGAAATTCCTTATTTTTATGACATTATTTGGGTTTTCAAAAGGTTCACGTTTTATTAATTTTTTTCAAACGCAAAATTACACAACTTTGTTCGAGAAGTAATTATCCCCTTATTGGAAGATAGATTTTCTATCATAACTGAAACCGAAATTACTTTTCGAAAATAAGTGTGGAAATTTGTTTACCCCTTAGACTCCCAGTGGGACACTATGTCCCAGTGCAACTTCAAAAATTACCATTGGACACAGCAGTCCCCGAAACGCCAGGAAAACCGTGTCAGCTTGTCCCACTGGTCTCTCACGTTCATTTAGTATCGTAATAGACCGTTTGCTCGGTAGATGACAGTCCAAGGCGGGGCATAGCGTGTTAGCGTAGCAAAAAAAAAAAAAAAAAAAAAAAAAAAAAAAAAAAAAAAAAAAAAAAAAAGTGGTAGTCAAGGGATTAAGTGATGACAAAGCTCTGATCGTGATGATACGATTTTTCAGACGATTTTTATGCACATCTAACCTTGACAACTGCAAAAGTATTTGAGCCTTTACTCCGAATTTGGATCTAAAAATATTCAGTATTACACCGCGATAAGTACTCGCATTTCATTTGTGTAAGATTTAGTGGATGTGTTATACAATGCTGCGCATGGGTACGATTTCACAATACATTTTTTTACAATGTAGGGAAATTTGTTAATTTGTTTATGACATTTGAATATATGGCGTGGTTTGAGGTTCGTGACATACGGACAGACGGATGCACCAGACAACGACTATGTGTGCTACGTATTTATATGCTTACGAACGCCCCTAAAAAGGGAGAAAAAAACCAGTTACTCCTTAAATAGAATTTTACGTGTTATAAAAACTCCCAAGATTGAACGCAACTAAAATTGTTTAGTAATAAAGTTGATTTAAAAATACACCATTACTAATTTATCACTAATTAAAAAATGTACTGTATATATTCACGTATATGTCGATCCTGAAATTCGTGAAAAATAATGCCCTTTTACTTGAATACCAGTATTGCCATCTTTAAATTTTCTTCTTAATTATTCGCTGAAATCTCTACGAATTCTGCGAATTAATAATGGGAAGAAAACATATTAAAAATAATGATATAAAAGCTAAACTAAATTTCATTTCTCTCTAATTTGGGAGTCGACATTACTCGAGTATATACGGCACATTGTGTAATTGTGCTTTGAGTGAAATGGATAGGATTACATAAGATGAATACATTTGATTTTAAAAAATCTTCTAAATTTAAAAAATATGGGTAGTCATTATGCAAAAAATTTTAAAAATTGCCTATCATAGTGTCAAGCGTTTTCAGTTTCCAAAGCAGATGTTAGCTAAAGAATTGTTTTATTCTGCGCAGAGCAATGAATTTGAAAAGGCCGGTTGGAAGTATGTTGAAATGTAAGCGGCCATTAAGGTATAACAATTGCAGAGTTCTTTCTGAAACACGCAGTCGGTTACTTACACCAGTAGAAGGTATGTTTTTTATTATTATTAAGATTTTTTTTTAATGCTACATTTTTTTAAATTGTAATATTCGACTTTTTATATGCGTTCGTAATTATATAAATACGTAGTTTCGACCTTTAGTCGTAGTTTCGACCTTCGTAGTTTCGACCTTAATACGACCTTTAGTCGTCGTCTGGTCTGACCGTCTGTCCGTCTGTCCGCATGTAACAGCGCAAAAACAACCCAACTGAATAGTTTGAAATTTAAAATATATAATCGTTGCAGAACTTTGTCGGGTCATTTAAAATTTCATGAAATTAGAATCAAAACTAAAGAAAGGTATTAATAAAAGTTTTCTTCATTCTATTAAATCCTATCATACGTAATTGCCCAATCATACGTATGATATCCCATGATAGGTAATGATTCTAGGTTACCATGGTGATTACGTCCTAGTTAAGGTGGAGTCATATGATTTCCGTATTACTGAATTTAAAAACCGAATTTGTATACTAAAATTGTTTAATTATAGCAATCATATAACCTACTGATAGTTTTTTTTAATAAATGTTTGCTGAGAAATAGATATTAAATTTAAAAAATGTGTCAAAATATGGATTTAAAGTTCTGAAATTTTAAATTTTCAGTAAATGTCAACAAAATATAAAATGTTGCCATCTTACAATATACTTATTTGATTCCGAAAATTAATCATATCATAATAACAGACGATATGATTCATTCCATTGAAGTAATAACAGTGATTTTTTTACATTGTCTTGCATTGGATATTTGCGCATAGTATAATTTTAATGTAACACAATTGTAATTAATTGTTTGTAAAAGTGTTCTGAAACTGAATTTCATAAAATATAATTAATATCTATAATATGGAAATCTGCACATAAAATAAATTTCGTATTCATGCATTTTTGCATAAGAGTACAACAACTATTGCACCTAGATCTGAATACTTATTACGAATGCACCTCATTTGTCACGCTTGACGTATAATTACAACTTCTATAATCAGTCATTCATTAGCTTTTAAATTAGATGAATATTTTTATTTCAAAAAGGAGGTAAAGGAAAAAGTATCGTGCAATATATACATATTGCACGATACTCAACTGGCAATACTGACTTACACAAGAAATTGAAAAATGCATTAGATAATAAATGAATGTCATATGCAGACTTTATGATTTTTCTAAGTCAATCTAAGTAATCATAATTTGAACCAGAAAATTTATCGCATATAAATTTTTTTAATTATTTTTCGATAGTTTTTTATTTATTAAGTAAAATGTTTGTTCAAAATACAGTGACATCTCACTTATACGCGATACACAGTAATAATTTTTCAGCACCAGTTTCCTTTTAAAGTAATTTTCTATTTGTTTCATCGCCGAATTCATAAATCGAATTTTACTGTTTTAAAATAGTGGTACGAAAAACAAATTACTGAACATCGCGTAGAAGTGAGAGGTCACTGTATGTTTATTCGTCTTGGAAATAAAACGGAAAATCGCCAGCTATTCAAAAGATTTTTTCTTAGTCGTATTATAAGATAAATAAAAACAAATACCAGAAAAAATATCGCAGAATATATAAAAGCAAAATAAAATAAAAAAACGAAGTACTATCCGCAGTGTGTGAATATTGTATTATAATTATAGTGATATTACAGTGTTTGCACTCTTGATACCTAACCGTGTATTCTTACGCCGGTTAGAGTGAAATATTAAAACATAATGTCTCTTCCGTGCAATCAAGCGCTTACACCAATTTTAGTGGGGCGGAGTCAAGATGGGTGCCGATATAGGGAAATTTTGTAATTTCTTATAATTATTGCATTGATGTATTTAAAAGACTGGATTAGCATAGCTATGGCTGGTGCTACAGATTTATATTTTACGAAATATTCTGACTTGTGTCTCGCGCTGCTGTCTATTGGTGACTTGGCGCAGTAAAAAATAATCAACCAGTCATCCAACCTACCTAAGAAACTAATTAACTATTGCCGGAAGGAAAATGTTATTATCTGTAATCTCGAGGAAAAGATATCTTTATTATAAATTTTAATAGAAACTGTTCCAGATAGAATGTCCGCGAGTGTGTAAGAGCATCATTTTGAAATGTCATTACCTTTATCCTACACATTTATGCACCATAACTATATGCGACAACTTACACATTGAGAAAAATATTAAAATATATGTGCATATTCATTGAGCATTTTTCAAGATCATTTAATAAATATTTGCCTTCTTTACGCATATTTTGCCATTTTTCTAATACTTTAATTTAAGACACTGTGTATCATATGACCTCACAAGCGACGAAGAGGATTTGCTATCAAAGATGGTAGACGAAATGTGTTTAATTCGTACCCATGACTTGCTCGGCGACCTCATCTTTTGAAGTTTTGCATGTTTTTTTAACCTTGTTTAAATACGGATTAGGTTCTCTTAGAAATCCTTGCCCATTCCACGGAAGCAATCCCAACATTCCCTCATTACATCCCTAGATAATCGGTAGATAATCGGTAGTAACAAAGCTTCAAATCATCTATTGTGTATCTATCATTTTTTCTAAATTATAGTATGGTATACTCATCACCGAATTCAAAAACGCACGGTAGAACGGAGAATGGACTTAGAGGAATGCTAAACCGCAAGGATAGACTTTTAATATACGGTGAGATAACGGGTCGATCGCAGCGACATCTTCTTGCAGTGGCGTAGACAGAAGGGAGGTCCAGATGCTTCGGTTACCACTAATTTTATAAAAATATTTTTGCCTTAACCCTTTCTGGCACAGTGGTCCCACTCCGGGGACAGCTAATTTTAATTCCAAACTTGTATTCGGCACCAAGAATATTGTAATAAAATTTTGCTTATAAAATGAAAGCTTAAAATAAGGAGTTCTTATTTTCTAAAAAAGTCGTGCGTAAATTCCGGTGTCAGTCAGTAATTTCGCATTTTACGAACAGAATTTGTCTGTGCCGGAAAGGGTTAACCCTTTAAGGGTGGTGTCCACAAAAAAGGACACATAATTTTAAATCAAAAACCGACAAACGGGACCTAGAATATTTAATGAAAATTTTCCTTTAATTAACCCCTTCAGGACCGGCGGCTTTTACAGAAATTTTATTCGGTTGGCACCACTTTAAAAAAAAAAGCTACTTTTACTTAAACTATTACAAAACTGCTCCAATTAGAGAAAGCAAATATTACTTTTATTTTTTACTGGTGCTTAAAACAAATTCTGTATGCTCTTTTTGAGGGTGCATATATGCACCCATGGTCTCGAACGGGTTGAGTGTCGAAAAATAAGTAAGTTTTTATTGTCTAATGAATTCGTTTGAAAATTCTGGTGTCAGTCTATTATTTCATCATTTTACAAACAGACTTACTCCGCGCCGGAGAGGGTTAACTAATTGGAGAATTTTCTGCGATATTGAAGGCGAAGAAAACTTTATAATATTACTGGTTTACAGTGCATTTGGACCCCTCCCCCCCCTCTCTGGCCATGGCACTGTCTGCTAGCTCTTTTCAACGCAAACATTGTATAAGAATCGAACTGAGAAAACGTTTCAGCTGGTGGTAAATATTTTAAATAACTAAATTATAACCTATTTTCTTTGATTTGGATAGGGGTGTTCAGAAGCTTTAAAAATATGAACGATATTGATCAGGGACAAAAACCGTGATACGCATTCTTTTGTGGCTGGTTGCAGTACTCGATACAAGACAGCAAACTAGTAACTATCCTTTTTTAGCATAGCAAAGGAGGAATCTCTGCTAAAGAGTGGAAAAGATTATATCCCTGATATGATAAAAAACTAACTTCAAAATCAGTTACATCTGAAATATATACTTACAAGAAGATTTTATTAACAGAAATTATGTTCATGTTGTCAATAGTGAAGCGGATACTTTTGCTAGATGTAAATCTATTTTTAAAGCAGATTTCCCTGCGATCGCCCTATTATTGTACCGCATTATTGCACATTTATCGGCTACAATTTTTTATCACTTTTTAAAGCATTACCAGTGTGGTTTTTTTTTTTTAATTCCGAAATTTCGTATTCATGCCAGAAATCCCCTATAATGATCTTTTCCTTATTTACAGGCAGATATTTCGTGACATCTTAAAGTGAAAATTCTGGTTTTGGAATTTCTGGTTTGAATTCGCACAATTTGAATTAGAAAAATCCCTGACGGCTCGGCCTACAGGCACAGGTAGATTTCGAAGACGCAGACCGTGGGACTCCTGTTTGTCGAGAATTGCGGAAAAATGACCTTTTTGCGATGATGCGGCAGTTGGAACCGCCTACTTCGAAACCTAACTTGTTTGCAAGCGGAGCCAGAAGGTTTTTTTTTTTTTTGCTATAAGAGTTGGTCCTTTAAAAAACTTGTCAATATAAAAGTTTTAGATAATGTTAAGAGGATTTATAATAAATTTAAGCGGATTTGAAATCTTGTGAATTGACGAAGTTATGATTTTTTTTTTCTTCTAAACCCCCCCCCCCCTTTTCCCCCCCTTGGGGCCATTTTTAATTATATCAAAAATCTGTCATACATAAATTTTCGGCCCTTTTCCTAGAAGTAATAATAACTTTAAACGGATTCGATACGTATAATAATTAAGAAATTATGGGGGGTTACTCTTTTCACAAAAAGCCCCCCCCCTTTCCCCGCCCTTGGCTCTATTTTGCCCATTAACGAACTTGACCAAGATTTTATGCCCCTTGATTTTATGTATCAGTTTGGAAGAGATTTATGCAGAATTTTTCCAGTTTCCGTGTCCATAAAAAAGTGACATAGATAGATAGATAGATAGATAAAGTTTTGAACTGGGGGTGGTTTTGGGTTCTGGGAGTCATGATCGGCGTAGATCTGCAAAAATTTTTCAAAATTTCCAACTTAGGTGAGAATGTAATTGGTAGTATTTCTTACGAAATCTACCTAAAACGGTAATACCGTTATCGACACTATGTGCATATCTGCCAACTTTTACGCTTTTTTCGTACCAGTACTTTTAAACAGAAAAATTTCTGTTTTCTAAATATCGAAAATTTACGATTGAATAAGGCAGATTTTACTGCAGAAAAATACTGGTAGGGAAAAAAGCGATAAGTTGGTAGCTATGCGTGTATTCTAGGTGCTGTAGCTCGGTTTTGATGGTTAAGAAATCACTTCCTTTACATGCAATTTTCTGGCGAGCACACGTACGAACACTGCGTTTGCTTGTTTGATTGTTTATACAAATTCGCAAAGATTAATATGGAAACTATCTGAATTTTATATACTTAATTACCTTTGCAAAATTTCCGGTTTGAATCGAATATTTCGGTAAAGGATTATTATGTATTAGATTAGACAAAGTCATTATATATTAATTCTACGCACATGAATGTAAGAATATTCGCAAATTTGAAATAGCGCCTTATGTCTGATGTTTTTTGCACGTTGGAAAATGACACTTTTAAAACAGAAAATTAAAAAAGAGAAATTATGAATTTTTAATCCAGATAATGCGATCTAGATCAAAAGTAGGACCAGGATTAAAAACTCACGCTTCTGTGAAATCAGTGAAATGGACTATAGAAACTAACAAATACTAGCAGCTATTCTTTTTTCGAACAAACATTTGTTCAGACAACCAGCCACAGGCGAGTAAAGTGGCTCTCATGCACGTTAACAAAATTTGCAAATAGCGAATCGGCAGCACATATCTGTTTTTACTACCGACCGCAGAAGAATGTGGCGCTGGCGTGTGCTAACAAATTTAACACGTACTGAGTACTCTCTAAGTATAATAGCTCTGGTATTTGACGGATGGATATTCATAAATAAAGTTTGAGATAAAAGGTGGAAAAACGTTTTAACCCTTTAATTACAGGAAAGAGTGGCGATTATAATTATATTCAATCGTATCACAATTGATAGACATTTTTCTTTGCGGTAGATTTTTCTATAAAATATTCTAGTATAAGTGTATGAAAGAGATTATGTTTCAAAAAGTAGTCGATAGAATAATAAAAAGTGTACTGGGGATGCGCAAATCCCATACCGTAGTCAAATTTAAAAATAGGTTATTCAGCATGAAGTTAAAAAAAACTAAATAGTAGTTTTTTTTAAACTATTATGATGCATAAATAAGATATTTTAATAAAACAGTTTATTATTCACTTTAAAAATGAAAATATTTAATAAAATTTAACAAAACATTTAAAATAATCTATAAGGCATTCATTTCAAATTTTCTTGAGTTTCTATTATTTGTTCTAAAACAAAGACCCTCAGAACACAAACTTTATTGTTGTGCGTCCCACTTCAAAGTTTCAATATTTTGTATGACCAACCTATTATGTGAAACCTTTTGTGTAATCTATCGTAAGGAAAAAATAATCTTTGGCGCGAAACATACATGCGTAGCAGTAGTGTGAATGTGGAGCCTATCAAAACCTATTAATACCTCAGAAAAACAAATGTTTATTACAGAATGCATAAAAAAAATACACTATCAATGCCGATGCGAGAGTATTGTTCTACTCAAGCGACAGAATATGTGTCGGGATTGAAATATTTTAAAGTTTTAGCCTCCATTCTTTCTCTGCAATAAGACTGATAAACATTTCACAAAGTGAATTATTTATATTTCTGAACGATATTTTCTTTTAACTCTTTTTATCCTGACGGTACTTATAAGTACCACTTTAACCCCTTCGCAACGAGCGTCTTTTACAGAATTTTTAATCTTTTACCACCGGTTTTTCAAATGAGAAATTTTCAGCTAATTGAATCGCACAAATGCTATGATTAGATAAGGAAAACTTTCCAAAAAAAATAACTGGTGGGAATAATCGAGGATTTTGAGCATCTTATGCGTCACGTATTCGTGTCGCTCGTCCCCAAGGGGTTAATAAAACACCTATATATTTGTAATATGAGCGTTTTTCCTAGCGGTATTCACAATGGCACAAAGAGTGTACTTCTAGCAGCAGGCAGGAGATGGCAAATTCAAGCACATATCCTCTTTCTTTGCATTGTAAGGATTTTACATTTGCCACGCTACATTCGAAATCTATTTTGCTGTAGAATTGACATGGATGTTGTTCTTTATTTGAGTAATTCTAGTGGTTTATTACCGGTTATTTAGTACTATTATTTTCTATTGTTTTCTATACTCTACAAGTGGACATTTCCTATATTTTATTTGAAGTTTACTATTTGAAATTTACTATTTTGTTTTATAGCATAGGATAAAAAAATTATGTTGGTTTCAGTTGCATAATAAACCACTAAAACACTATGAAAATTATTTTCCTCTTTCCTATGTTTATTCTGCACCAAAACTTATCCAATAATGCAAATATACAATTAAAAAGTAGCTGGAAAATTAATTCAGGATATAAAGGGTTAAAGTTTTAATATATTATACGTATCACATTATTTCAGTAGATAAAAGTAACTGTATCTTATTTAACATCTAACTGATCGATTCGCGACTCGTACTTTTTGGGAACTGCTGCCTTAGAATATTATTTCTTTACACCGACTGACTGATACAGGTTTGCCCCCAGCAACTGATTTTTTTTTTGTCTACTACTATTCTCATACAATAATTAATCTATATGATGTACTTCCAGCACAATTTTTTATTTGTAGTACACATTTGCACTGACGATATTGCTTAGAAATAGTAGTGGAACTAATAAAACACTAGTTGCCATTGGATATCATAAATATCACTACCGTATGTAGACAAAAGGGTTAATACAGTTTTCAAAGATATGGACAACGTTGTCTATATTATTATTTTTTTATATTCAAAAAAGTGAATTTAATTAATTTGATTTAATGTTTTTTTTAAATGTTGCATTCTAAAGCAAATTTAGGAGAGTAAGAGGTTTCAATGAAATCGTCAAAAATGGAAAGACTGGCGTAATCTCTTATAAGAGATTACATCATTTACGCAGTGACTCTAATCTTCCATAAAATGTTTAAAAAATAGAACTTTAAAATTCAACAAATATATCCACAACAGCTTCGCCAATCGGCATAGCCATACAAAATTTTACTTCGACCAATTCACTGCCAATAATGTGAAATATATTATTGTAATAAACTGCCTCATTGTTTTTACTGTTAGATCTAAATTCCCCAACTTTGTTTCCCTTCCATACTCTCGTTAAGTCTTATCATGCATAAATACCACCCCTTTTCTCAAAGACAACTTTCCACCCATACATCCATGAAAATAATTGCTTTTATTAGCCGACAATGATTTTATTTTAGCTGAATGTTCAAAAGACCAACTTAATTTGTAAAAGTTTAATTTCATCTCACAATTGACAGTTTATTTTAATATTTTATAATAACAGACTTACTTTAAACAAATATAAACCGCCTTAAAGTAATTTTAAGCCACATTAGTTTATCTCACAAAAATATTTAGCTTTATATGCAAAAGTTAGGCACTGTTAGTCCTTTCAAAAATATCCTCGCTGCTGTCTTGTCAGGAGCGACGGGATCAAACTTCCACTACATCACTTTTGTTTCAATATTTTTTTCTTAAATAATCACACTAATTAATTAGAACATAAGAGCATTTCAAAATTAGTGGTTTAAGTATGTTTAATTGCTTTTTTAATACACTGTTTTGCGTACATCTGTGATCCTTGTGTTTATTTTACAGAACTGCGTTTTTGAGGTTTTATTTTAACTAACATTTTTACCACAATTTTTCACAAAATGTTTCCATTTTATTAATCACAGAAAAATGTTGCAAATTCTACGATTAAACGAAATGATTGTTAAATGTAAGATTGAAATATTAAAGTGCTAAACACCTCAGATATTCCAAGGATGTAATGCACCTTGTTTTTTTGCAAATACTAATATCTTTTTTTAGTACCGTCAAACTTGGCACTTACTTAAGGATTTCAACCGGTTCAATAACCTACTTTCAATTCAACGGATTCAAACTTTCAACCTTCTTTCAACCAGTTCAATCACCTTCTTTCAATTCAATTGGTTCAAACTTTCAACCTTCTTTCAACCTGTTCAGTCGCCTTATCGTTATACTGGATATTAAGCTCTTTTGTAACTAGATGATCCATAAAGCGCACTACATTGTTCAATTTTTCTGTGGTTCCCCCCACCCGCCTTTCTGTAGCAATCGATTGGAATAAATTCAAAAATTATCTCAATATTGCCGATCTTACTAACCCTAACATCATAACGCTACTGATATTGATAATTCTGTTATTAGCTGACCCCTTTCAGGGACAAGCAATTTTGTTCCTGTAACGTCGAACTCACATCGGTATTTACGAAAGAATTTAGATCAAAATAAAGAAAAGCAAATTTTCAACCTTTTTCCGTCAAATTTGAAAAAGTTTAATTTAATTAAAAGTTTCTTGTTCGAATAGGATTAAAATTAGGTGGGATATATATATCCCACCGCCCCTAAAAGGGTTAATAGAGATCGCTCCGAGGCCTGAAATTTGAGTGGTAACAAAATAACGGACAAGTTGGAAGCTACGATATGGTAATATGAATGTATAACGTCCAAAGGCGGGGCTTACTCTTTATAAGACAAAAACTGGCCGACACCAATGTGTTAAGAAATCTTTTAATGATTAACGAATTAATATAACACTGCACCAGGACTGCCAGCTTTTACGCTTTTTTAAGATTAAAAAAACATAGTTTAAACAAAAATATTTACGTAATAAAGAATATAAATAATGTAGGACAATTCATTAATGAAACGCAGCACATTCTTTATTGTGTTCTTTGTTTTGTTACAAACATGTTTACATGTTTTAATAAATCATTGAAGTTTACGAATTTGCTGCACAGGTTAAAGAAAAAATGTTTTTAAGTAAAATCAATATTTTGATAAATATTTATTGAACTTTAATTCCTTTCTGAATGATTTTGTTAATAGATGAAAAAAACGTTGCTCTAGTTTTGAAGTAAGTTTTTGAAAAATACTAATGATTCTATATATTGTTAATGTAAAACACTATAAAAATGTTTTAAAATTATACGACAGAATTAATTTTATAAAACTAGTTTTGAAACGATTTTGAAGTCCAGATTCCACATTTTTAAATTCATTAAATTTTTAATTTTTATTATTTTTAATTTGATTAAATTTTTAAAACTACTTGTTACGTTTCCTCCTGATTATACTTGAAAAACAAACAAAAAATTGTAATAAAAACTAAAAAATGCATAATTAAAAATATAAAAAATATAAAAATTAATCGTATTTTTTGTTATAACTTGATTTTTTTCTTTGTTTGTCTTTCATTTATAGTTTGTAGAGAATTTAATTTCCTTTGTTTTAAATAAGGTAACATATACATAGTGCGTACTATTTTTCCACTATTTTGTAATAACATTTTTCGTCTTGTGTAACTGTAGAAAAGTACCGTAATTTCCGGCGTATAATCCGCAGCTCAAAGAGCCGTTTTTCGACCCAGAAATATTATTTTATAAAATGTAACTTAAAAGATCGCTGTAAATATTTAACTACAATTATTGAATAAAAATTCTGGGTCGAAAAACGACTCTTTGAGCTGCGGATTATACGCCGGAAATTACGGTATTATAAGTTCTGTGAATCAACGAGCCGAATGCAGACTCTGTAAATTCAATATTAAGCATAAAATGTTTTATCCTAAATAGCAGTGGTAGCACGCACCGTACATGTAAATCCGTAAAATTGTTCAAACGTTGTCGTAGAAAAACCCATTAATAACTGAGTTTCTGGGTAATTTATTTTAAAGTTTTGTCTACCCACGTATCGCCGATATGCGCAGCTGAACATTTACGTATCGCATGATCGTAGTTTTAGATACTTTCGTATTGGACGCACTGTGCAACATTCCTAAAGATTCGAATATTATAAAAATAATAATAATGAAATTTCCTTATTGCAAACCTTTCTGGTTCCCATAAAAAAAAAATATGTACCATGCAAAAGGAATTGACACGTCCTGTTTGTTTATTAAGAACATAAATCTGACTTGTGTGCTTGACGTCACGTGCCCGCTTGTACGTCATCGTCAATATACAAGAACGAGATAGCCACAAGGAAATTTACAACACCAGAGAGAATTACAACGGAGAGCTCCACAAAGTGTGTGCAATGGAGCTGGCGGGAGTCGAACACGCCAACCTGACTCCTACACTCTCAAGCGATTAGCGGAATGGTGTCTTAACCACTCTGCCACGGAGGCCCCAAAACATATCGCAAAATGGTGATGCTTCAACTGTAACCGGTTCCCTCCGATATAAACAAACAATAGCCACCATCTTCTTACTACATCCTGTGTTACTTCAGTCGCAACTGGTAGACACTACACTATATGGCTCTTCCTCTTTACTAACAGTTCCATTGTTTCAACACATAAACATTTTTTTTTTTTTAAATAAAAGCATTTATATTGAAAATATTATGTTAGATTTGTGTTAAAATTTAAAAATATGTTTAAAATAATGTTGAAAGTTTCATTTATAAATTCATTTATAAACTTAATTTCAAATTAAGTTTTTACAAGGAACTCGTTGTCTAGTAATTATTGAACTAAGTTGTCAATTGTTATGACAACTACTGTGAAATACTTGACGGTAGAGTGCAGGTTGAGTGTTCCGTATTTATGCATATCTCTCACAAATAAAGAGAAGTATTGCGGCTGCGGAACTTTTTAGAGACTAATTTTTTTTAACATTAGCCAGAAATTTTTTTTTTTCATCCTTGTCCAGAACTCCAGTTAAATTTTTGTATTATTTTTATTTTTATAAAATTTTCTGTTCAATTGAAATATATATATATATCTTAATTTTATTTTTTGTTATTTTACAAGCAAACAGTCTTCTAGTGAAAGGTACGTTAGATACATTAATAGATCCATTGATTACGTCATAAATTATACTATTTATTTATTTAATAACACTTTATTCATTAAACATCAATTTCCATTAGTCTGTATACCGATAAACAAATAGTATTAGAACGATAAAAATTGTGAAAAAATTCCAGGTACGTCTCAGTATCACGAATATATTTAAAAATTGCTTTATGGTACTAGGGGGCTCTGCCCTCTGCTCGCTGCGCTCAACAACCCCCGTTCTGCTTTCAACACGTGATCATTTAATTATTATTTTAAACTTTCATTATTATTTTTAATAGTCTCGCGCAAATACATTTTTTATTTCAGATAAAACATAATCATTTGCGCTGATTTAGAAATTGGTAACCATAAATAAAATGACTTTTTAATAAAAGATGTTTTACTTGATTTTTAAGGATTTTTTAAATTTTTACTGTCCGAACGTGATAATTTTTTGAATTTCTAAAAGCTTGTTATATTACGCGTCTGATGGTGTGATTTTCGAATCCCTAGGATGGCTAGAAAAAAAGTAATCGCTCCTCAAAATAGTCCCTAGTAAAAAAATTCTATGAGAATAACCCGGAATATCTACGCATATTTTCATTGGTCCATTTCCAAATCGTTACTTTTTTTTATATTTAGAGGGATTAATAAAACACATCTCATTTTATAAATGGTATTTAATCAAATAAATATACGAAACGTAAGATAGTTGTAATAAAATTATATATTTTTATATGTTTAGTAGTTTTGTACCTATTCAAATCTATCTGAATTGTTAAAGAGAGGAATTGTTTAATACGATTATTTCTTAAATTATGTTTGATTAAGGTTACTAATATTTTTACTTTTTTTCATTAAATATGAACTGGTTATTACGTTAAATTGTTCTACACAAAATAAAAAAGCGCGAAAAAGTTAGCTTTGTAAACGTCGCATGATGCATTGTAACATTATTTATCGATAGTACAAAAACTTTATTACCGCTCAAAAATAATTTGTCATTTAGTGTTTGGAGAAAGAATTATCAATGAAATATTTTAAAATCCTCCTATTCAACTCCCTTTTCCACCACTAATTACTAGTAGTTTATTTTAATACGTTTTGTAGGAAAATTTACGATTAAATAAAGAGATAAAAAATATACGAAAAAACTGGTGGGAAAAAGCAATCCTAGATTGAGCAGCAGATTGCACTACTGCTATACTTATTCAGTGAAAAAACTAGGCTTATGCAGGCTGGGAAATTAAGGTCTCGTTCCATTGAATATAAAATTCCTAGATACTAGATACATTAACCCAATTTTACTATTAGCACATACATAAGTCTATTTCAAGAATTTCCTTTTTATTCAGAATTTCCAAACCCATACCAGAAATTCTAAAAAAAGAATGTTTACCATAAGTAATCACGAAACGTCTGTCATTAAAGAAAGCAATTGCTAATAGGAATTCGGAATTTCTGGATACAAAAGAAATTTCTGAAATGCACGCTTCGATTGCATATATGTTAAAAAGGTGGCTATCTATAAAGAAAAATCAAACAGACAACTAGAAATTAACAAATGTGCTGCGTAACCTGCACAGTAAAATGTTTAACTTCATACTGTAACAACGTGCATCCAAGCGTTTAAAATTCGTAATTAATGAAAAGGACGTTTTATATTATAATTTAACTAAACACATAAAAATAATTCAATGAAGATAAATATATGTTGTATTCTACATTAGTTACAAACTACTTATCTCTTTAACTCAAGGCGTAATACAACGCGTATCTGTATTGTAGAAAATTCTTAATCTGCCATGGCCAATTTTCAGTTTTAAGTTTGTTAAACTTTGTTACTCTCTTTGTAGAAAATACAAACAAGCTGAGTGTTTTAAAATAAATGAGGCTAGTTTATCCTTTAAGCAGATTAAATTATTTTCTAGAGAATCGCTTAAGAATTATTAGCATACCGTAATTTCCGGCGTATAATCCGCAGCTCAAAGTGTCGTTTTTCGACCCAGAAATATTATTTTATAAAATGTAACTTAAAAGATCGCTGTAAATATTTAACTACAATTATTGAATAAAGTTTCTGGGTCGAAAAACAACTCTTTGAGCTGCGGATTATACGCCGGAAATTACGGTAAATATAAAACAGAATTTCACACGGTTTAAATTAGTGATATTATTTAATATTATAAGCAAATAAATAAACGTTTTAAGCATCAAAACTTTTTAACTGATATGCAATTAGTTAATAAGTTATTGTGAGAAAAACTTTGTTTTATATTCTTATCATAAGAGACGGTAGTCTCTTGAGTGACGCAGCGAAAAACCGTAAGCCCAAAACCGAAGATTCCGTCACTCTCATATATACAGCTAGCAGGACATCAAAGGAAAATCGAAACGCCGACATTTAATATCTCAGTAAATATGAGGCATACCGTTTCGATTTTTTCACATTAGTCTTATATCTATGGCCTAACTCTATCCTGAAATTTATAGATTTCTACATGCAGTAGATTTTGAGATCTGGAAACCAATTTTTAAGCGAAAATGGAAAATGTAATGGTGTAATGGGCACAGAGTTGTTATCTCGAAAATGTATCGAACGATTTTTTAAAAATTAATATATTATATTAATCAGTTTTAGATGAAGCGTTTAAGATATTGCGCTAACGTAGGAAAACTCTTGTTTTCGATATAATCCACTTTTAAAATCGGACTATTTTCTTATGCTTTTTCTGGTAGACTAACATTACAGATCTTCAGCCTTTTCATTGCTTTTTATTACTGCGCAATAAGAAAGCTCTTGCCTATTACGGTTACAGTTAAACGTTAAAGCATATCCATATCGCTGAAAAACTATTTAGATTCTTTTTTTTTTTTTTTTTAATACGAAAACAGTTTTTAATGCAATTTTTAATATGTAATATATATGTATTAAATTAAATTATTGTTTGTATATTTTTCTTTTTTGTTATAATAAAGAATTTCTTATTTCAAAATCTTCATTAAGTCGAAAAATATTTAGATTCCTTGATTAAAATATTGAAATATTTTATAATTATATATATACAATTTAATTGTTATTTATATATTTAATTTGTCATTTTTTAAAGGAAAAAAAGATTCAGATTTTTTTTTTTTTTTATCAGTTAATTTGAAACAGCCTCTAATCAACAAATCAATCATCTGTTTGTTTTCAACGAGTTTCGAATGTTGTTTTTGTAAGAATAACACTATTATGGTTTGGATCATTCGAGACGACAGCCCTGCCGCTATAGGTCTCATAGCCCCCCCCCCCCCCCTTCAAAGTTCAAACACTCATATGAGGTATTTTATTATTTATTTATTTATTGTTTGTTTACTTATTTTGATTAGATTGTCCTTTTAGAAATTGTTTTTTGATTTAGTGGCGTAAATGGTGAGATAATTGTCAATAGCATTACCTGTTTTATCGTTAAAAATAATCAGTGAATCTTTTAAAGAAGTCTTTTAAAAATCTGATGATGATAGAAGATTGGTTTTTTTACTTGTTAGCTATATTTTCCAACTCTCTAAATCAAACTTTCCCATCATTCACCTCACACAAATTTAATAACTAAAACTTTTTATTTCAGTGTGATTGAAATACGTTTAATTGTGATGAAACTTTGGTATATTATATAATGAATTTATATAACGTAAGTTTTCACTTTTATGTATATAAAATTAGATACGATGTTTTCATTATGAAATACAATGTTTCTAATTTATGTTATGGCTTACTTTAACATTTTTTTTATTGACTAAGCCTATCATTAATATAGGGGAGACCGGTACACAGTGAACCTATGGACACAGTGGACCACCCCCTAATATTTTATTTATTTAAATTTTTTTTAAGCTTCTCTTCTATCCTAATAGACAACAGCACTGCAATGATTATTTATAGCCTTCAGAAAGTATGTTTAGCTCAGATTGAACTATTTTATCCTGCTTTGTTGTTTTGAGCTTCTAAAAGTAAAATTTTTCATCATCCTATTTTTATTTTTTTAGTAATTAAAGGTTGTAGATAAATAAAATAAAACAGCTTTTTTGAAAAGCTAAGATACTTGTTTTTATTTTACTTTAAAGTTATTATGTTTAAAAGAAAGCTATAAACAATATTAGTATGATTATTTATTGAACTTCAACATGGGGTACAGTGGACCACCCACTCCTGGGGCACAGTGGTCCAAAATCCACTCTGCTCCTCTAATGCAGAATGTTCAAAATATGTAATAATTGTTTTCTATAAAGAAAGATTGTTTTAAAGTAGAATTAACTGTAAAATAAAGTAAACAAATAAAAATAACAATTTTTTTAACATAGTAAGAAATATTTTGTTTTGTATTTACTGCCTTTGATAAATATAACTGTAGTCTAATTGTTGATGATTCTATTCAAGTAAGATTCATGAGATGCAAATTGAATGGAAATCAGTTTATTTCTCCCGAAACTGTAGATGAATCTGCTGTTGATGTCAATGATTTCATAATGTTGCTCGCAGACCCAAAATTATTTCTTGAAAATTCCAGGCTCAATCTTACTGATAAGTATTTTGGAATTTCATTTGCAAATTTTATTGTGAGCTGATTTTTTTTGTACTTAAGTAATAACTTCAACTAAATTGCAATTGTTCCTGTATTAATCTGTTATTATTTTCAAAATATAATTAATTTTTTGTTTTTGTTTCAAAATTTATAATGTTCGTCGTTCAGGAGATGGCGCCTGTCAATCATTCATGACGTAGAAGTGGACGAGTCCAATAGCTCCCGAACGGTCAAACTGTTAACGCGGGAAAGTGTAGTTTGCCATATTTAAAGCTTTGTCGCCGTTTTCTCCCTTTTGCTAGCGTGGCTGTTTTTAAGTAGATTCCGTAAGAAATATTACCTATTACATTCTCCCTTAAGTTGGAATTTTTGAAAAATTTTTGCATATCTACGCCGATTATGACTCCCAGAACCCAAAACCACCCCCATTTCAAAACTTTATCTATCTATTTATGTCACTTTTTTATGGACACGATAACGTCAATAATTATGCACAAATTTCTTCCAAACGGATACATAAAATCAAGGGGCATAAAATCTCGGTCAAGTTCGTTAATGGGCAAAATCGAACCAAGGGGTGGAGGGGTGCTTTTTGTGAAAACAGAAAAAAAAACCATAATTTCTTAATTAGGATACGTATCGAATCCGTTTAAAGTTATTATTACTTCTAGGAAAAGGGCCGACAATTTATGTATAACAGATTTTTGATATCATTAAAAATGGCCCGAAGGGGGAGGGGGTGTTAGAAGTGAAAAAATTCTTAACTTCGTCAATTCACAAGATATCAAATCCGCTTAAATTTATTATAAATCCTCTCAATATTATCTAAAACTTTCATACTGACAAGTTTTTTATAGGACCAACCCTTATTAAAAAAGAAAAAAAAAGAAAAGAAAAAAATCCCTGCCGGTTTCACCTGCAAGCAAGTTAGGTTTCGAAGTGGGCGGTTCCAACTGCCGCATCATGGCAAAAAGGTCATTTCTTCCGCAATTCCCAACAAACAGGAGCCCCAAAGTCTGCTTCTTCAAAATCTACCTGTGCCTGTAGGCCGAGCCGTCAGGGATTTTTTTCTAATTATGTAGTTCTAACTTTTATGAATTCTTTTAGTTTGTAAGATTTTATTTCAGTTTTGTTGTAATAGCATTTTTTTTTTGTAAATTAACTTTATAGTTAAAAAATAAATACTAAAAGATTCAGAATTAATGAAAAAAATATACACGTTCTTTGCCTAACAAATCCCGTAGTATAATAAATTTTTACATCCCGATTTTCAACGGAAGAGTGGGGTAAATATATAAAGAGATATCAAGATTTAATCTTTTTTTCTTCGTTCTTCCTTTTTTTTTTTTTTTTTTTTTTTTTTTTTTTTGTAGAATAACAATATATGCAAAATATGACATACATTGTAAGATAAATTAGAAGTATCTAGTTTTATGGTTTCAAATTATGAGCTTCATTAAGTTTCTATGGTTCGGGACTAATTTATTTTTCGTTGTGGGTCTGGTTAAATATAATTGTTTCGGGTTCGGGTACACGACTTTACAAAAGGCAATTCAGAATATTTTTTTTCAAATTCAAAACTGTATAGCATTTGAATATGAATGAGTATTTATTTATTTATTTATTTATTTTTTAATAAATGATAAAACTGATTTTAGACATATTATACATTGCTGACTATTATTCCATAGTTACGTTTAAAAAAAGGGGGGGGGGATAATTTTCTTTTAATTAGGATTTCGGGTTGGGTCAAGAAATTTTTTTTGTGGGCTTCGACTTCAAATAGAATTTTTGGATTATCCAACCGCTTTTGTGCTTGCGATAAAGGAAACAAAAGTTTCTGGGCGTTTGCTTCATTTTCAAAAAAACTTTGTGACTTTATTCACAATCATCCTTTCTTTCGAACGAATTGTTTTTCCTTTCGGAGCCATTGCAGATTGTAACGTAAATAACAATTAGTTTTTTATATAAAAATAGCAGTTTGTTGTGGAAACAACAGTTTAATAATAATAATAATAATTAAGAGAGAAACGCAATACGCTGCTTATTGATCAAAGAAAAAACAGGTCTGGCGAAACGAGTGCATGGGAATATCGGGAGAGGTATTACTTGGCGATTTTTTTTGTCCTAAAGCAACCCTTCCCCCCAACCCCATCCTGCCTTCCTCGAAATGGACTCGGTTCCGGAGAGGGAGGTCCAACCGCCATTTCCTGATCTATGGACTATATTACTATGTTATTTTGCGAATGAAGAGGCAACAAAAAAGAATTAGATTAATGAAAAATGGATTTATATTATATTTTAGATAATACCCTGGTGGGTGGACCAGTGTATATATATATATTTTTTTAATGTATTGAAAACTATGTTGTGAGAAAATTATGATGGATGTAAGAAGGTTTAAGGAATATTAAAAAATATTTTCATACAGATTGGTCAGTCTGTTAAAGAGAAAAAAAATTTAACTGAAAAAGTGGTCCACTGTGTACCGGTCTCCCCTACCCGATTACATGAGATTTTGTTATTTGTATTGATATGTTTGTGTTTACGTATTTTATCAAGATTATATTTCAGCTATTTTTAAGTAAGTTTTTTAAGATACTATATAGCAATGTTAAAATGTTGGCTATACTTTATTAGCTTATGTTAAAGATTGGTCAGAAAAAAAAGGTTGGCGAGATTAAAAAATTTTGTCGATCAGCTAGTGCTCGACTAACATAACAACAGGGCTGCTGGGATGGAATTTAATTTTTAAAAAGGACACATTTTGAACCGGTTTGTTTACAGTCCCATTTTATTAGTAGAATTTTGTGATAATTTCCCAAATGACTGGCGAATTTTGCATTTTTTGTAAAAAAAAAAAATCTTTAGATGTAATGTTAAACAAAATCTCTTTTCATTTCTTTAATTTGCAAATATTTTAAGTTTTCTTATTTAAAATACTGTGATTAAATGTCCAATGTAAGATTTCCCTTAGTTGAAAATTGTTATGACAGAATTTACACAACTGCAAAAATAATTGATTATTACAACAATGCATTTTCAGGGTTTTTTTCCAATAAAATTAGCTATACAACAGAGGAAAGTTAACTTCATACTATATTTACATTGCAGTAATTTGGAGAGTTGCAAAATATAGCTAACAAGTAAAACACAAATCTTCTTTAGTCTGCGGGTTTTAAAATACTTCCTAAATATTCACTCGACACGATGCAATTTCCTTACCTTGTATCATTTTTATCGATAAAACAGGTAATTGACAATCATCTCACCATTTAAGTAACAATCTAAAGTCAATTTCTAAAAGGACAAGAAAATCAAATCAAAATAAGTAAACAAACAATAAATAAATAATAAAATACCTAATATGAGTCTTATTCTTGTAAACAAGAATTTGCATTGCAATCACCGCTCATGAATACATGACACAAGCGATAGGTTAATTTATTGTTAATTGATAGTAGAGGTGCCCAATCTTTTTAGGCGAAGGGCCACTTAAAAAATTGTTGGGTTGTCGAGGACCACCATCAGTAGCACAGAGAGAATTTTGTTTCGAGGAGATGTTGGGTAGGGGGGGGGATAATTAGCATTATCCATAAATACAGCACTGTTCGGTTGCAAATTTGGAAGAATGCACGTGATTTTTATGCGGCTACTTGACAAAATTGTGATTTTTATGTGCCCGTTCTAAAAAATTCATGATTTTTATGTATAGGTTCAACTTTTATGTATAGGTTTCAACTTTTTTCTCAGTGACCACTGGCCAGTACATGGATTTTTTTACTCCTGTTTTTCAGCAATGACCAATAACAAATTTACAAATACTTGATGAAAAATTTAAGAAATTTGTCAAACGATTGTGGAATAAACGGCGAAATTTGTCAAATAGTGTTGGGAAAGAAATCGCGACATTCGTCAAATGGTCTCGGGAAAGAAATCAGGCATTGCAGGAAAAAAATTAATTATGTCTAACTGTCGTGAAAAAATTAGAGAAATTCGTCAAATACGTTCGGGGGAAAAAAATCACAAAATTCATCAAATGATCTCGAGAGAAAAATAGTGAAATTTGTCTAACAATCGCGGAACAGAATTGCAAAATTCGTCGAATAGCAGTGGAAAAAAAGTGCACAATTTGTTCGTTCATGGAAAAAGTCGTGAAATTCATTAATCGATAGTCGATAAATCACGAAATTCATCAATCGATAGCAGAAAAATCACAAAATTCATTGATAGTGGACAAATCACAAAATTCATCAACTGGTTTCAGGGGAAAATTTTTTCGAATATCGTCGAATGGCTTCGAGAAGAAAAAAAGTCACAATCCGTCAAATAATTTCGTGGAAAAAATCGTGAAATTCGCCAAATGGTTTCGAAATTTGTCGAGCGACAGCGGGGAAGAAATCTTTTTCCATTCAATCATCGCAATTGAGACTATTAAGTTTGACCAGTGGTGGCAGTAAAGTCAGTCGCCAAATTTTCAGTATTACTCGCCGATTGGCGAATGGCAATTTTATCCTATATTTTTACACGCCTGATCGATGAAATTCAAGATTTTTATGCACCCGATTCATGACTTTCTTGATTTTTATGGATCCGTTTGACGAAATTAATGATTTTTATATGCCCGATAAACAAAATTCATGATTTTTATGCATGCGTTCAACAAAATTTACGATTTTCCTTCTCCCGATCCACAAAATTCATGTTTTTACTGTGCCTGATTGACAAAATTCGTGATTTTCAACTGATATGCTTTCCGTCGGCCATTTAATGAAATTCACAATTTTTCTTCTCTAGACAATGGCAAAATTTTCATTTTTTTTTTTTTACCGTTTGTTGAAATTTACAATTTTTTCACAAACATTCGATGGAATTCTTGATTTTTCCACGCCCAATATACGAAATTTGCGATTTTCCATGCCTATCGACAAAATTCATAATTTTGCAGAACCGATAGACAAAATTCATAATGTTTTCCCACAATCTATGGACAATTTGCAAATTTTTTCCGCGACTGTTCGTTGAAATTCGCGATCTTTCCATGCCATTCGATGAAATTCATTGCTCGATCCATGAAATTTGCGATTTTAAGTGCCTTATCGACAAAATTTGCAGGTTTTTTCAACTGATTTACAAAATTCAAGATTTTGAGTGATTGACGAAATTTACAACTCCAGAATTACCGATTTTGGCATCTCTGGTTTCTGTTGACCGATTATTGAAATTTGCGTTTTTTTTTCTAGCGACAAAACGGCGAAATTTGTGATTTTTCCATGCCCATTCGACAAAATTTGCATCCAGTCGATGCAATTCATAATTTTATGCACCTGATCGATGAAATTCATATTTTCCTACGATCTATGGCCAAATTTGCGCATTTTTCTCATGAATTATTAAGGAAATTCGAAATTTTTGGATAGGTTGGCATGTATGGTCTCTGCGGGCCACCAGTTACCCATCACGGGCCACAGGTTGTGCATTCCTAATCGTGATGCAGTTTAGCTCATTCGACTCGACCTCGATAGAACTTACTGATTTTAGTTTCACCACCAGGGGCAGTTATGTTCATATAGAACAGAGTGCGCCCCTGGCAGTGGAAGGGGAAATTAATGGATTTTGGAACTAACTCGAGTTCTATGGGTCCCATCACAACATGGTTTGATTCATTCAATTTGACATTGACAGGATATATCAATTTTAGTTTCAAGTTTGACCACCAGGGGGTGCATTCCTATCTCAGGTTCTATGGCCCCGATCATGACAAGGTATGGCTCACTCAACTCGAAATCGACAGCCTCAACAATTTCAGCTGTTTGTACAGAACAGAGTGCGCCCCCTGGTGGTGGAACATGGAACTAACAGATTTTGCAGCTAACTTGAGTTCTATGGGTCCCATCACAATGCAGTTTGATTCATTTGACTCGACATCGACAGGATATATCGATTTTAGTTCCAAGTTTCACCACTAGGGGACACTATCCTATCTCGTGTTCTATGGACCCGATTACGATGAGGTATGGCTCATTCGACTCGAAATCGACAGCCTGAAAGATTTCAGCTATGTTTGTATAGAACAGAGTGCGCCCCCTGGTGGTGGAAGATGGAACTAACGGATTTTGCAGCTAACTCGAGTTCTATGGGTCCCATCACAATGCAGTTTGATTCATTCAATTTGACATTGACAGGATATATCAATTTTAGTTTCAAGTTTGACCACCAGGGGGTGCATTCCTATCTCAGGTTCTATGGCCCCGATCATGACAAGGTATGGCTCACTCAACTCGAAATCGACAGCCTCAACAATTTCAGCTGTTTGTATAGAACAGAGTGCGCCCCCTGGTGGTGGAACATGGAACTAACAGATTTTGCAGCTAACTTGAGTTCTATGGGTCCCATCACAATGCAGTTTGATTCATTTGACTCGACATCGACAGGATATATAGATTTTAGTTACAAGTTTCACCACCAGGGGCGCTTTCCTATCTTGTGTTCTATGGGCCTGATCACGACGAGGTATGGCTCATTCGACTTGAAATCGACAGCCTGAAAGATTTCAGCTATGTTTGTATAGAACAGAGTGCGCCCCCTGGTGGCGGAAGATGGAACTAACGGATTTTGCTGCTAACTCGAGTTCTATGGGTCCCATCACAATGCAGTTTGATTCATTCTACTCGACATCGACAGGATATATAGATTTTAGTTACAAGTTTCACCACCAGGGGGTGCTTTCCTATCTTGTTTTCTATGGGCCTGATCACGACGAGGTATGGCTCATTCGACTTGAAATCGACAGCCTGAAAGATTTCAGCTATGTTTGTATAGAACAGAGAGCGCCCCCTGGTGGTGGAAGATGGAACTAACGGATTTGGCTGCTAACTCGAGTTCTATGGGTCCCATCACAATGCAGTTTGATTCATTCGACTCGACATCGACAGGATATATAGATTTTAGTTACAAGTCTCACCACCAGGGGGCGCTTTCTTATCTCGGGTCCTATGCGCCCCATCACGACGAGGTATGGCTCATTCGACTCGAAATCGACAGCCTCAAAGATTTCAACTATGTTTGCATGGAACAGAGTCCGCCCCCTGGTGGTGGAAAATGGAACTAACGGATTTTGCAGCTATCTCAAGTCCTATGGGTCCCATCACAATGCAGTTTGATTCATTCGACTCGACATTGATAGGATATATTGATTTTAGTTCCAAGTTTCACCACCAGGGGCACTTCCCTATCGGGTTCTATGGGACCGATCACGACGATGTATGGCTCATTTGACTCGGAATCGACAGCTTGAAAATTTTCAGCTATGTTTGTATAGAAAAGATTGCGCCCTTTGGCGGAGGAAGATGGAACAAACGGGTTTTGCCATGCATTTTCATCTTTCTAATTGTGTTACTCTCTCGCTGTATAATTTAAAAGTTGAGTCTTGGATTCCTCTCCCTGGGCCACCACCCTCATATTTTATTGGGGTCCAAGGGTTCTTTTTTAGCATTTCTTTAAAATTTTATACTAATGATTAATTTATACCCTATACTTAATTTCGACTAATTGACATTTTCATCAATAACCTTAAAAAAGTAATGATATCAGTACAAAAACCCTTAAGTGTTGACGCAGCACTTTCTTTTGGCTCTATGAATTTTAAATATGGGTCTTAAAAGCAATGATATCAAATTTAAGTGACGCTATGTTAATAATTTTTTTTTTAAATCATAATTTTCTTTTTAGTTTTATTTATGTTCACAGGTGCAATTATTATCTTAATATGAAAAAATATATAAAATTTATTCGCTGATGCTTTTTCATTCACATCTCTCATGAATTCAAAATATGGGTTTTTAAAGAAATGATATCAAAATTTGAGTGACACCTTGACGTTAATTTAATAGGACTCTTTTAAAATTCAATTTAAATTATTTTTGGTTTGTCTTCTAAAGTATATTGCTCATACAAACAATACTTTTAATTTTTCAATACACTTTTAAATATATTACTTTCACTGAGCCTATATTATGTATTGAAATGTATTTATTTCAATAAATTGATTTATCTTCTGTGCCACGCTATCCAAAATCATAAGTAAAATTTATGTAAATGATTATTTTGCGTCATAGTATCCAAACAAAGGTTAATGTATGCAAGTGGATAATATGACGCAAAATAATCATTTACATAAATTTTACTTATGATTTTGGATAGCGTGGCACAGAAGATAAATCCATTTATTGAAATCAATACATTTCAATACATAATATAGGCTCAGTGAAAGTAATATATTTAAAAGTGTATTGAAAAATTAAAAGTATTGTTTGTATGTGTAAATATACTTTAGAAGAGAAACCAAAAATAACTTAAATTGAATTTTAAAAGAGTCCTATTAAATTCACGTCAAGGTGTCACTCAAATTTTGATATCATTTCTTTTAAAACCCATATTTTGAATTCATGAGAGATGTGAATGAAAAAGCATCAGCGAATAAATTTTATATATTTTTTCATATTAAGATAATAATTGCACCTGTGAACATAAATAAAACTAAAAAGAAAATTATGATTTAAAAAAAAATTATTAACATAGCGTCACTTAAATTTGATATCATTGCTTTTAAGACCCATATTTAAAATTCATAGAGCCAAAAGAAAGTGCTGCGTCAACACTTTTAACCCGTTAAGGGTTTTTGTACTGATATTGTGCTACGCCAAGTATCATCTTCATTTGTCTTTTTTTTATCTATCTGCACAATAAGTGAAATTTTGAATAAAATTACAGGATAATTTATTTTATATGTGTGCGTGTAAAGCAAATATAAAATGTAAACAGAGATTCTCTTGTACAGTCGGCAAAAGAAAACAAAATAAACACTTCACTAGAAAAAAAAAACTGTAAATATTATCAATGACCAATCACTTGCAGGTGTAATGTTTTTTTATGTTTTTTCGTAACAATAGCGCGCATATTCTCATTGATATAAACATTTCTATTAAAAATTCAATTTGTTTTCAAGTATTTTCCTTCTAACGTGCGAATATTTTAATCCGATTTTACAAAACTTATAGAAATTTAGACAACTGCAGAAGGATTCCACTTGTCCATTGTTAAATACCAGTATTTATGAAGAAAATTTTTCGTGCTATATTTTTGCAACGTTTTCAAGAAAACAATAAGAATATTTGCAGATTTCTGCATGTGGTTGGGTATAAATAACAAATTTGCTATTTCAAACAGATTTCCAAGGACTTGAAAATCTCGAAATGTTGTCTTGAGAGAGCAATTAACATATTGACGGACAGTAGGAATAAGTGAAGTTCGAAAATTGACACTACATGTTTTTGTAATTTTTAGACTATTAGAAGTATAGTTTTACTCTTTCTGCCAAAATAAAGAAACTTTCGGTCCGATTTTCACAAAATTTTTATTTTTTAAATCAGCAAAATCAACAACGTATACAGTGTGAGTTTCGAATTGATACCTCCAATTGTTTTTTTAATATTCGAGCATAAGTGAAAATGAGAATAAGAAGTTATCTAGAATTATCAAAACGATAGTATCTTTTGCGGTTACGATAAAAATAGTCATTTTCGAAGCGTATTTTAATGAGTTTTTGATGCAATGCTTAAAGGGCTTTTAATTAATATTTAACTTAATTTTCAAAATATTAATATTCTTAGACTCCGGTGCATCAAAAGAGGTCATGAACTATCCTCACTAAATTTTCAGACTTCTAGGTGCGATAGATTTTGCTTGCCATTGCCCACAGACTCACAGAACAACTTTCTTTCATTAGTATAGATTTACAAATCACGGTAGAGCTAACCGCTTCATACAACATACATTTTTACACAGACTTATCGCATTTCTAACACATATGGATGAGTTTACAAATGAGCGTTTTCAGTGGCGCCATCTCAGGATACAAATTAATTCTAATTGTTCATTTAGATATCACAATTCTATTGAGTAATTTTTCTGGTTCAATTTGACGTCAGAAAAACTGGAAGGCTATCAGCTTTGAAGATCATTTCGTTTTAAATTTTTGTTGCAATAAAATGTTTTTTTTTTTTCTTTTTTTTTTTTTTGTAATTGTTTGGAGATAAGAATATTTTCTTAGATATAACTTATAGGATCCGAAACTCGCCTAAAAATTTTATTTTCGTCAAAAATGTTTTTTGTCATTAATGATTACTAATATTTTCGAGAACAACATTCGGATCATTTTTCCAATTGACATGAGAACGACCAAAGCAATCAATTTGACCAGGACATAATAAATATACATTTTAATGTGTATATGATATGTTTTGTGTTAAATTTGCCCTGTTGCCGAACTTGGTTATTACCTGTTGGGAAAAATTAATCTTTTGAAGAGCGGTGAATTAATATCACTTCATTTTAATTCCAAATTGCCACATTTGCACCAGGATTTTTGATTAATATTTTGCATTTTTTATGTACATATCGGAAAACGTTTATTTATTTTCAAATCAGTACGCTTCTTAATTCTAGTGGCATTCAGTATTGAATTACAACTGAATTGCTCTATTTCTGAAAGAGGTAAGAAGTGGCAACCTGTATGTTACACATAAAAATTTCATCTCGGAAACCCTTTTGCGAAGCTAATTAAATATATGTCCCTCGTCATATCAAAACTATTGTACAATTCATCACGCAAACATATGTGAATACACATAGTTTGCAGTTTGCTTACTTGATTATCGTGGGTAAGAGGAGCAACACTACACTTATATAAGTAAAAATCTTAATTTTAAATAGGTAATCAGCTTTATATTATTTCTGCGGCTAATTGAATATTTTGGAAATATTTTGTATGCATTGATTACATGGATAGTTATTTGTAAGTAGTGTGAAATACTAGTGAGAACGTAATAAGAACAGATTATTCAGCTTAAAGTCAATTAAAATTTAAAAACGATATATATTTTTAATTTTCAACTATTTTCAACCATAAATAAATTATTCCATTAAAACAGTTTCTTAATAAAGTTTAAAAACAATTTTAAAAATCTAAAAGGAATTTGTATAAAATATGCTTGAATTATGTATTCATTATTATTTCTAAATCAAACACTCTAACTTTTAGAACAGCGATTCACAAACTTTATTTTTACGACACCTATCTTAAAGTTTCAAATTTTTCGCGACTCACCTTATATGTAAATATTGATTGGTCGAGTGTGCCCAAAGATTACCTTATTCTTAGGATAGAATTTCGCATGCTTTTTGTATTATCAATCCTAAGGAAAATATAATCTTTGACACAAGGCAAGCATACACGCGAGAACAGTGAAAGTTACTAATTGGGAGGCAACATTACATTTTTGCAACCAATTTTAACTTTAATAATTTTGGTAAAAAAAAAGTTGAGGTCAGATGGTTCAGATTCGATCGTTCAAATAACAACTATGTCTCAACAGCGGGGATTTTTGCTATAGTAACATACTGCATTACGCTGTGAAGTGTAGTGAATTGAACCTGATTTATGATAATGTTTCATAGTCAAACTAACATCAGTAATTATGTTGCCATTTATTTTACTTTCCGCGATTTTGCCATAGCAACCCCCCTTTCCCCCAGCTTATGCTTCAGCTGAATGGCCGTATCGTTATCTGAAACATCTAATTTATCAAAATTATCAAAACTATAATTGTTTAGAATAATGTGACCCTGTCTTTCGGACTTTTAGAAATTACTGTTCTCGCGTGTACCCAAATATTACCTTATTCATAGTGTTGGGAAATTCTGAGCAAGTTATATACTAACCGGGTTACCACTCAAAATATGAACCGCTCTAATAGTGCAATCGGGGTAAATTGTAAAAATTCCGTTTAATACCAATTATGTCTGTAATAAGCAATTATAAAAAAAAAATCATAAACAAAGGCTGGTCGCATAAAGTTTCCTAATTGAGAGTGTTAATGAAAGTATGCGCATTCCAGAAACGGAACATTCGAAAATATAATAATAACTACTTTAATTAGAGAATAAAAATACTTATTTACGTTGTGATTAATTTACGTGGAACTCCCAACCTCTGGAGTTGGTCTGAAAACTAGAGCCTAAATATTTAAAACACTAGGTGACCATTTATTCTTCAATCAAAAAAAAAAAAAAAATCTGTACAGATTGGCATTTTTAAGATAAGAGTAGTCAATCCTTAATCATCTAGAATTTAAATTCGATGCAAATTTCACTTAAAACAAAGAAGACATTACTAAAATAAAAGAGATATAAAGTCAACATTAAAACAATAATTTAATTACACATTTACAAACAAAACAATTGAATTCCAAAGAATAAATCATAGCGAAAAGAGAACACTGGATGTTTCTAGATCCTTTAAAAAAATTCCCATTTAAAAATTTAGTATTAATTTTGTAGTAATTTACAAAAATTAATTCAATCATGTTTTTAGACGTTATTTATATAACTCTTTTTCTGATGACCAGATCCTCAATTTTGACGTACATATACAGTGTGTTTCTAAATGAATATCGGGGTTTTAACGATTTGTAATATCTATTATAAAAAACATAAATTTATATTTAATACATAAAATGAAAGAGCAACTCAAACAGTTTTAGCTACAGGCTTACAAGTGTTCAATGTGAACACCTTTCGTCACACGGCGCACATCAAGTCGATAGGTCAGTTCTTCCCAAACGCCACTCTACGCTCACTCGATCTGACGCCATTTGATTTTTACCTCTTGGGTTTCATAAAGAATCGATTGTATGTGCTTCCACTACCAGCTGACCTACCCAACCTAAGAAACAGGATTGAGGCAGCTGTTGCCACAATTACCCCACAAACACTAATTAATGTTTGGGAAGAACTGAGCTATCGATTTCATGTGTGCTGTGTGACGAAAGGTGTTCACATTGAACACTTGTAAGCTTGTAGGTAAAACTGTTTGAGTTGCTCTTTCATTTTATGTATTATTTATAATTTTAAGTTGTATGTAATAAATACTACCAAGCGTTAAAACCCCGATATTCATTTAGAAACACCCTGTATATTTGCACATAATTAATAAAAATGTTAACTCTTACTTTTAGATGTAGTACATCCTTCCGCCTGGTCAGCTAAAAAAACGTTTATATAAGAAAAAAATTCTGAATCTGTTATATGAAAATCCTCAAGACTTTAAAAGTGTTTGAGATAGGTGAAACATTTAGGAACCTCTTACCTAGAGTTTTATTCGCTGGTTCTAATAATTTTGCACCACCCTTTCGTAAAAGACGGTACTCGCATTTCGCGGTGGTCGGGGACGGGCTGTACTGAAATTGATCACTCAGATTGGTTGCGGTATTTTGAACGGTCAAAGTCCGGTAACACCTGTTAGGTAGCTTTCAATACAAAAAAGTATAAAGCTACCTATTGCAGCCGTTCGGAGGCAGTTCCGGAAAATTTCGATATTTTTTCACCGATCATGACCCCCAGACCCCAAAACCACCCTCCGTTCAAATGTTGATTTATATATATATATATATATATATATATCTGACCTATGTCATACGATAACGCTCGTATTTATAAATCAATTTTGATGAAACTAATTGTGTGTATTAAGCTCACCAATGTCTCGACCGAGTTCGTTGGCCAGCTTGGTCCGCCATTTTGTTTCAAGATGGCGGCCAATAAAAAATTTAAAACTAAAATAAATATACAAAAAAATGAAAAATTCAAATTTATTTTTTAATTCAGTGTTAGTCCTTGAAACGAGGATTCCAGAGAATTTTTTGTTTTACCTCTATCTTAAAAAACGGCTGAGAAAGAGCAGTTTGAAATTCTAGGGTGGCTGACATTTTGAAACAAGACAGCACATTACAAAAATTTTCATTGTTGTAATAATTTTCCCAATCAAACGCATAAAACTATATATTCATATCCGTTAGCGCCGAATTCTCGCCAAACTTGGCGACATTTGGCGAAATATCGCCAAATTTGGCGACCAAAATAAGTTTTCATAAATGAAGCCAATTTGGCTATTGCTCAATAATTTGGCGAATTTCTTATTCAAATTCAGTATTAACGAATCTTTTGCATTTTAAGTTGCTGTTTTCGTGTAACATTAGCTAAAATTTTAAAACGAAGATATAGGAAAGCTACCTTTTCCTCCCGGTACAGGCCGGAAGGACTTTTTTCTGATGTAATACTTGTTTTTCTCAAGGAGTTCTAATGGTACCATAAATTGTTGTCAGTCACCGAATTTTCTATTTTGTATTTACGGCGACCGTATGTTTACCATCGTAAATCCGACGTTGTTAAGCTGTCAGCTTGTGTGGTCCACTTTTCCTTTATTTCTCAGTCTATTCTGGGAATAAACACCAATAAGATGGTAAATAGGGAAAAATAATAATTATTTTTAATTATTCGTAAAAACCCGATTTCTTAATTTTTTTTTGTAACACAGAAAATACCGTAATTTCCGGCGTATAATCCGCAGCTCAAAGAGTCGTTTTTCGACCCAGAAATTTTTTTCAATAATTGTAGTTAAATATTTACAGCGATCTTTTAAGTTACATTTTATAAAATAATATTTCTGGGTTGAAAAACGACTCTTTGAGCTGCGGATTATACGCCGGAAATTACGGTACTAAACGTGGTGAATCTCACCACCACTTAGGATAGAATTTACAAAAGGCTCTGAATACCTACATGTTATCGTTGATTTCATATTGTTACAGGTAAACTGTGCGATAATTCAACGATAAAAAGTCCTTCCGGCCTGTACCGGGAGGAAAAGGTAGCTTTCCTATATCTTCGTTTTAAAATTTTAGCTAATGTTACACGAAAACAGCAACTTAAAATGCAAATAAAACGTTTACAAAAGATTCGTTAATACTGAATTTGAATAAGAAATTCGCCAAATTATTGAGCAATAGCCAAATAGGCTTCATTTATGAAGACTTATTTTGCTCGCCAAATTTGGCGATATTTCGCCAAATGTCGCCAATTTTGGCGAGAATTTGGCGCTAACGGATATGAATATATAGTTTTATGCGTTTGATTGGGAAAATTATTACAACAATGAAAATTTTTGTAATGTGCTGTCTTGTTTCAAAATGTCAGCCACCCTAGAATTTCAAACTGCTCTATCTCAGCCGTTTTTTAAGATAGAGGTAAAACAAAAAATGCTCTGGTATCCTCGTTTCAAGGCCTAACACTGAATTAAAAAATAAATTTGAATTTTTAACTTTTTTGTATATTTATTTTAGTTTTAAATTTTTAATTGGCCGCCATCTTGAAACAAAATGGCGGACCAAGCTGTCCAACGAACTCGGTCGAGACATTGGTGAGTTTAATACACACAATTAGTTTCATCAAAATTGATTTATAAATACGAGCGTTATCGTATGACATAGGTCAGATATATATATATATATATATATATATATATATATATATATATATATATATATATAAATCAACATTTGAACGGAGGGTGGTTTTGGGGTCTGGGGGTCATGATCGGTGAAAATATATCGAAATTTTCCGGAACTGCTTTCCTCCGAACGGCTGCAATAGGTAGCTTTATACTTTTTTGTATTGAAAGCTACCTAAAACTCCGCTGGTACGCCAGATGACTGTCAGTTTTGATATGTGTTCCATCTTAACAGTCATATATACAGAAGTCACCGAAGAAAAAATTTCTTGAAAAATGTGTCGCTTTTCCCCGACTATAATAGTACAGTATTTTCGGACTATAATCCGCGATCAAACAATGATGTTTCGTGCCAGAAATATTATTTTACATAATGAAACTTATTTTATCGCTGTAAATGTTTGACTTCAATTATTAAATAAAATTTCTGGGTCGAAACATAATTGTTTCATCCGCGGCTTATAGGCCGAAAATTACGGTAATGGTGGTGTAATCATCAAAACTCTTATATAATTTATCAAAATCTATGTTTTATCAAAATCCTATGTTTTCTGACAAAACAATATTCTTTCTCAAAATTATAAAAGCTACTTCAGTCTCAATGTAAAATATCTTGGCATCTTACCCATGCTCGATAAAACCTACGTATTTTTATTTCTTTCTTCTCTTCTTATTTATTCGAAGGGATTAGATTTTGCGGTAATGTTCTAGAAGTATTTGTATACCCGCGTTTTTTTCAGATTACGGTCATATAGCTTCGAAATCAGAGCGCCGAAAAAATTAGTCCTATAGCGCTGATTGGTCGAAAGACTGTTTAATGAAAATGTATTCTGGGGCGTTCAATAATAGATATACGGAGAGTTTCCCGCGTGAGAGTCAGATTGCTCCTGGATCCGGTTGTAGATGTAACCCCGGCGCGTACTTCACGATCATGGAATAATCTCCTTAGCTGCCGATAGATTGGAAAAAACAACTGCTTTAAGAACAAAAAATGTCTACTTAATTATTAAATTAAGTCACCAAGTTTCTTCACGGTATTAAAATCATCATGTAGGGATTTAGCATCGAAATGAGTAAAGCATGGCCATTTTCTTTCGAATAAAAAGTGAACTGGAACGAACTGCCTCTTATTTGTATTCTGTACGTACACTATGAAGTGAATTCTCGGCGCCCGTCTGCAAATTCCTCGGAGGAAGCCCTTGCCTGGATAATGATTCTACAAAAACTTATGGTGATACAAGTTAAATCGTGACATATATATATATATATATATATATATTTAAGATTGTTTCATTAAAAATTTTAAGTTAGTTGGTAAAATGTACTTATGTTCAGAAACGAGGATGTTCGAAATATTTAATTCTATTTCTATAATAAAATTTTGAGGAATATTCTTCTTTTAATAATCTTATTATTCTCGGTTATATTACAGTTTTATATAATGCATGATCGCATAAATCATTTTTTTAAATTTAATTTCTTTAAAGTTGCTGCAATTAGTTTCCTTATTTTTCTTTATTATTTAATCCATTATTACTTTCTTCTATCTATAATAGAAGAAAGTATTGTAATCGAAATTTTTTTCGACTACCGGTTTTCGACGGATTTACACGTTTTAGGAGTCAGAGATTCCGAAAAACATGTTTTTACAAAATGTCCGTCTGTCCGTCCTCATTGTATCATCGAAAAGTGTATGAAGTTAATCTTCAAATTGAACCACATTTTTTTCTATGTTTTTAGCTACGGCAAACAGGTTCTATTAGAATTTACGGATATTTCGACGAAAGGGGGCGCTTTTATCGATATTTTTTCCATTTTTACTATTGTAGCATCGAAAAGTGTATGAAGTTATACTTCAAGTTGAATAACATTTTTTTTCTATGTTTTTGGATATGGCAAGCAGGTTCTATCAGAATTTGGGGATATTTCGACGAAAGGGGGTGCTGTGATAGCCATTTAAAGATTCCAAATTCAAAAAGATGTACAAAAACATTAGAAATTCTAAAAGTTTTTTTCGTTAAATGTTCGGCCTTGATCTGGAGAATCCGGAACAATTTTGCTTTTGCCTCTATCTTAAAAAATGGCTGAAATATAGCGGGTTGAAATTTTAGGGTGGCTAACATTTTCAAACAAGACAGCAGAATTCATCCATAAACGGATATAGTTTATGAGTTTTAGTTAACACGGTTTCAGCAAATTTTCTTTCATTGCTGTAACCATTGTTTCTATTATATGCTTATAACTATATATTTATATTCGCCAACGTCAAATTCTCTCCAAACTTGGCGACTGTTGGCGAAATATCGCCAAATTTGGCGACCAAAATAGGTTGCCATAAATGAAGCCAACTTGGCTGTAGAGGAGTAATTTGGCGATATTCTCATTCAAATTCAATGTTGACGAGAACTGGGATTGAATTTCCTTTAATTAGGTTCCACGCATTTAACTTCATGTTTTCCAGTAAAATTAGATAAAATCGTAAAACCAAGGAATAGGGAGGCTATCTGTTCCTGTCGGTTTAGACCAGAAGGACTTTTCGTAGTTTAGTATACATCAGTTGATCACATCCCGGTAACCCGACGATTCGTAAGGAGCTGACGTACAAAAGAATGACGAAAAATATTGATTTTATTGGCGATGTGATAGCGAATTTTAAAGTATTAACATGACTGAGATAGAAGAAAGGTTTGGGATTGGCACATCCGACTAGTTTTTAGTCACGAAATCACTGTACGTAAGTTTATTAACGTAAATCTATTTACATTATTCGTAGTTGAAAATACGAAAAATTGAAAAAAACGTACAGATATTTTTATTTAAATCCTAACTTACGAATAATTTAGACTAAAAAGCATAGGAAATGAAAATCCTATTTCTGAAATATAATTTTGAACACCACGAATTTTAATTACATAAAGAAATAATTAAATTTTATAACAGAAAATATATTTCAAGAAATAGGTAACTTTGAAGGAAATTTCTAAACCTTCTTTTTGTTATATGATAAGCAGAATGCTACAAAAAACATAAATATTTAATAAAATTCCTGAAATTTTTTTGAAATTAAAATTTTTTAGAATGTTCTTGTATTTAACTTACTCTTCACAGACATTTTCCTATTAAATATTTATTATATGTGTTTTCAAGGAACTAATTTATTAAAATTTTAGCTTCAATAGTATTTTTTTCATTTAATCCGTTCGAAGTTGATGTAATAGCTTTTCTTACGTTTGAATTTTGCTAAATGTTTGTTTAAGATAATTTTAAATATGAATTATAATTATTTACATTTTTAAATTGAGCAACTTCAGACGAGTTTCTGAAATATTCTAATTTTTCTTCTTTCTTTGAACTTAAGGATAATTTAGATAAATGGCAATCTTGAAAAAATCCTAAACACACACACACACACACACACGATTTGCTCGTATTATAAAATATGATATGCCTCTCCTGACGTCATAACTACTTGCTTTCTGTACTTTTTCATATTGATTCCCTCCTTTAAATGAGTGAAAAGGAAAAAATAAACTTATACAGTTGCATTTTCACTATGGTTTTCCTTAAACTGACAGCCTAGAAACTTTAAATTTGGCACGAAGATAAGACGCAGATGCACACGAATAATGTTTTTATTTATTTAAATTTTAAAAAGCTGAAACGGTAAGAAAGAATATTTTTCTATCATAACAAATGTTAGAGACAAGTTTTCTTAGTAATGGGATAAAACACAAGTAACAGTAACAGCTATAGTCAATGAAATTGGTAATAATAAAGAAACATTATTGCCAATTACTAAGTGCTTCCTAATCCGCCCTTTAGCATGAAAAAACGACTATTAAATATGCTAAACCGACGTTTTCCAACTTATTACTTAACGGTATTTTGTTTTTTATGGTGAGTCAAGGTGT
The DNA here is from genome assembly GCA_963931845.1 of Maratus michaelseni. Taxonomy (NCBI): domain Eukaryota; kingdom Metazoa; phylum Arthropoda; class Arachnida; order Araneae; family Salticidae; genus Maratus; species Maratus michaelseni. Next base: position 307,416,844 of record OZ007595.1, read on the forward strand.
ACTAATACAGTGTAAAAAAAAGAAATATTTTTGTTTGTATGTAATATTCTCTAAACCTACTCAATCGGTATTAAATCTTACAGTACGATAGCTGATAAACGGATTTCTCAAGTAGATTTTAGTTTCTGTTTTAAAAATGCTGAGGCTACATATGTGTTTGAAAGAATATATTCTCATTAATACAATTACTCAATAAAATAGCTTTATTCGTCACGTTCATCTCACGTTCATAGTGTGGCTGCACATAGACTACAATGGAAATAAAATAAAAAAAATATATTTGTTACGCATTAATTCAGTATTCGGATGAAAAAAGAAAAAAATATCGATTCTACTCGGATAAAGGCAGAACGTCATTTACAGCTGAAGAAGAAAGATTAATACTTTCGAAACGCATTTTCTGGTGTATTTAAGAAGGTTATTTTTGTAGCGAAAGAAAATCAGATATTACGTATATTTTTTATTATTACGAAGTAAATATGCATTTAGTATATCAGATAAATTAAGTTTATAAAAATATATACACTAGACGGCTATAAATGACGAGAACTTTCAGTTTTAGACATTTTTTTCAAATATTTAAAAATATACATGTCAGATTCTTTTAGACTTTTAGGATTAAAAAGAACAGGTTCGACTTCATATTTTTCAATGTTTATTTGATAAGGAGGACAATTAGGGGACCAACCAAAAATTAAAGAAAAAAAAATAATACTTGGGATTACCCTTTAAAATAAAATGCACGAAATGATCTGTCGCTGCAGAATATACATAGTCAGACATTGTATAATATGTGCATTCATTTGTGTAAGAATAGCATGTATATTAATAGAGATATAGCGATTTTTTTTTAATTAAAAAAATTCTTGCATGTTTTTTGCTTATAACATACAGGGTTTTTAACCAAATTTAATGCCAATTTTAGAAAAACTGACAAAATGTAGTATCAATGATACAGTGGTATTGGAATATAAATATATTAATATTTAAGGAAATATGGGCGGTTGTATGAAATATTTTTTATTTGAGCATGCGCGAACGATATCAAGAAACTTTTTACATGACTTAGTAGTCACTTCTCTGGAGCAACTTTATAAAAAAAATCAGTCAAATATCGTAAAAATTCAGAGAGATATCGGCGTTAGAATGAGCTGTTGTTTAGTTTCTGACTAAAACTCGCTAAATGATAAGGGATTGTCCACAAATTGTTATTTTAAAGCTATCGCAGAGTTTTACGTTTACGGTTATGTTTAGGAAGATTTTGACTCTAAAGTACGATGAAAAGGAAAATATAGTGCATACATTGATTACATTTAGGTAAATTGAGGTTTTTATAATAAAATTTTGTGAAATCTAACCCAGTACGCAAAACACTCTCTAAATTCTATAGCATATGTATGTATTTTCTGTATACACGTAATTTGTATGCCAGTAGTGAAGATGATAAACTAAAATCTAAGATATATTATACATTTTTCATAAGTTATGAGTCAATAACTTGCAATTTGATTTTTATAGTTATATTACAATTGCTTTTTGAGAAATTACGTAATAGATCGGAACTATCTATGCCTAAAACGTATTGTGAATTCAAAACAAAAGGATTCGTTAGAGGCCATTGTAGAGGAATTTGGAAATGGTCTTGTGACAAATCGCCATGTACATGCTGGTTTTCCAAGGAAAACTAAAGTGTCAATAAACAATGAAAAATAGAATACAAATTAAGATATCTGACTACATTTAAAATGCAAATTTTATCTAAAATTTTCGTTTTCTGTGTATTACATTTTATTAAAGCCCACATTTTTACTTTTCCAAATCTGCGCTTACATTATTGTACTATAAATAAAACATAAGTTATCAGAATTAAAAATCTATTTGATAGTTGTGAATGAAACCGGAAGTGTCAAACGTTTCAACGTTAATTTGTTTTCCTTCGTACAAAAACTGCCTTTTATTTATAAACAGCACAAAAAAAGAAAAAAGAAAAAAAAAGACCTTGATCGATAACTACAGTAAGATTCCAATTCAAATAACTATTAAGTAAATGTTAAATAAAGTTTAAAATAGTTAAGTAAATGTTTCTGTTAAATAAATGTATTTTATGGAAAATGAACTTTTCTGTGAAAATTCCATACACAAAGCATAATTTCTCAAAAAGCTATCGAAATATCACTATAAAAATCAAATTGCAAGTTATTGACTCATAACTTATGAAAAATGTATAATATATCTTAGATTTTAGTTTATCATCTGCACTACTGGCATACAAATTACGTGTATCACAAAATGCACACGTATATATGCGATAGAATTTACTGTAGAGTGTTTTGCGTACTGGTCTAAATTTCACAAAATTTTATTATAAACACCTCAATTTACGTAAATGTAATCAATGTATGGACTATAGTTTCCTTTTCATCGTAGTTTAGAGTGAAAATCTTGCTAAACATAACCGTAAACTATAATTAAATAGCTTTTTCAAAAAACTTGCTCTGAACGCTCTCCGATAACTTTAAAATAACAATTTGTGGACAATCCCTTATCATTCAACGAGTTTTAGTCAGAAACTAAACAACAGCTCGCTCTAACGCCGATATCTCTCTGAATTTTTACGACATTTTACTGATTTTTTTTTATTAAGTTGCTCCAGAGAGTTGACTACTAAATCTTGCAAAAAGTTCCTTGATATTGTTCGCGCATGCGCAGATAAAAATTATTTCATACAACTGCCCATATTTCCTTAAATATTTAATATATTTATATTCCAATAGAACTATATTATTGATACTACATTTTGTCAATTTTTCTGAAATTGGCGTTAAATTTGGTTAAAAAACTTGTATGTTATAAGCAAAAAACATGCAAGATTTTTTTTTAATTAAAAAATAAATCGCTATATCTCTATTAATATACATGCTATTCTTACACAAATGAATGCACATATTATACAATGTCTGACTATGTATATTCTGCAGCTACAGATCAATTCGTGCATTTTATTTTACAGGGTGATCCCAAGCATTTTTTTTCTTTAATTTTTGGTTGGTCCCCTAATTGTCCTCCTTATCAAATTGACATTGAAAAATATGAAGTCAAACCTGTTCTTTTTAATCCTAAAATTCCAAAACAATCTCCACATGTATATTTTTAAATATTCGAAAAATTGTCTAAAACTGAAAGTTCCCGTCATTTATGGCCATCTAGTGTACATTATTTGAAAACAACCAAAAGAAAAATAACGCGTTTTTAAAGAATATTTTAAAAGTATTAAAATAAAAAACTGTACCAAATATGAAGAAAAGAAAATCATTAGATATGTCTAATTATAATGATTACAAAATAAATAAGGTATTTTTCTACAATAAACATCAGACTATTAAACTTTTTCATATTTGAAAGTAAGTTTTTCGTTAAGCTCTACATTAAAATGATGCCATAAAAATCATATATACTTGGGTAAGAATAGCTAAGCCAAAAACAAAAATTCAGAGTATTATCTTGCTATAAATTCTCATAAGTAAAAATAAAGCATAACGCGAAATCTGTTCTAAGCCATTTACAAGGTAGAAAGCCTTCTGTGAAGCAATATGCTATCTTATTTAGCAATAGCATAAAAAAACGGTATCATAAAGAGCCAAGATATGGGAGAGTGCTTCAGACAAACCCGTATATCTCGAATCTCATGGGAGGGAGGAATATATAGAGGTACGCCGGTTTCGAAATTTACAATTTTTTCTTAAATATATGTGAGAGGTACAAAAAATATTCGAATTATTTAGATGAAAGCAGAAAATTGTAAATTTGAACAAAATATTGTAGATTTAATTAAAATATTGTAGATTTAATTAAAATATTGTAGATTTAATTAAAATATTGCCTCGTCTTAACCTTTTTATGGGCAACGGAATGAAGTTGCTAAAATGTTGAAATGGTTGAATGCTACCCAATTTCAGATAAATTGTGCTTTTTAAACAATTAACGTGCTTATAAAAGCAAAATTTTACCCGGACAACACCACGCGGGATAAAAGATGCACTTTATTTTCTAGTTATTTAGTTAATAGTTCAAAACCGATGTAGCACACTTTAAGCAGTGTCCTTAAAATTAATTGCAAATAAAAGATGTTGGGAAACATAAAACTGTCCTCATTAATCAAAGATACATCTTAACCCTTTGAGGGGCGGTGGTATATATTACCGTAATTTCCGGCGTATAATCCGCAGCTCAAAGAACCGTTTTTCGACCCAGAAAATGTATTCAATAATTGTAGTTAAATATTTACAGCGATCTTTTAAGTTACATTTTATAAAATAATATTTCTGGGTCGAAAAACGATTCTTTGAGCTGCGGATTATACGCCGGAAATTACAGTATATACCACCTAATTTTAATCTGATTCCAACCAGAAACTTTTAATTAAATTTTACTTTTTTAACTTTGACGGGAAAAGTTCAGAAATTTGCTTTTCCTTATTTTGAACTAAATTCTTACGTAAATACCGGTGTGAATTCGACATTAAAGGAACAAAATTGCTTGCCCCTGAAAGGGTTAAGCGGAGACACATTAACGAGAGTCTACTGTAGATGCATTACGGAAATGAAACGTGGCTCCAATATTACAAAAAAACCCGCTGTTCCATTACTTTTTATTTATGTGATATGCTGGATGAGATTATTAAAATGAGTTATAAAAATCCATTTTAAAACCTTACAACTTTACTCATTTACATACTTTATTACAATAATATTTCCTTTAAAATTTAGCCCAAACTTAACTATGCAATATGTAACAAAAGTGTCAAACAAGACTATTACTCTGATGTATATATAAAATCAATCAATATGTTATTTGAACGTTTTCAAAATTCGCAATAATTATTGCGCGTACTGTAAAGTTTAAAATTATGTTATTATTTGTTGGAACAATTATTTGTACCATAATTTCGCGCGTATGCACCGCGGCTTAGTTAAGTCTTTTTCAAACCGGAAATTTTATTGAAAATGAGAAGTCAAATAAGTGCTAAGGAGAATTAAGTCACATTTCATTTAAAATAAATTCTGGTAGGAAATCGAATTGTTTAAGGTGCGGCGTATACGCGCGAAATTACGGTAATCAAACTAAAGTATATACCGTAATTTCCGGCGTATAATCCGCAGCTCAAAGAATCGCTTTTCGACCCAGAAATATTATTTTATAAAATGTAACTTAAAAGATCGCTGTAAATATTTAACTACAATTAGTGAATAAATTTTCTGGTTCGAAAAACGGTTCTTTGAGCTGCGGATTATACGCCGGAAATTACGGTACATTCAATTAGTCTCATAATATGGATAGCCAAAAGTTCTGTCTAAAAGTCATCTTTCAAAAAGTGCAATATTTACAATGCACTAACAATAAAACTACTTATTAGAAAGAGTTATTTAACATGATCTTTAAAAATGCTATTTAACCCTTTCAGGGGCAAGCAATTGTGTTCCTGTAACGTCGAATTCTCACCGGTATTTACGAAAGAATTTAGTTCAAAATAAGGAAAAGCAATTTTTCAACATTTCCCGTCAAAGTTGAAAAAGTAAAATTTAATTAAAAGTTTTTGGTTTGAATCGAATTAAAATTAGGTGGTATATAATATATACCACCGCCCCTCAAAGGGTTAAGTACTTCCTTATTGAGCATAATATACCAAATTAGTAATTAAAAGAGTAATTATATACTAATTTTTTTTCAGAGATCGACATAGAATTATGAAAATGAGATTATACTCTCATAAGAGATTAAATTATGTAATGATTTTACGGATGCGATAATTCTTAACTGCAGTTAATTAGTTTGCATAATCAACTGTCAATCATGCTATTATGCTTAAAGATAATCGAATGTCTGACTTGTCTTCGCAAACGACTTATAAGATGAGCCTTTTTGTTTAATTATTTGAGAAATTTCTTCAGTCATAAACAGACATATTTTGAAATTTAAAAATTTATAGAGTGCATTTTTTTTTATTAAAAATTAATTTTAATTATTATCCTCCTCTTATTCAATAAAACTAATTTCACTCATATAAATATTTAATGCATTTATCTTAATATAATTGGCACGTTGATATGGGAAGGGGAGTGAGTGCCAATAATCCTTTTTCCGTTGGTAAAATAGTAAATGTCAAGGCCAATTGCATGAAAAGAGAATAAGTGCATATCCCGTTTATTTTATTTCTTATGATGGCTGCAAGATGGCTCAGGTAGTAACTCCAATGACTTCGGCATGGAAAAGGTAGCAATCAAAATATAGTTTTAGTTTTAGCACTTACATATCAGAGCCTCAATTAAAAATCTAATTATTTTTTCGTGATACTTAAACTGAAGTATTCACTAGTAATTCAGTATAATAGCAATTTATTGAAAATGTTTAAAATTTTAAAAACATATAAGTTATTTTATATCGTCTGATGTTTTTATGAAGTGCAAAATTAATCTTTTACGAGTCACTATTCTGAATAAGGAAGATCCAAAAAAAAGTAATTAAATTTCATTCATATTCACTTTGAAACATTGCTACGTATGAATAAAAAATGTGCTTATTAGTTGCGATCAGAATTAATTTTTAGATATAAAAGCAGTTTAATACGAATTTTGAGATTTGACACTATGCATGCCCTTTTATGAAAATTTTTGAACGTTTGATTCAAGTGTATATTTTTTCAAATTTATCAATCAGTAAATATATTAAAATATGTGTATTTGCAACTAACACAAATATTTTTTTTATTTTTATTTAAAAAAAAAATCCTACTGTGAACAACATATTCCCAAATAGATGACATATATACATAATCTTTCCTATAAATGTGTAATAACCTTTCAAGAATTACACAGTCGAAATTAAGTATTCAGGGCATGACATTGGGCGAAAAAGTTGTTTTTAAAAGATGAGTACGCTCGCGATTGGCCAGAAACTGTTAGAACTGACTATAAAATTTTAAAACTATCCAGGAATTTTCCAATTTTTTAGACTACTTAACACATTACTGACCGGGAACGAGAATTCTTTTTTTATTATTTTTTTTACAGAACCCGTGCTTTAAAATATATCTACTGATGCATAAACTTCAAAAAAAATATGTAGGAAACCAATTTACGAAATGCTTTCGGCAGATGGAGGAGAAAGTAGTTTTTTAATTCCCAGAATTTATAAAAACATACGGTCGGTAATGTGTTAAAAATTCACTATATTTACCCTATTGAATGCCTAGTCCTAGTGGAATATTATTTATATCAGTTAATTTTAATCTATAAATGCCATAATCACACCGGATTGTCGGAATTAAAATTGACTTTTATTATGTACGTGAAGAAAAATATTTACTTACCTCCACGTATATTTGAGGGGGTCATGGCAAGGAAATGCAAAGCCAAATTTTTAGTGAAATAAATCTGACACTGTAATATGTTGTTTAATGTTGTAAATTTTAATATCCTATATATTATTTATAATAACGTCATTTTAGATGGCAGCATATGTGCCAGGTTTCGTTTTCGTCCCAGATTTTTTCTACCAAGAAGAAAGTGTGTATCATAAAAAAAATTTCAATAAAATAATGCCATATTGATATTCAGAATATCTCAAATGTTATTCAGAAATTGACTAAAAAACTTTATGTTATATATTTTGATTTAATTATATGATCTAATTTTCAAATTGATATATCTCAGAAGGTAAAAAATGTGGCTTTCAAGGAAGGTCTCCATAATCGCAAAAATTACAGAACAATGAAGATATATATGTTTATAAAAAAAAAATGCTGCAGAACATCGATATAACGTCTGTAAAAGAAATAAGAAAATTTCATGTTTTTGGCGATTTTTCGCTGGTTGGTGACGCAATGAAAAAAAGAAAAATACTCTTTTATGAAAATATTTTTATATTCTTTCATAATGAATTAGTTTAAGTAAGTTATCTTATAAATACACTTTTATAACTACGGTTTTGCCCTATACATTTTTTTGTATGTATAATGAAAATTAACGATCTGCTGTTTAGAACAAAAATTAATTGATTAAAAATGTTTCAAACAAAAAATTAATGTCCTATTCTGAGCACTCTCAATTTGGTTCCCATATAGTTATTGTCGGAGAAGAGAAGAGAAAAGTATTCTTGCCATGGAAACAAAACTTATTCAATATTGAAATTTGAAATGGGTCATGAGCGTGTTCTTAATCGGGCAGTTACTGTTAAAATACACTGAAAACTTTTCAGCTGATGAAACCGTGTAAAATTAAACAACTTCAGCAACACGTAACATGTACGTGTTACGATCCGTGTGTTAGTCCGGTCATTATTAATAATAACCGGTTATTATTAATAATGACCGGATTAATCATATTGACCGTAACATATGTACATTAAAAATAGCTTGTAGAAATAATAATAAACTACTTAATCTTTCAAATTTAAATTTATAAAGTACTATGTTCATTTAAACACTCATTTAACCAGGAATTTTCAAATACATTAAAATTGTTTGCATTTGACGAGGAAAAAAGTACGCTTGCCAAATCGCGTCTTTTTGAGCCAAATACTCAAAAACATTTTATTTTTTTGCAGATTTTCTACTGGGATTCCGCAGCTAAATTTGATTCGTCCTTTATTACGTACATTAGTAGTTTCATTAGCATTTTTTTTTTCAAAATAGTCTGAGTATATACTTTAAGGAGACCTTCCTTGTTAGCACTGCCTTTCCCCGACCTCTTCATTTGTTCGTGGATTCTGATGTCTTCAGTAATTTGTAAGTTTTCGCAACAGAAATATTTTGCCTCTAAAAGGGTTAAATGAACATAAGAAAAAGGAAGGTACTGCAATTCGTTAAAGTTTCATATGCTCAATGGGGAAACCGGCCTCTAAATTCAAGATTAGGAGTGTTGCAAACTTGGCTTTTTTTTTATTAACAAAAATATCAATGTTCAAGAGCTTTCATATGTTTCTAGTATTATAAGTTAATTAAAGAACCAGTAGAATACAAAAAGTGAAAGAAACGGTAGAATACAAAATTTCGTCAAAGTCGTTAGAGCCGTTTTTAAAATAAAATTTGTGTATATATATATATATATATATATATATATATATATATATATATATATATATATATATATATATATATATATATATATATATTTGTATGTATACACACACACAAGATTTTCTCGTATTAGAATATATGATGTATGGGGCGTTTTCGAAGTCAATCATGAATATTTTGTACCAGAAACTTTATTTAATAAACTAATTCATGCTTCGATGTAGTACATCTTTTCTTTTATTTATAAGGTCAAATTTTTAGCTTGAAATAAGTTTATTTGACTTCAAAAAGTAAATGGAAATTTGATAGCTATGTAAATGCTTTGTTTTATTTTGTATTAAAAATTTACTCAAATAAAGATATCGGAAAAAATATACAGAACAAATGAATAACTATAATCATATAAAAGTTTATTTCGAATTATTATTGACCCATTACAAGATGAGACTTCGGAACACATATTTTCGAAGAGTCTCTTTTATGAAAGGTATGTGCGATGAAACTGGGGGGGGGGGGGGGGGCAAATCCGCACTTCCCTGTGTCGGCCAATAACTTTAACGAATAAAGGGTTGCAATGAAATATTAGCGCCAAACATTCTTATTTCACCCCACAGAAACCTGTTTTCCTGCCTTTGATTAGCTGTGTTTTATCTTTCTCTCTACCTGTTAATTTATTTTGCAAGATTCAAACTGCTTTTTTTTCGAAACAAATTGTTATTTTATTAACAGATATGTCCTCAAAAGGGAACAATGACTTATTTGGCTGTCACACTGAACAGAAATTAATATACGTTCAGTGAAAATATGGTTATCTAGAATTTTCAAATGTTTGACTTACTCCACTGTCATTCTAACAACTCGCCCTCCTATACACAGTAACAGTATTAGGTAAGAGCATGTAATTTAGGAGAATAAATCTATTAAAAAAAGCGTATTTTAGCGATATTAGAAATTCATCCAATAAGGGTTATCACCGAATATGAAATCGATTATGGAACATTAGGCGAATAAGACAATTATTGCTAATTTTTGATTAGATATTTTGCGTAGGTCATTTTTGAAAGGTTTTTTCTAAAAATCCTTTATAAAGCTGAAGAATTTAGTATGCTTGCGTCAAAATAACATAAGTTTTTTCTGATTGTCATTTTGACGGTTTATGGACACGATTACGTTATGTTATTGCGATCGGCATATTTTTAGTATATTAAATTTTTACTTATGTTACCCGGAATGGCCAGGGTTAACTTGGGTGAAGTCGATTGGTTCTAATATATTAAAATAAATTTATTTGTTTCAATATCTACATACCAAGAAAAAGATATATTTATCACATTTTTACAAACATTTATTTAAAGTTGTCTCACTCCAACTTTTAGCCTATTTAGAACAATTTTTTAAAAGTTATCTATCTTACATTGTAGTCGACACATTGTCCACCCTCGCGAAACCTGGACGATGTTACTGTTTTATAAAAATGATATTGCATTATCTGAAAATTTTATGTACGGAAAGATGAAAAAATTAGTAAAATGTAAGTGACATATAAAATAATTAAACATACAAACAGAGAAAATAAGAAATTTTCGGCAGGAATACCCCCCCCCCTTTCTGTCAAGTGTATTTCTTAATTTATTTCATATTTATTTTCATCATAAAAAAAAAAAAAAAAAAGTCTGCGCTGCGGACGTCAGACGCATTTGTTCTTGCCCCTCCTTAGATATCTTAATGTCGTCAATCAGGTCCATACATCTAAAAATATACTTTCTCAAAGATTATTGCAAAAAGTTAACAAATAAATAAATAAAATAATAAAAATAAGAGATAATTTTTCATTAGGACTGTTCTCAAATCTAAAATGTTTACTTTTTCATACATTTTAAAAATTAATTTTTGTTCACAAACGTATCAAAATTGGCAGGTGCTCTTATTCAGAAACTATGTAATCAAACTATTTTTTCCGTTTTTCGGTAAAGGCAGAAGACTTTTTTGAAAATGCTGCGATTTGAATCGAAGTTCTGGGCTCGACAGAGAAAGAAATTAAAAAAAAAAACGCCGTACTGAGAGAACAATAGCTTATCACTCACGATGTAATTCAATTATTGGGAAAAACTGTTCGATTACAAATAACTTCAATAATCATGTAATCATGCTGCAAGTTTCATGCTCCTATGTTTAAAAGTGTGTCAAAGTTTCGCGTTGTTGTGTGTGTGTAGGGGGGGGGATATTTTTTTGAGAATGGTTTAAAATTAATTAAACCATACGCATACTTTTCTTCAGTTTGTAAATTCTACACTTAGAATCACTTAAATTATTTTTTAAAATACCATATGAGTTTTTTTTTTTTTTCAAGAATTGTAGATTTTTATATAAAATATAATACTTTATTTTATTAGTAGTTTGTCGTTTTGAAGCTCAGTAAAGCAAAGAGCAAAGTTTTATTTGAATTTTTTTCCTTATATAATAGTTGTTTCTTTGATTAATAAAAAACAAAAAGAAAAAAAAATAGTATTTTATTAACAAACTTTGTAATAAAGTCTACAAAAATAAGTTAAAACAAAAATAATTAACTATCGTCATTATCGTAATAATTTAAAACAATATAACATAATTTATGTTACATCTTAGTCATCTTAGAACGAAATTCCCCTAGTCAATAATAATAATAAATAAATAATACATAAATCACGCCAAAATGTCGCAAAGCTGGAAAATATCGCAACCTTTCCGTTTATTCTCTATCCCTATTTAGAGGTAACAGGATCGTCTGTCGCTACGTGGCGGATCAGGTCTTTTCTCGTGAAAGGTCAATAACACTTTGTTTGACCACAACACGTATTTTAAAATAAAGTTGAATTCGGATTGTTTCAGAACATGTTAAAAATAAATATGCAACAAGCAGTTGTCGTTTTTTAGCTCACAGGCTATCAAAGCCTGAGAGCTTATGTGCCCGCCGGTTCTGTATGTACGTACGTATGTATGTATGTACGTAACGCGATAACTCTTCATAGAAATATCCGTTTACCTTCAAATTTTGTTTATAGGTTCACTATGTTAAGGCGCTTCCCTGATTAGTTTTCGGGATTGATTGGTTGAGTATAAAGGGGGGAAACGGGGAGGCTAATCCCCCCCTTAATTTATATAAATGGGTTTTTCATGCAGAATTATCGCATTTGCTTCAAAATTTGTTTATAGGTTCATTGGGTTAAGACGCTTCCCTGAGTAGTTTTCGGGATTGATTGGTTAAGTATAAAGGGGGGGAACGGGGGAGGCTAATCCCCCCTTAATTTAGATAAATAGGTTTTTCATGCAGAATTATCCGATTTTCTTCAAATTTTGTTTATAGGTTCATTGGGTTAAGACGCTTCCCTGATTAGTTTTCGGGATTGATTGGTAAAGTATAAAGGGGGAAACGGGGGGGCTAATCTCCTCCTTAATTTAGATAAATGGGTTTTTCATGCAGAATTATCCGATTTTCTTTAAATTTTGTATATATATTCATTGTAATTAGAGATTACCTGATTAGTTTAAGGGGTTCATTAGTTAACTATGAGGGGGGGGTAACGGGGGGATGACCCCCCTTAATATTATTGTCAATTTCTTTATTTTTCGAGGGGCTTATTTCAAATTCTTTGAAATAAGAGTATAATATACAATTAGTGTGAATAGCCTGTGAGCTCAATGCCCTCAGTTTAACTGGGCAGTTTTCTTTTTATTTCTTCTTCTTCTCTCTTTTGTCGCCAAGAAAGCGATATATCGCAGTATTAGCAACCTCGTTTCTGTTATGGCCGTAGTTTCCGCATCATCTGCAGCAATCGCTACTGTTTATTCGTAATCCCATGTTAACGAAGTTGCTATTACAGTGTATGAAAGATGATTCAGTTGTTGCCAGATAGTCGAAAGTGAATTTCGTCAAATTTCTGAAAATTTCCCCAAAAAAGTCACCAACAGTGTTTTTACTTAAAAATGTAAATTTTCAATTTTCAATTTATTACTATAAAAAATATTTAACTAATTTAAGCACAAAAATTTTCCCCATATCAAGCCTTTTTTTGAAAGAATTCCGCATTTACAAAAAAAATTAAATTATATTTAATTGATTATCGTAAAATCTTCCTTCTACGCAACATACTGAGCATAATTTCTGAATCTTTAGCAATTCCGGATTGAAAACGGAAAGCGGAAACTCGTCCAGTCGTTTCATGTTTATTTATGTTTACCAAATATCTAAATCTAAATTTTTACTTACTTCCGTTAGAATTTGTTTTGATGAAAATACAAGAAAAAATATTATATTCAAAATGACATTTAGTTTAGGAAAAAAGGCAACAATACTTTTTGATATTAATTATTCAGAATTTAGCTTACTGTATTCGTTTATTGGTGCATTGAAAAGTTAAGAAAAATTTAAACTAACAAAAAAAAAAAAATCAGAGATAAGTAATAAGTGAACTTCCATTGTGCTCATCGTTAAAGATGTGCACAAGTGGGTGAAAATGATACAAAGAAATGTGTAAACTGTAATGTTATAAATGACGATCACAACCACGAGAATAATGATTGATATTTTCGACTTCCGAATTTTATTTTCATCAGGAAGATAGAAAGTAAGTTCTTTGTCTTCATGATTTTCATTTTTCGAAACAAAATGAGTTTCAGAGAGATCCAGCTTTGCCAAATGACTAAAAGCAAACTTTACGTGAAATGACGAAAACAATTCCCCAAGTTTTTCCCCCAAAATCTTGATAAACCCCAGAAAATTCCCAAAAATGGGGACAAAATCCTGAATCTGGAAACACTGAGATGATTCTGTCTTAAATCTCCTTACTCTGTGGTTCATGTAAAGTAAGGTACTCGAATACATTTTTATCGCAAACACCCGCAAGAGAACGGTATTTGCTTGCTTGATTTTTCAGAGTCAGAATGAGGGACATTACACAAATAAAATATCTTAATTTTACTATATAATGATTTATCATTATATTATTTCTGGGTACAATGAATATTTTGAGAAAATATTATTACGTATTTGTTGGATGGATATGCGAAAGTAGAGTTTGTGTGAAAATTTAGAGAGAGCATTTTAACTCTTTTATTCCAGGTCAGAACTGTGGATTATTTTTTACTCAATGGTATCTGAATTTAAATCTGGAAAGTTATGATTACCGTTAAGAATGACTGGCAGTTGAGTATGAAAAATACTTAACTGCAGTTTAAAGTTATTTTACCCGTAAAGTCATTTAATAAGTTAATCCCGTATAAGAGTGCGATCTCATTTTCATCATTTAATTAGTCAATCTCACAAAAATAAATATTAGAGAGATAATTACCGACTATATTGTGCTCCGTAAATGTCTATCAAAATTGTATTTTTATGTCAAATAACTTTTTCTTAAAAGGAGGTAAATTATTAATGCATTCTAAATCATGTACTTTTTGAATGATGATTTTCAGTAAAAAAGGATTTGAATATGCATATATTTAGATTAACGTAATGTAAATACTATTGTTTATTAAAATTATTTTCTTTCACATCTTCTCTTTACTTTTTTAAAGTACATCCAAGGACACTTTTTAAAACGTTCTAATAATCTCATGAAAGAGTGCATATTTTATACGCTGCATCAGTCTACCTCGACACTTTTATTACACGTTTCATATTTAATTATTTAAATAAGATTTAAAGATGATATTATTGTAATAAAATATATCAATGATTTGTGTTCTGGGGAGTTACAATGAATTAGTTAAAATCATTCTAATTTTCTCATCCAGCATATGAAATGAAAAAATAATGCAATGGCGTTTTTCAGCAATGCAGGAAACACATTTCAGTAAAACAGTATATCTATAATTCTTAAAATAAGGTTTAAATTTCAAATTATAATGATTAAATAGTAAATGATTGAGACAGGAACAGGATTGACAAGGAATTACGAATTTCGCGGATTTTTTTTTATTCGGGTATTCCAAATTCATACCAGAAATTCTTAATGGTAAGTTAGCTTTTCATTGATAGATATTCCGATGTTGAAAAAAGCTCAATTTACTGTTTAAAACAAAGCCATTAAATAATAAGCCCAGTCAGATAGTGTTAAATTTGTTAGCGACACACTAGCGCCAAACCTCTGCTGCGGAAGGAGGACAAAACAGAAGTGGGTCTCAGAGAAACGATACGATTTATTTATACCGATATTTTGTACGATTTTTATCAATGTTTTGTTTTTGCACTTCCATTAAAAGCTTGCTAATTATTGGGACCTTTTACATTAAAGCTAAAACTATAATGAAAAAAAAATGTGGAAATTTACTGGATTAATATTTCTATATAAATATAGTGGTGGCGAAGAAGTTGATTTATTTATTAAAAGTTAAATAAAAAGTGATGGAAATTTACATCACTATGCAATTAACCCTTTCCGGCACAGACAAATTCTGTTCGTAAAATGTGAAATCACTGACTGACACCGGAATTTACAAACGACTTTCTTAGAAAATATGAACTCCTTATTTTAAGCTTTAATTTTAGAAGCAAAATTTTATTAAAATATTCTTGGTGCCGAATGCAGCACTCCCAACCGCTAGATGGCGCTATTTTCAACTTGCGAAAAGTTTCCCATTTATCTGACTGGGCTTATTATTTAATGGCTTTGGTTTAAAATGTCTGTTACAAGACCTCCTTATCATAGTATCAGACCTCTCAATCAGCAAGTTGCCTTTGACCGCTATACTTGTCCTGCTACTAGCGCCATCAATCGTCAGTAATAGTATTTACGACACGAAATCACACGAAATTTTTTCACAGCTCCATTTGTTCTATGCATTTGCTTATGAACTAGTAGTTTTCCTATCACTAAAATTTTATAGTAAATTTTTATTAAATTGACAAGATCGTGTGATTACATGACGAAAAAGATTCTATTAAATTTTAGTGGTAAGAAAAAAGCGTAAGAGTTGGCAGCTATGCGGTAGCAGACCAGCTAGATTTTTCTATGGATTTTCTATTATATTTTTGGATACCAGTTTTTTAGTAGAGACAATTTTGTTTTGTTTGATCGGAGAATTCTGAGGTTTAAAAGAACAACATTTTCTCTAAAAATATACTGGTGTTCAAAAAGCCCGAAACATGGCAACTGTGCGGTAGTATCCACCAGGCGGCGATACTTTCCGGAGAAAGTCAATTAATAAGTTGGCAATTACCGCGGACATTTTCTCCCATAGACTTTCTCCGGATTGTCAAGTCTGATCTATGATAAGGGGGTCTTGGTCTGTTATGAATTAGAAATGTTTATTATATATTTTACGTTGGGCGTTAGAGAGTTCAAGTTTAATAATTCGTTTAACTATAATTGTCGAAAATTGAAATATCTGGCACTTAGTTAGTCTGAGACGGTGCAGCAATGTTGCTGTGATTGTGATTTTTTAAATTAAAATTATATACCACCATATGATAATGGTAGTCTTCTACATATTTCAGAATACTAATCAGTCTAAGATAACTACAATTAAAAAAATTATATGAAATTATTAAAAATCGACATAGTATGTCTGCATTTCACGCTATGCGTGAACAGTGTCTTAAAAAAGTTTATCTATACTTTCTGAGATACTTGTTCCTCACTTCTATCAATTCTTCAATTGGTTGTATAACATGCGATAAATTAGTTGCACCATGCAATATATTTTATGCAAGTTTGGTGACGTTGGATGGCAACTATACAAGTCTACATATAATCTCGCTGTATTAATGTGTTTTGGAGATTCAATTGAAATGTTTCTAGTAGGGTTGTGAACCTCTTTCTACAGTTAATATCAATAACCATAACCCCAGATCTGATCTCTGAATCATTGAAAAGAAACAATTAAGTAACTTGTGATCCCTTCTCTCGCTTCTGGTACGTCTATTAATGTCCAAATTTTTTTCGAAAATCTTTCTGTGTTGTTTAATTCCTTTCTCCGACTATTTCTCGTCTTCACTCAATGTTCTCCATTTTTGTATTCAAAATTTTCATAACAGCTGCATAAATGATTTAAAATTTTTTATCCAGGCCTACAGTATTCAAACGTCGAATTTATGCTTAAGTTTATATTTCATTTGTTATTTTTAATTTATCTTTTGTCTGTTGACCTATATAGTACTTCCTTTCTATGCTGCATTAGTTGCTATACGTTGCTTTCCGATCAGTTTTTTGATATAAAATCCTTCATTTCTCCAAACTTTCAATTTTTTAGAGCCAGACAATCATACTTTTTTTTTTGAAAAATTTGGTTTTGCATAATTTGCTGCAGCTAATTTTTTCTTAAGCTTGGTTTTAAAAAACTTTGTTTAAAAAATTAACATTAGATTACCAACCGGGACTGGCGACTATTTTCATATTCAATCATATCACAGTTTGCAAAAAAATTTCTTTGAGGTAGATTTCTTTTGAAAAATTCCTAATATAAGTTATGGCAAAAACTGTATTTTAAAAAGTGTTACGACTAGAATTAATATTCTGAGCAATAAATAAGATCTTCCAATAAAACAGTTTATGATTGCTAAATGTAAATATTTAAGAAAATTTATGAAAGCAGTTAAAATAATTTATAAGGGTTGGGTTGGGTTGATTATTGACGGCCAACTATCTACACATGGGATATAGGCCCGGGAGGAGTGCCCTTCGTGGGGGTCTTTCTAAGGGAACCTAACCCGTATTTACGCATGGATAAATCCACGGCTCGAAGAAAACCACGAAAACTCCGAACGGTTAGGCCGACGGGTTCGATTGGGATCGAACCCAGCACCTCCCGTCTACCAGCTTCGAGAGCATAACCTCTCAGCCACTGGTGGGGCAATAATTTATAAGGAATCTATAAGCAGGGTTCGTACGGCTCCTGGAATTTTGCGACCAGAAAATTCTTCGGTACCAGTATTTTCTTACAGGATATATCTGCTTAAAAAAAGACGAAGTTTCGCGAGTTTAACCTAGATTTCTTTTTCTATAAAGAAAATACTGGTGAAACTCCTGGAAAATTCCCTGATCCGTACGAACCCTGTATAAGGAATTCATTTAAAAACTGCTCGAGTCATGTATGCATCCGTTATTCGTTGTAAATCATTAGAACAGTGGTTCTCAAAATGTTAGTTTAACGAGATCCTCCTTAAAATTTAAACATATCAGAGACCCACCTAATAAAGATTTCCTACGATTTTCGTACTCGTGTAATCTATCCTAAAGAACAGGTAATCTTTGTCACAAAGCATACAAGACAGAACAGTAAAAAGTAATAATTCTGAATCCGCGTCACATTCTTGCAAACAAATTAGACGTCGATGATTTTGGAATATATGATAGATTAGATGGTTCCGATTACCGATGATGCCCCTGAGTCGGAGTAACATTTCTAATCGAGCTGTAATAATCTTGAGGAAGCAGAAATGAACTTAATTATAACCACATAGAAACATGAAACATTCAATTGAATGATTTATCTGGTTCAAGTTATAATTATATTAATAAACATAATAAACATATTTTAAAACATAAATTTTTTAATTAAAGAAATTAATTATATACTACACAGAATAAGCTAAGAAATATAATTAATTAAAAAAAATCTGTTTTAAGATTACTGAATATAAATAAATCGTGTTGAATATCCCTGAGTGTTTAAATTAATGGTTTAGGAATTACCTATCGGGTAAAGTTAACCCTTTGAAGGATGGTGGTATATAATTGATATTACTTAATTACAGCATTTGTACTAGAATATTTCAATAAAATTAAGCTTTTATTCAAAATGTACGTGCAGGAAAGCGTTTGCTTATTTGCATATCACTTTATTCGTAAATTCTGTTGACATTCGATATTTCAATGACGTAATTGATTTAGCACGTAAATAAATAAGAAAGAAGATTCTGTTATTCTCTACAAGTTAAAAGACATTTTCTTAAAAAATTTTGCGAAAGGAAACAAATGTTGACCTCTGATTATATCCAATTGTTTTCCCTTTTCCCACAAACTCACGTCAAGACAAGAAGAGTTTGCTTTCTTGAATGTTTATGACTAAGTTATTAGGTTGTTGAACGACTTATAAAAAACTTAATTCTAGATAATTACATTAATTCCGGGGCGTATTTAATATTTCAGAATTTTTTATATGCATTAGACCAGAGGTGCTAAGCTCTTATTAATATTCCGTAATATGTAGATTAATTTAACCCACATTTAACACGTTTCGCACCAGAAAATTTTTTTAAGAAATGAAATTAAATAAATTCCAGTTAGAAATCTGAAATCAAATAAGTAAATATTTATCAATATTTTTCTGGTTCAGATTAAACCATATATTACGGAAGATTAGTGGGAACTTGGCACATCTGATCAGACGGATGGATATACGTAAGTAGTGTGAAAGTCTGGAAAAAACGTATTAAGGATTGATTATTCAAAATGAAGATAATTAAAATGATTTGTTTTTCTTTTCACTTATTCTGAACCATAATAAGATATACGGAAAAAAAACAGTTTATTACAGTTTATATTAATGTTAAATGTAAATATTTAAGAAAGTTCATAAAAGCAGTAAAATAATTTATAAAGATTAAATTTAAAAATTGCCTGATTTATGTATCTATCAATTATTAGTTCTAAATCGAACAATTTAAAATTTAGAAAAGCGGTTCGCAATTTTTATTCTTCCAGGATCCTTTTAATGTTTAAATGTTTCGGAGACTCACCTAAAATGTAGCTACATAAAGATTTTTGTATATTCAATCCTAAGGAGAAGGTAATATTTGCCATCAAGCTTACACGATTGAACAGTAAAAGATAATAATCGGGATGCAGCGTCAAATTATTATAATCAATTTAAGCGTCGATGATTTTGGTTTATATGATAAACTAGATGGTCCAGATAACAGAACTGCGGTTCAAATCGCACACCAGCAGGGTTTTTCCGCTATAGCAACACCATACATTCCGACGTTATGTGAATTTAATGGCCAATCAATTACTGATGATAACCCTGAGTCGGAGATACACAAATTGCATTTAACATTGATGCAGACTGTGCGATGTTGCCATGACAACAACCCTGTCGATACGCCAGATAACTGGCAGTTTTATTTTCTATTCCATCTTATCTATCATATATACCAAATGATCTATTCTACAATTGATTGAAAATATATGACGCTGCCTTTCGGACTTTAATAGCAATGTGAAAGTGGAGTTATCTAATTATTTTATATAAGTTCTCAAATTCTCATTACATGTGATTCACAAGTGTACCGTTGGTATTCAACGTGTTATAACTATTTGATGGGGACTATTTAACTTTCGCCTTATTCAAACAGAGAATTTCTATCATAACAAGAGAGGGAATTACTTTTCGAAAATACTTATGGAAATTTGCCTATATGATGACAAAGCTCTGATCGTCACGATATAATTTTTAAGAATATGCTAAGCGCATGTAACCTTGACCACAACACAAGTGTCACACCCTGTATACTCTACATATTAAAGTCAATTTCGTAATAAGTTTTAAGAACAAGTAAAACAGATTTCGTACCCTTGTACCACAATTTTTTTAATAGATTTTTTTCCATTTAATATTTAAATAGGAGAAATGGTTGACAGCACGTTTAATTGAAGGATTTGTAATATTTTGTTGCATTTAAATAATGCGAAAAATTCTAATAATAAATTACGGTAAAAGCGCACGAATGCTGTAAAATTACAAGTTTTGGAGTGCCCTCCATAGTTTGATAGACATTTCGCGCAAACGTTATTGAGAGCGCAGCGTTTGCTCACTTGATTGTTTCTACAACTGAGAGCCAATTCATACGCAGTTTAAAATTGTTAATTTAATATACTTAAATAACTTTACATTATTTACGGGACCAATTAAATATGTTGAAAAAATTGTTATGTATTAGCTGGATAGTTATGTGTAAGTAAAATTTGTGTGAAATTATGGAAAAAAAAACGTTTTAATCCTTTGATTACAGGCCAGGAGTGACGAATGTTCTTATATTCAATCACAAGACGAAAACTCATATTAGTATAGATAGTAATAAAACTTAAATAGTTTATATCTATAAGGTTCGGTGTTACGGCTACAACTACAAATACGAATAAATTTTTATAAGGTTTCATTTCGGCACCAAAATGCTGTAACCCAGTTGGATATCATACAGTCTGAAATAATAATGCATTAGTATCACAAAAAGGCATAAACGTTACGAAGATGAAACCATTTTTCAATTCGTAATAAATATAAGGTTTCAAAAATTCAACAACATAATGTTCATAATAATCAAGAGCTACAAATCAACCGAAATTTTTAATACTACCACTTAAGAATTGAATTATTCCCTTTATATAATTGTAGTATTCAGCAACTGAATAAAGAGAATATATCTGTTCGGACATTGTGGTCCTCTAAAATCGACAACTTTGATAATCTTTTTAAAACCATGCAATAGCTCACAACTTTTTTTTTGTTATCTATTTTTCCAAATAATAATATTTGCCTTATTTAATCACAGCATTTTTTAGGATTAAATAAGGTGAAGATTACTTTTACGAAAGTACTTGCAAAAAGGCGTAATTGATGGCAGCTGTGCTTTTGTTAATGAAAAATATGCTTTTTATCCATTTATATATAATTCACGCTTGAAATGGTTAATATTTCCATTAGGATCGAGGATTTGTGACTATTTTTATACTTAATCGTACCACAATTTACGAACATTTATCTCTGTTGTAGTTTTCTTCTGGAAATATTCTTGAATAAATTTGTGGAAGAGATTATTTTACAAAATGTTGTACGAACAGACTAAAAATTACTCCACTGGAGCGTGCATTTTTTGACCTGTAGTCAAATAGCTAAACATAATTAGAATGAATGTAGAGAAAATATATTCTACTCATTGTAGGCTAATAACATACCTGAAAATTTTAACGACTTATTGTTAGCACTAAATTTAGTAGAAATTTTTGCCTTATGACATCGCTAATTTTGGCGATTAAATAAGACAAAATTTACTATTCAATTTTAGAAGGTACGTGGAAAGCGTAAAAGTTAAAATCGATGCAGAATGTTTATAGCTAGTTTTGGCTATTTTTTAGCTAGCTTCGGTAGTTTAGCCTCCTTTTTTATTCAGAAATTACGAGATCTTACCGGAAATTTTAAACATTTGTAATTTATCTTAACTCCTAATCTCTGTCATTAAAAATAATAATAAAACTGCTTTTTAAAATTTATGGTGCGAATTTAGAGTTTCTGAATGAAAAAGGAGGCGAAATTGGCAACAGTCGTCTGAAGAAAATGTTTACTTTCTAGGTATTTCGAACATTTGCAACATAAATTACCTTCTTGGTCAGTTTCTCCAAAGTTCGTAAGAAAAATCTGTAATGATTTTTTTAAAAGTGATATTCAAAAAAGCGGAGCAGAAATTTTAGACTTTATTTAATCACAACATCTCTGCGGTTGAATAAAGCAAAAATAACTGATAAATAATGTTGCTAATAGATTTTAAAAAAGTGTACTTCGCGATCGTTAAGAAAAAGGAAAGGTAGGGATTTTCTTTACGATTTATATGCTGAATATTATAAATAGGTCGTTAGAACCAATATATTAAAAGTGGCCGTTTAAAACAGGGAATAGGAAGTTACTAAAAGGAAGTTACTGTTGTAGACTATCAGTTTTAACCCACGTTAACAGCTTTAATCCAATTTCAGCTGTTTTATCTTTTATTTATTTCATGCACGTTCTATTTGTTGCAGAATGCATTCATAATGAAGAGAAAGGGGATAGTAAAATAACTATTTAACAACTTAACACTCTTATTTTGGGGCTATTTTAGTCATTATTTAGCTATTACTGAAAGTAAATATTTTAGAGCATTTATTACCCGGTTTTCAAAATCGCAACCT
Source organism: Maratus michaelseni (assembly GCA_963931845.1). NCBI lineage: Eukaryota > Metazoa > Arthropoda > Arachnida > Araneae > Salticidae > Maratus > Maratus michaelseni. The sequence continues at coordinate 307,439,839 of OZ007595.1, forward strand.
TCGTTTATTTAATCAGTAAAAATATGTGATTGTGAAATATAAAAAGGCAAAGATTACTATTGGAAATAATTGACAAAACAGAGTAAAAATGTGCCGCGATTCACTTTCAAGCTCATCGTCTACCGTATGTAGAAATCGATTTTTCTAAACAAAATATTCAGTAGCTGTACTGAAATGCTGACGTGCTGACGACGGATATTTCAAATTGGTTAATCCAAGAAATTCTATGGTGAATCCTTAAAATGTTTGTGTTGTGTTATTTATAGCACGTATTTTTAATCGCCAAATTCTACAATTGCGTTAGAATTTGGAAATAAAATTTTGCTGACATAATGCACGTTTCACAATGTACTTTTATTAATTTTTAAATAAATTTGTTCGTAATTTCTGGTGTTATTCAATCACTTCAACATTTTAGCAACGGTCGTGCTTTGTCCTTAAATAGATAAGAGAGGACACTCCGTATACTATACACATTTAGAAATAAATTCGCAATGGCGTTTTGTGAACAAGAAGAGTTATATGTTTCAAAGTGCAATCCAAAGATTCATATATTTTTCGCGCAAACGCTACTGAAAGTACAGCGTTTGCTTGCTTGCGTGATTGACAGCCCAAGATTCATGTTCTCGGGCACAATTTAAAAATCATATTTTTATATAATCAAATAACTTTAAATTATTTACGGGGTCAATTAAATATTTTTGGAATAATTGTTTTGTATTGGATGGATATGCGTAAGTACAGTTTATTTGAAAGTCAGGAAAATCGTATTAACCCGATTACGGTCCAGGACATACGAGAATCTTTATATTCAACTAGAAGACGAAAATGAAAATAGGAAATAGTAGTAATAAAACCTGAGTGGTTTATATTTACCAATTTCGGTTTTAAGACTCACCACATCTGCTTCGTACGTTCAAGGTACAGATGTTTCAAGAAATGAAGGAACTCTGTAGAGTTTTTTCGATTAGAAATAACTCTATAGACAGCGGTGGCAGTTCCACATTAAGAGTTCCACAAAAGTTTCGTTGATTAAATTTGTACTTAATACATCAGGAGGAACAAAACTAACTGACATTGTTCTAACTTTTCAACAATATGTAATATTACTGAATTACTAGTATATAATTCACATTATGTATCACGATAAAGTAATTGGTTTTGTAAGTATATTGCGATGAATGAATTAAATATTCATATGAGTGAAATTAGTTTTATTGAGTAAGAAGAGGATACTAAATCATTTTTCTTTTTAATAGGAACGGAAAAAAACAATCTAAGAACATTTATAATTCAAAATATCTGTGTTAATTAATGATGTAATCTTCTTAATAGCTGAACTAAAAGGCTCGTTAAGAAAAAAATGCAGAAGTATGATTATCTTTCAGAATAATTCGCAGTTGATTATGAAAGCTAATTAACTACATTTAAGGACTTTCGTATCGGTATTGTCATTTATTTATTTATTCTTTAATGAGAGTGCATTTTCATTTTTATGTTTTTAAAAGTAAATATCATTAGAAAATGTTTGATAGTTAATTACCTATCATATTATGCTCAGCAGAAACGTAATTACATAGAAATTTGAAAGATTGTGTTGAATAACACTTTCTTTTAAGTTGTTGGATTATTAGTGTACTCTAATTTTTTCACTTCTTGTAAGATGACTGTTCGAATATACAAATAATACACAAAAAATTTGAATATACATATTTTTAGATTTATTGAATATATATATATATATGTACTTTAGCATGATTAACCTGTCAATTGGGTATGACGAAACAGTTCGTCATACACGAACAACTACTGCAAAGGGCATGACGACATTTTTCGTCATGGAAATTTACTGTAATGATTTGAACACTTCCACCAGTAAAATTTAATAGCAATTTTCGTCTTATTAAAACGCCCTATTCATGCAAAATTACTGCCATGAATAAGGATTTTTTTTTTTTTACTGGTGGAAGTGTGCCTTGTTGGTAATCATGTCCTGATGATATTACATATCACTACAAAGAAAAAAGTTCGCATTGTGAAACGAGATGAACAAAAGTTTATTCCCCGATTAACAGGTTAAAAATAAATTGTTCCAAAAAAAAAAAAAAAAAAAACAGAACCGTGTTTTCAGTTTAAAGTACGTGCATTAATTAGTGAGAATTTTATTAAACTTTCTAACAATCTGACAGGGTTCGTACGCTTTTAGCACAATTTTAATAGAATTTTTTGCTTTATTTAAATGCAGAAAAATATTACAAATTCGGCAAATTTAACGAGGAGTCTACAATTACTGCAATTTAAATATTATATAGAAATTTTCTAAGAAATTTTCTTTAGAAAAAGTGATGCCATACCACTTGGAAATTCCAAGGCAATTACGCACCTTGATAAGGCAATATATTCTATTTTTAAAAATGTGGAACAATCGTAGAAACGATAGTCTGACCAAATATTTCTATTTAAAAAAATGTAACTGTCTTTTTTAGACTTTTGTTTCACATTATATGCTTAGGCATTGGAATATAGTTTACAGGAAGTATTATTACAATTAAATACGTCAATTATTTATGTCACCGCTGTCGAAATTTCCGAGAGTGGAATACCTGTATGTTCTTGCACAGGATTTGAGGTTTGTGACCTCTAGGGCGCATTAGTAAGAAGACGAGATGTTGGCATCAGATAGATCGTAAGACCGACATGGCGGCGAGAGCGGACACTCTAAGATATTCATTCGTTCACTATTGGACATGACCCATTCCACATTGGTATTTAGACATACAGACGCTGATCAATAGAGGCACACACTCATATGTACGTAAGTGGCCGTATTAGGTCCGGTTATCTGGGGAGAGTATCTGACATCATTGCCCCCGAGCCTTACTGATGTCTCATCGGAGAAATCAGGGAATCGGAAACTAATATAGGGGTCTTGCAATATCCTCATTAATGCCGGTTGGTACGAAAAGTTACCATTTAAGTGATACGAAACTTTTAAATATGAACACCAGTATCTTCGTAAAAAAAAAAAAATTCTTATTATCTGATGTGAGGCTAGCAGAGATTCAATGAGTTAAAATAACAGTATGGGAAAACTGGTGTCAACTGGTATCGAAGTATTAAAAGAAGTGTAAAAGAAGTCGGCGTTAATGGGTTAACATTTGGCTGAAAACTTGTTATTTAAGTTATGTAATACTCCTTTTTAACGCTTTTTGAAATTGCCTTTTCAATACATTATTCTGTAATCCATTCGATTTTATACAGTTTATTTCCCAGTAAACGAAACGGAAAAAGTGCATGAAAAAAATATTATTTAAAAATTTCAATGCACATTTTGTTTGAAATTTGGAATTGGTTATAATTAATTCATGAAAATAAGACAGTTATAGGGATCGTTCGTGTAAGGAAAACTCTATTACGTTTTAAGTGTTAATTATTAGAAAATCTGCGTTTACCGAGGTTTAGCTCGTAGGTAATAATTTTGATGATATTTTAAAAATATTAGATGATTCACATTTTTTGAGTTAAATATACTATTATATTATACGAAATCTTAAATAAAGAATACACATTATAAAAATATATGATGTCGCCATTCTCTCGTTTAATATTTAGTTTTACGAATGCAAAAAAAAAAATTAAATAAATAAATAAATAAATAAAAATAAATAAATAAATAAATAAATAAATAAATAAATTATGCAACTTCATGCTATCTATGCCAATTTCACAACTATCTAATCATTTGTTATAAATTGTCAATTGGGGTATCCCTCCAAGAATTTCCATGGGTTGCATATTCACCCTACATATATAGATAGATATAATGTTATTTTTGCGTTATTGTAGCAATTATGTGTTCACTGTTATAGTTGTGTTATATGCTTATAGATTTTTAAAAATACTTACTTAAAAATTTCTATAAATAATCATAAAAAATCAGTATATGAACATATTTAATTTTTGATGAGATAAACTCGGAGATTAAAAAAGACGAAATTTACTATTGATTTGTAAGGATTCACAGTTCCATCGACGTTTTTAATCCATTCGACGTTTTTTAAAACTATTGCATTACAAAAAGTTTCGGAATGTAGTTTTTTATACGGTTCCTGGATTTAATAAGTTAAATTTAGAAAAATACTGGTAAGAGTGTTGGCAACTGTGAAAATAATTCAGAAAAATATCTCAATCTATACGAACTTTCTGTGACTTTCATAGATTTTGTTCATAAATGAAATAGTTTTCAGGTTAATTTTCAAAATGGCTTTTTGAATATTCGCATACTACTAGAATACATTTTAAATCATACGTAACGTGTTTTTCAATATAGAGCATTACAAATTTTCATTTCGAGTAAATACTGTTAGTGTTGCGAGTGATTTACTTTTTTTTAAATTTAGTTTTTGTTGATTGGCACCACTTTTTTGAAATGGTATAATTCGTTTTGTTTTCGCATATTATGTTAATTGTGATTAAATAAGGCAAATTTCACTTTCTCAGAAAACTGGTGGAGATCAAGATAACTGAATTGTAGGAAAAAGTAGCCAACTGGCAATACTGATAAAGCATGGCAAATCAAATCAAATTAACATGTTTGTAATTAAGATTTTCAAATTTCGAATAAAAATAAATATATCTTGTGTTCTTCAAGATAGAAAAACTATAATAGTAGAAAAAAAATATAAACAAGAAAGTTTGGTGCAAGCAAATTAATCCTGTAAATTCCAAAATTGTAGTAACATAGTTGCAAACATTCCGTTTCTTACTCATGTCATTTAAAGTTTAAAGACACTGGCGGCGCACTGTATGAGCCATCGATTTTCAAAAGGTAAGTAACAACTTTTAATGATATCATTGTTTAATCCAATTCCAATTATCCTTGTTTAAAGTGAATATTACTCTCCGAATAAGTTGACAACAAAAAAAAGTAAATATTTCGCCGGTATGCACTTCCAAGAGCGTCACATGCCGTACGTCGAAATCCATTTTGCAAAAAAAAATATTCGGTAGCATCCCTGACAACGAAGATTTGAAAGCGGTTAATCCTAGAAATTCTATGCTTAAACCTTTAAAGGGGTGGCAGTATATTATTTATACTACTTAATTTTAATCGTCAAGTACTTTTTAGAATAAAATTTTGCGTACATAATGTATTTTTAAATATTTTTTTTAGTAATTTCTAATGTCATACAATCATTTGAACATTTTAGAAACGGTGATGCTTTAAGGTATAAGAGAGGATACCATGTATACCGGGTTGTTAAAGGTCAGGGAATGTCCAGACCAGAAAACTTCTTTGAACCAGTATTTTCTTATATAAAAAATTAACTTAAATGAAACGAAGTTTCGTGCGACTCCTTTAGGGGAATTTTTCTGTAAGACAAATACGGGTACTTTCCTAAAATGTAGGAACGCTGCGTATACTACGCATATAAAAGTCAATTTCCTGATAAATATTTAAGAAAAAAAACAAGTAACACAACGGGCCTCAGAATCTTATCCATAGTTTTATACATTTTGATTGCAAACGCGGCTGATAGAACTGCCTTTGATTGCTTGATCCTTCTTAAAGATTCAACTCAGGTATATCCAATTAAAATATTTTAATATTATATAATTAAATAGCGATGTATTATTTACGGTGCTAATAGAATATTATTATAAAATTGTTATGTATTACATGGATGGATGTGCGTAAGTAAAGTTTACTTGAAAATTTGGAAAACGTAATGACCATTTGATTACGAGCCAGGACTGGCTCCTATTTCTATATTCAATCAGAAGGCGAAAATTATTATTAGGAAACAGTGGTGATAAAACTTCAACAGTTTATCTCTACTAGTCTCGGTCTTAAGGCTACAACTACAAGACTAATAATACACTTCATTTCACCATCTTAAAGTTACAATAACTGGTATTACATACAGTCTGAAATAATCATGCATTTTTAGAACAAAAAAGCATAAGAGTTAGCAGGATAAAACTATTTTCTAATTTTAAAAAAAAATTAATTTTAAAAGTTCGATATGATTAGTTCTTAGTATATAAACGAGAGTCACGAAATATCCCGAATTATTTATACCACCTTTTAAGAATTGAATTATTTTCTTTGTATAATTGAATATTCCTGCAATTGAATAAAGCGAATATTTTTGTTCCGAAATATTGGTCCTCAAAAATTGACAACTATGACAATATTTCTAAAAGTTAGATAGCTGACTACTTTTTTTTGTTACCACTTTTTCAAATATTATTATTTCCCTTATTTAATCATAACATTTCTAGTATTAAATAATATGAATATTACTATTCAGAAATACTAGTGAAGATAAGACTACTAGTGAAGAAAGCGTAAATTTTGGCAGCTGTGCTGTTGTTAAAGAAAAATTGTATTTCATCCATTTAAAAATGGTTCTTGCATACAGAGCCTGATCATCAACAGGGCACACTTCCACCAGTAAAAAATAATAGATTTTTTTCTCCTTATTCATGGCAGTAATTTTGCATGAGTAGGATGTTTTAATAAGACGAAAATTTCTATTAAATTTTACTGGTGTGTGTGTGTGCCCCGTCGGTAATCAGGCCCTGCTTCCATATGATGATTTACCCTTTGATTAGAAGCTATTATTTGATTACCCTTTGATTATCGACTATTTTTATATTCAATCGTGCCACAATGTACAAACGTTCTTTTTTGTTGGAGTTTTCTCTTTAAAATATCCTTGAATAATGGTGTAGCAGAGATTATTTTTCGAATGTGGTACGAAAAGATTATAAAAAATAGTCCAGTGGCACATACATATTCCGACCTGTAATCAGTGTTAAACAGAATTAGAGTGAATGTAGAGAAATTTTTTTCTATCTGTTGTATGCCAGTAGGTATAGCTGACAACTTTAACCCCTTGATGGGTGGAGGGTTACTATACATCTTACTTAATTTTAATCTCTAAATGCAGCAATCGCGCCACATTTTTATTATAATTTTTTGTTATTATAAAGTATGTGAAGAAAAGCTTTTATATATTTTCAAATAAATATGTTAATAAATCCTCGTGTGCTTGAATTATTAAAAAATATAGCAACATAAGTACTTTGCTCCTGAAAGTGTTAACGATAGTGTTACCACTAAAATTTAATAGAAATTTTTGCCGATTTATTTAATCGCTGATTTTAGCGATTAAATAAGGCACAATTTACTATTATTTTTTTTATTTACCAGAAAAGCTTAAAAATTGGCAGCTAGGAAGAATCTTATTCCCTAGCGGCGAGGTTTGTTTAACATAAAGAATTTATCTCGAGAGTACTCGTGATCGACAGAAGCATTAGAACAAAAAACACGAGGAATCATGTGGTGTGAGATATTAAACAAAAAAAAATTTTTACTCCTCTGTAATCAGTTTTTGAGAAATTTGAAACGATTAATGAACTAGGTATCTGTTCGTGTGACCCGTGTACACCGATATTTGTTTTTAACGACTTTACGTTTAAGGTTTTACGGACATTGAATACCATAATTTTTTAATAATTATTTCCGTTTTATTTAATCAGAGAAATTCTCAATTAAATAATATGAATATTACTATTAAAAAAGACGGTGGTATACAATGTCCGTAAACTATTATACCTATAACTGTTTAAAAACAGAATTAGGTATATTTTCATGTTTGGTAAGAAATACAGAATAGTCTCAGAGCATAAAAAATTCGAGAAAAGAAATCCCAAAACTAATCCCAATTTTACACGCATAACTCATCTACGTATTGCTTGCTATCAGTACATACTAGGGATGAGACGGGCTCAGCCCGAGCCCGTTCCCTGGACCGACACAGACTCGGGCTCAATTTTTATATCAATCTTCTGGCTAGGGCGGGAGCACGGCACAGCTATTTCAGATTAGAATTTTTCTATTTAATATTTAAATCACAGAATTTGCATTTATCTCTTTCGATCGTAGACTTTGAGATGTTTTGTGCGATTAAATAAAGCGAAAAACTATATGAAGACATTGTGGTATTGATGTACTCAACCTGCGTACACTACACGCATTTGCTTATTTGTGTATCTTGTTTTGCCATAAATGGTATTTCCACATACATTTCATATAAATTAATAAAATATAATGTCATAATTATGTATCTACGTCAATAACAGATAAGAATGCAGTTACCATTTACATACGTAGGTATGTCCAGTCATAAATTAAATTTATGTAGAAAATTTTTTGCTGAATATCACATATTTTAAAATAAAATTATAGTTTCATATTAAGACGTTAAAATTTAATACTAGTAAAAATATTTCGAGAGCTGACAATTTTGTTAAAAACCTTCTATCTAATATAGTTTACTGTATTTTATTTTCTGATATCACTATCTAGTTCAGAAATTGGCTCTTGGATGACGACTTCATCAGATAAAAGAAGTGGGGGCAGCGTGATCACTTTTTTAAATGCAACTATTTCAAAACAACAATATTTCTGGCATGCTTGTCTTGTCATTTATGTAGAAATATACGAGAGAGATTATTGTTTGTAGAAGTGGTTAATTAAAAATTGGCAACAGCGGCATCTAAAGTAGTAACATATTGTAGTAGTAATCACGTTTTCTAATTGAAGTAAAAAAAAATACTACAGATAATTTGTTTATTTTACATCTATACATTACAGAAAAATATTTGTTTCATCAGTTGAATATGATATATATATATATATATATTATAAACATTTATTTTTCAAATAATTATGTTATAGAATTTTGTTTTTGTTTTTGTTAAATGATGTAATATTCTAACACAGAATATCCTTTAAATGTTTTCTAAACCACAAAAGAATCTCAGTTATATTTATTTGGAACTACAAAGTACTTCTTACAACTGCTTCATACGTTCAACGTACAGGTGTTTCAAATAATGAAAGAACACATTAGAGTATCTTCGACTAAAACTAACTCTATAGGCAGCGGTAACAGTTGCACATTAAGTGAGTTTTATCTTTTAACCGTTTGAGTGCTATGAAGCGCGATAGTGCCGCAATGTATCTGCGATCAAACAAATTTCAACGGATAAAACAACCCAGAAGTTTTATTCAATAATTGAAATCATTTAATTTTTATTCAACAGCTGAAATATCTACAGCGATCTAGTGAGTTACATTTTATAAGATAAAATTTCTGGGTTGAAACACAATTTGTTTTATCCGCAGATACATTGCGGCGCTATCGCGCTTAGCACTCAAACGGTTAAAGTTGCACTTAATACATCAGGAGGAAAAAACTAACTAATATTGTTTTATCTTTTCAAACAGTTTCAACAATATGTAATATTACTGAATTAATAGTATATGCTTCAGTTTATGTATAACGATAAAGTAATTAGTTTTGTAAGTATATTGCGATGAATGAATTAAATATTTATCTGAGTGAAATTAGTTGTATTGAGTAAGAAGAGGATAATAATTCATTTTTCTTTTTAATAGAAACTTGAAAAGCAATCTAAGACTATTTATAATTCGAAATATCGGTGTTAATTAATGATGTAATCTCCTTAATAACTAAGCAAAAAGGCTCGTCTTATAAATACTATGTGAAGAAAAAATTGATTAAGTATGATTCACTTTCAGAATGATTGACAGTTGATTATGAAAGCTAATTAACTACAGTTAAGGGCAAACGCATCCGTATTGGCATTTATAAATTTATTCTTTCATGAGACTGCTTTCTCATTTTTCTGCTTTTATAAGTAAATATCATTAAAAAAATGTGAGATATTTAATTACATATCATATTATGCTCAGCAAAAATGTAATTAAATAGAAATTTGAAAGATTTTGTTAAATAACACTTTTTTTAAGTAGTTGGATTATTAATGCATTCTAATTATTGCCCTTCTTGTAAGATGACTGTTCGAATGTACAAAGAATATCCAAAAGAATTTGAACATACATATTTTTAGAATTGTTGTTTATTTAGTATTATTAGCTTGATTAACCTGTTAACTGAGTATGACGAAATAAAATCTTACGTCATACACGAACTACTTACCGCCCCCTGAATACTAGGCTTGCGCTCTGATAGAAATGGCTGCTGTCGAAAGCGAATTTTTTTTCAGCGTTTGAACGGTCCCTCGAACTTCAACACCAATAATTTCTAAAAGTTCTTTATGCCTTGTTTTTATCAGATCAAACCAGTCAAAGAAAACTTTTAGATATTACTGGTGTTGAAGTTCGAAGGACCGTACAAACACTGAAAAAAATAATCCGCCTGCGACAGCCGCCATTTCTGTCAGAGCGCAGGCCTAGTGTTCAGGGGTCGGTGAACTACTACTGTAATGGGCATGACGATATTTTTCGTCATAGAAATTTGCCGTAATATTTTGAATACTTCCACCAGTAAAATTTGATAGCAACATTACTGCCATGAACAATGAAAATTTAATATAATAAATAAAATTTAATAAATAATGAATCATTTGCCATAAAACACCATTAAAACTTTCATTGTTATTTTTCGTCATTTCATACAAACATTTTTTAAAATAAAGACTGGTCGCAAAGCTCCATTTATACCGGTTTTGCAATATCCTTTATAGCTCTAGTGCAGCCAGGAGACTTTTCATCATAATTCTACCTTAATGCTTGATTTTCTTTATACATGCATCAGCTATCTCATCCTGAAGGACACTGACCATGCATCGACTGCTTCTTACTTGAACAAGTGTGGAAAAAGGCGGAAATAACAGCACTTTGAATTTTTTTAACATCAACGCTTTTATGGCTTCGAATGACTATGACATAATAATTTTTCAATTTATCGATGAAAGCGTCAGTAAGTTTCCCTTTTCTTCCAAAGCCTTTTTGAGTTTTCTTCAGTTTTCTTAATCAACTGCCAACTCTCTTCTGCGCATGCCCAATGCACTCTAACTTAAAAACAGAATCTTTTCCATAAATGTCTTCGGCACACATATATCTTTTAGAATCCCCATCTCCATAATACTCTGTATGATGTAGCTTTCGCAGTGTTTCTGACCATTGGAAGATTCGATAAGCTCCAACTCTCTCCATGCTTCCAGATGATCCTTTGTGAGTGCTACAGGTATGCGACCGCTTCGTTTTCTTTCCTTTGGAATTTTGATAAATTCTGCCGTGTTGGGACAGTACCTCCAGATCCAAAATATTTCATGTATCAATGGAAACAGCCGTAACACACCCATTCAAGGAAGAAAAACCCCGCCACTGCCAAGTGCCATCTACTGACACACCGCACTTTACAGGATCATCAGAACGTTTTCGAATTTCTTCAGCAGCTTCAGTCATATTAGCTTGTGCAACTTTTGACACTAAACTCAATAACTTTTCTTCGAGTCGTCGAAAAGTTTGTTTTGAAAAGTATTGCAAATTCAGTATGCTGTATAGTTTTTTTCCAGAAGAATATCCTTTTTCAGTCAAGTGTAATCCACAAACCATTTGTTATTCACAAACTTATGTGCCTAAAATATTGAAATCATTTAAATACCGGGATTTAACAACAAATTTATTTCCAAATAAGTAAAAGCTTTTCTTCACGTATATTATTAACGGAAAATTTGATCCCAAAATTCCGGTGTTAGTATAGCGCTTGGGATTTAAAATTAAGTTGGATATATTATATTCAACACTCCTTCAAAGGGATAAGATTTAATGATTAGCAATATTTTGAGAATTGTTAATAATAAAGGATATGAATTAATTACAGAATATTTTAATTAACATTTATGAAGAGTGCGTTGTGTTTCCTCTCCCCATAAATCAAAGTACTTTTTCTAAACTTAATTGCCTTATCCCAATGTTGCCCTTGTTTCTTTATAAAATAAATCAATTATATGGTACACTGAAATGCGTTAAATAATTAAGTTAAATAGTAATAAAAAATATGATTGCACTTTTTTTATGACTTGGGTAAAATATCCAAACGTTCTAGTCTTAACTAACACATTTTTATTTGTTTGTAGGAAAATGTTTCATTTTACTTACAAATTTTAAGTAAAGAATTTCGTTTAAGATCGTAATCTTGGCACTTTTCCATTTACTGTATTTAAAACAATTAGTAAAGCACATAATCTTTTCTTTTCATTTATTTTGCTAATAGTAAATCCAAAGCTTACTCTAAGAAGAATTTTCACTTGATAGCATGACAGGTTATTTTTGTAATACGAAGGGTGCAATTTGTTGTGCACAAATAGGATCAACCATATTAAAAATTATCCATGTCCAACACCCAGAATTCAAATAATAAACTTGATTTTCGTGTAAATAACCTATGGTACCAGTCCGCTATTTTTTTGTAATTTCAGATTTTTTGATTGCTATCACTTTTTTTTAATAGTATTATTCGCCTTTTTTAATGCCATATTAAGTAAGGCAAATATTTCTTTCAAAAATGTTGTTGCAATCAGGTAAGGTGATTTTAAAAAATGTAGCGGACTGGTAACACTATCAGTAAATAAATTTCTGTGATAAGTTGCTTTTTAAAAATATAATCATGATAATATTTACCTGGAATGTGGCAATAAACTCTCGAACTTAGAAATATTTGTTGTTTATTCATATATCTGTTTCCTGAATTCGTACGAAAAATAGTACAAAAAATACATTACACAAAGGCGTTTAATTCCTTTTTAGTAACCGTTTCAAAATATTCAGTACTAACTGGACATATTATGCAGTTTATGTCGTATAAAAAATAATAAAAATCGCATGTTTGCTACATAATTATATTTAAATGTCTCACAACTTTTCAAGACAGGAGACCTCGTGTACCAAAGGCACGTGCATTTCCGGGATAACTTAGTTTTGAAGCTTAAGCAAGCTTGTGCTTAAAATTCAATCTTATTTGTTGTCTTTAATCGCAATTTATTTTAATCAAACTGTGATATCATTAGCTTGTGGCAGTGTTATAAATCCGCTAATTTTTATTTTCAGATTTCTTGATTGATACCGATTTTTTTTATGTAATAATATTTGGGGTATTATTGACAGATTAAAAATTGATTAAAATATGTGGTTGTTAACCGTACAGTGCATGAATTTTTCTTTTAGAATTGTGTTTTTTATACTTATATTAAGAATTCGACACCAGAAATTTTAAGACAGATTTTTAGTTTTATTTAGTAGCATATTTGTGTTATTTTTGCAGGAATAATATTTCTATATAAACATAGTGGTTGCAAAGAACTTGATTTACTTTTTTAAAGTAAAATAGAAAGTGTTGCCAATTGGCTACACAATGCACTGTAGGGTTAATACTTGCAAACGACTGATATACGGACTTAACGTGATGAATTATTTTCTGTTATATTTTCTTAATTGAAATGTAAGCCATATAGAGATTGCGACCTATTGCTCCAGTCTTTAGACAAGCGCAGATCTCTAAACAGCGTCCCACTGGTCTGTTTTTTAAATACCAGTATTTCCAAATAATTTTTTTCATGTTAAGTTTCTTCAACATTTGAAAAAGAAATACCCTTCAGCGTAGGTTTCTACAAAATTTGCAAGAGAAATCTAAGACACCGTATATTCCGTCGTATACTTATGGTTTGAGACTTTATTTTTAAAGAGATATGTAGCGTAAATATCAATAAAGAACATTTACTCCTTGAAAAGGGCGGTGGGATATATTTCCCACTTTATTTTAATCAAGATTTGCGCCAGACGGTGTGAATACATTTTACTTTGTGTGGAAAAATGCTGTAAAATTACATTTCCTAATTTTCTAATAGAAATATTGGAAAATTCTGGTTTGAATTCAACATGACACAAAAACAATTACTTGACCTTAATCGTGTGAAGGGCGGTGGGATATAATATATCACACTTAATTTTAATTCCCAAACGTCACAATGACACCGGAACTTTTGGATCCAATTTTGCTTTTATATTATACCTGAAGAAACGCTTTTACTTATTTGAAAATAAATTTATCGTTAAATCCCGGTGTAAATCAATGATTTCAACATTTTAGAAACATATGTATTTTGCCCCTGAATGCGTTAAAAAGGTTAAAAATTATAATAACTCATACAAACATAAATAAAGTGATCGAATGCGAAGTTAGGACATAAGCTATTGCAAAGCCTATCAGTTTCATATCTGCCAACTTTCAATTAAACTTCCGAACAATGTAAGTTAATTTGATACAGGTTAAAGACATTTCTATACAGAAAATGTTGTTTAATAGTTGTCTAATAGAATTGTTGTCTAATACTTCACGGGCAGAATTTTCCGGTACACAGAAAAAAATGAACGCAATAAATTTCAACCCAAATAAATTTAATTTGGGTTGAAAGATTTTTAGGTCTGAGCCCAAATTGGGCCATGCCTGTTTTGGTTACCACTGTGTATCCATTGTGGGCACTGTTAAATACCCATTTGAATACCATTTTGAAAATGGGTATTTAACAGTACCAAAATGGATACACAGTGGTAACCAAAACAGGGATGGCCCAACTTGGGCTCATACCTAAGAATCTTTCAATCCAAATTGGGTTTTTATTTTTTCTGTGTACAAATTGGTTTTCCCAAGCGGAATGAACTTTCCTAACATCAAAATACATCATCATAATCATGTAAAAAATCATTTAAAACATAAAAATTAAAAAATATTTACTAAGCTTATCTTTGCATATTTCCAATAAATAAAAAATTTCTTCTCATAAATATGGTCAATTTTCTAATACATAATTTTAAATCATACGCTTTTTAACTTATCTTTAAAAAATCTATTTTTGGATAGCCTTTTTAAGTTTACAAAATTTACGAAGTTAGTTTTAGAAATAACGATGTGAAACTGCTAAAATGATAAATAAAATGTTATGATGAAAAATAAGTACAGTATCGCCGTATGTTGAGAGTTCTACGAACAAATAAGATTAACTGTTGGAAGATAGTAGCAATAGATAAAATAGTCTTTTTAAGCTCACTGTATGAGTAATTTTGACTGTTGGCTATGCTGCAGTGATACAAAGGGTTAAAATTTTGACTGTAAATTATTAAGACTTCAGAGAATCAATAATGCGAAGAAAACATTTTGAAAATACCGTTCTACAAAATAAGGAATACATTTTTTCAATAAACTTTTGGAGGTTGACTCATACGCGAATATGTGTGGTACATTATGTAATTATGTCATATGTGGAATGAATAGGCTTTATTCAAGCTGTTCTGGATTTATCGAATGTGGTAGTCATATTGCAAAAAAGATTAAAAAGTTTCTTTCATAAGCCCAAACATTTTCAATAAACAAAAGCATTTGATAGTTTAATAAATTAAATATTCTGTAAAAAACGAAGAATTTGACTCACTCGGTCAGGAGTGTGTGCAAAGTACACGGCATCTCAGACAGAACAACAGACGTGTTCTATCCAGAACACGGAATTAACTGGTTGCTTACGCGAGAAACTAAACAATATACGAATATAAATAAAAGCATATACTATACCTATCTGTCAAACTTCCATATTTATTTTATATGTCAAAGAAGGTTATTTTGAAGAAGAAAATTTATTTAAAACATCGTTTCTTGCTTGTATGTCGTACTTATTTGAATTTATATATAAAGTAATGTTTCTCGTTATTATTACGTTTATTTGACTTGGCTGAAAAACGGGTTGGTGCGTTGCTATGCAAATGCATTTCTTTTGTATTTAAAATTATACTTAAAATACGCACCGGAAAAATACAGCGAAAACTATTACATGAAAATAAAAATTTAAGTCCAATTTGTCTCATAAGTGAACATTGTCTTTCCTCTCGTACTATCTAACTGCGTGATTTTGAACCAGTTAGAGAGTCAAAAATATTGAAAACGTAATGTTTCTTTTTATTAAGTTACATGCTTTCATAATCTTGAGCTGTGCAAAGCTGTAAAATTATATTTGTTTGGGTAACACGGGGTTCATACGCTTTTACCACAAATTTTAATTGAATTTTTCGCCTTATTTAAATGCAGAAAAAAATATTAACAATCTTGTAATTAAACGCGGCATCTACAAGTTCGGCTATTTAAATATTAAATAGAAAAATTATGTTAAAAATATGTGTCGAACCCTGAAATATAAAAATTTCAAATATAAATATTACATTATTTTGTTGTTCTATGTAAACTGCTATATATCTATCTAAAACGGATTTACATTTTACGAAATACTCTGATGTTTGATATTGTGCTGCATGCCTCATGAGTGATCTTGCGCGAATAAGTAACAACCAACCAACAAATCTATCTAAAAAACTAATTAATGATTGTTGGATAGAAAATTTTATTATCTGCCATTTTGAAAAATACATCTTGATGATCTATTGTAATAAAAAATATTCCCGATGAAAGGGCCGTGAGTGTGTAGGAGCATTTATCACTATTATGTGCAATTACCACTTTTATCTCACACATCTATCCACAATAAAATTAAGCGACAATCTGTAAAAGTGAGTGAAAATATATTTGAAAGTGCATATTCATTGTGCATATTTAACCCGGGAGAAGTCGCATGGGGTATGACATACCCCGAGTGCGTACGGATTTTACAATTATCACCACTACTTTTCGAAAAGTAATCTTTAGCGTATTTTATCCTACAATTTGTAACAGTAGTCACTGACTAAATAAGTAGAGAATTATTGTTTGTATTTATTGGTGACAAAGTAAAAACTATTCATACCCTAGATATGCGCGATTTCTCCCGGGTTAAAGAATTTTTAATATATTTTTCATGCATACTTTGCCAATTTTCTCATACATATAATTCGGTCTTTATCTATAATATATCGATCTGCATATATAATTAATTAATTAATATATAGCAGACTCTTAACCGAATGCCTAAATGCACCACGGGGAATGAACATAGGAAAATGCTAAACTTCAAGCAGAGCCTTGTGATATTCTCTGAGGCTAATCTTAATTATATTACTATCAACAATTGCAAGTTCTGAGTGGCGCTACTAGCGCCACACTTATGCGCGAAGCTCGAAATTTGAATCTATGTCATCTTTCAGATGTATAAACACGCCGACAAAATTTCGTTTATCTGACAAAAGTCTTTCTTGGTGTTGGGATTTTTTTCCGTCAGTGTATTATTGAATAAATATAAAAAAGCAAGTTTAAATAATTAAAAAAAAATATATTTAAAAATTTCTTGAACTATGTATCCATCCATTATCCGTCAAAAGATACTATTTTAACCCCTAGGATGAACGCCTGTTTATACCGTGATAGAAATTCCAACAGTAAATTAGAATAGAAATTGTTACCTTATTTAAACGCGTTAGTCATGCAGAAGTATTGTAATAAAAACAGGGTAAACGTCTCTTCGTTTTCATTGGTGGACTTTTGCCTTCGCGTTAATCAGACCCAGCATGGATCATCTGTTCACAAACTTCATTGTTACGCGACCGAACTAAGAGTTTAAAATTTTTCAACGACTCACTTAACATGTAGTTATATGCAGCCTTTTATATAATCAAATCCTCATAAAAATATAATCTTTTGCGTAGAGCATACACGCGAGAACAGCAATAGATAGACAGACAGCGTCACGGATGATTCACATAACGAAATTCTCATTTAGCAGGCGCACCAACGGGGTTTTCACAATAGCAATGTGGAATGAATGCTATTCTGATTACTGATCATACCCCTGAGTCAAATAACATCAATAATCTGGTTGCCATTCATTTCCCAATGCAGGGGATTGCGCCATGTTGCTATGGCAACAACCCCGCTAGTACGCTAGATGACTTGTTACCTGTGACATGTAATCTATCCTACATTCCTACATCATCGACGCTAAAATTGGTTGAAAAATGTTGCTTAGTCTCCCAAACAGTAATAAGAATTAACAAAACATTTTACGACGTAAGAAAAAAGTACGATTTTAATGAGTGTATTAAAAAAACGCACAGTTTAAAACTCAATGCCATTTATGTATTGTTTTGCACTTACGAGATAGTCTGTTCCGGGATTGAATTTTAATAAATTTTAGCCTAAATACGGTCAATACACAAATATAAATTCTAGTTTAAAATACGTGTCTCAGTCAGTAGACTTGTCAGTAGTATGTGTCAGTAGATATATTTGTCCGTAGACGCGCTAACGTTAAAATTAGATATGTTGCAATTACCTATTGACAAAGTTAACACTAGAACTACCATGAGCCGTCATTTTGACGGTTACCAAAGGAATATATTCCGATTCGAACCAGAAATTTCTTCATAAAATAAATTAAATATAAAACTCACAAAATTACGTTAAATGAATAATTTAAATAGTTTTAAGTAAAATATCTGGTGTGAAATAGTTTAAAAAAACTTGAGTAAATTTTTCAGTAGTTCTAGTGTTAATCCTTTCAAGGACGGTGGTACATAATATAAATTAATTTTAATCTCAAACTGTCACATTTGCACCAGAATTTTAGAAAAACCTTTTGGTTTATTAATGTACGCCCAGTAAAGCTTTTATTTTCAAATCTTTTTTCCCGTAAATTTTGGTTACAATCAACGTTTCAACCTTTTATCAACAGAATTGCTTTAACCTTTAGAGCAGTGTTTCCCAACGGGGGGCGTACGCCCCACAGGGGGGCAATTTGACTTTTCAGGGGGGCAATTCCAGATTTTTGTGAACTCATACCCTCTGAATCGTTTTTGTAATAGTACTGCTGTAGACTGAAAATAAAAGTTACACATTCAAATTTAACAAGTTTTTTATTAACTTTTTTAAAAGCCTCCATTCAAAAGTTTTAAATACAGCTTTACCAGAACAATTATAGAAAAAATTATTTAAGATATTAAGGTACTTTTATATATTGAAAAATTCTGTATAATTTTTCTGATTTAAAAGTATTTTAGAATTTTAAACAACTTTTTCGACTATTTATTAAATGAGTCTCACTGCAATATGTCACATGGAAATTAATTTTACACATGAAACTATTCAAGTGTATAATTTAACAATTACTTGACGACCTTCCTTTCCAGAATCTTTTATCACGTTTTATTCTGATTAGAAATTGTTTTATAAATTAATCGCAGAAATTCTGTGATTAAATAAGATAAAAATGTTTTATTCAAAATTATTGATTGGTCTAATCAAGGATTCTGAGCACTCTACACATCACGAATACGTGGCGACCGTTGCGAAGAGATTAAAAATGACCCTTTATGTGCCAACGATACTTTAAACTACGAGTAGTATCAGATGATTATAAAAAATATTTGATTCATCCATTACCTTCGGTATGTTTCAGGATCAATGTTAAATGTTTTTTATTCTATCAGTTCATACATTTAAATTTTTATAAGAATTATATTTCTTAGGGGGGGGGCATCATCATTTTAGAGATGCTTTGGTGGGGCACGGCCAAAAAAGGTTGGGAACCACTGCTTTAGAGTGATAAGAAAGCGGACATTATGTTAAAAGGTAATTTCGTAAAAACTTGTGCGACACGTACCAGATGAGATACTCTGGTTTTACCAAAACTTTCATGGATTTATCTCGCAAACTCTAGAGCAGTGGTTCCCAACGGGGGGCGCACGCCCCACAGGGGGGCAATTTGAGAATTTGGCAAAAATCAGATGTTCTCTCTTTAAATCTTAAAACAGTTTGAATTTTAAAAAATTCATTAAAAATTCATCAAATTAATTCACCTTTTAAAAATAATCAAAAATAAATAAAAATATTTAAAAACATTTCGCAAAATAAATTTTCTGGTTTCAAACATTTTTTATTTTAATTGTTTCAAATTGATACTTAGGAAAACACAAAAGTCAAAGCTCTACCGTCAGATACATGACCAGAAGTTCGATCAACGAATTAAAATGCATTTTCGCATTTTATATCCTTTAATTACTTCATGTTTTTTTCTTTTGTATGATGCCATAAATATTTTTATTTTATCGTGTTTAACCGCTAGCTCCATTGTATTACGAAGGTAGCGGTTTAACGTAGCAATGACTATATTGGAAATTATAATATTTCAATAGAATTTCAGTTCTTAAAAATATTTTCTATGATATTTCAATTAATAATTTTTTATTTTCTGATTTCAAAAATTTTAAAACTTAAATTTATTGAACTGCATGATAGTCAAAATTTCTTATTCCATATGCATTTTTGAGTTTACAGTTTTAAAATAAGCTTTAATACTTACCACTCCTCTTCTTATAATTCATAATATATTCTTTATACTGCTTATTAAAATAAATTTAATTCTGGGTGATGAATGAAAATCGTGATGCTTTGAAATAATCAGATTCAATTAATGCAACTATTTTTCTTGTTTGTTTTGAACGGGAGTACTATGTTGAATATATAAGGTTCGATTAACACATAGGTTGACATCCACCTCCAACCACTATTTATGAAAAGAAATGTTTCGGTTATTGAATCGCAAATTCTACGATTAAATAAGGATTTTTTTCTTTTTAAGTGGTATAAGTTTGTAAAGGCTGTAAACAGGTCCAGGAATTAAATAAATTATTTCATAATTTTTATTTTTATGCATAAATAAGTGCGTGAAAAATTTGTTTTGAATATGTATGCAAACTATTTTGTGCTGTATATTCGCATATTGTTTTTCAAAACTATTTCTGTAGTTTTCTTTGATATTCCTCTGAACCAAATTATTTGATAGAGCCTTCTGTTTTCTAATCTTTGTATTTTTTGTCATTCAACAAGTGAATTAATCCTATTTTTATTTATTTATTTAAACTTTGCTGATGTTTTCATATACTCTAGTTAACTTTAGCTCACTTAACGATTTTCATATCAAATTATTATTGATCATATAGTATAAACAAGTATAGTATAAAAAAATAATTAGAAAAATGTAATTGGTATTTCTGTGAAAAATCTGGAAAAAGTATTTAGATGAATATTTAAAATTTGGTTTTAAACCGACTGACCACGATGAACGATCCTCTTTCTGCCTTTTATGCAAACAATGCTTAAGCAACGATGAATGCTTAAGCATCTATGAAACGAGGTCGTCTTGAAGCGCATATGAAGGCAAAACATAGTGAGTATATAAATTCAAATTTAAGTTATTTTAAAACTTTTCGAAGTCTCTCTTTTAAGTCTCTCTTCACTGCACAAACTGCTACAGAAAATTATACTCTTGAGGCTAGTTATGAAATATCTTTACTAATTGCTAAATCTGGAAAGAATCGCACTATAAGTGAAAATTTGATTAAATCATCAATTCCTGAAAACAGTCCTGGGAAAAGATGACAAAGATGGGAAATCCATGCCACTTAGTAAAAATACTGTTAGTAGAAGAATAGATGAAATGAGTGAGGACATTGAAGCACAACTTGTTGAAAAGCTGAAATCAAGAAATTCCTCCATACAAATGGACGAATCAACTCTAAGAGATGATGAAGCCGTATTGCTTACTTATGTAAGGTATATGGTTATAGGAGAATTTACTGAAGAATTGATTTTCTGTAAATAATTAGAGAGCTCCTTTACTGCCTCTGATATTTTTAATATATTGAAAAATTACTTAGATATAAATAGTATACAAATGACAAATATAACATCTTGCGCTGCAGATGGTGCTCCAGTTATGATGGGTAAGAGAACTGGATGTTTAAAACTAATGAAAGATGAGAATCCAGAACTGCTTCTTGTGCATTGCGTCGTCCATAGAGAGAGTTTAGTATCACAAAACGTTTTCACCTACTCTTAATAATATATTGAAATCTGTTATAAGATATTAACTCCATAATATCTAACGCCAAATGTGAGCGTCTAATGAAGCAGTTTTGTGAAGGTAAAAACGCAGATCACGTTAATCTTTTACTTCACATTGATGTAAGATGGCTCTCAAAGGGGAAATGCTTAAAAACATTGATGGAATTGTTTAATGTTCTTGGAGAACTTTTAAGTGAGAAATCTTCACATTAAGCACCTGCAAATCATTGATGGAAAAGCATTTGTTAGTTATTTAGCAGATATTTTTGAAAAAACTAAATACCTTGAATAAACAATTTCAAGGAAAATGTGAAACACTTGTTGATGCAAAAACAAAAATATTTGGATTTGTTACATTTAGTGAGGTATGGCGGAAAAATATTTCTGAGAGAAAGTTTGACCTATTTTGTTGTTTAAAAAATGAGAGATGAACGATACCGTTATAACTGTCATTGTGGATGATTTGAAAATATCGGTATCTGATTTGAACGATAGATTTTCTAATTTAAAGCAAATGGATTTCCCATTGTGGGTCATACAGCCAATGTTAGTGGATTTATCATCAGATGATTCAATACAATGCCCAGAAGAACTCTCTGAAATTCAAAACGATGACTCAGTTAAGACCTTATTCAGTATAAAAGGAGTGATGGCATGACTTTTACTGAGACAAAATCTAAATATCCAAATGAAAGAAAAATTTGCAAGAAAATATTGTTACCATTCCCATCATCATGCGTAGTTGAATGTGGTTTTAGTGCAGTAAATGATTTACTGCTGAAGAAAAGAAATCAACTGGACATAACTAAATGAGGGGACTTGAGATTAAAATTTATTAAATTAGAGCCTGATATCAAAGCTCTCTGCAGCCATCAGGAAGAACAAGGACTTCATTAATTTTATTCTCTTCATCTTGAGTCTATTTTCAATTTATTAGGTACATTTTTTACTGCCAGTAATTAAAATTATAAAAGCATCATAGAAAAAAACTTCAATTAAAATTTTTATTTATGTATCTCAATTCTCTATTAAATATTAAAAAAAAAATAATTTGCTTTTTTACCCCGCTGCATATTATTACTATTATTATTATTATTATTACTGAGTTCTTCATTAATACTTTCTTTTCGTTTGTTTTTTCTTTCGTGAGTGTGCTGTTCTTTATTTAGATCCGATTAAAGGCGTTTAGGATTTCTTTAGTGGGAATAATAGTTCACTTTTTATATAATAAGAATTATTAGTCACAGGCAGACGGAGGGGGGGGGGCATCAAGGTTTTAGAGATGACTTGTGGGTGCATGGGCAAAAAAAGGTTGGGAAACAATGCTCTAGAGAGAGCACAGAACTTGCTTGCTTGATTTCAATACTTTTTGTGGTATTACTTCATAGTTTTTAAGAAATTTAATTTATATATATAAATATCCTTACATTATTTCTGGGGCCAATTGAATATTTTAGATAATTTATTTTTATGCATTCTATTGGTAGATATGCTAAAGTAGAAAGTATGAAAGTCAGTAGAAGTATAGATTATTCAGCACGAAGTCAATTGACATTTTAAAATATGGTTTTCTTTATTTTCAACTATTATGAACGATAAAAAAGATTTTCCATTAAAACAGTTTATCGCATTTTTATATATGTCAAACTTATATTAAGTTAATAGAAAAAGTTAGTTAGCAGTTAAAATCAGGGATTTTTTTAACAAATGCTTGAATTATATATATATCCATTATTCGTTCTAAATCAATGACTTTAAGCATTAGAACGGTAGTTAAAAATCTTTATTGTTATGAAATCAACCTTAAAGTTTAAATTTTTCCGCGAATTACCTAATATGTAGGTATATAAAGCCTTTTTCATATTCTTTCCGAAGTGAAAGGTAATTATTTTAACAAAACATACAAGCGAAAATAGTAAAAGGTTAATCTCGGGATGCAACATCACATTTTTGCAACTAATTTTAGAGGCGGTGATTTTGGTATACCTGATTGCTTAGAATGTTTAAATAATGAAACTGCCAGTCAGATGAAGCACCAGTGGGGGGTTTCGCCATATCTTCATCCTGCATAGCACTGCGATGTGAAATGAATGATAATACGATTACTGATAGTCACATAGATAGTTGAATAATTTATCGATTAATAAATCATTCATTTCTCATTGGTGCAGTAAGTGCGATATAGCTATAACAACGACATAATATGAGTGTCAGTTTTATTATCTGCCTCGAACAACTTATAAAGCCTCAACAAACTGCCCTTTACAAAGCAAGAAAATGCTTATTACAGAAAACTCATTGTTTCTATGACCTATGAAGTGTTGTCTATTGTTACACTCAACTGTAATTCAAAGCATCCTAGATAATGAATGGTGGTGAATCAGCGTCGATAAGTAAAACACATCGTCAGGTCGTTTAACACTGATAAGCGTTGTAGAATCTTTCACATGCACACTGTGTTTCCCAAAGGTCGAATAGTATTGTCAAGAATTCTGATTTATGAATATTAATTTCGAAAATTGCTTAAATCTACGTAAACGATTTTTTTCAGATCTCGAGACGTAAGTAAGCATTATGAAACCATTTTTTTTCAAATATTCTGATGCAAATATGTCAGTTTAAGATTAGAATTATGTGGTCATCAGTTGAAAATTGTGAAGGCAAATTCTGGAATATTACAAAGTACTTTTTACATTGTACTAATAATCCTATTTCTCAATCCGAAGTTAAAAGGAAATAGCGTTTTTTTCAAATTACCATGTAAACATTTTGATTTTCAACAAGCATTCTCAGAATGCAAAGAGGCAAAATTAAGAGCATACTATGAACATTTACTTGTAAGTCTTGCATGTGTAAATTTTGTTACGCTGCTCACTGGAAACTACAGAATTTTAGAAAATGCAGATATGAATTAATCGTCTATTACAAATGTGTTATTCATATATAAATCGTTTACTATCGACAGTAAAATTGTGCACTGCTATTGTTGCCATAGAAGACGACTTTTCTGACTACCACTGATTTCTGTTTGCAATTTATCACGAAGATCACAATTTGGAAAATAGCGATAGACAAAATACTATATAGATGAAATAGGCAATCCTGTAAAAATCTGTTAAGGAACAGTATTTAGGGAATTATAGTACATTCTTCGATAAATGTATTTTATACTGATATAACGTTCAAAATGTTTCTGCAAAGACTGAAACCTTTCCAACACATGAACATTCGTTTTTATAAAGTAATTATCTATGTTAAAAATATTATTTTACAGTTGTAAATACCGAAAATACCAGATAAATTTCATAAAATTCACCGTGATAAAAATTCGAAATACCGAAAAAATGTTCTTGAAAATTTTATTTATAAAAATAAAAATTTCAACCTACGTAGTCAGGTTTTTCAGTTATCAAGATAGGAAGTCGTTTACTAGAACGACCTCTGTGAATTGCATAAGATTGATGTGATTTTAAAACCAAATCAATGGAAAAAGAATGAACAATACAAATATTTCAAAGCGTATTCACTCAGCTCTCTTTGAACAGAAGATGAGCAAACAGCTTTGGTAGTTATATCTGCCCTGCATTGAATGAGTCGGTACTACAAATATATCTAAAAAATATTTTATATATATACTAAAACACTTTTATTTTGCTTAAAAGATGTCAAAATATCAATAAAAACATTAAAGATGTTAAAATGTTTGTACATGTTTTGATTTATTCACTAAATCAACATTAGAATATACACAAAACACAATGTAGATAAAACATGTTATGTATATTTTTGTATACATCGTGTACTTTTATGTACATTGTGTTTGTGTTTTGTGTATATTCTGATAATGATTTAGTGAATAAATCGAAACATGTAAAAACATTTTAACATCTTTATTGTTTTTATTTGTATTTTGACGTCTTTTAAGCAAAATAAAACTGTTTTAGTATATATTTTAAAGATGTTTTGAGATACCGTAATTTCCGGCGTATAATCCGCAGCTCAAAGAGTCGTTTTTCGACCCAGAAATTTTATTCAATAATTGTAGTTAAATATTTACAGCGATCTTTTAAGTTGCATTTTATAAAATAATATTTCTGGGTCGAAAAACGACTCTTTGAGCTGCGGATTATACGCCGGAAATTACGGTATATTTGTAGTATTGATTTTAATGGACGCATTTTAGACTCTACACTTTATATGTAATATAATGACATTTGAATGAGTAAGGTTACCAGTTTAGTATATGTATATCCGTCCTAGCTTTATTTTGATTGGTTTATTTGGGGAAGCATCAACAGTGTTTGGAGAATGAGCCGCATTTCAGATCCAACAACGGCCAAATTGGGTAAGCAAATATTGATTATCCTGCAGCAGAGTCAAGCAACTTAGTAATCATAATGTTGTGTTGGGTTAAATGTTAAGCGAACGAGTCAATTGTACTGCTGCCATTCCCTATTTAGAAATTAGCGTAAGCAGGGTCGATGTCAATATTTTACAGAAATATTTCTCGCCTTTTTAAGTCACAATAATTTCACCGCTTAAACAAGGTGAAAAACTTTACGGAATTATTGGTATCAAGAACATCTGCTTCCTCCCCCCCCCCCACATATATAAAAAAAAACTCTGTCTACCATACTGCATTTGCGAATTTCCCTCATACATTAAGGAAAAAATATGCAGCTTCGAAACCTTTCAGGAACTAATATTTAAGTTTTATATTGGGGGGGGATGTTTTTCCCCTTTCGGCTAGAAATCCTGTTAGATTTTTGCATTGATTTTACATTTATTACTTATTATTTTTACTTTATTTTTTTTCCTTAAAGTAAAAAAGACATCGTATAATCATATTTGACTTTTATACAAGCAAACCCTCTCTAGTAAAATATAGTTATGTTAGATAAATCAATATAAACTATAGAGTTTATTCTTTACTTATTATACAGAGGTCATCGCAGTCTCCTAAATACCAGATCTACGCGCTGACACAAAAATATTGGCTGCAGTAGGCGTATTTCTTTCAGCAATTGTGCGGTTCTTTAAATTTAAACAGTAATATTTTCCAAAAGTATCCTTTTTCTGTGAATAAATAAGGCGAAGAATTCCTTTAGACAATACTGATATTAAAATGCAAAGGACAGTATAAACTATGCTAAGAATCCGCCTACAACAGCCGTCTTTGTGCCACTGCGTATTCCTACTATTTACAGGTTGGTTGGTCATATATTAATTATACATCACACTTGAGGAGTGGATAGGAGGTCAACAATGTGTGACTGTGACAACGACAAACGGATGGATTAAAACAATCGTACGTAATATCTAAAATATGAAAACAATAGGTACACACTATTTGTGAACAGCAATGACATGTTAATTAAAAACATGTATAAATGTTAGGATATTTCATTTTTTATTTAACTTTGATTTGCAACAGTTTGAAGTAAAGCCACACAAGATCTTAACGGTTTTATAGTATTTACTACAGTAGGTAACGGATAGTATATAACATTTTCCGGAAAAATTAGCTCTACATTAATAGTTTAAAAAAATTGACGTTGAAATAGGAGAGGAGACTATCACTTGTGTGTGACAACATGTTACCACAAAATTTGCATGACGTAATTATTGAATGATCACATAGCCACATCAGCTTTCTTTAAAACATATCATTATATTGCGATATTATTGATTTTTAGTATTGATTTTTGGTGATCATTAGCTTCATCTTAACCCATTAATGAGAACTTATTTTACTCTTCTCTTAATACTTCGATACAAGTCTACACCATCCCATACTGTTATTTTAACTGATTGAATCTCTGCTAGTTTCACGTTATATAATAGGAATTTTTCTTTACTAAGATACTGGCGTTCATATTTAAAAGTTTCGTATCACTTAAATGGTAACTTTTCGTACGAACCGGCATTAATGAGTCAATGATTATTTCGGCCAGTGTGGTAAAATACTACTGAAACCATCGCCAAACCATTTGCCAAAGAATTTAGTATATTTGATCGAATAAAAACAAGTAGAACTTTATTTGAATTTTACGATTTTGCTTTCGCAGATAACAGCTAATTATAAAATTTACGAGGTAAATAAAAATTAAGTTTTTGAGTCAGAAACTAAAGGATAGCGTAATAAGCACAAAGAAATTAATTTGTAAAGAAAATATAATTTGATAATGCTCTTATATCTATTTCAGCTTTTTAAAAGAGATCATTATTCCTGTCAATATTTAATGCTTTAAAATGAGCTACACAGATGAAAACCAAGGGCGGCGCTAGAAGGGAGGAGGGGGGTCCTACCTAAATACGATTTAAAAAAAAAAATCTCGTCCCTTATACAGTACACGCACACACACTCTCTCTCTCCCTTCTTCGTGAGACTCGTCGGTTACTGTTATAAGAAGGTTTTTTATTTGATTTTTTTTTCTTGCCGTCTAACTACACTACTTTCTCTTATACGTCATTATACCGTTCGAATTGGTTTCATATTAAAAAACAGATTTTAACAAAATGTCTATCAGAAAACAAAGTACATTACTATGTATATATATATATATATATTATCATGGTTAGAATCAAGAAATACCCAAGACATACCGAAATTTACGAGGGTATATTGCTCTGTACTATGCTCCGGTCGATACAACCAAGTCTATAATCGATCAAAATTTGATTAGTAGTCCCCATAATCCGAAAAAGAATAGAAAGACAAAACAAAACAATGGCATTGTGGAAACAATAAAAGTGTATCATACAACTGTATCACCAATGTGCAAAAGACAAACTTAATTTAGTGAAATGCGTAATCTTTTGTTTCTTTCGACATTTTCGACATGTTTACGAGTGTGGATATTCCTATAGAAAAGATGGATCATTTTAAAGTGAAAAAATTCCTTCAGTGACATAGCCTGGTTGGGAGTCGAGAGAATCTGGGTACCACTATTTTAAAGAAATATTTTTCGCTTTAACCAGACTTGCCAAGTCTTCCGCTCTTTGGGAGCTAGGGAACTGCCAGACTTTTGTTTAAAAATATATACCGTAATTTCCGGCGTATAATCCGCAGCTCAAAGAGTCGTTTTTCGACCCAGAAATTTTATTCAATAATTGTAGTTAAATATTTACAGCGATCTCTTAAGTTACATTTTATAAAATAATATTTCTGGGTCGAAAAACGACTCTTTGAGCTGCGGATTATACGCCGGAAATTACGGTATAATAAAACAGACCGGAGCATGCGTATCACGCTCAGTGTACTCTGACAAAGACGGTCAGGTCTTCAAGTTAAGGTTCGTTTGGATAGATTTGCAATTAACAAAATAAAATAATACGAATTCGAGGGTATAACCTGCCGAAGGTCGTAGAGACATTATATTAGGCTTGATTCGAAACATTTTTCTTAAAAAAATATATAATATCATTAAACTCGAATTTTTGGTATATTTAAAGTCATTATCACGGGCACGGATAACGCCTGGCATGTCCGCTAGTCTATATGTAAGTTGCCGTTTCTCTAAGAAATCGCAATTATTCTTCATGAATAGTGTATTATACAAGTTTACTCAACAGATTTTGTAACGAAAGGCTCTAATTGATTTATATTTCCACCAAATGAACGTAATAATTCCTAAAGCTATAACTTATGCTAAAAAAAATATTTTGGTAGATTCTTAAATTAGTCGTAATCAATTTCTGATTTTAAATTGTATATTCTAAGATGTATTTATATTTGCATAGGAAAATTGATGACACATACAGAAAATATTTATAATATTCTTAATAATTTTGATCACATTATAGGAAATAGCTGGGTTATTTGTCAATTATTAAAACATATACCTTTATAGATCAAAAATGGGATTTCTCCCAAATAAATCACACATTTCAGGAGTTTGAGATTTTTCAATTTGTAGATAAATCTGACAGGGTTGACGGAATACTTTAGTGCAGTAAAACATGCTAAAGCAGGATCACAAAAGACCTTTTTAGACCCCCATAAAACAGATTTGCGTCTTAGCAGCTATACAGGTACGGCATAAGTTTCATTCGGACAATGGGAATTTTCGGTTAATGGGAATTTTCTGTTATCTCTGGTATAGACAGGTTCTGTTTTCACATGTTTTATTAAATTATTTCCAACACATTATTATAATATAAGAGAAATTATCACAAAAAAATTATGTTGAGAATTCAATAAGAAATCAATGCAACGAATCACATCACCGTAACCGTCCAAAATACTTTTGCATTATAGGCTGTGAGCATTAGTGCTCATCATAATTGTAAATTTCTCTCTTCTGTTTATGCTTTGTAATTTTTTCCACATTATAAATACCTAAATTTTTAATTAAAACTTAACATCTAAGCTATACCAAAACAAAATATATGTGCGGCTCTTTTGAGTGCCTTTTTTTTATTTATGCTTTGCCCGCCTTTTCACCACCTGACATTTATGTGCTGTTTCACGAACATGTTCCGAACCCTATTTTTTACTTTTTCAACTTTAACTAGTAGTCAGTTATAACTATAAATGCTCATTATGTCCCTTCGTTCCATGAATACTAGTCCTGCGCGCTCACACAAAAAAGGCGGATATCGCAGACGGATATTTTTAACCGTTTGTACGGACCCCTGAGTTTATACACAATTATTTTCTAAAAGTCTTCTTTGACTTATTTAATCTCAGAAAAATGAGGCGGAGAAAACTTTTGGAATTATCGTTGTTCAAATTCCAAGGACCGTACAAACCCTGAAAAACAGCCACCTACGACAGCCGCCATTTTTGTGTCAGCGCATAGGCCTAGTATTCAGAGGGTGGTGATGTTCTGAACAGTGACATATGAATTTTTCTGAAGTGAACAATTTTACAGAACGCTTTAGGAAGTTATTCAAGCATTGACCGGCCAGGAAGCTTTGCTATATATTGTTTTCTAATAGAAGAAACAAACAAAGAAGTCTATGCTTAAAACACTTTCTGGAATTCCTGATTCGAATCAATTCTATTTATTGCGATTTGTTTTGTTTTTTAAAAGTGAAAATAATATTATTTCCGAAATTGATAGTCTCAATGAGTGCATGACTGTGATGAAAAGTAAACACATCTGCAAAGTTTATTGCAAAACATGTCCAAATCCTAATAAACACACATTTTTTTTAAAACAAATTGCGATTAAATTCACAAGGAAGTTAAGTACTGGATTTACGATCTAAATTGCCTTAAAAATCGGAGGCAAAATATTTTTAAAAAATAGTACGTAATTCGGATCTGTAAGAAATGCATTAAATATTTTAATCAAGTTAAATTTCACATTAAAAAAAGTGGAAACAAAGATATTTTAAAAAAAGAGAGAAATAAATGTGTTATATAATTTTCTACACTTTATAATATTTAAGTTTTCTGCCAGATGTATAGGATATGTCTAAGAATCATAGTAAGAAAAGGAATCGTTCATTATATCCATAAATTTGTTTTAACTCTGGGCCACTATAGTGGTGTTTGATTGTAAGCACTGTAAAGGAAAAATCTGTTGATTTCCAGTACGATTTCCGTGTTTTTTCTGCATTAAATGGTTTCGTTAATGTGTCACCAATTAGCGAATGCGGATTTAAGGGTATCTTTTGACAGGTAATAGTGGGCTAAATGTCTAGTTTGTTTGTGGTTTTCGCTGACGCACCGGGATTTTTCATATTTTTGCACTCTAAAATGAATTTTTCGTATTTTAGCACTACAATTTCTTGATTTTTATGGATTGTTTCTTTTAGAATGCAATAATAATAATAATAATAATAATAATAACCCCACAGCTTTACAGGGTTTGTACGCGTTTACTACAATTTTTAATAGGAAATTTCTATTTATTATTTAAATTTATTATTTAAATATCAGAAGCCGACACCTCGTTTACTTGCAGGATTTTTAACACTTTTTTTGCATTTAAATAAGGCGAAAAATTCTATTAAAAAAATTGCGGTAAAAGCGTACGAACCCTGATTTTAGAGAAGATAAAAATTTAGCATTATCTGTCGCAGAAGCAGATTTGTTTTCTGCTTGGTGTCAAAATTACACCAACAGGCATTCTAGGTGAATTTGGCTGTAATCTGTTTAAAAATGGAATCACTTAATAAAAACTTCGAAAGTGTGCTTACTTCATATAATGATTAAAATTAATCAAATCTTAAGAATATACGTAAAAAAATGTAACAGAGAGAGAAGTTAAATACCGTTTGTCGTTGAAATGTAGCAAACGGACGTTTTAGTGTTAAAAGGTAAGCTTAGGAGGTCATATTCATACTGAAATCGTAGCAAACTCTGAAATTTTCAATAGGAACAAATGATCTTGAAATCATATTTGGATTTTTCGGTAAATCTTACCTAAGGATATGAATGCTATTCGATCAAGTAGTTTAAGAACTAAGCAGTTTTTAAATTTTGAACGCCTAACATTAATTTCATTTGTAATCATTGTAAAGCAGATTTGAATGGAGATAGATTTTTCAGCATAATTTAAAAGCTACTTGTCGGAATGAACTGTAATTTTGGATTCGCATATTTAAAGCTTCCAAAAATTGATTTTTATTAAAAAAATAAAAAATAAATAAAAAAAAAGTGATTGCTTTTTGAAAGACTTAAAAACCATTATATTAAAATTTGTTCAACGAATGCAATAACCAAAACTTACTGAGTTATGATACTTTAAAGTTTATGAATTTTCGATGTTTTATGGCACTGAAAACAGAATGACACCAAGTCATTCTGTCATAACATGTCAGATCATGTTATGTCATGTATAACATGACATAATGTCTGTCATAAAATTACAAAAAAAGGCTGCAAAATTTTCGTTTCTTTCATTTCCTTTCCTTTTTTTCTTTTTTTTCCTTTTCTTTCTTTTTAAGAAGCCCAAAAACAAAAATTTTGTTTAACAAAATATATTACCATTAGAAAAGTCATAACCAATAGAAACAAGAAACATTCTATATTAAGTTAACATTATTAGTCTTTAAAAAATGTGAATCGTTGACAGCTGTAAACATTACATCTTGTTTTAAGTTTTTGTTGCAGTAAAATGGTTTCATATGTACCTTTAAAGGAAAGAAAACTTTCCCTAAATATAACTTGTAAGACCCCCGAACGAAATAGAAAATTTTATTTCGAAACTTTTATTAAGAAAAAAAACTTTTTTAACATAAAAGATGAAAGGTATTAAAATGTAATAGAGAACAACATTTGGATCATCTTTGTAATTGAAACTTTACTTTTGACAGCAG
Source organism: Maratus michaelseni (assembly GCA_963931845.1). Taxonomy (NCBI): domain Eukaryota; kingdom Metazoa; phylum Arthropoda; class Arachnida; order Araneae; family Salticidae; genus Maratus; species Maratus michaelseni. Next base: position 307,472,829 of record OZ007595.1, read on the forward strand.
AGCGACCATAACAATGTATTTGATCAGGCACAAAAAACAGAATTCCGGCCAGAAATTTCTGAATAAAAGAAATGAAATGCATACTACACGTAAATAAACATAATAATTATGTTAAATTATAGTAAATAGCAATTCTGGTTTAAAATAGATGTACATTATATGAGTTAAATTTGTCTTGCAGACTCAATAGTGATAAAACTAATGGTTTAAGAATTACCTAACTGACAAAGTTAATCCTTTGAAAGGCGTTGGTATATTATTTATATCACTTAATTATAATCTCCAACTGACACAATTGTAGCAGAATTTTTGAATAAATTTTAGTTTTATTATGTACGTTCAGAAAAGTGTTTGTTTACTTTCAAATCAATTTTTTCGTAAATTCTGGTGGCATTTAATATCTCGCCATTTTAGCAGTACAATGATTTTTACCCTGAAAGAGATGAGAGCGCCCCTCTAACCCTGTTTACTATACAATATAAAGTCAATCTAATAAAAACTTTTGAGACGCGAGTGCAGTACAAACTCCCCCTCCCTCCTGAATCATACCAAATATTATAACTTATATTATTAACGCAAACACACATGATAAATCGGTGTTTGCTCGCTTGATTTTTCCTAACGATTGTAAAAAACCTACACAGTCAGAATATCTTAATATTATATACTTATCTATCAATGTATTATTTCCGGGTCAAATTGAATATTTTGAGATGGATGAATGATTCAATATTTTGCGACTTATTATGTATTAGATCAGGAGTGTCAAACTGTGGCCCGCTGGATACCACTAAAATTTTATAGTAAATTTGTCCTTATCTAATCCTTGAATTTCTGAAATTCAAGAAGTTGACTATTTCTTTTAAAATTTAGTGGTATCAATTGGGCCACAGTTTGAAACCCTTGTATTAGATGGATGGATGTGTATAAGTATATTGCGTGAAAATCTAGAAAAAAAATTAATTAACCTTTTGATTCTGGCCAGTACGGGTGACTATTTTTATATTCAATCAAATCACAGTTTACAAAAAAAATTTCTTCGTGGTATATTTCTCTTGAAAATATCCTAGTATAAGTGAATGACAGAGATAATGTTTCAGAAAGAAGTACGAAAAGAATTTTTAAACAAATTTCACGTTGAGGCGTATATTTCTCTACTGATAGTCAAATGGTTAAATATATGTTATTCAGCATGTTGTTAATTAATTTTTTTAACTATTCTGAAGCATAAATTTTTTCGTCCAATAAAACAGTTTCTTATACTTTTATAAATAAATGTAAAATTTAATAATATTTGTAAATCAATTAAGATAATCTATAAGAAAATTATCAAAAAATTGCTTGAACTATGTATGCATCCATTATTCATACTACATTAAAGACTTAAACCGTTAGAACAGCGATTCACAAACTATTTTTTTCATGACCCACCATAAAGTTGGAATTTTTATCTTTAACCATATTTGACTACATCCGCCTGTTTTAAAAATCAAAAACACATACTTCGAACCAGAAATTATAGAGTGTCCATAAACAGGATTGCGACCGATAAGGAAATTTTTTGGAAAATATCAGTGCAAAAAAAAATTTCCTGATTTCCGCCGTCCTGATAAACTGTAATAGAGGTTCCTTGCCTCATAACGTTTAATTTAAAAACATCATGTAAAACATTATTACATACTCTTAAAATATAACTCAAAAGATTTTTAATAACAGAAACAAAGTTACATATGCGTGAATTTGCAAGTCAAAACGTTATTAATCAAATAACGATTAAATAATAATCAATATAAGCATTCAATCAAATTTATCCAACAGATTTTTCCTGTACGTTCTCCTGCAGAGATGTTGTGTAGTGGAGACGAACTTTTGAGAGTCAAGTAAAGCACAGGTCTCAAATCACATCCAAATAACTGTATATTTTCCTCGCAAACTCGCGTGAGAACACGACATTTGCTTGCGTCTTCCTCCTTTCTACATCCTGTAAACCTACGCAATTAAATCTATTTACAATATAATAACATATAAATAAATGTAAAATATAATATGATAACATATTAAATAAGGCAAAAGCGTAGCAAATTATACCATTTCAAAAAAGTGGTGACAATCAAGCAAACTGAATTTTAAAAAAATAGACCACTGGCAACACTGATTTCGTCGCGGCTTCGCTTGTCTTCAGCTCATGTTTTCACCACTATAGAGGGTGTTTCTAAACACATGGTACAAACTTTAAGGGTACGTAGAGCACACAGTAACAATCATTTATTGTATAGGAATGTATGGGACCAAGTGACGCCTTAAGGGGGGCATTTAGGCCCCTTTTCTAATTTTCAAAATTTCTCATTCATACCAGAAAATTTTCATGCTATCCTTGTCTTGACATTTCATAATTACTTAATAATAAAATTCTTCTTTGAAAATTTTTGGTATGAAATTGAAATTTTTTGAATTGAAAACAGAAATAGAAATTTCCCCCCTGGTGTTTTTACCTTAATGCGTCACTTGGTCCCATACATTCCTATACAATAAATTATTGTTACTGTGTGCTCTACCTACCCTTAAAGTTTGTACCATGAGTTTAGAAACCGGTATAAGCATATTTATTCACGAAACTTTAAAGAGAACTCGGATACAGTTATATTTATACCCGATTAAAACTCCGATTCAGTGAAGAATAAACACGCTTAAGCAGGCAATTTCTAAATGTGGAGAATTTTTATAAGCGCTCTTAAATATTGAAATCGATTAAAATAGTTCAATTAAAAGATTTTATAGGATCAAAAACTATTTAACTATCTTTTGAAGGCACATAAGTAACTCCAAGGGGTTGTGTGCAGTGTCTGATATATATATATATATATATATATTAATATTACAAAATTTAAATTTTTTCCGCAATTATTCTATAAAATTTGTCCATTCAATAATATTCGGTATATAACCCAGCTTATTAAAATAATTCTCATTCTTAAAATAGCCTTTTACTATCCATATGTAAAGCCAATTATTCCTAATCCACTTAATAATATTTATTCGAATGTAGTTATTCTAAAAATGGCGATAGCTTTTTTAATTTATTCTTTAAATAGAACATCTTTATTTTAATCCATTATTAAAATTCATTAGTATTATTCCCGTGTGGTCAAATTGCTATAACTTCTTTATTTAAATGCTAAAGTATCGTATCTCTTAAAATATTCCGCTCAAAAAACCTTATTTCATAAAGTTATCCTAATATTAAATATCAAATGTCTATTAAAATATTTCCGAAAAACTTTAATTTTTTCTTTTTTTTTTTCCCTTTTATAAAGATTCATTTTCTTTTCTTCTTATTATTTTTATTACGTATTAAATTCGAAGTTTAGCTACAGCCTCAAAAACAGATAAGCTCGTTTGTTGATATGACAGGCATCTGGTACGAGATTATGGAATATTCTGGAAGGGCGTAGAACGTTTTTACATTTTACAACAAAATAAATCCACCGGAAATATTGATAAAGTTCCAAAAGAGACCTTTTGATTCGATAGAAGTGGGTCACGTGACGTATTCTGTATTATTACGCAAGCTAGTTTAAAAACACGATCATCCTGATTCGGAGAGGATTTTTTCGACGCTGGTGTTTGCTAAAAGAATCGGGACGGATTCTAGAAAATAATGGAACGTTGTATTTTTTTTCGTTTAGCGTTGGCTAATGAGCATTTTCCCTGAAGAGATGTCTTAAAACTGGAAATAAAAGGTTCTTCGACAAAAATATGGACTGACATTTCTTGTTGTTGATGATACCACACTGCCGCCTGATGCGAGCTAAAAGGGAAACCAATCACATCGCTAACCCTATTTATCACGAGCACGACTGCCTTTTTCCCGGATTTGAACTTGGAAACACGACATTAATATAATAAGTCGAACAGGATGCTGGTGATCAACAGAAAGTTTGTGTAGTTAAACGTGAAATTTGCCGATTAGAAGAATATGTTACGAGGGCGTCTACGCCATTACAGCACGTTTACGTCTGGTGTTTTGTTATTTTGTAGTTTTATAATAAATTAAAAATGGTCAAGCCTAAAAGAGAAAAGAAGAGGAAAAGTTGGCCTAAGTGAAGTTGTTGCTAGAGAATATACTATTCATCTTTATAAGCGTCTTCATGGTGTTGGTTTTAAAGGATTGCGAAAAAGCAGAACTTTTGTGTTATCAAGAAAATTAAAGATTTTTAGATGTGGGAAACTTTCCTGTGAAATATGCTCAAGAGTAACTGTAAGTTGGTATTTTTATTTATTGGTATCTTTATATGTTGATATTTATTAGTTTATGTTATATTTAAAATGTTTTATTTATTTAATAGTCTACCTTGAAATTTAAAGGTTTTATATACTATGTTATACTGATTAAAATTTTGTTTTCATTTAAGTGTTGTTAAGGTTAATTAATTTATTTGATGATTTCGTGTGATACGTCATTGTAATATTATAGACAGCGGTATAATTTATATTTTCATTTTTAAGAACAGATATTCTTAAAAGAAAAATTCTATTATTTTTAATATGTTACTAAGTATGAGATCTGTATTTTATAAAGAGACAATTTTTATCCTAAGGGAACATTCCTGGCACCATGCCAAACCTAAGCTACAAAACAGCTATTATGAGGAGAGAAAAAAAAAAATCTGTATGTTGAATAATAAGTGACTGGTGGTTTGAATTGTAGTAAATTAATGAGCCACTGAAAGATTATTTATGATGTAAATATGTAAATAGAGTGTTAGTATTTTATTGTTTATTTAAACTGTGAATATATAAAATTAAATTTAGTATGTTATTGTTTATTTTCATTTAATGTAGGATTTATGATGCATTTACCAACTTGCTAAAATATTTAATATAGAAAATTTGAAAATTTTTGATGGTGTTATAATATTAATAAAGTGTTTAAATAAAATGCTAGGTCAGGTAGAAATTAAATTACTAGAACATGTAGACATTTAGCACTATGTTAACCTAGCTGAATTGCTCTATTAGGTAATTTGAATTTTAATAATCTTAAGCTCACCAATGGGGAATTTTTTTACACCTCATTTGTCCATAGCTTAGGTAAAAATAAGTTCATTATTTACCAAGTCCTTAAATTTACTAGAATTGAATACTCAGAATAATTATGACGTGATGATAGAATTAATACGTGATGACGATCAATATGAAGATAAAGTCATGTTTTCCTTGATGACAAATAATAAAAATATTTAGAAGAGAAATTGGAAAATGTAGGTAAGTTGCATTCAAAAAATTCATAGGGTATGTAATAAAATTTTGTTGATGATGTTGCTCTTCTTGTTCTTTTTGCTGATGATACAATTGTTATTATTATTATTACTATGATAAAAAAATTTATTCTAAGGTAGTTAATGCAACATATTAAATTTAAATTTAGCAAAAATAATAAATAAAATTTAGGAGATTTTTATGTATTTTATTGAATAAATGTTCTGGTTAATGCTTAATTTGGATTCACAAATTCTTATAATTCTTAAAAATTCAATAGGAAAGGTTTGAATTCAGTTATGTTTCTGTCAGAAGGGTATATATGGTCTTAATTTGGAGACATGGAACAATTCGCAACCATATTTTTCACCAAATAATTTCAGACTATTTCATGAGCAACCCAAACAACAATCAAAACCAACACAGACATCACAATCACCATCACAAAATCAAACTAAAGTAAAAACAATAGAGTAAATTCTAATTATTTAAATATCTCTTATTACAATAATTTTCAACATTATCAGGTATGTTCTTGGTGCGCAACGAGAATATTACTTGTTTTTGAGAGTTTTTGAGGTTGAGTAGACACCTTATGCAGGCATAAGATGTGTATTTTGATTTTAGGAATTGTCAAATTGATGTTGAAAAATGAAATTAAATGTTTTAATTCTATATCAAAATAAACTATTTTTACTTTATTTAATTTTTCTTAAACCAATTGTTTCAAAAATTTAATATTATGTTATTTAGTTCAATAGATAATCAAATAGTAACAGTTTATAAGTATTTCTATAATTATATAAATGATTGGATAGTGATGATGTGATTTTACAGTGATTGTTTTGGTGTGACAATAGAAAATTAAGTATCTAAACTAATTGCCTTTGTATTCCATTTCTCAGCTAAAATTAACATCTTTGATTTGTTATTTATTGTCTTTAATTATTCTAAGTTTGCCAAAAAAACAACTCTCTGCATTTAGGATATGAATACTTATAACTTAACAGTATAATTTTGTAAAAGGGTATCAGAGGAAAAAATTATTGTAAGGAACTAATGCTTGAGAGTTCAATTTCTAAATATTTAGATTTAAATTTATTTGGATTTTGAAATTATTATATTTTTTTTGTATACTTTCGACTGGCAAAAATACTTTCTTATATAATTAAAAAATAAGAAATTTATTTATTTGCTATGTAATTATTTTATCCTCAACCAAAATTTTTCCTAACAATAAATAAACAAACTGTGATATTTTCTTAAATTATACTGATGTTATTATATTATTATTTCTACTATTGAATTATATTATGAATTACTACATATGTTGAGAAGTATTAGTTATATTAAAAGTTATTATTGTTATGTTTATGAATTGAATTTTATTATAGCATTTATTTATATTATTGAAGAGTTATATTATTTATTAGTGAAAAAATGTTTGACAAATATTAGTTAAAGATGGTGGGATCCCAACAGAAATATAACAAATCCCACAGGAATATAACAAAGATAACATATTCCAAGTACAATAAACGACCAAGAGATAATTTGACTTGTTTATTATGTGAGAAAATTAATGTGATACTTAAGAGAAGATGTTGTGACAAGTGCTAGCATTATAAGGTCATTATAAAGTATTGGTAAGAATGACTACAGTTTTAAAATTTTGATGGAGTAATGTCTTTATTTTCAGCCTTTACATAAAAACTGTATTTTTAAGAAAGGGACTGCAGTAACCATTTTTAAAAAAAAAACAAAATGAGGACTTATCACGATCCAAGAAAGAGACTGAAATAAAACAGTTGGATCTAATGAACTCAAATTTGAATTAAGTCGAATTTTTTTTTTAAAAACTTTGTTTTAACAATTTGCTAGTGACTACTTATTATAAAGCTTGTGAACTTGGTAAAAGCAAAATTCTGTTACTATTATTATCCTGTTTTTCTTGTTTATTAATATTTATTATTTATTGTTATTGTATTTTTCTTGTGCACTTACAAATGGTAAGTGAGATTGTAACCATTTCTTGTATTATTTTACAGGGGAAATGCTCGTAGCTTTATTTTTATTTATCTATTAATTTTAATTGATTACTATTATTTTATTTTTGTTTTTGTCTTCCAGTTCTTCAGAAATTCCCCATCTCCTTGCTGGCAGTCTCTAAATTTATACTAGCCAAAATTCAAATTTCTAAAGTATTAAATTTATATTGTCTGAATTTATAGTTACTTAACTATTAACTTCATCCAAAATCTTTAGGGAGGGGGGATAATATTACAAAATTTAAATTTTTCCGCAATTATTCTATAAAATTTGTCCATTCAATAATATTCGGTATATAACCCAGCTTATTAAAATAATTCTCATTCTTAAAATAGCCTTTTACTATCCATATGTAAAGCCAATTATTCCTAATCCACTTAATAATATTTATTCGAATGTAGTTATTCTAAAAATGGCGATAGCTTTTTTAATTTATTCTTTAAATAGAACATCTTTATTTTAATCCATTATTAAAATTCATTAGTATTATTCCCGTGTGGTCAAATTGCTATAACTTCTTTATTTAAATGCTAAAATATCGTATCTCTTAAAATATTCCGCTCAAAAAACCTTATTTCATAAAGTTATCCTATTATTAAATATCAAATGTCTATTAAAATATTTCCGAAAAACTTTAATTCTTTCTTTTTTTTCCCCTTTTATAAAGATTCATTTTCTTTTCTTCTTATTATTTTTATTACGTATTAAATTCGAAGTTTAGCTACAGCCTCAAAAACAGATAAGCTCGTTTGTTGATATGACAGGCATCTGGTACGAGATTATGGACTATTCTGGAAGGGCGTAGAACGTTTTTACATTTTACAACAAAATAAATCCACCGGAAATATTGATAAAGTTCCAAAAGAGACCTTTTGATTCGATAGAAGTGGGTCACGTGACGTATTCTGTATTATTACGCAAGCTAGTTTAAAAACACGATCATCCTGATTCGGAGAGGATTTTTTCGACGCTGGTGTTTGCTAAAAGAATCGGGACGGATTCTAGAAAATAATGGAACGTTGTATTTTTTTTCGTTTAGCGTTGGCTAATGAGCATTTTCCCTGAAGAGATGTCTTAAAACTGGAAATAAAAGGTTCTTCGACAAAAATATGGACTGACATTTCTTGTTGTTGATGATACCACACTGCCGCCTGATGCGAGCTAAAAGGGAAACCAATCACATCGCTAACCCTATTTATCACGAGCACGACTGCTTTTTTCCCGGATTTGAACTTGGAAACACGACATATATATATATGATATAAAAATTTCTAGATCCAGCAACCGTTGACAGGCCAGCCACGATCTCTATAAATTTACACCACATCATAGCACTATTATTCCACCGCCACAAATTACTAACGCTGTTCCATGCTATATGATGACGAATTATACTTCTTAGAGGCAGTCGCATGAACCGGAGACAGGCTATGTAAATGAATCCAGGCTGTTTCCCACTCAAGAAAGACAATGGTATTGCCGAGACAACTGTTTATTAGATGACGTTGATGTAACAACTCCACTAAATCTCATCAAAAACTCGAAGATATTTAATACATTAGATGGCAGCACAAAGCTATGTTTTTGATGACTCTCCACCGATGACATACGAATTTTGACCCCCTAGTGACAGGGCCTAGTTGACAGAAGAAAAACGTACAAAAATCTGTGTCCGAAGCCAATTAAACGTATAAATATTCCGAGATTTCTGCTCAAAGTTACGAACGCGCGAAATGCTAGTCCACTGACAGCCATGTTCGGCGGGAAACAAGGGGGGCAGAAAAGGCGTGCCTGCTCGCTAATGGATGAAGAAATGAGGCCACGAGGGTGTGTCTCTGACGTATGACCAAAACTCTTTATCAGAAGCGGCAATTTAAAAAGGTAAAAAGCCTTTGGACGCGAAAACGCCAGGAATCCTGGGATGCCGAATGATAATTAAATAGAAATAAAAATGGTATTACAAAAGTGTTCCAAAGAATAAAATTCAATGCCTCAAAAGAAGAAATTAGGCAGGTGCGTTTTAGAGGCGGTGTTGCAATTTAAGAGAATAAGGTTTTAATATATACGTGTAACTTTGAACAGATTAAGATTTTTAGATTGATAAATAAAAGAATATTTTGATTAAGTTATGGAATAAAATAAAAAATAGATTTAAGAGATATTTTAAAAAGAGAGGAAAAAATTAGAATTGTAAGAATTTGGAATTTTTTAAATAAGGAAAAATGGCGAAAAATTTTTATTATTACATATCCCCCCACCCAAAAAGACGAATGAACCGGTAGGTCAGTGACCTGCAAGTTCATTGAAGGGAAATGTTACACGGACTTGGATTACAATTTGTCAACTGAAGAAAGTCAAAATAAGTACATTTCCAAAAATTATTCATTAATGCCAAATAACATTAAATTTAATAACTATAACGCGAATTGGTGGAGTTATACAATTACAAGATATTAATCTTGTTAACAATGACATAAAAAGCTTCAGAAATATTAAACAAATAAGAAAACCATTGCAAAATTTAAAATAATACACAAGATACTTCAAGAATATCATCTTACAAAAATTGTTGCAAATTGCTTATAGAATTGTTGCGTAATTTGTTGTTCAGTTCTCTTCTGAGTGATAGTCCATCCAAAAAAGTTATTTGCATACCTCACAAACTGAACAATTGACAAATTGAAGTAGAAAAAATCCTTCAAACTTTAGATCTTACTGATCTTCTTTATGAAAGTCTATTTTCAGAAATTAAAGTTCATCTGAATGCTTTATATTTACTAGAAACAACTCGAAAATAGTACTAAGACTAATATTAACAACAATAAAACATAATAAATAAAATAATACATTAATAATAATAATATCAAGAATAATCTCAACAATACAGGGTGACAAGAAATAACTTGGACGAAGTTTCAAACCAAAAATCTGTAACTTCTACTAAAGTTATAAAGTTACTGTCATAGGGAATTGATTCTAGAAAGCTACTAAACAGGTGTAAGTAAGTTAGTTGTGATAACTATTATGGTTAACAAACGATCTGCCATACTTGAATTACATTAGCAAGGAATGAAACAATGAGAAATTGTTCAACAATTGAAAGTGCCTAAGCAGACGGTTTCAGACACAATGAAAAGGTTTAAAGAACTCGGACATGATGGTGACAGGCCAGGAAGAAGATTAAGTTAACATCAAGAAACCGGGTAGTTATCAAAAAGCGAGTTCAACGAAATCCTAGGATTTCATTGAAAAAGGTTGCTAGAGAGATGAAGATCAACAGAGAAACCGCACGTTTGATGGCAAGAGTAGAGCTTGGTCTTCACCCTTACAAAATGAAAGAGGCTCAAAAGCTAACAGCAGAAAACAATCGCACAAGACTTAAAAGGTGTAAAGAACTGATAAAGCGGGCCGCAGGTGATCGATGACAAACATTTGTCTTCACAGATGAGAAACTGTTTTCGATTGAACAAGCTCACAATAGCCATAATGATAGAGTTTGGTCAGCAGAAGCACCTGGACCTTCTTGCATTGTTAAAAGGCGTCAACGACCTCAATCTGTAATGGTTTGTGGTGGGATATGTGGTAGTGGGAAGACACCACTTGTTTTTGTTGATCAATGGATAAAGATTAATCAACAAACATATCACAAACTCATTTTGGAATATGTTGTCTTACCTTGGTCGCAAAAGTTCTGAAAAACAAAAGATGGACCTTCCAACAGGATTCCGCACCTGCACACAGAGCTAAAGGCACTCAAGATTGGTGCAAGACACATTTTCCTGACTTCATTGGAGCTCAAGAATGGCCACCGTATTCCCAGGTTTGAACCCAATGGATTAATCTGTGTTGTCCATCTTAGAGACAAGGGTTTGTGCTAAACCTCATAAAACTTTGGCATCCCTAAAGAAATCCGTATGCAAGGAATGGGATAAAATATCAGTAAGTGAGTTGCGGCCCATCGCCGAAATTTTTATGACACGTTTAAAGCTCTGTATTAAGGCTGAAGGTAGCCACTTTGAAAATTTGTAAATATATTAGACGAAATAATGTATTCATACTTATTTTAAAGTTTGGTCGCAATATTTTCATTAGCATTACAGTTATAATGTATCATGTGTGTCCAAGTTATTTCTTGTCACCCTGTAAAATTTAAAATAATAATACTTAACAATAACAATAATCATAAGTTAATTTCAAATATTAAACTTATGTTTGTCTGAAACTCATTACTGAATGGAATGCTCGGAAAAACTTAAGAGAAATGAGTTTTTTGTCTCGGTATAGTTTGTCTGACAAATGGTAATTAATCTAAAAAGGCAAATAGATAATGTAAGCAGTATAAGAGCTTTTCACTCAACATCAAAACCACTATTACCATTATTACCTTTATAACCTCCATTACCTTTACTACTTTATTACTTGTTTACCTCTAGAAGTAATTTATATATCTCAACATATTTAAACTCAAGTAATATTAAATCTCAATTATCATCAGTATCAATTAATTCATCTTGTTTATCATAGTGATCACTAGTGTTCTTCATTATATTATCTCTCAACATCAATTATAATAGTATAACTAATAAGAATATTCAACAATAAGTTCAGCAATAATAAGCATTATAATTCAAAATATCACACACTTTCTTTAATTACTTTCTTAAGTATATAATTGATATCTCATCCATATAGTAGTGAATGAGGCATGAGCATATACTCAAATAAAATAAGGAATAAATAAGAAAAATTCGTGAAAACAATCATTATTGTGTAGATGATGGTTATGTAACTATCTTGCTTTCAGTCAAACAAGAAAACATAAGTTGTGAAATGAAAAAATGGGACCTTGTAGCATATTAAGAAAGGTTGGGCAATTCTCAATTACTATTAAGATATCAAATTTGATTAGTTTAATATATAAATTAATCCAGTTTATTTTATTAATTTAGTTAATACTGTTTAATTTACTATTCTAATCTAATTCAATTCAGTATTAGAAACTCCTAACTTAAACCAACTAAATTACGCCTGCATAACAAGTTAACTCAAGTGGAAACTTCAACAGTGACACTCTCGGGTGCACAATCAAGAACACCACGGTTATACAGAAGAGAATTGATCAGTTAATCATAGTTTCATTTATTAAATTAAATTAGTTTTATGGCTATTATAATTTTTTAATTAAGCTATTAAATTGATATCTATTGCATGATTATTGAGAAAATTCTATAAGAGAAAAAGTCTAAAGAATAAGTTTAAATTATACTAGATGGAACCCGTCAAAATTTGACGGCAAAAAACTTGATAGTACCATAAAAATAAAATTCATAGCTGCTTTAAAATGTTTGAAACTTTTGCAGAATAATTCAAATAAATAAAAAACCCACTTTGAATTAAAGCTAGGTTGAAGAACAGCAATTGGCTAAGTTTCACTGGCACATGTACTCGCGGAATTTCTTTCATCTGACACATTTAGCGCTGTTGTGCAAGTAAATGGTAAGTGCCCCCTTGGGGAGGGGGAAATGGCGGGATGGACCAAGGAGATGCATAACATGAATAAGCAGTCAAAGACATTTCAAACGATATGAAACATGAGGGGTGTGTGCAAAATTTTAAAAAGTACCCCCTTGGGGGGGGGGGGTAAAGTAGGGGATGGACACGGAACATGCATAATATGATTAAGTGGTCACAGACCTTTCCAACGATATATAACATGAGGGTTGTGTGCAAAATTTAGAAAAGTACCTCTTTGGGAGGGGGGGGGGAAAAGCGGGGAGATGGACATCAGAGATATGCATATGATTAAGCAGTCACAGACCTTTCCAACGATATCTGACATGAGGGTTGTCTGCAAAATTTAGAAAAGTACCCCCTTGGGGGAGGGGGGGCAAAGTGGGGAGATGGACATTGGAGATGCATAATATCATTAAGCGGTCACAGACCTTTCCAACAATATATAACATGAGGGGTGTCAACAAAATTTAGAAAATTGCCCCCCTTAAGGGGGGGGAAGTGGCGGGATGGACCCCGGAGATGCATAACATGAATAAGCAGTCAAAGACCTTTCCAACAATACGTAACATGAAGGGATTGTGCAAAATTTACAAAAGAACCCCCTTGGGGGGGGGGGCAAAGTGGGGGGATGGACACCGGAGATGCATAAGATGATTAAGCGGTCACAGACCTTTTTAACGATATATAACATGAGTGGTATGTGCAAAATTTAGAAAAGTGCCCCAATTGGCGGGGGGGGGGGGATGGACCACACAGATGCATAACATGAAAAGGCAGTCACAGGTCTTTCGAACGATATATCATATGAGTGGTGTCAACAAAGAAAAGTCTCCGCCCCGTGTAGGCAAAACATACCCCCCCCCCCCCCGCCGCCATAATTATTGATGCGGACTCATTTTTTAAATTCGTTCGCACCCCAATAATTCTTTAGGATGAATTTTGTTTGTTTGATACACCGTGGCAGAATGCGTGCAATGCAGCGAAAGGCGTCACAAACTTTTTAGGGCACCTGCAGACTAAAAACATATAATCAATCTTCGCGGGAAAAAAATCCTAGATTTCGTCAAATGATCACGGGAAAAACACTAATTTCATCAAAGGATCATGTAAAACGTGAATTTTATTAAAAGGCCACAGAAAAACGCGATTTACACAAAAGATGAGCAAATTTTGTCAAAGAATCGCAAAACAGGAAATTTCACCCAAAGATAGCGCTTTCTTGCCAAACTTCGTCTAAAAATTGCGGAATAAAATGTATTTTATCAAAAAATCGCTGGAAAACGCACATTTCGTTAAAGTATCGCGAGAAAAATGCAAATTTCTTCAAAGATTGCTGAAAAAACGCGAATTTCATCGAAGGATTGATGAAAATTCATGAATCTTATCAAAAGGCAGCAGAGAAAATGTGATTATTATCAAAGCATTGCGAAAAAAGAAAATTTCGTCTAAGGATCACAGAAAAACGCAAATTTCATAAAAGAATCGTGGAAAATAAACGCAAATTTCGTGAAAAAAAAAATTGCAGAAAAAACACAAATTTCGTCAAATTATCGCTGAAAAAAAACCACGAATTACGTCATAGGATAGCTGAAAAACTTATGAATCTCGATAAAAAAAAGATACAGAAAAAAATGCGAATTTCATTAAAGAATCACGAAAAAAAATGCGAATTTTGTTAAAGGATTGCGCAAAGAATGTGAATTTTTTGAAAGGTTCGTGTGAAAAATGAAATTGTCTGTATTAAAAACAGCACACACACAAACATCTATACAAACCTCAATACACACAAACATATTATAGGCAGGGTTTGAAATTCAATTTTTCCAAAGACGGGAGTCTCCCTACCAACATTTTTAAATGGAGGGGAGTTGTAATGTTTGGGAGGGAGAAAAAAAATCTTTAAACCCCACTATTCTTTTACGTGCTATTTAAAGAATTACATTAATGCAGACATGACAAAATACCATTGAAAAAATTAAGTCAACTGAGAATGATTATGTAAAATGTTTATTTTTATTATAAAAAAGGGAAGAAAGTTAAGTTTTATATATGCAGTGTATTTTTCAAGTTCCATTAAATGTGTTAGGGACCCTTAACAATTAGGTTGTTAAATAAATTTCTGACTTTAGATTTTACTTGATTGAGATTCACCGATCGATCGTGGAAAAGACGCAAAGTTCATCAATCTGTCGCGGAAAAAACGCTAAGTTCGTTGATCAGTCGTGGGAAAAAAGCAAATTTCGTCGATCGATTGCAGAATAAACACAAAGTTCGTCGATCTGTCCCCAAAAAACGCAAGATTCGTCGATCAGTCGGTTAAAAAACGCAATGTTCGTCTATCTGTCGCAGAAAAAATGCAACGTACGTTGATCTGTCGCGGAAAAAACTGCAACGTTCGTTGATCTGTCGCGGAAAAAACGCAAAGTTCGTCGATCAGTTGCGGAAAAAAGCAAATTTCGTCGATCGATTGCGGAATAAATGCAAAGTTCGTCGATCAGTCAGGGAAAAAAGAAAAATTTCGTCGATCGATTGCGGAATAAACGCAAAGTTCGTCGATATGTCCCCAAAAAACGCAAGGTTCGTCGATCAGTCGCTTAAAAAACGCAATGTTCGTCTATCTGTCGCAGAAAAAATGCAACGTTCGTTGATCAGTCGCAGAAAAAAATGCAACGTTCGTTGATCTGTCGCGGAAAAAACGCAAAGTTCGTTGATCAGTTGCGGAAAAAAGCAAATTTCGTCGATCGATTGCGGAATAAATGCAAAGTTCGTCGATCAGTCAGGGAAGAAAAAAAAATTTCGTCGATCGATTGCGGAATAAACGCAAAGTTCGTCGATATGTCCCCAAAAAACGCAAGGTTCGTCGATCAGTCGCTTAAAAAACGCAATGTTCGTCGATCTGTCGCAGAAAAAACTCAAAGTTCGTTGATCTGTCACGGAAAAAACCACAAAGTTCGTCGATCAGTCGCGGAAAAAACACAAAGTCCGTCAATCGGTTGCGGGGAAAAAAATCACGAAATTTATCGTTCGGTTGCAGGTAAATTAAATAATGCAAATTTCTCCAAAAATGCTGAAATTTTTTGGGCGGGAGGCTCCCGCTCATGATCTTTTTTGGGCGGGATTTCAAAATTTTCCGCGCGAATCCCGCCCTGAAATTCAAGCCCTGATAGGTATAGTTTTAATCTGAAATAATATACTGAACTTGAACTAACTTTTGAAAAATCGGGTTAACCCAAATCCAACTTGCAGAAATCTACACTCAGTCTGAAATCGACTCGAACCATAAAGACAGTTAACCCAACTTGCAACAAAAATAATTATTTTCTGGGAATTTTCTGATTTTTTCTTTTCTCAGAAATGCTGTAGTCATTTTGTCCCCCAATTTTGCCCTTTACAATTCAGCCAATGAGTGGAGGGGGCCAAAGGAGCGTTCCTTATCACAAACGAAAGATGAGATACGTTCGTTTGATGTCGTTGTTGAAAATTTATGGATTTCTATTATTAAAGTAATTTTTTCATTTTACCGTATTTATTTTCTTTTTGTGTTGTATGTATTTTGCTACTTTGAATTTTTTTAAACTAACCCTTTTTTTTTTTTTTTTTTTTGGAGAGTGAGAGAGAGAGATTTAGTAATTTGGTGACACGAAGTTCAGCAAATTCTTAAAATCCACAAATCGTTTCCAATGTAAACAATGAAATTTACAATTAAGTTGCAAGTGCAAAATTTTAGTTTTTTAAAATTTTCATGTCATTCTGTACACATTTTAATATGTCATTCTGATCATTATACATATTTAGTTATGCATTATTAATTATTTACTTGACCTTTACTTTTAATATTTTAAATATTTCAAACATACAGCTGAATGTAATTATTAAAACATTTGAAATACTGCATTCGAAAAATGAAATTTCAGCTTAGAAACTCGACAATTAAAAAATTTAAAGTAGAAAAGTACTTATGATATAAAAAGAAGAAAAAAAAATACACCAGAATTTATCTTTATTACGAAAGCGGGAGAAATGATTTTCTGTGCTATACGAAAAGATATCCAAATAACTCAATCATGAACATAGAAATAGGTATCGGTTTTTATGTTCAGGTGCACTCAATCCAAACTTGAAACTTTTAAAACGGTCATTGAATGAATGAAATTCATCTCCGCCTTTCACATCCAGAAAACCTGCTGTGTCGCCAATTATGTTTATATTTTATATATATATAAAAAAATAATAATTCAGGCACTTTTCCGTTATACGGACACCATTGTCGCCAAACATACATACATACATACATTTTGGCATAGTATCCGTATAACAGAAAAGTACTAAAGTTCATGGGTTAAAATCACAATAAAATATCATGAAATTTATTGATTAGTTGTGGGAAAATATCGGGGAAATAATGTGTTTTTCGTGAATTTTTTGTTTTGTTAACAATGTGGTTAGAGAGACAGGGAGAAATCCAGAAAACTTGCTGTGTCGCCAATTATGTTTATATTATATATATATATATATATATAAATAATAATTCAGGCACTTTTCCGTTATACGTACACCATTGTCGCCAAACATACATACATACATTTTGGCATAGTGTCCGTATAACAGAAAAGTACTAAAGTTCATGGTTTAAAATCGCAATAAAATATCATGAAATTTATTGATTAGTTGTGGGAAAATATCGGGAAAATAATGTTTTTTTGCGAAATTTTTTGTTTTGTGTTGTTGTGTTTAATTGTAAGCATTCATTATAATGTTCAGTGCATTATTAAATTGAATTTTTTGTTTAAAATATGTAAACAAAACAGTGACCCGAAACCTGCACAATTTCTAATATAGATAGATAGATGCATGCATGTAGTACTTTTAATTATTTGGTAAAAATACTGTGATCGTCACTGAGAAAACTTGAATTTAACCTAAAAGTAATTGTCGAGTGTTTAAGCTGAAATTTCATTTTACGAATACAGTATTTCAAATGTTTTAATAATTACATTTAGCTGTAAGTTTGAAATATTAAAAGTAAAGGCGAAGTAAATAATTAATAATGCATAACTAAAAGTAATTGTCGAGTGTTTAAGCTGAAATTTCATTTTACGAATACAGTATTTCAAATGTTTTAATAGTTACATTCAACTGTAAGTTTGAAATATTAAAAGTAAAGGCCAAGTAAATAATTAATAATGCATAACTAAAAGTAATTGTCGAGTGTTTAAACTAATTTCATTTTACGAATACAGTATTTCAAATGTTTTAATAGTTACATTAAGCTGTAAGTTTGAAATATTAAAAGTAAAGGCCAAGTAAAT